>CM024616.1:42888964-43599310 GCA_014182575.1 Eucalyptus decipiens | reverse complement strand
ATATTTTCACGGAAAAAGGTTAGTTATTTTTAAAATGCATCTTTTCACCTTCCTTTGTGACGGTTCGTTTATCTCTCTTTTTAACTGATCGTGCACTGTTGATTCCTCCTAACTTTACTCTCGAAAACCCTAGAAAGCATCGATCTTCCATTCCCGTTTTTCTCTCTTGTTTAATCTTCGAAAAAGTTGTCATCTTTCTTGGGAAAGTCAAGCAAGGAATCTTCCAAAAACTGAGAAAGATGTCATCTTCAAGAAAGTCTTCGAGAATCGCAAGCAGGGGACCACGGCGAATGAGTGAGGGGCCTACGCACTTCGATCTTACTGAAGAAGAAGTGTCTCCAGAACAGCAACAGAGCCCACAACATTCTCAGCAGCGTCATTCTCCTCCATCTAGTCCTCAAGGCATTGATCATCAACAAGAGGAAGAAATCATTGAGGATGCAGATCCAGTAAGAGCTCAAAAGCCCGCTTTTATTTATAAGTTGTATCGTGCTTTGCAAGGAACTCATACTCCCTTGAAATATGTTGATGATTTTCTTAAAGATAAAGGATATGGGAACGAATATATCTTTTTACGAAAAATGAAAAGTTTGGGAATTGCTCGACAAGGGGTGGCTGAGGAAACCCTTGCGAATATTCCAAGTGATCCTCGTGATTGGGGACCGAATCCTGTAGATGGGAATGATGATGACAAATTGTACAGTCAATTTCAACCGAGAATGGGTGTTGTGGTTGAAAGTTGTGACACCCCGAACCCTTCGCAGGTCGTCACCAGCGTCGATGTTACACTTCTATTACCTTTTTCTATCTTGTACTTAAAATAAGCATCGTTGATCACAGGCATTTTTTTTTTATAGGCGGTCCCAGCGCGACTTATAGCGGAAGCAAATTAAACATCACCATCTATCCTCCTACCAATCCATGATACCAATACACACCAGCTAAACATCAGGATTTTATAAACAAACTTCGACACTTTGCTTACATATATATATAGCAAGATGGGGCTCCCTTCCGGTCGGTACAAAACAAGAAAGGCTAGGACTCTGCCACGTCCTGCCTAAAATCTCAAAAAGAAATCTCGACCCCTAACATCATACGAGCACAAAACCCCCCCATCGAAAGTGTCGACTATCTATATCAAAAAGAGATCCAGCTCCTACTCATCGCGCGCAGTCTCACACCCAACCCGGTGCATCGCTGGCGGTGGCGGCGGCAACATCCTCGCATAGCTCCATCCCGACGAACGTGCACGTAAATGAATTCTGAATGACGGGGCCCCAGCCAGGCCTATGTCGTACATCACTAGACATCGCACTCGAATAAAAGTCAGTCCGGGAATGTAGGACAAATATCTCCGCACACTCGACCTCTACATCGACGATAGACCATAAAACACCCCCCGGAGATGGCAGGAAGCGGCATACCGCTAATCTGAAATGTTATTCCCCAAAAGGGGTGAAAGACAACCACTCAAAGAGATAGGAAATCCAATAACAACTCAATGCACCATGCATATCATCATCATCATGGTATCAGCACATCATACATGTCATCATACATGTCACATATCATCATCATCGCATATCATACATCGTTATCATCATCATGCATTTCATCATGCATATCATACCATGGATGATCATCATATCACATCACATCACATCATCATCATCATCACCATGCATATCATCATGCATATCATATCATAGGTGATCATCATATCACATCACATCATCATCATCATCACCATGCATATCATCATGCATATCATATCATAGGTGATCATCATATCACATCACATCATCATCATCATCATGCATATCATCATGCATATCATATCATAGGTGATTATCATATCACATCACATCATCATCATCATCATGCATATCATCATGCATATAATATCATGGGTGATCATCATATCACATCACATCATCATCATCATCATGCATATCATCATCATGCATTTAATTTCCATTTTTATCTTTAGATTTGATCACCACATCACCCATTCTCAATTATCAATTTCATCATCATCCTTTCGGGCAAAGACCTCCGACAGGGTTCCCAGCATTCAACCTCCCAGGCCACCGGGCTTCCGGCCCCCCACATTCCAGGCATCTCGCATCTCAACTAACATCACAAGGCATTTCCCTTCGGGCAGAAACCTCCGACAGGGCTTCCGGCCATTACCCTTCTAGCCAGGCATCCCGCACCCCAATCCCGGCATCGCGAGGCATTCCCTTCGGGCGAAACCTCCGACAGGGCTTCCGGCCCCCACATTCCGGGCATCCTGAATCTCCTGGGAATTCCGGCAATGCATCTCTGTACATTCCGGCCTCATCCTCCACCACAACCTCTTACTCACATATCATTTTCCACATTCATCATCCTTTTAATCTCATTATTTCATGGCATATGATCCACACATGCATCACAATTCATGATCATACATACACCAATGTCATATAACAATGCATAATAAATTCAATGGAATTTATGGCCAATAAAATAATCCCTTTTTATTTTATTATTATATTATTATATTTATTTATTTTCATAAATAAATATTAAATTTAATATATATGATTTTCCCAAAATCATAATATTCAAACAATCATTAAACAAACCAATAGGATGACAATCCCATACAAAATTCATGGCCAAATTGATTTTCTCATAATTTCTCAATTTCCACAAAATAGCACATGATATTCGGATAATGACCAGCATGCACAGTTTTCAAATAAATTTTATTAAAATACTCATACGGCCTCCAAAAATTACGAAATTTTACAAGGTGATAGCCAAGAAATTTTCGTACAACTTTCATCAAGAACTTTAAGCCAGATTCTTTTTTATATTATTTTATACAACCTCACGAAGCTTCTGGAACCACTACCGCATCGTCCAGAATACACATCTCCGAAATATTAAGGTTTCACCCATCTATTCCCTTTAGTTTCCTCTGAAATTTGGATATGTTATGTATCAAGGTTTCCTTTACAAGTTTCATGAAGAGATCTAGGTCAAATAACCAAATTATAGTCACCATTTAAGTCCATGAAGTCTCGGGTGTCTCGGAACACATCATCAGAATCATCGTCTCCAAGATCTAGCCGATTTACCAGGCTATACTTGTTCATTTCTCTTCAAATTTGAGTATGGTTTAGTTTAAGATGTTACCTACAACTTTCATGAAGACATCGAAGTCATATTTTCATCACAAACCAACATGCAACCAAGAATCCAACAAAAGGTCAGTGAAAACTTCACAGATCTGGGGTCTCCGTAGAATAGGACTTTGACCCCTCATACCTCCATAGTTTTCCACGAAATTTCAGTATGTTATAATAAAAGATGTTATCTACAACTTCCATGAAGACATCGAAGCCAAAATCGAACTCCAAACACACATGCAAGCTCGAACAAGTCACTGACTTCCACAAACCGAGCAAGAACAGTCACACGGCTTGAAAATAACCAACCCTTACCTCGGTTTTTCTCACAAATAACACTCAAAACCGAACATGCAAACCATATACACACATGCAAGAGAAGTTAGAGGACTCCACTTGCCTCTAGGATGGATAAACGACGGCGTACGGCGGCGTACACCGCGAATGGACGGCGGGACACGGCGGCTCCTCCTCGGCTCCGCCTCCTCTCCCTCTCGGTCTCTCCCTCTCTCTCGCGATTTCTCTCTCTCTCTCTCCCTTTCTCTCGGCCAAAATAGAAGAACCGGTCACCTTCTCTCTCTTCTCCCCTTTTATTTCCCCTAAAGCCCATCATTAGTAATGATTACATGCCTCAACCAATGGCCAATGCATGCCTTCCTTTGTGCCACTTGTCTTGATCCATGCAAGATGGGCCTTGGAGTTGGGCTTGGGCTTGGGCCCATCCGGCCACTCCTCCTTGGGCTGGTCGACAGCCTCCTTGGGCTTTAATGGGCCAGCCAATCTTGGCCCATTAAGGCTCCACTCTTGGGCTTAAGGCCCAATAGAATTTTAACCCTTTTTCCTCTTCTTTTTTTTTTTTTTTGAATTCCTTTCTATAATATTTTTGAATTCCAATATTCATCTTGGCCAAAGTCTTGGGACATTTTTTATTATTGAAATTTAAATCATATGGCCAAGCATAGTTTATTAATCTATTAAATTTAAATTTCCACAATCACAAGCACAAATCATCAAATTACATGACTAATGGCTAAAATATAAGCCATGGAAATTCTACCACATAATTAAAGACTTTAACACACCTTATGGCTTGGCTTTGAATTTTTGGGATGCCACAAAAGTCGAGGAAAAAAGGGAGATTTGTTCAGATCGAAGGAAGAAAAGGATTTGTACTCGAAATTGCTGAAGCGTGGGGTAATAAACCCTAGAAGTGTGGATTTTGATTTTTTGGATGCTGTGAATGTGAACTTGAGGGAGAAGTTCCGTTTTCTTCAACTTGAAACGTTCTGCTCTGACACTACAGAGGCATATGCTGAACTAACCGCATATTTCTATTCAAATCTTAGCTTTTTGGATGCGAATAGATTTTCTTTCAGTGTCAAAGATCAAGACTATGTTTTGGATATGAATATGCTAGCAGATGTGTTAAGAGTTGAGAGATGAAGATATCAACCGATCAAAGTTTCCATTGCTCGGGCCACACTGGAACTTATGAAGGATAGGAGAACAGAGGAGAAAATCACCTACCTAAGGATGAGTGCATTCAATATCTTGCTTCACAGGATTGTGATCAATTGCCTCCGACCAAAATCAACCTCTAAGACTGATGTTTCAAGTTTAGAGGCAAAGCTGATGTATGCCATCCTCATTGGGAAAATGTTTTCTCTCCCTCACACTATCATGTTCCACATGTATAGAGTGATGATGAAGGACAGAGGTCAACTCCCTTATCCAAGCTTTGTGACGAAGTTATTCAGACATTTGAATATTCAGCCTCCGCAAATCTTTTGTGTTCGATCGTGCGATCATATGGTAGTAGGACTGAAGATGGTGACCAAAATGCGTTTGAAGAAACTGAACAAAGAGTTAGAGAAATTCAAGGAGAAGACTCCAGTCAAAGCTCATCAAACCTCTTCTTCAAAAAGGAAAGGAAAGGAGCCCTTGGTTGCTTCAAAACCGAAAAGAAGAGCTCTTATTGTGGAAGATGAAGAAGATGATGATCTTACCATTTCGGCCATAGCTTTGAAAAAGCTAAGTCGTACTATTCCAGAGTCAATGGAACAGCGTGAGACAGAAGGAAATGAAAGAGAAGGTCAAGAAAAGGAGAGAGAAGAAGAAGCAAGATAAGAGAAAGAAGAAGAAAGAGCAGTTGGCGAAAAAGAAGCAGAGGAGGAAAGACCTGGAAAAGAAAGAAGAGAAGAAGGAGAACCTGAGGAACACTCTTCTCCACCTGTAGGCATGGAAACAGGGGGAGATAAAGAGAAAGGAGGGAAGTCCTCATATCCTGATGCAAATGAAGGAGTCAGTCGCTCTCCTGCAGACCCAAATGATGTTTATGCTTCTCAATTTCCAGAAGAAGGTCATGAAGTTTCATTGCCAAACCTTCGAGATTATTCTGATATGCCATCATCTCGCGTAACGTGCCGGAAGCGCACACGTGCACCGACCGCCTCAGCCGATTTTCGCAGAATTATCGATATTCTCTTGGAGATGCGCGGTCAAATTTATGCCTTGGGATGTGAGGTTCGAAACTTGCAAAATGCGAGTCAAGTTTCTTCATGTTCATTGAATGATAAAATCCAAGCCCTCTCTGTTCATATTCAGGCCAATGCCAAGGGTGAGGAAATTGCACAACTGAAGGAAGACTTGAAAAGGCTGGAAGGGATCGTTCAGTCCATGGGAGATTTCCAGCTTATCCGCGTTCCCAAGCAATCTTGACTTCAATCCATTTTCATCTTAACCTTGTTAATGCTGACAAAAAGGAGGAGAGATGCAAGAGATTTGAACACTTTGATTTTTAATCGTTTGTTTGACTATTTGGTTTATTTAATTTGGATTGATGTTTGACTTTAAATTTTGTTTCTGGATTTGAATTTGGATAATTGCTATTGACTGCTATTGATATGTTATAGATAGCTTTATCATATTCAAGACTAACCTATTTTCTGTGGTTGCAGATTTTAGTGTTAGCCATTTATCTCTATAAGATTTGCACATGTGTTTGAGAAATGTTTTGCAGGTCAAAGTTGTCCAAATCTGCAGGAAAGTTTTGTCACCATCAAGAAGGGGGAGATTGTTAGAGAAATCTTCTTGAAGTGTTTTGAAGCTGACAAAACGTTTCCATCAGTCTAGTCTGAAGGTTTGCAGACTCTGCTATTTAAAGTCTGAAGACCTCCGGACAGCCAGACGCAAGACTCAAAGTCTATCCTCATTGACAGTCTCTAATCCGTTGAAGAAAGGTTATCCAGAATTAGATGTTTCGTTAAGGACATGACCTTATCAACTGGAGAAGATCTTGTGGCTGGAAAAGACATAACGGAATCCTTTGATTGATCGAGATTGAATCGATGATTGAAGATCCGAAGATTGATTGAATATTCTTGGAAGGTTCTACTTATGGAAATCGATATCCTGATTGTATGGGCGAACATGATTGATGGGCAATTGACACGTTCCTTTAATAGCTCGAATAATCTTCTTAATTGATTTCGTCCAACGGGTAGATTGGAGGAATTCCTTTGGTAAGTGCCAACGGGTATGATGGCATAAATGAGTATATAAGGAAGACGTTCTAAGTTGTTCAAGGTGTGCGCGATAGAAAAATTTCAAAATCTGAAAGCTTCCAGTTGTTTAGACAATTTCTTTGAGCGAAACATTGTATTCAAAAGAGAGTCTATATTTGTTAGAAACCTTGAGGAGGTGTGGTAGAACATCTACACTGCGGAATCAAGGGAAAGCTGTGGTGTAACTTCTCTTTTGTTCATAGTGGAATCCAGCCGGTGGGCTGTCAGTGCGGAAGAGTGGACGTAGGCTTGGAATAAGCTGAACCACTATAAACCCTGTGTTCAATTTTCTCTTCCTTACTCTCTTTACCTTGATCGTATTTCATTTTGTTAATCAAGAAAGAATTTCCTTTCTATCGTTTGCCAAGAATCGCTTCCGTATCTCGATAAATTGTTTGTGCACCTATTCACCCCCCTCTAGGTGCTTATACTAGCTACTCAACTAGAACACGTAAAGTCACACGAAATCGACCTTTTCTCGTGATTGTCTATTTCCCATCCGACGCTCTGCATTAGCAAGTAGACATCAGTGGAGGTGAACAAGACTTTCTAACAAGATAAGATCGGGAATTTCTAAAGAAATCTTGGGAGACCATAAAGGCCAATAAAAAGTTTTCCGTTCTTTTTCTTTGTTTTTCTCCTTGGAAGGAAAGGCGCCTGGTCCGTAAATTATTGCAAAATGTTCAATCAAGACTTTTTTATACTACGCTGTGAATTGCAGAATAAAAAATGAAACGGGGAAAAGTAAAGAAAGCTTTCCGCATACATACATACATACATACATACATACATATATACATACATGCATGCATGCATGCATGCATATCTAATCATAGAGATTAGAATATTCATCAATTGGTAATCTAAACACTATGAAATATGAAGTTCCTCTGTTTTATTTTTGAACGGTTTTTGCTAGAAAGTTGTGTAACCCCTTAGTCTTTTACCCTTTTTTGAATAGTTGCAACTCTTCAACCTGATTTTCACTCTGATTCCCATTTGTTTTGCACTTCACCGGGCTCAACAATTCATCCGTAACCCCAGTTAATTAAAATTTCAAACAACCATTAGGACTTCACCGACCGGATACACGTTCGTACTCGCCAACTATGGGAGCATCATTTTCCATTTTCTCTTCACATCATAGTGAAGTTGATGCTCCAAAAAGTACACATGCCAAGAGAAAGTTCAACGCGCTCATTTGAAAAAGGTAAGGTCCCCCCCCCCTCTCTCTAAATCCATCTAAAATAATCTTCTCTCTCTTTAACTGGCGCCATCATTTCCCTGTACCACGCCCCAAGTTTCCCTGGGTGAAGGCGTCGCGGGGATCAGACATGGCTGCCCTCTCCCGTAAAGGAGTGGCCGGGTCAATGGGGCCGGAATATTTATCCAGGCCCAGATCCCGGCCCGGGAGGGGCGTAAGGGGTCACTCTCCCCAAGGAGGTTCTCCCTATGTTTCCCTCATGAGCAGTTTAAGGACCTGCTCAGGTCCAAATCTTCTCTCTCTTTAAATCCATCTAAAATTGCACGTATTTGTTATCCTACGAATTATGATATAGAGAAGTTCTTCTTAGAGCATGGGCAATTTGGCAATCCCGCATTTGATGGATTCCATCCCCTTCTTATTCAATTTTTTTTAACTTAGTATGCTTCAAATAATTACTCATCTGTTTAGGCTTTCAACATAGTTTCTTTTAGGTATAAAATATAAGTTTACTCTATGTAGAATTCTTATTTGCTAATATCCTTATTTGAAATCTTAAGCAAAGGCTTGCTCAAATGCTAAATAATCGCATATCTTTGTTGTGGGAAAATATATCCACTAATCACACGTAAAAGCATGAAAGAACCATGTTTTAATTTTTCTTTGTTCTTATAAGTAGATGTTACATAAGTTTTTGATGTGACGTGGCCTAGGTAAGAAAAGAGCAGAGGTTTTGGACATGAACTAGGCAAGAAAGTGCTAATACCTAAAAAGCTTGCCGACTCACGTTAAAGTCGAATTTGATTGTCCTTTTCCCACCTAACACACTACTTTAGCAAGTAGACGCCGGCGAAGGTGACCGAAACTTTTTAAAAGGTTTGCAAATTTTTAATGACTCTTGGGAAGACCATAAAAGCCAATCGAATTTTTTCTTGGAAGAAGGATACTAGAAGTATTATAAGTTGTATACAACGCTCACTTTAGTAACAAATTTTTTTTCGAATTACTTAACTGTCACTTTTTTGAAAAACGATTACTTAGAGGCTACATGACAACGCTTCCGTTCCTTAGAATTTTTGTTCTTTTGTTTTCCGGAACAAAATCTATATATATATATATAAATCTGTTTGGCAACACCAAGTTGTTTTTATTTCCCGGAATAGAAAGTTAGCCCGGGAATAGATTTGGAGCAGAAATAAGAAACAAAAAAGTTGCTTCTTGTTCCCAAGAACAATTTCTAGAAATAAGCCAAATTTCTTTTTATTTTTCTTTAATTCCTCTCTCTTGGCGCGGCCACCTCCAACCGCCCGGAGCCACCGCCATTTGCCGCCCGCCACCACCCATCGTCGACGGGCGGCGACGGGCGGCGGTTGGCAATCGGCAATCTGTGAGCAAGAATAAAAAACAAATAAATACAAAAAAAGAAACCGTTGCGTCACCAAACATATTTCTATTCTTTTTCTATTCCAAAAGTAGAAATTTTGTGTAGTTACCAAACGTGTTTTTTTACTCAGAAATTGTTTCTGGAATAGAAATAAAAAAGAACTATTTCTGAGAAAAAAAAAAAAATTCTTCCCCTACCAAGAAACGTTGTCATGCGCAACCTTAAGTGCCAATTTCGATTGGAGCTACCAAAAATCAGATGTGTCAATATGTTATTAATTTCTTGATCTTATGTGGTTTATTTGAGTGCTTAGCCAGCATATAACCTCTAAATAACATTTTGCAGTAGGTTAACATAATGATCATTTCAATGACAGTCGTTGTTAAAAAGTGATTACTCCAATACTAATCTTAATGAAAAAGTAATCACTTCACTGCTAAAAAAATGCCATCACAAATAAAAATTTTACAAATAACTGTCACATAATTTCTCTGGCTAGAATTTCTTGCTGGAGGCACTAAAGTGATCGCTTTTCTCCTAGGAGCTGATGAAAAATTTTGATATTAAAATGAGCGCCGTATACAAATCATAACATTTCTAGTGTCATTTTTTCAATTTTTTTTTCCCTTTGGGATAACTAAAGGCGTGCAAAGGAACTAGGAATTCTCCAAAACCGAATCAGAACTAGCGGTTTCCAAAGGGAGTGGTCCTGCTTATGGTTCAAGGTGTGGAATTGCTCCGGTCCACCTGGACCAAATCAATAATATATTTAATTTTTAAGAAAAAAATTTCACCAAAAATAATTTTCTTTTAAAAAAGTGAAAACCCTAAAATTCATAATCTGAAACTCAACACCCATTAATTGAGTGCTCATCTCGTTTTACTCTCATCTTGTATGAGTCGTCTCTCTATCTCTCACTCATAACCTTGACTCTCAAGTTCAACACCCATCGACTCTCAACTTTCAATATAAGCCTAATCTTTTTACTGATCTTCCAATTAAGAAAAGAGAAGTTTTTCTGTTTTTTTTGCTTTACTTTGGACTACTGGAAAATGTTGGATTGAGTGCGTCAATCTGGTTCCCAGGTGGGTTCATGGGATCAACAGGTGATCCCAGTTCTAAAGTGGAAACCACCCACCCACATCATACTCACCCCCAAGATAATGGCACCATGTTCTTAAACTATAGCAAAATATTTAATTACATTACTGAACTTTTAATTGTCCAATTGGGTTAGATTTGTTTGTTTGAATTGGACCTTTCATTTAATTAATAAACTGAGATGTTTATATAGCCATTATCTACTGACGTTGTACTTAATTGGATAATCATAATATAAAAGTTGTTTTTAAAAAAATCAAAAAGACAAATTTTAGAAAAAGAAAAATCAAGAGGTGAAGGGGAAAGATAGTGCATTCAAGCGGCAAGGGCCGCTGGCTCTCCTCGCGCTGGCAAAGATGGCTATGCTCCTCGTGCACATCTTCAGTGGGAGGGTGGCCCTCGCCCAGATTTAAGATGAGAGACCCTTATTATTACCGCTTTTCTGAAAAATGATTTTTCTGCCAAATAAAAACATTCTTAATTTTTTTTCTCTCTCTCCCCTTCCCCAAAAGAAGAACGTGGATGTGATGTGGCTTAAACTAAGAACTGAGCTGAAGTTATCGGTGTGAACTAGCCAGTGTATTCCCATGAACACGTTCGGCTCACTTTAAAATCAAAGTTTTCCAGATAATGCTGTGTATTGGCAAGCAGCAACCCGTGAAGATTGTTATCTGGTCTATTTAACTAACGTTGATGATGATTTTCAATGAAGTGCCTCGGACTTTTAAACAATTTTAATTTTTTTAGACTCCTTAGAAGAGCGTGAAGGCAAATATGCTGCAATTCAAATAAATTTTTCATTTGTTTTTGTTTCCTAATTTATTTTTTTTTGTCAGTCTTACTCTATTCCTACTATACACTCACTCGTAGACTTGTGCCCTGCCTCTTGCAGGGCGTGGGAGTCGCAACCCACTCTCGAAACTTACGCGTCCCTACCCCCATCCCCTCCTGAGAATGTGGGGATTTGAACCCCTCACCTCCCCCTTCCATGTTGGAAGGGTGGCCACTGGGGCGAACCCCAGAGTTGCATATTTGACTTGATAAGATATGTACAGCCCCAGAGTCCGAGGTTGCATTTCTTGGAAATGAACCTGGGGTCCTACTTTCTTACATTTATATGTAGCATTCTATAGACGTCTTTATAGATAAATAACCCAATTAAGCAACAACAACGGGAAAATTATCCATAAAGTTCGAAATCTATTGTATTTTTGTTAATTCAGTTTTAAATCTTTTCATTTTTTGCCAATTGAGTCAATCCGGCCAATTTTTGCCAAAATTTGCTAACATGGATGCCGGTTGTTCTACATGGTACGGTTGACGCTAACATGGACAAAATTTATTAATTTTTAAACATTTTCTCTAGTTTTTTAAATTATGGTTTTGTTTTTTTCTTCTTCTTTTTTCCCCCTCTTCTTCCTCTGATCGGTCACCCAACCTTCGACGACCAGCCAAAGGCTACAACTGATGAGGGTCGGCCTTGCCAGCCTTAGGCAAGGCTTGTCCTCGCCAAAGGCCAACGAGGATCAGCCTAGCATCGTTGGCCTTGCTAGCCTTGGGCGAGGCTCACCCTTGCTGAATTTGGTGAGGGCGAGCCTCACTTGTGGCCGGTGAGGTTGCCCTCATTGGCCTTTAACATGGGTGGACCTCACTAGATTTAGCAAGGCGGAGACTCATCTGAGGCCGATGAGGCTGACCCTCGCTAGTAGTAGCCTTTGGTCGATTGTTGGATGTTGGGCGACCGACTAGAGGAAGAAAAGGGAAAAAATAAAAATAAAATTGAAAATAATATTAAAAAATTAAGAAATTTTGTTCACTCAACGCCAATCGTGTTATGTCAGTGATTTTCAGCCAAAATTAGCCGAATTGACTCAATTGATAAGAAGTAAAAAGATTTATGACTAAATTAGTAAAAGTGCAATATGTTTAGGACTTTTTGAACAATTTTCCCCAACAACCATTGATTCTAGCATTTGGCATATGTTTGCAGAGGACACCAAGGTGATGGATAAAATGAAAAATAAGAAATTAGATATCTATTATGTTGTTATTCGGCGTCGCAACGGAAGCGGATCGTTTATTTTGCAATTATGTCAGGAGCTATAGAAATCGATCGAAATAAAACGAGGAACAATAAAAGAAAAGGACAACGGAAATTAACGTGGTTC
Organism: Eucalyptus decipiens; assembly: GCA_014182575.1. Taxonomy (NCBI): domain Eukaryota; kingdom Viridiplantae; phylum Streptophyta; class Magnoliopsida; order Myrtales; family Myrtaceae; genus Eucalyptus; species Eucalyptus decipiens. The sequence goes on along the minus strand of CM024616.1, from coordinate 43,586,707 downwards.
GGTCCGAACGTCGGAACCTACGTCCACGGGGAGAGCCAGCAAATCAATCCACTATAAATCGGAGAATTACAGGATTACAATTACACACATGCACTCAAGTGTTTCCCAGCCTTACTTTATACCCGATACCCATAGTGTTTAACAAAACAACTCAATGGACTCGACTCCGCACAAACCCTCTCTGAGCTCAAGCTCTCACTCTCTCTCGAGCTCGTTTCTCTAGCTCTCTGCCGAGCTCTTTTCTGTTCGCTCTTTGCGAAGCTCTCGCTCCTTTTATTGGTGCCTGGAAGAAAACAAATCAAAATTGTACTCTAGAGTTGTCAGAATGGCGCCGATCTTCAAAGCATGTGCCTCCATGCAATTAATGAGAGCGTGTGAGCGGATGACCAGCCTGCACCGACACACGTAGAACTTCTGCCTTCCCTCTTTCTTTATTAATAAAAAAACAAGAGAAGCCCACAAAAGTTGAACAAAGAGAGGGAGAGCATTTGGCGCCTATGAGATAGTCTTCTGAAGCCACAAGTGTTGACCAAGTTTTCTACATGCATGGCCATGTGCATGCATTTAATGGCGTAGAAGAAATTGGACGAACAACTCTTCAAAAATCATGCTGACATCTGAGAAGGGCCACAAAAATCAACACACGCATTTGTGGCCTCCATTTCCAACGTGCATAGTAGATCGAGGGCGGGATTCCTTCGGCTCGTATCCTGCACCATTTTTCATCAAATGCTCCGCATACGTTCTTTCTCATTTCAGCATGTAAATGTTTTGCGCATATCGGGTATCATATAATGGATTCAAACTTGAGACATAATTTAACATATTATATGGTATTATCCTAGTAAACTAGAATACATAAAGTCACACAGAGAGATTTTTCTAGTGTGGTTTCGGAAAAGAAACAATGTTGGCTGGCTCCTTTTAAGATCAAATTTAATTGTCTATTTCCCGGCTTTCGCCCGGTGAAGGTGTCCTCAAGACTTCTGAACAAGTTTTGGCAATTTTTAAAGAATCCTTAGGAGACCATAAAGGCCAATTGGAATTTTTCCTTTTTCCTTTTGTGGTGAAGGCATTGAGTCCTTAAATTTTTATTAACAAAATTATTAAAAAATGTTCAATCATGTCCCTCAATTTTTTGGGTTCCTAAATTGTACACATTTTTTTTTGGTCCTCGTTCAGATCTTAGGTGAGGGTCAGTTGCCCTCGTAGCTTCTCCAGGAGCTTCATCAGCGAGTGGAGAGGACTGAGCAAAGAGTACAATCGTTTAATTAGGCAAAACTAAAAGGAAACATGCTTCTCATGAATTTCGAAAACCTATTTTGGTTTTATTGCAGAATGAATTCAGTCTTTAGGCAAAACGAATGCAATCCAAGAAGCAGTACAAAATTTCCTTTTGATGGAGGCGCATGCATTTGTCCAAAGTGAATTTCTTTTTTTATTTTTCGGATTTTCCTTCTCCTCCAGATTTTTATATTCCAAAATTACGCGTCTCGGATAAGTTTGAAGCTTCCTCTTAGCTGACGCCCTCCGCATGTTCGACAAAATGTCTGGCTGAAATGAACGCGTTCATTCTTGGTACTCCGTCCGTTTTTAGCGTTCCTAGCTTGTCAAATGGGTTCCGGTAAACTTCCGCCGCTAGCCTTTGCTTTGAAATCCCTTGTGTCGTGGTTTCTTTCGGCAAGCGACATGTTTCGGCAGCGGCCAGTTCTCGGTTGGCGTAGACAAGGGGTAGTGGTGGTTGTGGTGTGGCCACATATGACAGCCGCGCAGTACCTCAACGTGGCCTGTGTTGTGCCCGAACTACTCTGATTAAAACTAGGGCCCTTTAGCTGTTTGCATCAGCCATTGTTCCCGGTCCTTGGGAAAGAACGATGCCCGCGTTCCGGAAAAGGAAATGATTCTGTGGAACCGCGAGTGGGAAGACGTGGGATTGGCAATGGCTAGAGTGGGCTTGTGTGTTGATAGGGGTCTATTGGGCTCAACAAGATTTGAGTCTTTGGTTTGATTTAGAAAAACCCGGCTTCTGTTGGGCTCAGTGAGAGCTTAGCCGTGGTGGTTTAAGAAGGGAGAAAAGATTTGGGCTGGTTTAGGGGTCTTCCTTTGCTTTGGGATGGCCTTCTTTTTTATTCCTCCTCGGATGGGCTTCATTTTTGGGAGGGACCGAACTGAGCCTGCGTATCAGGTCCAGTCCGGCCGCGGGATTGGCGATCCGGATCGTTTCCGACCCAGGTCGGTTCCCACCCTTTACTATAATATAATATAATATAATATAATATAATATAATATTTATAAATTAAAAAAGAAAATCCCTAAAAATTTTATATTCTCTAAAAATCATAAAAAAAAAGCTTTAAAATAGTCTTTGAGTGGTTTTTTCTTAAAATATGTGAAAAATCCTTGAAAGGAAAAAAAAAAAAAACATGCTTAAATTCTTGAAAGCAAATGTCGGATTGCTATTTGTGCATTTCCTTTATCCCAATTACGCCCTTTTCTTAGTCTAACTAAGAATTGAATCCTAGGACTCGTGATTGGTATGAAAATGTTTCATGAATGCTTTATTTGATGTTTGAACAAAATTAGGTATTTGAAAGGCATTAGTTGATTAACTAGTGTAATCAAAGTCTCTGATTCTAGTTTCTTTGTTTGCGCAGGAGTAAAAACATGAGCCCCTCATCCCAAAGGCTGAACCATATCCTTTCGCCTCAAGATCTTGAAGCTCTCCAGCAGAAATATGAAGCACATCTCCTAGAAGACAGCTCAGATGACGACTCAGTATGTAGCTACAATGCTCATGACGGACGAGATCGTTGAAATCCGTACAATTTCACTGTAGCAAAGTACTGTTCACTTTTACTGTAGCACTAGGCTAGGGAAGGTACTGTTCACAGTACAGTTACTGTTCATAGTGCGCAAATAATTCCCCTCCCAGTAGTTTCCGACGCCTTTGTTTGTATCTGGACCCGTGAGTTGGTCCCTGTGTGTGTCCTTGTTGGTTTGTATTTGCCTATATAAGGCATTGTTGTTGTATCGTTTTGGGCAGAGTCCCCTGAAGTAAAGAGTGTGCTTTGTGAAAAAACCTCTATGTCTTTCTAAATTCCTCTTCTTCTCCAGCCTGGTAGGATCCTTCGAGAAATGCAGCTTGGGTAGATTAGAAACGTTTCCATCCTGGCATCCTCTGAGTGTCTCTAGGCTCTGGATTAAAAGGCTGAGTAGTTTTCTGCTAAAAGGCTGTCCCTGAAGGGCTTGAACGGGAGTCGTTCGCCCAATGTGGGATGCATACCTGCAGAAAACTTACTCTCCTTCCCTGATCCTAGTCGGGTATGTACCTCCCACACCACAAGTGTCTGTTTTTGCCAATATCCCGGAGGATTCCTCCCGAAGAGAATCAAATATACGAGATCGTCTAAATGAGACTGGTAATCAACTACCAACCTCTTAATCTTTTCCTCCAAGATGATAAGTTTCCTTTACCATCCAGAGATTCTCTTTTTAGTGGGTTAACCAAGGCCCATATCTACTCCAAATTCGACCTCAAAGCTGGAGAGCTTCAAGATCTTGAGGCGAAAGGATATGGTTCAGCCTTTGGGATGAGGATACTTCATGAGCCCAGTGGGATGCTTCTTCTTCAGCCCAGTTTGTATTTTCACTTGCAGTATTGGTAGGAATGTTTGGCATGCTTGGCTGAGGCCAATTGGACGGCTGTGCGTAAAAGGACATGTCTATATTTTGGAATGAGGACAAAGATCCCTGTTCGTAAGGATCCTGGGACAGAGGACCTCCAAAGCGTGCATAGGGGTCTTGAGTAGACTGGACAATGTCATCTTCGCTTGTCATTTCATGTTCCTGGGATGATGCAGCTTGTCTGTATTGCTCTAGTACTTCCTTAGCTTCTGGTGCTAGGTCATAATGATCCCACATAATAGGTGCATTATTCCAGACATCTTCGGGAATGGTCTTGTTTTCCTGGCATAGGATTCTCTGGAGTTCTCGGTATTCATGTTCACAAAGTCTAACAGATCTTGGATAGGATTTGTGAATTCTGGCTTCTCGGCTGTTCAAGTGAGGTTTATAGGCTGTGGTTCCTATTTCAAGTGGTGCATCGAGAATACTACCATTATTTCTGTAAAAATTCCATGGACGTCGGAAAAACAGGATGGTGTGCACTTCAGGATTTGGTGTCATGGTTCTCAGTTCTCTTTCCAAGTCTTGTTTCCAACATGTAGGAGGATAGAACCAGTTTAGAAATTCTAAAAGATTTCTATCACATTCCTTTTCGATGTTTCTTCCGAGCATGAATATTCTGGTGAGATTGGCAATGAATTTCCTGGTGGGAATTTCAATGGCTATCAAGTACTTATTAGTTAAGTACCACAACAGCGTTTTGAGCTGATTAGGAAAATCATCTTCCTTCCAGATAAGAGGATGAATAAAAGGATAATTGGAATTTAACCCGGAAGGATAAAGGATTGAACCTCCATTGAGTCTGAAAAGGTCTGCGTGGCATTGCCACATGAGGTTCTCCATGTTCGCACCAAGACTGTCATTTTGGATTTGTTGAATAATCTCCTGGGGATATTTCTGGCTTGGCGAATCTTTAATCTTCTCGATCTTGTATTTGACTCCATGGTTAAGCATATGGAAAGCAGGTCTTTTGATGTACATGTTGATTTCAGCTAGGGCTTTGGGTCTTGACAAAAAGTCAGCAAGGACATTCTTTTTTCCAGGAATATGTTTGGTTTCAAAAGAGTACTTTGAGAACCATTCAGCCCATCGAAGCAGCTGAGAGTTTGGAATCTGTTTCTGTTTAAACTTGGTCATCTGAGGAAAAGATGCCATGTCTAATTCTACCAAAAAGTGATGGCCGATGAGATGAAACTCAAATTTTTTGATTCCATTTTTTACTGCTAGGATTTCCTTGAAAGTGGAATGGTAATGCATTTCAGCCTGGGAAAACTTTCCACTTTTGTGGGCACAAAGGTGTTTCTTACCATCAATTTCCTCGAACAGGACGGCTGCCCAATATTCGTCACTGGCATCAGTTTGAAGGATTCTTTTGCCTGTTGATGGTATTTATAATGGTGGGAGATTCTGCATAATCTCCTTTAGCTCAGCAACTGCTTTAGTCTGGATCTTTCCCCAAGGCGGGGAATTCTTTTTCAGCATGGATTGCAAAGGAATCAGGAGTTTTGCAATATTTGGGACAAAAACCCTGAGATAATTAATTATCCCAAGAAATTGCTGAACTTGTTTTGTTGTGAAGTTATCTTCAGGAAACTTCAATAGTTCTTGAGCAATATGTGGCCCTGGGTAGTACGTACTTTTGTTAAGGTGCATGCCAAGAAATTCAATTTCTGTTTGAGCAATATTCATTTTCCTTTGAGAAAGCATAATGCCATGCCTTTTCACGATTTCTGCAAATTTCTCAAGGAGTTGGCAGTGGCTCTGTTCATCAGGGCTATAGAGCAGAATATCGTCGATATAAACCGCTGCACTTGACAAAATGGGTTGGAAAATACGGCACATGGCCTTTTGGAAAAGGGATGGTGCTACCTTTAAACCAAAAGGAAGGACTTTCCACTGGAAGTGTTGGTTCGGGATACAGAATCCTGTTTTGGTTCCGTCTTCGGGATGAATGCCACTGCCAAAATCCGGCTTTGAGGTCGAATTTGGAGTAGATATGGGCCTTGGTTAACCCACTAAAAAGAGAATCTCTGGATGGTAAAGGGAACTTATCATCTTGGAGGAAAAGATTAAGAGGTTGGTAGTTGATTACCGCAGTCATTTTTCCTCTGTTCTGCTCTGCGCGCTTATTGACATAAAAGGCTTCACAAGCCCATTGTGAATCAGAAACTTCAATAAGGCATTGTTGCAATAATTCTGAGCATTCCCTTTGAGCTAGAGCCAAGTGTTCTGGTTTCATTCCCACATGACTCGCCTTTGTTGGGTTGATGTCTTCATTTTTTTTTTTTTTTTAAGGGGAGGCGAACAAAGAATTCTGGATTTTTCCATAGAGGATGAGAACATTTTTGAGCGAATTCTGAGTGGGATTCCGAACAAGATTCTAGCAGCTTTTGCATGATTGGATCTAACAAACTCATTTGGAAAAGAGTCTCTGAATATCAACGAACTCAGAGAAATGATTTTTATATCTAAGACCCTTTCCAGGAATGATGCGAAGTTGAGAGATTTGAGTCATGATGTCCCACCCAATTAACAAATCTTTATTGGGAAGATTTGATCCAAAGATTTTTGCCTTTATGGAGCGGTCGGGGAAGAACTGGATAGTAAATGCGGAGTAGTTCGACATTTGTGGAGAAAGTGTCTCCGGGGCGAGTTGAAATATCGGATATGAGGAGTCCGGTATTCTTCGGGCAAAACTTTAGTGTCCCGAGAATGGAACAACTTGCTCCGGTATCAATGAGGGCAATGACACGATAGGTTTGGCAAATTTTGAGGTGAAGATTTTCACAGGGAAGTGAGGACAGTGAGTTTGACTTGAGAATATGTCTGGATTTAGTTCTGAAGATGAAGGTGATATGTGAAAGATGTCTTCAGATTCTGATTCATCAGACTCAACTTCACTGGAGGTTTGATAGAAAGGAATAACACAAAGAGTCTGTTCTGTTAGTTCTTCGTCAGCAGAAAATAAGGATTCAATATCATCATTTTCAAGAGAAATACCTGTCTCATTTTCAATCAGATGATTCTGACCTTTTTTCGCCTGTGGACAATTTTTGGCAAAATGTCCTTTCTTGTTGCGAGATGTAGCAACGGCTTGATTTCTTATGGCCTATGTGATCCTTTCTTTTACGGAGGTATCGCCATTTCTTCTTTTTCCGAAAATGCTTGGAACCATGTTTAGATTTTTTAACCGAGTACTTCTTGTAATGTTTCTTCTTCCGGGAATAATGGCCACAAGTACCATCACAATCCTGTTTGGAGCACTTGATCTTTAACTTCTGGTGAGAACAAGCTAATTCAAGACGCTTGTCATCTGTGATGTATGTTTGGACCATTCGGCGTTTTAAGCATAATTCTTCAAGGCAGATATGGACTTCTTGCTGGATTTCTCCCAAGGGAACGTCTTGTATCCTTCTTTGCTTACCAAAGAAAGATCTTTCAACCATTTGTGATAGTTCCTTAGGAATAGAAGTGAGGAAGACATGCTTTAAGTTTGGATCTGCGCCGATTTGGTAAAAGAGCTGAAGCATTAAACGGTAATGCTTATTGAGATGCCTCTTCTGGAGAGAGCAGCATCTCCTTTCAAAGAATTCTCTTCTTTTTAGCTCTTTGAGATCTCCGGGGGTTCCCACAAAGACATGATATAGGTAGGTGAGGGCATGGCTGAAGGTGGGTGATAACAGAAACGTGAGTTGGTCCCTATGTGTGTCCTTGTTGCTTTGTATTTGCCTATATAAGGCATTGTTGTTGTATCGTTTTGGGCAGAGTCCCCTGAAGTAAAGAGTGTGCTTTGTGAAAAAACCTCTATGTCTTTCTAAATTCCTCTTCTTCTCCAGCTGGTAGGATCCTTCGAGAAATGCAGCTTGGGTAGATTAGAAACGTTTCCATCCCGGCATCCTCTCGAGTGTCTCTAGGCTCGGGATTAAAAGGCTGAGTAGTTTTCGCTAAAAGGCTGTCCCTGAAGGGCTTGAACGGGAGTCGTTCGCCCAATGTGAGATGCATACCTGCAAAAAACTTACTCTCCTTCCCTGATCCTAGTCTAGGTCCCATTCATGGTATCAGAGCCACGGTTTCGTTTTTAGTATTATCCATTCCATGCGCTTGATAGGTGAATCCAGAGCTGGGAAGATCTTCATACACCATGACAGATCCAGAGATTCTCGAAGCACCAGTTTCTCTTGCTCCTTCTTCTTCCTCATCCACAGCTCTTTCAGAATTTCGTGTTTCCAACGCCTCTAAGATAGACTATCTTTATGAAGTCTCTCTTAGTGATGAAACCAAGATCTCAGAAACTCAGGCTTCCTCTCATGAATCCCTATTCAGCCTTTGCTAAACCCACCTCATCATTCTCACCTATCCGTTCCATTCGTCAACTTATTCACCAAACACCAAAGCAAGTAAAGGAGTACGTTCAGTCCTCCAAGTTCGACCAGCATCCCATTCCTGCTACTGAAAAGGAGTATTTTGTTACTCTCCAGATACCTCCAGAATTTCCCAGACAATGGGTTCAATAGGGATATTCTCATGTCCATTATGGAGCTGTTCGTCTTGCCCTCACCTTTCATGGTCGTAAAGGTTTGCCAGTAGTGGCAAGAATCGCTTTGTTAGATACCAGGTTTTTACAATACCAACATGCTTGCATAGGAACTGTTCAGACCACTCTGAATGCTGGAACAGTCTTTGTTACTTTGTATCCAAACTTCAACATCGCTCTTTCAGACCCCCAGCTTCTCTCTTTTTTGAAAGTTCAAGTCCAGCTCACTGGAGCACCCCAAACTGCTGACTCTGTAGCTGCAACCCTACATTACCAGATGGTTTATCGAGTGCAGAACCATGCCCTCGACCTCAATTTCAACAATGGTAATGAAGATGCGTTGTTCATATCCATGCAGAATGACCAGGCGTCCTGCATCCATGTACCCAGACAAATCCCGAAGGATACGTTGGCCAAGCTTCTTCCAGATACTTGGATCACCAACTATGAAAAGCTACACCAAAGATAACAAGCCTTTCCAGTCCACTGACTCGGAGTTTATAAGGAAAAAAGATGGAACTGTTTCCATCAAATTTGGCAAAGAGAAGGAAGAAGGTCCTTCTATCTTCCAGACCATCTTTATGATCGAACCATGTGTTCCAGAATCCATTTCTGAACCAAACCCAAAGAAACATGTCCGACACTTTGACGGTGATGGACATTCTGTTTATCACTATAAAGACAATCATGGTCATTGTTTTTGGGATCCTTTTTGCCAATGTTCCTATTGTATAAATTCTCCCGATGAGGTAAATCCCCATGCAAAATCTCCTCCTCGAAGGAAAAAGTCCAAGGATAAGGTATACCAAAGGTACTTAGACGGAGACTCCTCCGTAGATACTCTTGGTGAATGTGACAAATACCGCCCGTTCATGGTGTCTTATGCACCACCTCCACCACCAGAGTCTAGTACTACATCTCGAACCCTGCCAAATCCACCAAAATCACCTCCACCTTCTCCTCCCCAGAGAAAGCAAGCCCTCTCTCCATTCTATAAGCCAATCCTTAAATGGGCTAAGAAACATTCTTACCCCCTCGAAGTTCCAGCGGAAACACCACCCATTTCCTCTATCGCCATGTTCCAAGATACCGACTTTCCCCCTCTTGTTAAGGAAAGCTCTAAACTCTCTTTCCACGCTTCGAAGAGTTTATTGATACACATGGCGGTACCGCCATGTTCCCAAAATACCCACTCCTAATGACGTAGACGAACATGGAAGACGAAGAAAACTCCTGGCTCGCTGGCCGTTCTAAACGGCAATCGAGACTCTATTGGCACTGAGAATAATGCCTTTAAGGCAATTGATTCCAAGATTGGAAATGTGCAACAAGATCTCCGAAGATATGATGAAAGTACCAAGAAGATACTTTCGAGTTCCGAAAAGGCTTCATGCCTTGAAATCGAGGACAACATCTTGGGTACCATTATCTTGAAAGTCCAAAGCCAGAAATAGACAAGCTCAAGAAGCAAATTCAACTTCTTGAAGAAGGAAGGTTCAGACCTTTCGATCCATTGGCACCTCCTGTTCAAATCGGGTATGTACCTCCCACACCACAAGTGTCTGTTTTTGCCAATATCCCGGAGGATTCCTCCCGAAGAGAATCAAATATACGAGATCGTCTCAAAGCTTTGAAGAAAGAAAAGGGGAAAGAAAAAACACCACCTGTAGAATCAAGCTCAATGGTTATCAGAGAAAGGCCAGACCAGATGATGTTATCAAATCCATTAGAATCCTTTCTAAAGGATTTGGGCAAGCAAGAAATTGATCCTATCGTCCAACAGCCTGAGCCTGATCCTGTTCTAGTCACTAAGCAAACTTCACCCACTACATCAGATTCAGTATCTTTTGCCTCAACTTCATCTTTCTCAGATCAAATAATCGATTCTCCCCCCATTGATCCACCAACTTCACAAATATTCATGGCTGATTCTCCTCCAGATTACGAGATGGAATCAAACTATTCTGACCCGGATCCAGAATTCGGACAGACAAGTAATCCCACCAGGAGCAATTCTACCAAGCATGTATCCATGGCATCAAAACAGTTTTTCTCCATTGACGATATTCCTTATCCAAAATGGCCAGAAAGACTTGAAGAATTCCATACTTGGTTGAATACACAGGCCCTTACCAACCATGATATAACCCAACCATGGGTAGCCAAGCTGGTATTAGAGTCCCTCCCTCATCGCCTAAGTTGAGAGTTTGAATCCTGTCGATTGCTAGCATTGTAAGTGGGGGGCTATGATGTTGAGGTCATGTGCTAGTCTCCCCCAAGGTATAGGGGCCCGGTCCTTCAGTGTCGTTCGAGACGGGAGGCCCGTGGTGGAGTCCTCGGTTACCCAAAAAAAAAAAATTCCTAATATTTATTGGGGTATCTAATCGACCTATCACAAAACGACTACTAACAACTCCTAAATGAAAATGACTTATAGGTTAAAAACTCAAATCATAAATCATGAATAACTCAAATAATAAGTCATGAATTGGTGGGCTTGGGAGAGCCTAGACTAAGCCTAGACTTAGCAAATCCATTAGCCTTAGCGTATCCACGAGAGGGCCCAAGGAGGTCGTGACAAAGTATAGAGTTGAGTTGTTATTTAAGGTGGTTAAGCAATATTTTTTTACGTTTATGTGCAAGTTTAAGAAAACAAAAGAGGTGATCATTCATGGATGGTTTGTTCGTGCTATTCCACACTAACTATCAAAAATGAAAAGGAAAGCAATCAAATAATTGAAATTGCAATACGGGAAAGTAAACACTCAAGGTAAGCATATAAAAGCTACACTAAGTGTGATATGAAGAAAACCCGCAACTAGGGGGATGTTTATACAATACGAATTGAAAACCTGAGAATTATATCGGGGAACGAATGAGTACAAATGGACAAAGGTCAGATTGAACATCGACCTTATCGCCATTTTCAAATCTGTTTGGCCACCTCCTCCAAGGATTGCCTTTTTGGATTATTCTAATCCTAAGCTAATGCCAAACTAGCATTCAAAATCACATCATGCACACGATGCAACCAAACACAATCATATGAACCCAAACAAGTTCAAGCAACTCATGATACAAAACACAGGCCTCGAGGTTGACCTTTGAGGTTCATGCATATCGAGCCGACCTATGACCACTAATTGATTGATTTTAGTCATCAATACTTGGTCATCCCTTATGTTCATATACGGTGGACTAGATTGAACTGACTCCTAAATTAGGGTCTAAGTATGTCCCCTTGGTTTCCCCGCAAACATGCACCAACCCTAAACCATACATCTAGAAATCGCATGCATAACGGGAAAGGTGCGCATTTAGGCCATGAGGCCTTGGTTCTTAAACAATCAAGCAAAGGAAGTGAATCAAGGAGGGTCACTTATTCATTCAAGACAACTTTTTGTTCAAATGTGTAAGAAACACGTTCAATCAAATAACACAAACAAAGCAATTCAAAGGTCAAACTTTGAGAATTTGCAACTAAGGACACAAGTTTTGTATAATTGCAAACAAGTCCTTAAAAGAAAATTTTCATGTTTTGAATGATGACAAACAAGGACATAGACTTTGTTGAAATTTTGAAACAAGTTTAACGTTCTTGGGCAATAAATTCCAGAATCCAGTCGGCCCACTGATCGGATCCTTTGAACGATCAAATGTTCATCATTTTCATCAAAGTGTCAAAGGAAAGCGGAAACCATCACTTTCAACTTTCGTATTTTGAAAAATTTATAATAAAGATGTTAACTTCATCGATCTTACGAAAGCGTCCTTAGGTAGTCGAGAAAGGCCTAGGTGCGGAATAAACGGCACTCTGATAAGGTCTTTTGGATCCATAAAGAGCCTCGTATCCGATGAAATTAACGTCAAAATGAAGCTTGAAATATTCTTAAAACTTTCATAAAATTCGCATCACAAGAATCTATAAAAATTCAAAAGTGACCGATGATCAGTTCTGGAAAATAGAGTTTTCAGAATCCCTGCAACTTTGTAGCACTCATGAAAAATAGCAAATTTATTTTTTATTTTCTGAAGCTTTCCGACAACAAAGTTCAACATATCACAAGCATTTCTCACGGAGACCTTATTGTCAGATTCAGAACACACAATTTTATAAAAATCGATGAACACACGAAGGTCATTCTGGAACAGCAAAGTTTCAGACAAAAACAAATTCAGTTCAAGGCAGTTCTCATCAAACTAATGAGTTTCATTCGACTTAACAATTTTACAAAACACAGACCATGATATGAGGAGCAGAACTCATGAAGACGTCGACTTCTATTTACCGTAACATGATTTTACAAAAATCGCAGAATCTACAGAGGTCATTTTGAAACAGCACTTTTACAAATAGTAAATTGTGCAATGCAAGGCTAATCAGGTCTACTAATGACGTCTGTTTTTCATGAAAATTTTATAGCACATAGATCTTAAAGATTGAATACAACTTTCCTGAATACATCGAATCCAGATTCTAAATGCATGATTTTATAAAAAATCAGAGAACCAATTCATCTCAATCGGAAAAACCTATTTCATAGAAGGTAACACGGACGATTTATTGCTAATCGAGCCCATTAAATCACTTTCAAGTTTCATGAAAAATTTATATGTTGTACATCTAGATGTCTTGAACAAGTTTCATGAAGGCACTACTTTCAGATTCTCATCAAGAGATTTTATAAAAAAAAATGAAGAACGGATACAAGTTAGTTAGAAAAACGATTTTCCAGAATGCAGCACGGACAATTTATGGACGATCGGCCCTACCGAATGAGCTTCAATTTTCATGAAAATTTTATATATTCTATATCTATGTATTCTGATGAACTTTCGTGAAGACACTGACTCGAAGATATTAACACAAAAAGTCGTGAAAAATCGACAAGCAGTGAACGTCATGACTTCGATTTTGCAACAGACATATGACAGGGCAAACGATTGCCAAATCATGCATATTATATGTCTATGAAAAGCACAAGAAGTCTACTTCAAATCAATAGAAGACCTTGAAGTCAAATAAGGCGATCTACCAGCTTTGATCAAGATGTGAAGCAAAGCAATCAAAATAAGCCTACGAATTTCTAGAATCGATAATTATGCAACATCGAACAATCAATCAATCATCAATTGTCACAACTCATCCAAATCATCATTCTAGACATAAAATAGCCACCTAGGGGTTGAATCCTAGCCCCGATGCCTAAAGTGGTCTTGCTTCATCAAATTCAAACTTAGGAGGACTTTACCTTGTTATCTTCGAACTCAAGCTCAATATAGCTAGGCAACCACCTTTACGAACTTGAGGACACGTCAAGGAACGCCATCGCTAGACTCGAACTGCTGAGAACCACCACTAGATGGCCACATTGGCGATCGGAACCAGTTGGATAGATTACCAATGCTAGACACAGTGATTGGCTCATGAAGAACTTGGAGCTCGATCAGCGACCTTTGATAAAAGCGTTCGTCGGTGACTATTGCGACCGGCAAGGAAGGGCTTTGAAGATTGTCGGCAATTGAGTGGTTTGTCGGTGTGGAGCGGCCATTTGGCATTGGCCAATGAGGCGTTGGAGACAGGGTTGGCTGAGAGAGAGAGAGAGAGAGAATCTAAAAATGTGAGAACCTCCCTTTGAAATTTGGAGGGAAAGCCTTATATAGTCATACCAAGATTTTTTTGATCAGAAAGATAAATCTCATTCAAGTAAGAGTAGAGATACACCCCGCTTGTAAAGCATTAGAAAGTAGTAAGTTAAACAAAATGGGGGAGGGGGAAAAATCACATTCGAAGACAGAGACCCACGGGAATGGGCCTTCACAGCCCAATCCGCTGGTGCATTGGCCTCATGTTGGCAAAACCTAATTCGGATATGAGAGAAGCAAGGGAGTAAGGCGGCTGTTGTCAGTGAGCAACACTCGTCCTTCCGAAGGCATTTTCTGTGGATCCAATAGCGCTTCAACGACCGTGAGGCAATCTGTTGCGATGATCAGGGGTTCATCTTACTTCCCGATTTGTAGAAGATGGCGCAGAGCTATATTCAGAGCTTGGATCTCGACCTGCAAGGCAGATGAAGCTGCGGCTTCACAGGTGAAACCTCCTTTCATATTACCAGTATGATCTCGACATATATACGCAGTTGATCCTGAGGTACTTCCAGTCTGAAAGGCACCGTCAATATTGATCTGTAGTTCGCCAGGGTCGGGGGGTCGCCATAGAGAACTTGGATCAGTCAGAGATTGGATCGGGCCAGTCTTGGTGGTGGAGGATAGATGCTTCACCAAGCTAAAGGAGGTATAGGCCGCTTCAACCACAAAGAGAGGATCTGGTTTCTAGCGATGAAAGATAAAATGGTTGCGAGCTTTCCAAACTTGCCAGAGGATAGCAGTAACATCATCCATACCTGGTGAGTTTTGTTTATCGCCAAATCTGTCAGCAATCCAAGATTCCATGCGATTGATTCGAGTAGGTAGGATAAGTATGCTAACTCGAGGATCAGACCATACGGTTGACGTCCACGGACAGAGAAGAAATAGGTGCTCCATTGTTTACCAGTGTTTGATTGTCACAGATACTACACGCTGAGTCTACTGTAATGTGTCGATAAAAGAGATTTGCCTTAGTAGGAATAGCATTCTAACATATGGACCAAAGAAAGAACCTGATTTTGGGTGGGATGTTGAGTTTCCAGATATTCTTCCATAAGAGTTGAGGTAGTTGGAAGGATGAGGATGGTCGGCTTGCATAATGTGGTATGTCCGCTTGTTTTATGGAATGGTAACCACTCTTTACTGTGTATTGGCCGTTACTGTTCTCCATCCAGATTAGCTGATCTGTGGTATAATTAGGTCTCACTGAAATGCTAAGTATTTCCTTTGTGATGGCTGCATCAAAGAAGTGATGCAAAAGAGCTTCATTCCATTTGTTGTGTGTCGGTAAAATTAACTCAGCCACCAGTCGTGGCTCCGCTCTGTCCGCTGGTCCTCCTAATATTCCTCGGGGCAACCAGCAATCTTCACGGATTCTGATCTTAGACCCGTCCCCTACTGACCATTTTAACTTAGTTGAAATAGTGTCACTCCCTATTAGTATGCTCTGCCAACCCCATGAGGGGCATGTACCTTTAATAGCAGTACTAAAGTCTTGTGAATGAAAGTAGAGTCCTTTAAATAATTGACTCCATAAAGATAAAGGATGTTGATGAAGTCGCCATGCCTGTTTGCCTAGCAATGCTTTATTATATGCAATAAGGTCCCTAAATCCAAGACCCCCATTTTCCTTTCTTTCCTTCAGTAGGTCCTAACTCTTCCAGTGTATACCTTGCTTTAGACTATCATTTTGCCACCAAAATCTCGCTATCTTCTATTCAATGGACCAGCATAAAGACACATGAATTTTAAATAAGGACATTGCATAGAGGGAGATAGCTTGAACAACACTTTTTTATTAAAATCTCTTTCCCACCTTTCGACATGAGTCTTTCTTTCCAGCCATCTAACTTCGAGTTCACTCTCCCTAGAATCCATGCAAACATATCACGCTTGGAACGACCCCAGTCAGTCAAACGGGATTCCAAGATACTTACCAGTCTTTTGAAGCACAGGGATCCAAAATTGTTGGGCCAGGTTGTCCTGTAGACTACTAAGACAGTCTTTACTTAGAAAAAGACCAGATTTATTTTTGTTGATAGCTTGAGCAGTAGCAAGGCAGTATTGATTCAGAATACTAGAGAGATTCTAGCATTCTAGGACAGTCCCATCTAAGAAAAAGATAACATCATCTGCAAAGAATAAGTGAGAAAGAGTGCGACACCACTTGTTTAACTTTATGCCCTTGAGTTGTCCCATATCAAGTGCTTGATGAATGAGAGTCGTTAGTAGATTTGTCAGCATAATGAATATATAGGGAGAAAGGGGATCACCCTGACATAAGCCGCGAGTGAGGTGGAAATAGTTGAGCTGGTCTCCATTAAATTTGACACTGATAGTAGTAGTCGTGATACATTGCATGACCCATGTTACCCAAATAGAATGAAAACCTAGCTTAAGAAGGTAGTCCTTTAGGAAATCCCACTCAATTCTGACGTAGGCCTTTTGCATGTCTATCTTTAAAATTGCTTGAAATTTTCTCTTTATGATTCTGGACATGAGTTGATGTAACACCTCCTGAACGATTAGGATGTTGTCCTATATCTAGCGGCCACCAACAAAGGCACTCTGTTCTAAGGATATTAGTGAGGGAAGGAAGGGTTTTAGTCGATTATTAAGGATCTTGGATATGATTTTGTAAGCGTAGTTATATAGGCTGATAGGTCGAAACTGATCAAGGCATTTAGGATTGGGGACTTTTGGGATAAGGGATAGGATTGTTCTATTGAGGTCAGTGGGCATGGTTCATGTTTGGAAAAAGGATTGAACAAAAACGAAAAGATCCTTGTGAATAATATCCTAGTGAGATTGATAGAAGAGACCATTCAACCTATCAGGGCCTAGGGCTTTCGTTTTCCCCATCTGGAAAGTGGCTGTATGTTCTTTCTCTAAAGTGATTTCCTCAGTTAATGAAGCATTCATCTCTGGTGTAACAAGGCTCAAACATTGATCTAAAATAGGGCCATAATTCTGGTATCTTGCTGTCCTATAAAGGTCAGAAAAGTAGGTTGTAGTCATGTCTTGAAGAGTATGTTCATCGCTTACCCAATTCTGATGATGATCTTGTAGGATACTAATTTAATTTCGCTATCTACGCTGAATAGTAGTAGCACGAAAGAAACGAGTGTTTTTGTCTCCCCATTTTAACCAATGTAATCGAGATCTCATTGCCCAGTATTGCTCCTCTTGCTGCCATGCTATTTGTAATTCTGCCTTTAACATTGTCACTAGTTGGAAGTCATAGGAAGCTTGGGTTTGATTTGTGAGGGCCTGTAATTGCTGTTGCAACCCTGAAATATGTGACCGTGCATTGGAAAACTGTGCTCGACTCCACCTACGCATTATTGCGCTGACTATTCTCAATTTATGTGGCAGATTAGTTCCAGCACGCATAGCTGAGTCCCATGCTATTGTGACAATGTTGCGACATTCCGGATATTGTAACCAATAGGCTTCAAAGACAAAAGGTTTGCTTCGTCTTGTCTGTTGAACTTCTGTATGTAGTAATAGAAGGCTATGATCAGAGCCAACAGCTGGTAAAGCAAAAACCACAACTTCGGGGAAGGTCAGTCGCCAATCCATATGAGATCAAGCAAGCTCGGGGGTTAAGCAATTTTGTGATTGGCTAGAACTTGGCACATGGGTTAATGAGGTGGCACATCCAACGGTCTAGATGACACCTTAGATGAATGGTTATGATCGCATATCTTTTTAAATTTAAAATTAAACCAAGGGCATTTTGGTAATTTGGCTCAAAATAGGCATTTTTGTAATTTCGCATTGGGGAGAAGAGTTAGATGCCGACTAGACCTTGGCTGGTCAGAAAAGACTGTTGGTCGCCGGAAAATGGCCATAAATGGCCTTGAGAAGTTGGCTGGTCAACGTTAGTCAAAATTGGGTTGACCTGATTTGACTAGGTTGAACCGATTCAGTTTTTGGCCTGATTTTTGTTCTATTTTCGTGAATTTTTCCAATTAAAATTATTTTGTATAAATTGGGTCAAATTTAATGCAATTGAATTCTGCCTAGCAATCAATTGTGCATGAAATGCCCTAATCAAGTTATTTCTAAAATGAGATCGGAAACTAAAGTAACATTTGTAATTAAAATTTATTTAGCCAAATTGAAGCTTGATTACTTCAATTGGATGCTAGTCTACAATGGGCCAAGTCGAATTAGCTCAATTGGAACTCGCTAACTCGATTTAGTAACCTTTGGATGGACTCAATCTATCAAATTGAGAAGTTCCCATGTGAATTTGTCAAAATTAATATTGGCCATGTATAGCCACTAATAAATTATGATAATTGAATGTGTTCACTAATCATGAGGAGTGACTTAGGACCTCTAATTTGGGCTAAAAATGGAAATTTTTATCCCAACATACCAAATCATAGAATTGGTCGAACGAGCAAACTTAAAACAACCTCTAAATCCAATGTTGTAAAAGAAACTAAGCTAAAATACGACTAGAACGAAATAAATTTATTTTTAGCTGATTTTGAACCTAAATTTGAAAAATTCGGAAAAGTAGATTCTTAATCGATTTTTGAGAAATTTTTGTGGCCAAAGTCAAATTGAAGTAAAAATAAAGTGATTTGTGGGTTTTTACAATTTTTAATTTTTTTGTCAAAGTCAATCCTTTAGCGACTAATCATTAAAAGGTTGATTTAATGATCAAAACTTCGATTTTATTTTTTTTTTAAATTATGGCCAAAATGAAATTGGGATTATTTGGGAATTTTTTGTACAAAAAACCAAATTTTTACTCAAGCTTGACTTTTTATTAAAAGGTTGACCATAAAGGTCAACTCAAAAGTTAACTTTTGACTTTTTGGTTTTTTATGAAAATGATTGGGAAATTTCCTACAAATGAAGGGCCAGTGGAAAAGAAATGAAAAATGATACTTTTTGCCTGATAAAAAAGTCTTTTAGAAATTGAAAACTTTAAATTTGGGATTTTATATTTACCAACGCGTCGACTAAAAATCGAATGTCACCATCTTACGTATCTCTTGAATGCATCATAGAGCTCCCCTCATCACTAGTAGAGCTTGAAGTTCCACTGTGCGATCATTTGAAATTCTCGTCAACAAATGAAGGTCTGGAAGTACCAAAGTCCAAAGAAGCTCCATAGGATGGGGACTTGACTGAGCTTATGGTGTGATGCTCGGAATTCGATTATACAAAAACATTGGACCTTTTACAATTATTGCGTCTGAGAAAGTTCATTGTTTTCGTTTTCGTTTTGTTTTGTTTCGTATTTTTTTTTTGCTTTTGGATCAGAATGGAAGTTGGTTGTTTGGAGCTGTCATAATTTACATGAAATTTGAGGTCTTGATAGATTGAATTACATGGGAAGTGTAAAAATCACAAACAGCCAGCCTATTGAGAGGCTAGACCTTCGAAAATTTAATACCTAAAGAGATTAATTAGAGTTGAAGGCCTTGATAGGCTGGAATTTTTGGAAGAGTAGAATGTTTGTGATTGCATATCCATTGGGAAATTCGTAGACCTATCATGCTTCTTCACATTGAAATAGCTGGACATTAATGGATGTGAAACTTCATGATATTCAGAGCCTAGCTCATCCTGCACCACCTTATGGATTGATAAATGTGAGTCTTAAGGGAAAACTACCAAACCTGTCAAAATTTCAAAAGTTAAGGTGATTGCACTCGTTGGACTGTCATGAGCTTATGGGGATTCCAAGGCTTGAAGAATCATGATATCTAGAAATAGCTATCTTAAGCTGTCCAAATCGACACTTCTACCTGATTTGTCAGCATGTAAAAAAATTGAAAATTCTATCGAACAAAATTCAAAGAAACTGACTGAGCTTGAGGGCTCGTGCGATTGGAGCTAATTGGATATTTCAAGTTAGTCAAAACAATACTGAAATTATTAGGATTGCAGTTTATCAGAATTAGGAGAAAAAACCATTTGCTCTCATTTTTGAAAAGATAAAATTTGTTGAACACCGTTGAGATGAGTCATATATGTTTAGTTTTTGAGATGAGTCATTAGATGTTGACTGTTGAGATGATTCGAGGGCCTTTGCCATGTTGACTATCTTTAAAAAAAAAAAAAATTTAAAAAGAAATCATTTTTAAAATTTAAGCGTAAGTTTTTCATTTATTAGGGATAACTCATTTTTTTTAAGGAAATTAAATGCCAAGAAATTAGGAAAATGTTTTTCTAGAAAAGATCTTTCTCGGAACAAGCCGAATCAAGTGAAGGAAAAAAGAGTCTGAAAACATTATGACATCTTAAATTCAGTACCTTCAACTGAGTTAGCCAGGAGGGGTTATAGATTTTACCATCTCTTGTTGGTCCATCTGCCACATCGAGCAATTCTTTTTGTTCAAACAGACTAAGCCCGAACAGAAATTTGGAATTGGAAATTGAAATTGAACCCTTTTGGAATTGGGCTAGAAAAGAGTTTTGAGTTTTTTTTTTTTTTCCATTTCAAGATGCATTAAATTTACTTTTGGCATAAATCTTACATAAACTTGAGAAAACGGTTGGAGCACTTTAGGGCTTTTTGAGTCACCCAAGGTCGAGTCTCATTTCTTGTAACTTCCATAACTTGAGAATTAAACCGGTGAAGTTTACCCACAAACTACCTGAATTACCTGAGAACCAGCTTTGAACTGGGAAGTTTGGCCAGTTCTGAGGTCAAATCGAGACCGATGCTTGCCTTTATAGGACATGCCGGATTCAATTGCAAGTAAGTAATGGATACGAAACAGAATGGCTACATACGAAAGCTAGTCAAAGGTTTTGCTATGTTGTCATGCATTTTTTTTTCTCCTTTTTAAGAAGCAATTGGTTTATTGAGACTCCTTTATATTAGTTTACTAGGCGATGTGATTGACGTATTAGACTACACTTAAGCCATTGAGCAGTCATGGTCAATAATCAATAATAGTCCGACACATCACTTACAAAACTAATTTTTATAAGAAGTGAGGCTATTTCCGAACTACCTTTACGCTTAGAACACTCGTTTTATTGTTAACCGTCCAAAATGTCCTTAAATTTATAATTTTAGTTAATCGTCAACTCACTTACCCTTTTCTTTTCTCCATCGTCTTCCCTCTAACATCCCTGTAATTGCACTTTCCTATCCGATTATTTTTCATGAAAGTATTGAATTATCGTATCAACTTCCTTACCGCAGCAATAGTTAGTTAGAAAATTTCCTCTTGGCTCTCGCATTCGAGTGAAGATTTTGAGAATGGATTTTATTCAATTCCACTTTGAATTTATCGACATTTCCTAGTCTTCAAATGTCGGCCAATGTTGTTGCCTTGCTTCGGATTACTCCCACGTCCAAGATTGTCTCGGGATGGCTCTAATGATCAAATTGAGAGAAAATTTAAACGGTCAGTGAGTTCGAGCTCTTATTTGATACCGATTTGGCTACTAAATATCTTTATTTCAAATAATATTCATTTTAGACTCTTTTTTAAGAAAATAAAGCCATTTAGACTCTTATTTGAAATTTTCCTTAAAGATTATGTATCAGTACACTCAAAAGTATTGAGTAGGAAAACCAATGAGAGAAACAAAAAGAACTAATTATTTTTTATCAAATGAGAAACAATAGTTTTATTCACTAGGAAAGCTTTGAGGATTTATACTTTTATGCACTCAATTTGATATAAGCTTGGTTATTTTCTCTATTTTTTATAATTTATACTTAACCTAAAGGGTTAATACCCTAAAAAATCCCAAACTGGTACATCTGTGACAGATTTACCCTAAACTATTTTTTTGACCACCAAAAACCCCAAACTGGTATACCTTTGACAAATTTATCCCAAACTAGTATACTTGTGACAAATTTACCCTTTGTTAGTTTTCGTTAAATTTTACTATCAAATTATTAAGTTAAATGATATGTGACAGTTGACTAATATACCAATTTGAGATTTTATGCTCCATTTGTCACAGTTTACAATTTTTGTAATTTTTTTGTGAAGTTAATCCAATTTAGCGGAGGGTATATTTATTACAAATTTACCAATTGAGGGTTTTTTGCGGTTGAATAAATTAGTTTGGGGTAAATTTGTCACAAATATACTAGTTTAGGGTTTTTTATGGTCAGTCAGGGTAAATTTGTCACGGATGTACCGGTTTGGGGTTTTTCATGGTCAAAAAAATAGTTTGGGATAAATCTGTCATAGACGTACCAGTTTGGGGTTTTTTAGAGTATTAACCCTAACCTAAAAACATAAGTTTTTAGTACTCGGAGCTATTGCATTCAATAAAATAGTGAACTAACATTCTTCTCTTGTCCCCCAAAAAAAAAAAAAAAACGAACAAATTTAATTCCACTACAAATTATTTGACATCTTTTCCTTTTCTTCTTTTATTTTCTATATAGTACTTCATACATATTTGCATAAAAGAATCTGTTTTTCTTATTATCATTGAGTGATTACAAAGTATATATATACAAGAATAGAGGACCTAAATTAGGTGAGAAAATAGATGCTGTACAATGTTATAAATTGGATATAGTCACATGGATATATTACACCTTTTCATGACATGGTTCTTGGAGATTTGTTTATGGCCATGGAACTCCTTGTAATGCCATGCTTCTATGGGATAGTCACAAAATAATTTTTGGATGGGGAAATCTTGAAATAGTATGAAATACTTTGACCAACTTCACCGGTGCTCATGACTTATAATGGTTTTGCTCCAGGCATTTGCAAGGATTGAGAACCATTATTTTATGAATAAGGGATTATTTCCTACCAATTCATTCCTACTGGATAATGTTGATAAGATAAGGCATATCAACATAGTAATTGTGTAGGTAATTAGATTACTTCATTCTCGTGCTGGTTACTTCTTGAACTATGAGTAATACATAGACAAAAATACTAATTGATTGTGATCATTAATTCTCTAGCATTACTCTGTGTCCTTCAACACTTAAGCACAATTCCTGCCATTTACACAGAACTGTGTCTTACCCCAACAATACTCATAGGGAAGATTTGATGTTTGTTGCCCTATGATGTTGGCTTGGGATCTTTATAAAAGCATGGCTAGAGGCAGATTTTTAGGGTAAGCATGAATTTTTAAGCTAATTAGGTGGACAAAATTAACCTTCATTGCCATTTTCAAATGGATATTTTATGGTTTGCATCAATAGGAATGCTCATCGCGTTACTATTGAGACATCACGTTTCCTTGAGAAGATCAAGTACATCCTTCCTTTAGGATAGAAAAATACATTTCTTAGAGTAGATGTCCTCAATACCAAGGAAGGATCTCAACTTTCCAAGGTCTTTGATCTCGAAATGTTGAGCAAAATTACTGTTAAGAGACTTTTGTTTAACTTCATTATTACCAATCACAACTATATCATCTACATACACAATTAGAGTTGTGACCATACCTTCATTTGAATGTTTGATGAATAGGGTGCTATCCCCTCTACTCTGCTTGTAACCTATCTCAAGCATTGCCTTCGTGAACCTTTCAAACCAAGCTCTTGGGAACTATTTGAGGCCATATAGAGCATTTTTAAGTCAACACACCTAATTGTTTCCAAAGTTCTTGTCAAAACCCTATGGACGCTCCATAAAGACTTCCTCCTTTAAATCTCCATATAGAAATGCGTTCTTCACATCAAATTGCTGCAAAGACAAAACAAAATTAGTTGCAAGAGAAAGTAGTATTTGTACTGTGTTCATCTTCGCTATTAGTGTGAAGGTCTCCCGATAATCCACCCCATAGGTTTGGGTGTACCCCTTTGCAACTAACCTTGCTTTATACCTCTCCAAGGTGCCATCAACTTTGTCCTTAAGGGTATAAATCCATTTGTTGGAGAAATCTTCATGAAGTGTTTTGAAGCTGACAAAACGTTTCCATTAGTCTAGTCTGAAGATTTGCAGACTCTACCATTTAAAGTCTGAAGACCTCCGGACTGCCATACTCAAGACTCAAAGTCTATCCTTATTGACAGTTTCTAGTTTGTTGAAGAAGGTCTATCCAGGACTGGATGTTTCGTTAAGGATTTGATCTTATCGACTGACGAAGATCTCTTGGCTAGATATGACATAACGGAATCCTTTATTCAAATCAAGATTGATTAAGGATCCGATGATTGGCGAAATATACTTGGAAGGTTCTACTTATGGAAACCGAGATCCTGATTGTATGGGCGAACAGGATTGATGGGCTATCGACATGTTCCTTAAATAGCTCGAATGATCTTCCTAATTGATTCTGTCCAACAGGTAGATTGGAGGAATACCTTTAGTAAGTGCCAACGGGTATAATGGCATAAAGGAGTATAAAAGGGAAGACGTTCCAGTTGTTCAAATGTGTGCACGATAGAAGAATTCCAAAGTCTGAAACTCCTTGTTCTTAGTCAATTCATTTGCTGAGCGAAATCTTGTACGCAAAAGAGAGTCTATATTCATGAGAAACCTTGAGGAAGTGTGGTAGAATATCTATACTGTGGAATCAAGGGAGAACATTGCTGTAACATCTCTTTTGTTCATAGTGAAATCCAGCCGATGGGCTGTCAGTGCGGAAGAGTGGACATAGGCTTGGAATAAGCCGAACCACTATAAACCTTGTGTTCATTTTCTCTTCCCTACTCTTTTTTACTTTGATCATAATTATTTGTGATATCAAAAAGGCGAGCTTCATTTTCATTATCTAATATTGCTCACATATCACGAGAAATTACTTTTGCACCTATTCACCCCCCTCTAGGTGCTTATACTAGCTATCTCAATTGGTATCAGAGCCTGTGTACTCACTTTGTTTGAAGTGTTTTACTTTAGAGTTAAAGATCCATGGCTAGTATGTTAGCTCCAGAGCTAATAGAAAGGCAAAGCAATACCAGACCGCCTTACTTTGATGGAAATGAATACAACATATGGAAAAACAAAATGAATGCGTTCCTAAGATCAAAAGATCCTCTGGAATGAGACGTTGTAGAAAATGGAATCATTCCTAAAGCTGCATTTGTCTCAGAGAGAGGAAAAGAAGCTGTTGAGTTTAGTGAAATGACTCAGGAAGAGATAATCAAGAGACAATCTCCTGATGCAAAGGCAATTTATTCTTTATATTGTGCTTTATCACCTACTGAATATAACAGAATATCTTCTTGTGTTATAGCAAAAGAAGTCTGGGATAGATTACATATTACCTATGAAGGAACATATCGAGTGAAAGAAACCAGAATCAACATTCTCCTCCGTCAATATGAAGCCTTCAAAATGAAATCAGGAGAATCTATAACTGACATGTTTAGTCGTTTTACAGAAATCGTGAATGGTCTTGAAAATCAAGGTCAACCAATTTCTGATCCCATGAAGGTAAACAAGCTACTGCGTGGACTCTCCAAGGATTGGAATCACATAAAGACTTCAATAAGAGAGACACAAAGAATTATGCCACTATCTGTTGATGAGTTGGTTGGGACTCTTCAGTCTTATGAAGTGGAGCGAATCAATGAAGACAAAGATCCTAAAGGTAAGAAATCCATTGCATTAAAATCCAATGATGATTCTGATGTTACAGATTCTGAAGACGATATGGATGATGAGGAGCTTGCTCTCATGATAAGAAGATTCAGAAAGCTGAATAGAAAATAAAGAATATTCAATCCAAAGAAACAGAGTTTTCAAAAGCAACAGACTAAGTGCATTTGAGGATGATGAATCAAACAAAGATGTAGTCTGCTTTGAATGTAAGAAAAAGGGACACATCAGACCCAACTGTCCTCTTCTGAGGAAAAAGAAAGGAAAAGCTGAAAAGTATTGAAAGGCTCTTAAAGCAGAAACTTGGAGTGATACAGAGTGTGAAGAAAGTGATGATGATTATGCCAATATATGTTTGATGGCACAATCGAATTCAGATTCAAACTCTGAGACTGAATCGGATTCAGATAGTGAATTCGAGGTGAGTAACTTCAAAATCCCTATTAAAGTTCCTAAATACATTGATGAGTTGTGTTTTAGTCTTAAGACTTCTCTTAAAAGGATTTCCGAACTCAAAAGGAAAATTCTGCACTTTGAAACAACGGGAAAGTGTTTTGAAAGAAAAGGTGAAATGTTTAGACATAAATGTTTCTTCTCTTAAAGAAAGTGAAGATAATCTTTTAAAAGAAAATGTGTTTTTAAAAAATGACATATCAAATATTTCAAAAAGATTTTCAATAGGATCTGAGAAACTTGAGAAAATTCTTTCGGACAAAGACCTTATTTCAATAAATGTCCAGGAATGACAAACGAAACCATTCCTTTAATTGATTTTCCTAAAGTGAAGGAAAAAATTAAGCAAAGACCCTCAAGAGATGCTTTCAAAAATCATTTCAAAAAGGTTTTTGTAAAACCAGTAGGTCGTAATGCTCTCAGATGTTCTAAGTGCAATAGTTTAGATCATTTTGAGAAAGAATGTCCTATGGTTTGGAAACACATTTAAGAAAGTATGGGCAAAAACCGCAAATCATACTAACACCAATGGACCCAAGAAAATATGTGTACCAAAGAAAGCTTAAGTCTCTTTTTTAAATGCAGGTCACTATCAAGAAAAAGATAAAATGGTATTTGGATAGTGGATGCTCAAGAGATATGATAGGAGATTCAAATTGCTTTACAAAGTTTGTTCAAGTAAATGGTGGAAAAGTCTCTTTTGGAGGAAACAATAAAGGAAGAATTGTGGGATTTGGAACTGTAAAGATTGGAAACCTCACAATCAGCAATGTTTCCTTAGTGGAATGACTTAACTACAATTTGCTCAGTATCAGTCAACTATGCGATACCAGTTTCAAAATCAGTTTTCAAGAAGGAATATGTTCATGAACCAGTAAATTCTACTCAGTCATTCATGGGTCGAAGACATGGAAATATCTACCTCTTGGATGTGAAACCAAATGAATCGTAATGTCTGATCTCAATTCAAGACGAAGCAAACCTATGGCACAGAAAGCTTGGGCACATTAATATGAAGCAGATAGCCAAAATTTCAGCAAAGAAGCTTGTTCGTGGTTTACCCAATCTGTCATACCAAAAGTCTAATCTATGTACACCATGCATATTGGGAAAACAGGTAAGAAATTCCTTTAAACCAATAAATCAAGTTTCCACTAATCGTGTACTGCAGCTTCTGCATATGGATCTCTTTGGACCAACCGAACTCGTCAGTATTGGAGGTAAGAAATATTGCCTAGTAATTGTGGATGACTACTCACGATTTACTTGGGTATATTTCTGGCAAGTAGGTCTCGAAACATTTTCTTACTTTGAAAAGTTTGCTAAAAAGGTTCAAAATGAAAAAAGGGTATGTTATTTCAAGCATAAGAACAGACCATGGAAGCGAATTTGAAAATCAAGATTTTACAAAATTCTGTGATGAATCTGGTTTTCAGCATGTGTTTTCCTCTCCATATACTCTAGAGCAAAACAGAGCTGTGGAAAGAAAGAATAGGTCACTTCAAGAAATGGCTAGAACTCTTTTAATTGAAAGTAATATATCTTCACGTTTTTAGGCTGAAGTAGTTTCTACAACATGTTACATTATTAATAGAGTTTTTCTAAGGCCTATTCTAGAAAAAAAAAAAAAACCCCTATGAGTTATTCAAAGAAAAGAAGCCTATTGTTTTATATTTTCATGTGTTTGGATGTAAATGCTTTATATTGAAAAATACAAATGATCAAGTTGGGAAGTTTGAAGAAAAGTCAGATGAAGGTATCTTCCTTGGATATTCAACCTCAAGCAAAGCCTACAGAGTCTACAACAAGAAGACTCAATCGTGGAGGAATCAATGAATGTCGATTTCAAGATTCTATGCAAAATGAATCTATTCGGACTCATCTTGAAGAATCTGAATCGCTCCGGACTCTACAAAGTCTAAATCTCAAGAAGCAACTCGAGACTTCTAAAGACCAAAACAAATGATTGTTGAAGATTTAAATGAAGGAAGTGATCATCAACGACAAATCAACCAGCAAGACTGGAAGCATAAGTCCAGTCATCCCAAAGATCTCATTATTAGTGATATTAATGAAGGAATTCGCACAAGATCCAAAAGGCGCGAAGAGTCTAATGCTGTGGCTCTTGTCTCTGAAATAGAACCCAAAAGCATAGAAGAAGCTTTATCTGATGAAAGATGGATTGAAGCTATGCAAGAAGAGCTCAGGCAATTCAGTATTAATGATGTCTGGGAATTGACTCCGAAACCGAAAGGTAAATCTATTATTGGAGCTAAATGGGTTTTCAGGAACAAGATGGACGAGAAAGGAAAGGTCGTAAGAAATAAAGCAAGACTTGTGGCCAAAGGATATACGCAAGAAGAAGGGATAGACTATGACGAGACTTATGCACCAGTAGCAAGGTTAGAAGCAATCCGATTATTACTTGCTTTTGCCTGTTATAAGAATTTCAGGTTATTCCAAATGGACGTCAAAAGCGCTTTCCTGAATGGATTCATTCATGAGGAAGTCTATGTGGAACAACCACCTGGGTTTGAAGACCCAACGATACCAGACTCAGTATTCAGACTGAAAAATGCCTTATATGGTTTAAAACAAGCACCTCGAGCTTGGTACGATAGGCTGAGTAAGTTTTTAATTCAAAACGGATTCGTAAAAGGTAAAGTAGACACTACTCTGTTTATCAAAAGAGAAAACAAAAATTTTCTGCTTATTCAAATATATGTAGATGATATTATTTTTGGATTCTCTAATGAAAGTTTGTGCAAGAAATTCTCTAAGTCTATGCAGGATAAATTTGAAATGAGCATGATGGGTGAGCTAACATTCTTTCTTGGACTTCAAGTGAAACAATTGAAGGAAGGGACTTTTATTCATCAAGAAAAATATGCTAATGATCTTGTCAAAAAGTTTGGACTGGAATATTGCAAAAAGACTGACATACCAATGTTAAGTTCCTTGAAGATAGACAAAGATAAAGGAGGAAAGAAAGTTGACCAGAAGCTATACAAGAGTATCATTGGTTCACTTCTTTATCTTACTACTTCTAGACCTGACATTTTGTTTAGTATTTGCATTTGTGCTAGATTTCAAGCAGACCCTAAAGAATCTCATCTAAGTGCTGCAAAGCGTATTATCAAATACATTACTTCAACTTCAAGTCTTGGTCTTTGGTATCCTAAAAAGGGAGACTTTACTCTTCTTGGATACTCAAACGCAGACCTAGCCGGTTGCAGAGTTGATAGAAAGAGCACCTTGGGTACCTGTCAACTACTTGGAAGCAGGACAGTGTATTGGTTTTCAAGGAAGCAAAATATAGTAGCTCTTTCTACAACAGAAGCAGAGTATGTAGCTCTTGGAAGTTGTTGTTCACAAATTCTGTAGATAAAACAACAGCTAAGAGACTTTGGAATTGAAGATTCATGCACAGAGATTAAGTGTGACAACACCAGCGGAATCAATCTCACCAAAAATCCAATTCTTCACTCAAGAGCAAAGTATATAGAGATTCGACATCACTTCATTAGAGATCATGTTCAAAATGGAGAAGTTTCGATTCAGTTTGTTGACTCAAAAAACCAACTGGCGGATATATTTACAAAGCCTTTGGAGAAAAATCAATTTGAAGTTATTCGTTCCAGACTCAACATCTTGAAGTTTGAAGAAGTTAAAGTCTAGAGACTCTCAGACTCAGACAAACAATTTTTTGACTGTAAGTTATTTTATTCTTTCTCAAAATAAATCTCGAAAAGGTACGATCATTTGTCCTTAATTGATTTTTTCCGTGATTATCGTAATCTTTTTTTTTTCAAAATGAGGTTAATCTTAAATGGCAGTTATCTAATTTTTGAAAAAGGCGCTTATTTTTAAAAAATGTATCTTTTTACTTTCTTTTATGACGCTTGGTATGCCTCTCTGCTTTGTCCTATATACGAACGGTTCCTCTTTGTTTTACTCCAAAAACCCTAAAAAGCATCGATCTTCCACTTGTGTCTTCTTCTCTTGTTTAATCTTCAAAAAGTTGTCATCTTTCTTGGGAAAAACAAGTTTGGAATCTTCCGAAGACTATGAAAGATGTTGTCTCAAATGAAGTCTTCGAGGATCGCAAGCAGGGGACCACAGAAAATGAGTGAGGGGCCTACTCACTTTGATCTCACCGAGGAAGAAGAGTCTCCCAGTCAGCTGCAGAGCCCACAACTTTCTTAGCCGCGTCATTCTCCACCGTCTAACCCATAGGATGTTGGTCATCGAGAAGAGGAAGAAATCGTCGAAGGCGCACATCCTGTAAGAATCCAAAAGCCCTCTTTTATTTATAAGCTTTATCATGCTTTAAAGAGGACCGGTACTCCATTGAACTACATCGATGAGTTTCTCAAGGACAAAGGGTATGGTAATGAGTACATCTTTTTAAAAAATATGGAGCGTTTGGAAATTGCCCCTAAGGGGTTGGCAGAAGAAACCCTTGCAAACATCCCAAGTGATCTGCGTGTTGGAGGAGTGAATCAGCCAGACGGAAATGATGACGACAAGTTGTACAGTCAATTTCAACTAAAAATGGGTGTTGCAGCAAGTATTCGGAGCAAAAGGACAGAGTTGTTCCGTTCGGAGAAACACAAGCATCTTTACTCTAAGTTGTTAAAGCGTGGGGTGATAAACCCTAGAAGTGTAGATTTTGATTTCCTTAACTCTGTGAACGTCAATTTGAGGGAAAAATTCAGTCTTCTTCAACTTGAGCAGTTTTGTTCTGAACCTACAGAAGCCTATGCTGAACTCACTGCATACTTCTATTCGAATCTCAGTTTCTTGGATGCGAATAGATTTTATTTTAGTGTCCGAGATCAAGATTATGTGGTGGATGTAGATATGTTGGCTGATGTGATTGGGGTTGACAGAGGAAGATATCAACCTATCAATGTGTCTATTGCTCGTACCACATTGGAACTTGTTAAGGATAGAAGGACAGAGGGAAAGATTTCCTACTCAAGGATGCGTGCGTTCAACATTCTGCTTCACAAGATTGTGATTAATTGCCTCAGGCCAAAGTCTACTTCAAAAACTGATGTTTCCAATTCAGAGGCAAAGCTGATGTACGCGATCAATGCAGGGAAAAAGTTTTCTCTTCCTCACACTATTTTGTTCCACATGTATAGAGCAGTGGTGAAGGACAGGGGTCAACTTCCTTATCCAGCTCTTGTGACAAAGTTATTCAGACATTTGAATGTTCGGCCTCCACGAATTCTCTGTATTCGATCTTGTGATCACATGGTGGTAGGATTGAAAATGGTGTCTAAAATGCGTCTGAAGGAACTTAACAAGGCATTGGAGAAATTCAAGGAGACAACCCCTGCCAAGCCTCATCAAATCTCTTCTGCAGCAAAAAGAAAAGGGAAGGAGCCCATGGTTGCTTCATCCAAGAAAAGAAGAGCTCTCATTGTTGAGGATGAAGAAGATGAGGATGACATCACCATTTCTGCTATGGCATTGAAGAACCTGAGTCGTTCTGTTCCAGAATCAACCGAACATCAAGAGAAAGACTCAGAACAGAGGACTGGAGAAAGAGAAGATCTGGAGAAAGAGGAGAAAGAAGAAGAAGAAAGAGATGCTGAGGAGGAAAGAATTGAAGCAGAAGAAGAAGGAGAGAAAGGAGAGAAAGGAGATCAAGAGGAAGGAGAGCATGAGGAACACTCTTCTCCACTTGAAGGCATGGAAATAGGGGGAGACCGAGAAAAAAGAGATGTCCTTATATCCTGCTACCAGTGAAGGAGTCAGTCGCTCTCCAGTAGATCCAGAGGACATTTATGCCTCTCAATTTCCTGAGGAGGGACATGGTGTTTCATCGCCCAATCTGCATAACTATGCTGATTTGCCATCGTCTGCCTTTACTCCATCTGATCGAGCAGAAGCCAGTACGCAAACTGATAATTCAACAGATTTTCGCAGAATTCTTGATGTTCTCTTGGAAATGCAGGGTCAGACATATGCTCTAGGACACGAAGTACATAATTTGCAAACTGCAAGCCAAGCTTCTTCAGTTTCTCTGAATGATCAGATCCAAGCCCTTGCTCTTCAGATTCAAGCAAATGCTAAGGGTGAAGATGTAGCTCAACTAAAAGAAGAATTGAAAAAGCTGGAAGGCATCGTCCAGTCAATGGGAGATTTCCAGCTTGTTCGTGTTCCCAAGCAATCTTGACTCTATTCTAATTCATCTCAACATTTTTTCTGATGACAAAAAGGGGGAGAGATGCGAGATTTGAAAACTCTGAACTTGAACTTGTTGAATTTTTAGTTTGTTTTGATGCTTGATGTTTAACTTGACTTGTGTCTGGATGTGGACTGAATTTGGGATTTGGATTTGACTGCTTATATTAAGTACTATTGATATCTTATTAATGGCTTTACTCACATGAAAGACTAACCTATTTTCTGTGGTTGCAGATTCTAGTGTTATCATTAAGCTATTTATTTTTATAAGATATCCATATTTGCTTGAGTAATATTTTGCAGGTCAAAGTTATTAAAATCTGCAGGAAGGTTTGTCACCATCAAAAAGGGGGAGATTGTTGGAGAAATCTTCATGAAGTGTTTTGAAGCTGACAAAACGTTTCCATCAGTCTAGTCTGAAGATTTGCAGACTCTACCATTTAAAGTCTGAAGACCTCCGGACTGCTAGACTCAAGACTCAAAGTCTATCCTTATTGACAGTTTCTAGTTTGTCGAAGAAGGTCTATCCAGGACTGGATGTTTCGTTAAGGATTTGATCTTATCGACTGATGAAAATCTCTTGGCTGGATATGACATAACGGAATCCTTTATTCGAATCAAGATTGATTAAGGATCCGATGATTGGCGAAATATACTTGGAATGTTCTACTTATGGAAACCGAGATTCTAATTGTATGGGCGAACATAATTGATGGGCTATCGACATGTTCCTTAAATAGCTCGAATGATTTTCCTAATTGATTCCGTCCAACGGGTAGATTGGAGGAATTCCTTTGGTAAGTGCCAAGGGGTATGATGGCATAAAGGAGTATAAAAGGGAACACGTTCCAGTTGTTCAAGTGTGTGCACGATAGAAGAATTCCAAAGTCTGAAGCTCCTTGTTCTTAGTCAATTCATTTGCTGAGCGAAATCTTGTACGCAAAAGAGAGTCTATATTCGTGAGAAACCTTGAGGAAGTGTGGTAGAATATCTACAATGTGGAATCAAGGGAGAACATTGCTGTAACATCTCTTTTGTTCATAGTGAAATCCAGCTGGTGGGCTGTCAGTGCGAAGGAGTGGACGTAGGCTTGGAATAAGCCGAACCACTATAAACCTTGTGTTCATTTTCTCTTCCCTACTCTCTTTTACTTTGATCATAATTATTTGTGATATCAAAAAAGCGAGCTTCATTTTCATTATCTAATATTGCTCACATATCACGAGAAATTACTTTTGCACCTATTCACCCCCCTCTAGGTGCTTATACTAGTTATCTCACCATTTACATCCCACTAGTAGCTTTCCTTTGGGTAAAGTCATAACTTCCCATGTATCATTATTCTTCAATGCATTCATTCCTTCCGTCATAGCTTGTATCCAATTCTTATCCTCAAAACCTTCATGTACCGAGTTAGGAAAAGTAATTGAATCAAGAGCAGTAATAAAGGCTTTGTGTTGAGTAGATAGTCTATGGTATGACACAAATTGGGAGATAAGGTGTTGGGTATATTTCTTGGTAGCTTTTCTCAAGGCAATAGGTAAATCCAAATCACTTAACTTAGGTTCATTAGAAGAAGGGTGAGTGATTTCATTACCTAGTAACGGTTCGGATAACAGGACTTGATTCAGTTCCGAATTGAGCTTCGTCCTTCTTGAATAAACTTGCAGTTTGGTTGGTTTATTCTTAGGAAGATTAGATGAAGGTGATGATGAACTAGGTAGAGGACTTGACGGGAAGCTAGGAATGGTCAAAGGACTTGATGGACTTAATGAAGGACTAGGTGGACTAAGAGGGCTAGGACTTGACAAAAATGGTGAGGGAGACAGAGTTGGATTGGACGAAGTAGGATTGAGCAACACGCTAGGTAATGAAGGCAGTGGTTTAAGCCCATTATCTTCATCAAACCCACTATCTTCATTAAGAGTCTCCCCCTGAAGATAGTGATGGGAAGTAAAAAACGATTGGTTTTCATTAAAAGTGACATCCATAGAGATAAAAAAAATCGACGTGTTAAAGGGTCATAACATTTATAACCTTTTTGACATTAGAGTACCCAATAAAGACGCACTTTAGAGCACGATGGTCAAGTTTGTTTCAATTGTGATTATGAATATGCACAAATGCAGCATAGCCAAATACCCGAAGGGAAATGTGGTAGTTATGAGAGACATCAAGATAAAAGGTAGACAAGAGCTGTAAGTGACTTTTATTTCCTAAGGTTTTGGAAGGAACCCGATCAATAAGATATGCTGAAGTCAAAACAGCTCCCCCCCAAATGCTTTGAAACATACATTTGAAAGAGAAGAGCCTGAGTAACATTTAGGAAGTGTCTATTTTTCTTTTTAACTACTCCATTTTGTTGAGGGGTATCAACATAGGAAGACTCATGAATAATACCTAAGTTTGGAAAAAATGATCAAGCTATTGATTGAAATATTCCTTCACATTATCATACCTAAGTCTCCTAATTGACATCCAAATTGATTGACTATCATTTTTATGAAAATTTTGAAAAATATATTGAACATTATATTTGTCTTTCATAAGATATAGCCATGTAGTTTGAGTATAATCATCAATAAAAGAAACAAACCATTTAGCTCCTATAAAATTAGCAATTCTAGACGGACTCCACACATCGGTATGGATAAGAGAGAATGGTGTTGAAACTCTAGGATTATTATTCAAAAGAAATGACACACAATGATGTTTTACAAGTTCACAAATTTTTTCAACAGCAACGTCTTTAAAAATGGAACGAAACATAGTCCTAAGAAGACTAAATGGTGGATGTCCTAATTGAAAATGGTGAGCCAAATCTGAGATAAGTGGATAGAATTACAAGAGTTGTAAGAGGTATTATATCCCACAAGAGACCAACCATTTATGCTTGAATCCTCAAGGTAGTAGATCCTATTCCGTTCCTTAGCAAATCTAATCCTCCCCATTTACAAGTCCTGCAAAATGCAATGATCAGTAAAGAAAATCACCTTACAATTCAGATTTTTGGAAAGTTGATAAATGAAAATGAGATTGGAGGACAGCTTACGAACATGAATGACATTGTTAAGTTTAAGTAAGGGATTTAGAATTATGGTTCCTTGGCTAGCTACAGTAGTAGGAGATCTATCTACTATGGTAATACTCCTATTTCTTGGTGATGGTTTATAAGTTTTGAATTTAGTGGGATCATGTGTTATATGGTTAGTTGCTCTTGAATCAAAAACTCATGAATTAGGGTACTGAGAAGTTGTTGACCTCTCAAAAATTAGACACGCACCTATCTAGACTAATGAACACATATCAGAAGACTTAGATAGGGAGTCAAGGAGAGCCCTGATTTTACCAACTTCTTCTTTGTCAAATATCTCACCATTGATAGGTTTGTATTGGTCCATAGAGGAAGCTTTAGCTTCACTAATCATGTGCGCTTGCGACTATCTTTTAACTTTGCTAAGCACCTACGTTCTTCCATAAAGCTTGAAGCAATTTTCTCTTGTATGGTGTGGTTTCTTGCAAAAACTGCACCATAAACCTTCACTGCTCATTGTCTTAATTGGATCTAGTCTCTTGTTTTTGTAAGGATTTGTTTCCTCCTTAATTGCTTTCATGGCAGATCCTTCAGTGTGTTGGCCTTCAAGCATTATAGTCTGTCGGCTTTCTTCTCCTCTTACAGTAGAAAAAACTTCATTCAAGGCTGACAGTAGCTTCTTTTCGAGAATTTAAACTCAAATCTGGTTAAAGTTTGCATTCAAACCTGCCAAAAACTCAAAAATCCTATCTCTCTCCATATAGTTTTAGAGAGTATTAGTGTCTTCAGGACACCTCATCTGTATATTTAGATTGTGATCTATTTCAAGCCAGAGACCTCTCATGAGATTGTAGTATTTCGTAATAGAATGATTACCTTGTTTTGTTGTTGAAGCTTTTGTCTTGAGTTCATATATTATTGTTGCATCTTGGAGTTCTAAATAGGACTGATGAACAGCCTCCCATATGTCCTTGGCAGTAGGGAGAAACATATAGTTTTTGCTGATTTTGGGTTGCATTGAGCTCCACAACCATGACATAATTGAGGAATCTTCTTCGTCTCATGTTGGGAAAATCTCCATTGATGAGTTGGATTGACTCTGAATAGAGGACCTAGTTTGGTCAAAGATAGCCTTCCTTGAATCTTCCATTCCAACAACTTTAATGACATATTATATGAGGAGACTAAGAAGGGATCGAGAAGAAAAGGGTGATTATCACACAATTGAAGGCTAGCAATGAGGCTGGTTAAGTCAACAATAAGGTTGAAACAGAACAGCAGTAATAATGCTGAAAAAAAAAAAAGAGAGGCTATAATGAAGCAATAGTAGTGGAAAAGAAACAAAGGTAGGAAATACAGATAAGAAAACTAGGCTCTAATACTATGTAGAAAAGAATCATTTTTTTCTTATTATCATCGAGTGATTATAAGGTGAATATGTGTATGTGTGTGTATATATACGTATATCAAAATAGAGGACCTAAATTAGGTGAGAAAATCAAGAATAGAGGACATAATTTATGTCATTAGCTAATTTACAGCTAACAAAATCAGATCACATAATAAAATAAAATCAAATCAAATAATATCACATAATATCCCAAATGATTTGGGAGGGATTATAGGAGATTTTCTAACAATATCCTTTGTCCTTTACCAATCATAACTTACTAGTTTTATACTATACCAATAATTACACTTAAAAATTTTCTCCCCCTTCAAAATTTGAACTTGACTCATTATAATCGTGCATTACTTTTGAAAGTCTTTGGTTTTGAAGGGCCAAAGTTTGCAAAAGACTTAAACTAAAGACTTAAACTATAGCATTTGCTTTTCCTAACATGTACATCAATAAACCCCTACCCTAAGATTATTGGGATGTTCCGACCTACACGCAACACGGCCCGGCCATTGGCCCCTCATAGTGAGCGGTTGTGCTAGTCCGAGCCTACTAGCGATAAGGAGCAATGACAATGTCTCAAGCACTAGCTTAGAGCTAATTATATTTTAAGGGACGATGAATTGTAGTAAGAAGAAAAGTGAACATAGTAACAGTAATGAAGGATTTACCTGACGTTTTTCATAAATAAAAGAAACAAAACCATCAAGAACTTCAAATTAATATCTGAGTGATACATTTCCACTATGTTAGGGCTTTGTTAAAAGTCATTGTTAAAATCTAACATGGTGCTGATGTGATGCCATGTAAGAGCCCCCATTAGAAAAATCTAAATAAAAAAGAAAGAAAATCGAAGCACTATTATCGGAATTACTGTTCATTGTCTTCAAGCGCTCATTCGTGGATAATGACCTCATTCAAGGTTGTCCATGCTTCCCTGACTTGGGATCAAGGACGTGGGGGGCTTGGCCACCTTGAATCTAACCGATGACTACAAGCCTTACTTGATGTTCAAGAGCGAAATCTTTGGTTGTGGTCACTCCCATCTAAAGGTTCCTTTTTTCTTTCATTTTTCCCTCAATCGTGCTCACCAAGCTTACCTTTTACTAGGCTCAAATTTTAGTGCTACTAGTTGTGAGAATAAGATTTAAACCCAATTCCGAGTTTTGTTTACGACCGAGCTCACGGAGATTTGCAGTAGCCCAAGCTATCCATGTCACTCTATTCATCCTCTTTCTTAAAAGCTTCTACACTACTTAGGCTACTCTCCATGTCTTTAATCCATTTCATCAATAGCTGGTGAACCTTTTTTCCTCTTCTTCTCAAAGCTGTAGAATTTTACCATATTATGTAATATGCCTTGGAGAGATGTTAGTGCAAGGATCAGCTATTATTTGCTAATCTTCTGGTGGATAGATTTCCAAGGTTTGGCGAAGCTGTGATCAAAGTGACGAAGTCTATTGATTGCTATTTTGCCAGTATTTGACTGAAGAAAGTAGAGGAAAAATGTTTGACAAAAAAAGGGTAGAAGAGAAAAGGAGCAATTTACCTAGAAATATGAACACTAAGCCTGCGTTTGGTCGTCGGGATAATAATCAGGATAGGATAGGATAAAGTAGGATATTAAATCCTCCGAATAATAAAAGCGGACATATCTAATCCTATCAAGTTTTTGGCGCACTTCATGATAAGATAAAAAATAAATATGATATTCAATTAAATTATAAAATTAAAAAATAGAAAATTCAATTAATTAAAGGCCATGGGAAAGCCCTAGATCTAGGAATTGTGGCCACCTCTGCAGTGGGCACCATTGAAAACGGCGAGCACCAACATCGCCGTGCAACGGCAATGCAAATCAATAAATCTTAGACTACGACAGAGAGGGGGTGGGGGAATTTTAGGCGACCACGGAAGTAGTCTTTGCATTGCCTCAAATCCATCGAGATCCCAAATTGGCAACGATACCAAAGATTTACAGCCGCTTCATCACCATCACCATCTTCTCCTCTTCCTTTGAGACGTCCAACGTACTTGGTCATCAGATTCAGCAAATCCATGATCCAAAGGAAGGAGAGGCGGAGGCATCTATTTGCAAAGATGCTTATGATATCTTCTCTTTTTGTTAAGTTCTTTCTTTCCTTAAATTTTTTATCCAATCCTGGGGCTTATCCCACCCCCCTCCCCCGAATTTTTTATCCGGAGTTTTATCCAGATGTATCCGGGTTTGTCCGATCCAGTGGACATTCCCAAACATCAGATAGGATAACAAATTATCCTATCCAAACTCAAATCCGGACTACCAAACGTAGCCTAAAGGAACAAGGAAGAAGATTACAATAATCCTTTGGGTTTATTTATTTTATTATTTCATTTTTTTGATGTGGTACTCATGTGGTGCTATATCAGCGCCACGTCAAATCTAGGTAAGGTTTCAACAATGATTTCTAATAGAAGAAAAACCCCAATGTGATATACTTATTACAAATTTACTTTCCGTAAGTTTCCCTTAAATTAGATTTATATTAAGAAAAATCACAAATTGATACACCTGAAGCAAAGCCCCAAACTAGTTTATCCATTAACTGCGACGTATCATTTAACTCGGCAATTTGACAATAAAATATGATGAAAATTAACAGAGAGTAAATTTGTCATAGGTGTTATAGGTGTACCAGTTTATGGTATATTTGTAATTAGGGTATTAGTTTTTAATTTTTCTTAGTATTAATATTTAGCGTAACTGTGACATTGGGTAAATAAGTATGTGTTACTCGTGTATATATTTAAGTTTGGTGAACACGATTTGGAATTTCTAGCGCTTTTTCCCCTTAAATTAAATAATGAAAAAAAAAAAAAAAAAAAACACCTTGCAGTACGAGAAGGTAATGACTTCTTACCGACAGCTTAAGGCACGCTAAAGCATCGTGGGGGTATTCTTTTCCACGCTGGATGGGGCCCCCGTCTTCTTTTCCTTTTGCTTTTCTACCAAAGTTATCATCAGAAATTAAAGCAGTGCCAAACCTCGTATCGGAAGGTAAAGCAGTGCCAAACCTCGTACATCAGAGAGAGAGAGAGAGAGAGAGAGTTAAGCAACAAATGGCTCCAAGTCAAGGTGATTGTCAACGTCTTCCAGGACCCAACACTAAGTAATGAAATTAGGTAAGAAAATCAAGAATAGATGACATAATCTCTGTCATTAGCTAATTTACAGCTAACAAAATCAAATTACAAAAAAAAATCAAATCAAATCAAATAATGTCACATAATATCCCAAATGATTTGGGAGAGATTATAGGAGATTTTTCAACAATATCCTTTGTCCTTTACCAATTGTAACTTTTCAGTTTTATACTATATCAGTAATTACACTTAGAAATCTCTTCCCCCTTCAAAATTTGAACTTGACTCATTATACTCGTGCATTACTTTTGAAAGTCTTTGGTTTTGAAGGGCCAAAGTTTGCAAAAGATTTAAACTGTAGCATTTACTTTTCCTAACATGTACATCAATAAACCGCTACGCTAAGAATATTGGACTGTTTCGACCTAATCACAACACGGCCCGGCCATCTTGCCTAAGCCTAGCATGGCCCCTCCAAGTGAGCGATTGTGCTAGTCCGGGCCTACTAACAATAAGGAGCAATGACAATGTCTCGAGCACTAGCTTAGAGCTAATTATATTTTAAGAGACGATAAATTTTAGTAAGAAGAAAAGTGAAGATAGTAATAGTAGTAAAGGATTTACTTGACGTTTTTTCATAAATAAAAGAAACAAAGCCATCAAGAACTTCAAATTAATATCTGAGTGATACATTTCCACTCTATTAGGGCTTTGTTAAAAATCACTGTTAAAATCTGATGTGGTGCTGATGTGACGCCACGTAAGAGCCCCCATTAGAAAAATCTAAATAAAAAATAAAGAAAATCGAAGCACTATTATCGGGATTACTCTTCATTGTCTTCGAGCACTCATTCGTGGATAATGACCTCATTCAAGGTTGTCCATGCTTCCCCGACTTGGGATCGAGAACGTGGGGGGCTTGGCCACCTCGAATCTAACTGATGACTGCAAGCCTTACTCAATGTTCAAGAGCCAGATCTTTGGTTGTGGTCACTTCCATCTGAAGGTTCCTTTTTTCTTTCATTTTTCCCTCAATCGGGCTCGCCAAGCTTACCTTTTACTAGGCTCAAATTGTAGCGCTACTAATTCTGAGAATAAGATTTAAACCCAATTTCAAGTTTTGTTTACAACCGAGCTCACGGAGATTTGCAGTAGCCCAAGCTGTCCATGTCACTCCATTCATCCTCTTTCTAGCTTCTGCACTACTTAGGCTACTCTCCATGTCTTTAAGCCATTTCATCAATTGCTGGTGAACCTTTTTTCCTCTTCTTCTCAAAGCCATAGAATTCTACCATATTATGGAATACGACTTGGAGAGTCACGTTAGTGCAAGGATCAGCTATTATTTGCTACTCTTCTGGTGGATAGATTTCCAAGGTTTGGCGAAGCCATGATCAAAGTGACGAAGTCTATTGATTGTTATTTTGCCGGTATTTGATTGAAGAAAGTAGAGGAAAAATGTTTGACAAAAAAAGGGTAGAAGAGAAAAAGGCGTAGTTTACCTAGAAACATGAACATTAAAGGAACAAGGAAGAAGATTACAATAATTCTTTGGGTTTATTTATTTATTTATTTATTTTATGTGGTACTTGAGTGGTGCCATATCAATGCCATGTCAGATCTAGGTAAGGTTTCAACAATGGTTTCTAATAGAAGAAAACCCTAATGTGGTATACTTGTTACAAATTTACTCTCCCTATGTTTTTGTTAAATTAGATTTATATTAAGAAAAATCACAAATTGATACACCTGTGATGAACAAAAAATAAAAATCCTAAACTAGTTTATCCATCAACTGCGACGTATCATTTAACTTGGTAATTTGATAGTAAAATATAATGAAAATTAACCGATAGTAAATTTGTCATAGGTGTTATAGGTGTACCGGTTTATAGTAAATTTGTAATAAGTGTATTAATTTTTAATTAATTCTTAGCGTAACTGTGACATTGGGTAAATAAGTACGTGTCACTCGTGTATAAATTTAAGTTTGGTGAACACGATTTGGAATTTCTAGCGCTTTTTCCCCTTAAATTAAATAACGAAAAGAAAAAAAAAACACCTCAGCAGTACGAGAAGATAATGACTTCTTACCGACAGCTTAAGGCACGCTAAAGCATCGTGGGGCCCCCGTCTTCTCTTCCTTTTGCTTTTCTACTAAAGTTATTATCGGAAGGTAAAGCAGTGCCAAACCTCGTATCGGAAGGTAAAGCAGTGCCAATCCTCGTACATCAGAGAGAGAGAGAGAGAGAGAGAGAGAGAGAGAGTTAAGCAACAAATTGCTCCATGTCAAGGTCATCGTCAACGTCTTCCAGGACCCAATATTAAGTAATGAAATTAACTTCAAGTCCAAGCTCCCGAAGCCGCCAAAGCCGGTATAAATCAACCCCCAGAGAGACTCATCTCACTTCACCTTCCACCGAAAGCAACAAGGCATAGAGAGAACTTACACTTCGAAACTAGAGAGACCACCCTCATAGCTTTTTGCAATATCAAAAGCCATATTAACATGGGTGGGACCGAGAGCAGAAGCAGGGAGGAAAATGGCGAGGCCACGGAGTCGAGTGACACCGCCCTGGTCAACCAGTCGAGCCGCACCAGTGCCCTGGCTGAGGCAGCGGTCGCTGGCATGGCGATCTTGGCCTTGGGCGTGGGCGTGGTGAGTATGATGGACGAATTGTCCCAGCCTAGTGAAGAAGAGAAGACCATGAAAGCCTCAGGGAATAGGGGTGTCGACGGTTCGGTTCAATTTGATTTTTTTGAAAAACCGAACCGAACCGAACCATTAGCAAAATCTTCCAAATCGAACCGAATGAGACCCAAACCGAATACGAACCGAGCCGAAATTTCGGGTCGGTTCGGTTCGGTTGGGTTTTGGTTCGGTTTTTGACACCCCTACTGGGGAGGGACATTCGCATACCCCGGGCTGACTTCGAGAACGACCCCAAAACCTACTTCCAGAACCTGCGGAGAGGCGAACGGAAGAAGTAGTCGCTGGCTAGCTACCAAGTAAAAGGAGAAATTTGTGGTGTTGCTTGTGTATTTTAATGTCTGTCGTTTGGTTTTGCACGGTATCCTCAGGTATAACCTCTTGCGGTACGTGTGTTTACGTGGTGTGTTTGGAACTCTAATTCTCGTGGTTAATGCTAGTATGTGGTTTCGGTTCAATTTAAAGTTTGTGCCTTGAGTTAATATTGCCATCCGAAGCAATTTGCCGATCAATTTGCTCGCAAGGCTTTTTTTTTTTTTCTTTTTTTTTAGTTCTGTTAAAAAAATGTGTGGACTTTTTACTCAGCAAGCACGCGCTACAGCCATCATTTGAAGTTCGAGAAATAAGTCTAGGTTATTTACGAGTAATGGTTTTAAGTACACTGAAATCGACACATCAAGTTATACGGCCGAAATTATAATTTTAACATTTAGCAAAGGGAATAAATATATTTATGAAAATGGACATTATACAACTGTGAAAGTCTGAACAATCCTTACTTTCTTTTAAAAGAAATCATTTTTGAAAAAGAGTGGATTTTCCGGATCTCTTTAACTTAATATTCTAGAGAATCTTGAACTTTCCGCGTGCGATTAAAACTATCTTGACCTTTCAACTTTATCATAGAAAGCATAAACTTTCGGTCATGTACTAAAATGTCATGAATCTCAGTTTTCTCCGAAAATGTCTTGACCTTTAAAATTTAATCAAGTTAATCTAGATATGGTGGGAGAATGTCCATATCGTAGATTTGAGGAATAAGTTCCAACGGATCAATTAAGAGTTTCTGTCCAAAGACTTCATATGCACATTTTCGTATCTAGCTCGACAAGTTTACCAAATTAGATGTTGCAGGAGGATGTCCATATTGCGTTGGGTTCTCTTGAACATTGGACTCTTCTGCAAGAAGGCAACGACTATAAGCGCATGATTACTGTTCCCGGTGAATGAATTACCAAGTTATACCTTAGCTTGACAAGTTTGAATTATCAGTGCAATTCTAATTGCCAATTGGTTCGATTAGACAAATCAAACTGATAAAGAATTGCCATTATGAGACAATGACCTCTTCTAATCGACACTCGCCAGATTTTCTATGATGGCTCCTAAGAAAAAATATCCACTTTACTTCATAGTTAAGACTAGGTAATCAACTATTTCTGCAGCTAAAATTGCTCTGAGCACAGCTTTTTCATTGAAGAGACGAGACTGCCCTCATACGAAACCTCTAATTTTATCTACTCATCTTATAGAACGTTGAAAGAGAGTAGTAAAAGCCCGATACATTTATCTTGGGGAGATCGCCAGGAAATAGCCTAAGTTCAAGCCTATTAAAATATTCAGTTAAAATCGCTTTCACTCAAAAGTTTAAATCAATGAGTTATGGGCCAACTAAAATAATCAACTATTCTACACCACTATACACCATACTAGCTTTCCAATATGAGATTTTTTAACACAACTCACACGTGTTATATCTCACAATCTCTCAAGTGTGAGATTTGTTCCCCTTAATCAAGTATCCTTCTATATCGAGACATCTCAACTTAAATAGTAGTTTGGGAGTCCATCAATCTAACATTGGCTTTTATACCATATAATTAACTGCCGTATATCACTCTACACTACATAAATTTTTCAATATGAAATTTTTCTACCATGAGTCACATGTGACATATTCCAACAAACACATGTCATATCACAACAATCTGCTCAGTATGAGATCTGCTCCCATTAATCCAAGTATCCTTCTGCATCAAGATATTTCAACTTGAATGGATTGGGAGTCCAACA
Organism: Eucalyptus decipiens; assembly: GCA_014182575.1. Lineage (NCBI taxonomy): Eukaryota > Viridiplantae > Streptophyta > Magnoliopsida > Myrtales > Myrtaceae > Eucalyptus > Eucalyptus decipiens. The sequence goes on along the minus strand of CM024616.1, from coordinate 43,542,325 downwards.
AACACATGTCGTATCCCAACAATCTCCTTAGTGTGAGATCTATGCCTCTTATTCCAGGTATTCTTCTGCATCAAGATATCTTAGCTTGAATAGATTGGGAGTCTAACAAACACATGCCGTATCCCAACAATCTCCCCAGTTCCCCTTGATTCAAAATATCAAGATATCTCAACTTGAACAGATTGGGAGCCCTCCATTGACTTTGATATCATATGTTACAAGTGCATAATAAAAGCCCAATACCTTTCACCTGGGGAGATTACCTAGAGAGAGCTTAAGTTTGAACCTACTAACATATCTAGTTAAATTCATATTCACTTAGAAGTTTTAGCCAATGCATTATAAGCTAATTAAAATATATTAACAACTCTACACCACATTAGTTCTCTGATATGGGATTTCTTTAACCTAACTCACGAATGTTATATCCTAACATAAAATAGATTACTATATCAAAGATATCTTTTTTTTCTTATCATTAGCGAGATGTTTTTACACGAAATATGTAAAACTTTGTAGGACTGTTTGAGAATGCACTTTTCTTTAATATGCTAAAGAACAAAACAAGTAAAATATACTTAATTATGGTAACTTTCATAAATAGAAAAAGAAAAATTAAAAAAAAAAGGAGTAGGGCCATCAATTTAAATTGCAATTGAAAAGTTAAGGGTAGTTCTATCTTTCTAGTGTAAATGGGGGTGAATGTATTCTAGTAGTACTAGAAAGGAAACTTGTTATTGATTATAAATTTCAAAGAAAATTCCAAATAAAGGCATTAAGTGGATTATTTTCTCAAAAGAGGGCTCAAAGTAAAGCTTGCTTCAAATAAGGGTCTTAAGTAAATAAATCAGTCTCAATAAGGGCATTAAGCTCACCAGATAGTCAAATTTTTGTGGGATGATGAACTTTTAATTTTTCCAACGGTCGGAAGATGGCATTTTTATTCCAAAAAATTGAATAAATATTAAATAAAAGAAAATTAGAAAAGCCAAAAAGAAGAAAAAGAAGAAGAATCGCTCGGACCACCTACATGAACATGGCACCCCCAACAATGTTAAAGATCGAACAGCTTCTCAATCATGCCCCATCAAACCAAAGGAGAAAGAGAGATTACAAATCATCAGATGCGTGCACCGCCACCATTCCAACTTTGCTTATGAGTGCCATTGATCCTCGCCCAGGGTCGGCCAATGCTCGATGTTGTGATGGAATTCGATTGCAAATATGGTGTGGCGGAGCTTGATGCCGACCCTCTCCATGCCATCGTCCTCCTCATTGCTGTCCTTCCCATCATCACCGTACACCAAATCAATGGCGCGGCTCTAATTCCTGACATCACCCCCTAGATCACCGTCACCTCTCTGCATCACAAAAAAGCACCGATCAACAGCAATCAAGACAAGAACAAAACATATGAAGATTGCAAAGAATGGTGTTGCAAAGAATGGTGTAGACGGACCTAAGGGAAATCTGAACACACGCCGCGAAGCGTAGAGGTAGGAGTGAGGGCTAAAGTGAAGAGAGAGATTTGCTGGTAATGGTTGATGGGGCGTGATTGAGAAGAAAAAGATTGACGAAAGGAAAAAAATTTGATGACAGTGAGTGATTGGAGTGACTTGAAGGTGTTGGACCTTCAACATGGTTGGGGTGCGGTGTTCACGGCGGCGGTGTTTCAAGCGATTTTTTTTTTTTTTGGTGCTTTTCCAATTCTTCTACAATAATAAGTATACTAAAAATGTTAAAATTTATTATGAAAATGCAATCGAGTCTTCAAACTTTCAAAAAATACAATAAAAAATTGTCATAAAAATACCATCGAGTTTTAAAACTTTCAAAAACATACGGTCAAGTCTTACAAATTGTTACAAAAGTGCAATTGAATTTTAAAACTTTAAAAAGAAATACCATTAACGGAAGCATTTGATTGGACCATTTGACATATTTTAGTAGTTAATTGCACTTTTTAAAAGTTAGAACTCAATTGCACTTTCGTGATAAGTTTTGGGATTTTTAATATACTTATCCCTTCGTCTTTTTTTTTTTTTTTTTCATTATAAATCTTTAGGTTTTGTTTTGGACAAAAATACCCTCTTCCAGCCACCAAAAAAATCAAATGCTTGCCGAATGGTTGATTAGTTGGCGAGCTTATACCCCCTTTTGAGACTGACTTAGTTACTTGATGATTTTATTTGAAATAAGATTCACTTTGAACCATCTTTTGAGAAAATAACCCCATTTTAGGCTATTATTTGAAAGTTCCCTAAAGATTATGTGTTAGCACACTTAAAAGTATTGAATAGAAAAAAAAAAAGTGAGAGAAACAAAAAGAACATTGACCAAGAAAGCTTTGAAGAATAATACTATTATTCACTAAATTTGATATAAGATCCATTATTTTATCTATTTTTGATAATTTATATTTAAAGTTAACCTTTTTCTGTCGATGTTAAACTTAACCTAAAAAGATAAGTTTTTGGTACATGGAGTATTGTATTCAAAACAATAGTGAACTAACAATCTTCTCTCACCAGATAAATAAATAAATAAACAACACACTAAATTCTACTCCAAATTATTTGACATCCTTTTCTTTTCTTCTTTGCGTTACATATTCTATGTCCTTTATCGAGATGATAACTTATTGGTTTTATACTGCAACAACAATTACACTTCGAAATTCTCTCTCCTCCTCAAAATCTGAATTTCACTCATTATACTCACGCATTACCTTTAAAAGTATGGTTTTGAAAGGCCAAAGTTTGCAAAAGACATAAACTTTAGCATTTGCTTTTCTTAACATATAAATTAACAAACCCCAACCCTAAGAATGTTGAGTTGTGCCGGCCTAGACACAACACGGACTGACCCGTCTCGGGCCTTAGCCTAGCACGACCCCTCATAGGGAGCGATTGTGCTAATCCGAGCCTGCTCACACTAAGGAGCTGTGACGATACACCGAGCACTAGCTTGGGGAATTTTTTTTTTTTTTTTTTTTAAGGGACGGTGAATTGTAGTAAAAAAAGAAAATTGAAGATAGTTACAATAGTATAGAATTTACTTGACGTTTTTCATAAATAAAAGAAAAAAAAATCACAAGAAACCTCAAATTAATATGCGAGAGACACATTTACCCTTCGTTAATGCTCTGTTAAAAATCACTGTTAAAATTGGACGTGGTGTTGATGTGGCACCACGTGAGCGCCCCATTAAAAAAATTAAAACTAGAAAGGCAAAAAAATCAAAGCACTCTTATCGCAAGTACTATTCTTTGTCTTTAATGCACTATTCATTGTCTTCAAGCGCTCATCCATGGACAACGACCTTGGTCGAGGTTGTTCATGCTTCCCCAATCTAGGATCAAGGATGTGGGGGGTTGGCCACCTTGAGTCTAACTGGTGACGTCGAGCCTTACTCTATGTTCAAGATTGAGATCTCATTTTGGTAACGCCCATCTAAAGGTTCCTTTTTCGCTCAATTGTGTTCACCAAACTAACTTTTTACTAGGCTCAAACTTTAGTGTGACAAGTTGTGAGAATAAGATTTAAACTCACTTTGTGCTTTGCTTGCAGTCAAGCTCGCCGAGATCTGGTGTACCCGAGTTATCAATGTCACTCTATTCCTCCTCTTTCTCATGAGCTTCTGCACTACTGGGGTAACTCTCCATGTCTTTTATCCATTTTATCAGTAGTTGCTGAACCTTTTCCCTCTTTTTCTCAAAGCTGTGGAATTTCACAGTATTAATGGAATATACCTTGGAGAGCCATGGCGGTGCAAGCATCAGCTATTGTTCACTAATCTTCCAGTGGATAGATTTCCAAGGTTTGGAGAAGCCGGTGATCAAAGTGGCGAAGTTTGTGGATTGATTTTGCCAATATTTGAATGAAGAAAGTAGAAGAAAGATGTTTGACAAAAAAAAAGTACAAGAGAAATAAAAAAGTTTACCTAGAAAGATTAACACTAACGGAACAAGGAAGAAGATTACAACAAAAGAAAAAGAATATGATATATAGCCGGATGTCCAGGCAACTCTGGGCAGTGATGGACGAGCACTTAATTATTATTTTTATTTGGGTTAATATCACAAAAAGCCCCAAATTAGTATACTTATGAAAAATTTGCAAATTAGACCACAAAAACACTCTAAATTGGTAAACTCGTGATAAATTTACATTCAATTAGTTTCCGTTAAATTGAAATAATATCATGAAAAATCACAAGCTGGTATATATGTGACAAATAGAGGGTAAAACCACAAACTAGTACAATTGTCAACTATTATGTGCCATCCCACTTAGTAATTTGACTGTAAAAATTAACAAAAATTAATTGAGGGTAAATTTGTCGCAAGTATAACAGTTTGGGTTTTTTGTGATCAAAAAATTAATTTGAGGTAAATTTGACTAGTGTACCAATTTGTAATTTTTTGTGGTACTAACCCTCTTTATTTTAACTTTTCCAAATGTGGTGTTCGAGTCGTTAGGTTTTAATAGTGATATTTGACATAACCCTAATGTTAAGTAAATATGTCTATTGAGGTTTTTAGTGTCACAAAAAAAATTGAGATAAATGTGTCATGGTGAGTATAATTTAGAGTTTTTAGTGTTTTTTCTTCAATGAAAAAATGACATATATGGTCTTTGAACTTTGGCTCAAAGTTCAATGTGATTCCTGAACTTTAGCCTAAAGTAAAATATAGTCCCTGAATCTTTAATTTGTTCAATGTGATCTCCAACTTTTGAAAAATGTTCGATTAGGGATCAACAAAAGTTTAATAGTTCAAGTTGAACATTTTTCAAAAGTTTAGAGACTAATAAATTAAAAGTCTAGGGATCACATTACAAGAACAATCATTGGCAAGGGAACAGATTTAAAACAGAAACAAGAGGTAGAAAAACTTATTTCTTTGTGCGTGAGGACAAAAGGAGAAATAATGCCATTTTAAAAAAACAAGCTCGACGTAGCCTAATGCTCATCTTTATACAATCAACACAAGGTCCAATCTCCTTATCCAATTCGAGTCCCAATTTTTTGAAATAAAAATAAAAAATTCAGAAATTTAGGGAAAATTAGAAATTAGATTTTGAATAGTTTTACTAGATTTCAGTGTTAATTCTAGTTTTGAATTGGTTTAGCATAAAAAATGTGAAAATTTGTTGATGAAAACTGGATTCAAAATTGAATAAGCTTTTAAAAATTTACTTTATGGATTTTTAAATGCCGTTTTCTTTTAGAGAAAATGCTTAGTTCATGAAAGCTTGCCAACTCCGGTTTTCTTCCCTTTAGATTCTATTGAAGATATCTTAAGATCATCTGCAATTCTATTTTAATAGAAAATTAGAGAGCTCTAAATAAGTCTTTTGTGTTACCGTTTGTCTTGTGTTTATAGCAGTCAAATAAGGTTGTGCTCCATGGATTTCAATATCATTTATTTGAAGGTTTAATGATTTGTGCAAATAAGCACACCAAAGATTGCCTCCATCCTCAATTGTTCTGTCATTGTCCATTCCACCAAATAACATTACTCTTCTTCTTGTTACTAAAAAAGCTAAAAAAAGTCTGCACCTGCTTGTTATAATGTCCAAAGATTTACTATCAACCTCCTCATATTGTGAGTTATAAATTAGTGGGACTTTTTGTTGTCATTTCCAACCATCCATTTTTTACTCAACTATTATGTTGAATTTTCTAAGACTATCCTAGAATATCTTGATCAATTAAATCCTTAGGAAAGTTCAATTTTATTCAAACAAGAATTGTTAAGTCTCCACTAATATTTTTATAATTAAATGAAAAAATTGGGAATAGAAATTTTTAGGGTTGTAACCAACACGTATATGTTATTTTTCTATTCCAATAAGAGAAATTTAATGTTATTACTAATAGCACGCATGATAAAATCTTTTTTTTTCTCTATTTCTTTGATTTTTTTTTTTTTTGTTTCTTGAAACAGATTTGGAATAGAAATCCATTTAATAATATAATTTCATTTTTCTATTTCTAGAATAAATTTCTATTCTAGAAATAAAGTTAAAGCAGAAATTAGAAACTAAAATTTTTAGCTTTTCTATTTCTAGACAAAAAGTAAGAAATGAAAACTCTTCTCATTGTTTACTCTCACACGCTCGCCACTCGTGGGATGCCGAACACCCACCGCCGGCCGAATGCCACTAGCTTGCTGCCAGACGCCGGTCACCTGTTGCTTGCCACCAGACGCCGCTTGCTCAACACCGGTCACCAGACGCTTGCTGCTGGAGGTCAATCGCTACCCCTCCTAGATATGAAAATTTTATTTTGTTATCAAACAAATTTCTATTTCAAAAATAAAATTTTTGAGTTGTTATCAAACACATTTATTTACTCGGAAACTTTCACAGGGAATAAAAATTAAGAAATTAGAAATTGAATTATGTTCCAAAAATTTTGTCATGCATGTCCTAAAAGCGTTCTTCTACTCAAAAACTTGTCCAAAGATTAGAAATTGAAAAAAAAAAATAGTTCTAAATAGAAATTATTCTTGAGAAAAAAAAAAAAAAAAACAAATTTACCAAATGCAATAAACACACTCATCGAGGATGCATTTTGGTGACCAGAAATTATACATTATTGCTCTTCCTATTTTCCTCCTACTTCTCCCGTACTATGAGCAATTTCTTTTCATAGTTTAATTTATTAAAAGTCAGTCATGTACGTCTCTCCTACTGCCGTTATTATCTCCACTTTTGTTCCAACGACAATTCATCACCTTTGAAAAAGATTAAAAAAAAAAAAAAAAAGATTGGGCTCGGGCAAGTCTAGGCATCAGTACAACCACCTATTACTAATAGGCTATGAAGTACCGACACTATTCAAGAGCCTTCGTGTCGTGTCGGATACTTCGACATGTGTCTGACACTCTCCGATACTCTCCAATACTCAATCAACACATGTTGGAAAATCCAAAATATAGTTGACTTTCTCGACACTCTTTGACACTCGAGTTGGAATTCTGATATATGAGTTTCTAACATATGATTCCGATATTGAGACAATTTAAAAAATTCAATAGATGAGAAATCAATATATATATATATATATATATGTGTGTGTGTGTGTGTGTGTGTGTGTGTGTGTGTGTGTGTGTGTGTGTGTGTGTGTGAAAAAATAAAACACAATAATAAAAATAATAAATGAAGAAAGAAGAAAAACATAATCTTCTCTTTTTTTCTGACTCTTACTTCCCGTGATACACATTTCACTCCTTAAGTTTTTTTCTCATCTTCCAACATATCTAACATGAGAGTCCAAAATATAGATTGCTTGTTTTTTCTCCAAATTTTATGAATTATTGAAATAGAGTTGAATTTGCCAAATTGAAATAATGAATGATATTAATAAATGACAGATTAACGTTTTTAGTGTATATTCATTTTAGGCTTATTTATTTATTTGATCGAAATAATCATTAATATGATAATTTATTATGTATATATAAAAATATATATTAAATATACAATGTGTCCCAACATGTCGAAATTCTCTATATTTTGAGAAACGATGTATCGGCGTGTCGTGTCGTGTCGTGTCGCATAGGTTCCACTTGGCAAGACCCGGCTACCATTGTTCAAGAAGAGGTTTGTTGATATACATAATGCTGAATTTCAGGTCATTTTGCAAACTTAGGCCATTCAAAACCAATGACTTTTAAAGATAACGCATGAGTACAATGAATCAAATTCAGATTTTGAAGGGGAAAGAGAATTTTGATGTGCAATTGCCTGTGCGGTATAAAAATTGATAGTTTACGGTTTTCATAATGAACAAAGAATTTGTGATATGAAGTATTGTAGTAGAAAATAAATGAAGAAAAGAAAATGATGTCCTAGAATACGGAGCAAAATTAAGAAAGGTAGTTCCTTTTGTGTTTTTTTTTTTTTTTTTTTTGGCAAGAGAAGAAAGTTAATTGATTATTGTCTTGAATGCAATGTCTCCTAGTACCAAAAACCTTATGTTTATAGTTTAAGTTCGAGTATCTATCATAAGAGAGAGAGAGAGAGAGAGATAACCGAGCTTATACCATCAAATTGAGTGATATTACTATTATTCCTGAAAGGTTTCTTGGTAAATAAAACTATTATTTCTCCTTTCATTCTCCTTTTTTTTTTCTGGTCAATACTTTTGAGTGTAGTCATACATAATCCAATAATAAGTTTCCTTTATAAAACTATTAGCAAAAGTGCATCCGCTTTGTGTGTATGCAAAAATATCATATTTAATGAACTTTGCACCATTCCCTTTTTACAAAATATTTAAATCGTTAATGGATGAAAAGAGATTATTGGTAGAATATGAAGTAATCGTAGCCTCACAATGTTGACGTTGCACCCCGAGCATCACAGCGTGGTTGCCCTGACCACAAACTCCCTTACTTGAGAACCCCCAAAATGCTCTCCCTTTGTCAAATCCAAATAGAGAAATTTGTTCAAAAAGTCATAAATCTATTATATTTTTGTCAATTCAATTATAAACCCTTTAATTATGCCGATTGGGTCATAAACCTATTTTCATATTTTACCAATTGAGTCCATTCAATCAATTTTTTGGCCTGAAATCGTCGATATGGATGCCGGTCATCTTACGTGGCACAACCAACATTGATGTTAATGATTTTTAATAATATTTTTAAATCATTAATTTATTAATTTATTTTTCCTTTTTCTTTTCTTTCTCATTTTTCTTTTCTTCCATTCTTCCTCCTCTATCTAGTCGCCAAGCCTTAGAGACCAGCCAAAGATAAGGGTCAGCAAGTTCCACTCATTGGCCTCTAGTGAAGCTTTCCCCTGCTAGCCATTGGCAAGGGCAAGCCTCTCCCGACCCTGGCGAGGCTGAAGTCTCCCCAATGGCTAGGTGAGGCCAACTTAAAGGGGAAGGTTAGCCTGTATGCGTACGCTACCACTTGGCACAAAATTTGTCCTGTTATTGTGTTTCATGCAATTTATCTCACAAAACTATCCGCATTAGTTGATTAAGGTAATCGGTATCGGTCAACACCAAAAGCAAGAACCGACTCCTCCTAGTGGTGTGGTCGTGAATAAATTAGGAAACAATGCAAAATCAAAACCATTGAGAATTTTTAGATCATTCAACAAAATTGCAACTTGAATTCTACCGACCATGAATCCATGTTTATATGTTATGAATCGATGATATATTTGTTGACACCAAAAATGCCCTAGTCTTTGACCATCAACTCGGACTGAGGGAGATCGAGCATAATACAATAGAAGTAGAGTTTGCTAAGGATTGAGGGCGATTAATTGGCAAACTCATTTAATCGACAAGATAACTAGTTTTAGCCGACAAGAGGTCAAACGGAAATAACTGAGTCCTAGAGCATAGGTATCGGTAACTGATGCTTGACCTAGTCGACAGAGGGTCACGACTAATGCAATTTACAATGAGCTAGACACATAGTAGTTATCTAAGTAATGAAGCCGTCTGTTAAAATATGTCTCCAGTTTGAGTCCAATGTAAAATTCCAAATATTCCAAATTAGATATGTTGCGAACGTTTGAAATCGAGCAAAGAAGATTCAAAGATCAACTTCCAAAAATTCGAATTTGCATTGGAGAGTTTGGCCGCTAAAATAAGAAAGTCCAACTTTCACTTGGATTTGGATTTTTGTTTAAAATATACAGAAATATGTTTTGGATAAAATCGTTTAAGATAGGAAACATAATTTTATGAGAAGTTGACAAAGGAATAAGGGTCTCACTTATATATATATATATATATATATATATATAAAACTTGTGGCTATGCGTAGTAGGTGGTTGATCATGAAAAATTGGTCTTGAAGCACCATCTTGTCGTCGAGTGCTTGGGAGGAATTTTTCTTTGTCGTTCTTGTTCGTGAATTGCATTCAAGAAGATTTTGTGTTCAAGCCAATTAATCTTGTGGTAAGATTTGCATGTAATTCCTTCTTGAGATTGAGAGATTATTTCTTGAGAAATTTCGGGACTAAACACTGCGTGCGTTGTTTGGTGTAATTAGGGCTTGGGAAACACCAAGGGAGAGTTTGAGTGACTTGAGTGTGTAATCTCCTTATATCGCTTAATCTATAGTGAAATTCGTCTTTGCTCTCCCCGTGGACGTAGGTCTTTACGATCGAACCATGTAAATCCGGTGTTCGATTTATTTTCTTCCTCTGTCTATATTATTGTTCGATCGCTCGCCTTATAGCAACAATTGGTATCAGAGCCAAGTTTGGCTAAGTTGAAGCGAATCGATGGCGATAGAAGAAGTAAAAGTGAGAATTGACAAATTTGATGAATAGGATTTTAGTTTCTGGAATATGCAGATTGAATATTATCTTTACCAGATGAAACTGCACTTGCCCTTATCTAGGGAGAAACCAGAGTCGATGAAGCAAGCTAATTGAGATTTGCTAGATAGACGAGCTATGGGTGCTATTCAGCTGACGTTGGCTTGTAACATTGCGTTTAACATCTTGAAGGAGAAGACCACTGCTGATTTGATGCAAGTCCTATCAAATATGTACGAGAAGCCCTCTACGATTAACAAGATCTATTTGATGCGACATCTGTTTAATTTGAAGATGAGCGAAGGTGCATCAGCTGCAGATCATATCAATGAATTCAATGTGATTGTTAGTCAATTGAGTTCAGTGGATATTAACTTTGAAGATGAGGTACGTACTTTGATTATATTATCCTCATTGCATGATAATTGAAATACTACTGTTACTACTGTTAATAATTCCTCTTGGTCAACAAGTTTGACATTTGATGAGGTTCGAGATTTAATTTTAAGCGAGGATATCCGTAAAAGAGAATGTGTCGAACCTATATCTGCTGCTTTAGTAGGTGGAAATAGAGGAAGATCTAAAACACGTGTGGGTAAGAGTAGTACTAATATGAATAGGTGTAGTTAGTCTAGGACTGCTAATGTCGTATGTTAGAGCTATGGCAAGAGGGGGCATCTTAGAAGGAATTGCCTTAAGCTGAAGAATGAGAAAAGTAAGGAAATTATAGTTTATTCTGCAGATAATGTTGCAGCTGTAACAAATAATGCCGATTATGTCTTGTCTGTCACTAATTATTCATTGTTTGATGGATGGATTATAGATTTTGATTCTTCTTTTCATGTTACACCAAATAGAAACTGGTTTACTACTTATCAATGCATAGATAATACTAAAATGCAGTTGGGGAACAATGTTGAATATAATGTCATCGGTGTTGGCAATGTTAAAATCAGAATGCATTATGGTATTGTGAGGACATTGATTGGAGTAAGGCATGTTCCAGAGTTGAAGAAGAACTTAATTTTCTTGAGTGCCTTGGATTCAGCTAGGTATCAATATATTTCAGAATGTGGTATTCTGAAATTTGTTTGAGGTGCTTCGATAATAATGAAAGGAATCAAGCACGATAACATGTATGAGCTTCAATGTGAGACAATGACAAATTTCGCTATGGAGACGTCGGATGTGTGACATCCCGATTTTCCAATTCTTTTTTCAATAAATTAAGATGGGCATTTCGTTGGCACGCATATAGTTCATTTCCTTGAGTCGGCCACTCATGTGAAAACTAGTCTATCGGGTGAAACTATTAAGAGTTTCTAATGCATCAGATTTGAGAATTTGACCAGAAACGACCTTTCGACCGGGCTAATCTGCAAGGGTCATTACGGCACAATTAAAAATCGATTAGAGATCGGAGATAGGTCGACTCGACGAGGCATGTGATCGAGTGTGGGTGATTCCACCGGATCGCACAATTCTTGTCGATCGGACCGGACCGACTTTTCGCCGATTGGGTACCCTATGTTCGTATTTGAAACCTTGAGATTACCTCGACAACCGAAAGTCGCCAATGTTTCAAAGATGTACATTGTGGCTTGAGATGATCAACCACAGGAGTCAAATGCATGAAAATTTCTAAAGGCTACCCAAGAGGTTGGGCCGCTAGTATCGTGCCAAAGTGAAATTAACCGTGGAATTGAGATCGAATTCAGAAATTGGAAGTCTGGGTGTGTCACAAATCATTTTAGGAACATTGACTAATCTTCGGAGGATTTTTCACGCAACCGAGTTTTTCGGCAAATTAAATCCAAGAATGGATATTTTAGCTCGAGAAATTAGTAGGTCGCTTTTGGTCACACTTTTGGGACTTAAGTTGATTATATAGACAAGTGAAGATATGAATTGAAGTGTGGTGACATTGGATTAATTTTATGGGCTTCAATTTAATTCAATTGGAAGAGAATCGAGTGAAATGAAGAAGTTGTTGTACAAAGAATTGGACCCCGGCGGAAAATGAAAGTGCAACCATTGGAGAAGTTGTGGAGGATTTGAGTGAGTGGAAGATGACATGGGATGATGTCATGGTGGTTGAGGCCAAGGATTGAGATCTTGACAAGTGGATGGTGGGGATTGGCTCTTGGAAAGAGAACCCATCAACATCATCTTCAAGCTTAGGAAGAGAGAGAAAGAGGAGAGAGAGGGGGATTCCGACCGGACCAGCCCCGACGCCGCCCCCTTCGCCCGCTCGGTCGCCTACTCGCCGCCATTCGTCGCTGTCGCCGGAGCTGTCGCCGTCGCCGTTCGTCCGCGTGCCCACGCGTGCCTCACCGCCCCTTCGCCGCTTCCCCTTCATCCGCCCGCACGACCAAGCCCCATCGACCAGCCGTGCGCCACTCCCCTGCCGTCCGCCGTCATTGTGCCACGCTGCCATCGCAGCCTCGCGCAACCGCGCAATGCCCCACGCCCGCGCGCGCGCACCTCGCCCATCGCTCCGCTCCACTTCACTTCACCCGCACCAGCCCGTCACCACCGTCGTCTGGAGCTGCCAACCGTCGCCGGAGACCCCGCTAGGCCGCTGTGAGCCATCGCTCTAGTTGCCGCCGCCTCTCTCCGCCACCCCCGTGCCCAAATCGCCGCCGGACAGCCCTCCTCCGATCTTGAACAATGTTAGCTGCGTAAAATGGGTATGGCAGCGTTTGGCTTGTTTTGGCCGCCTTCCCGAGCCCGAATGCTCGGCCCGCCTTGAGGAAAGTCAATCCTCGCGTCGTCGTCGTCGTTTTGGTTCACTCAGGTCGCTAATCGAGTGAGTTTAGCTCACTAAACCTTGATTAGACGGTTAATGATGCCCGAAGTGTGCTTAGCCTAAGTTAAGTAAGCTTAGGTGATTAGTTTAGTTTATTTAATTGTGAATTAGATTAAGATATTTGTTTAATTTAAAGCATGTTTAATTAAAGGCTAAGAGAGTTTATTTAATAATAAACATTTATGGGACATAATAGGATTTTAATTTTGAATTATTTAATTGCTTCGAAATTCTTGAAATTATAATATTATATTATAACCCGAAATTATTAAAATATTATTATTTATAAAAAAAACAAAAAAATTATTTTTGACCCCGGTTGCTCAGAATTTCTTGCCGATCGCTGCTGTGTAGTCAGATTTTGAAATTGATGATTGGATATTATAAATTGAGCGTGGATCGTGAAAGATATGGATATTATTATTTAATAAACTTTCGAATAAATTTAATTATTTAATAAATTCGGAAAATTATTTTGGAACCTTATTTTCTCGTAATTTCATACCGATCGCTGCTATGCATTTAGAATTTGAATTTGATGATTGATTGTGGCAAATTGAGTGTGATTGCGATAAATAGGGATTCTTTATAAAATCCTAAGTGTGGAAATTTATGGGAGATTGGTCGTGATTGACCACCTATTAGAGGTCATGCCTAGTGAGGCCGTGATTGACCACCTATTAAAGGTTATGCCCAGTGAGGCCATGATTGACCACCTATTAAAGGTTGTGCCCAATGAGGCCGTGATTGCCACCTGATAAAGGTCGCGCCCAGTGAAATCGCGGATTGCCACCTGATAAAGGTCGCGCCCAACCGGGCCGTGAATTACCACCTATTAGAGGTCGTGCCCATCAGGCCGGGATCTACCACTTTTTAAAGGTTGTGTCGAGTGAGGCCGTGATGCCACTAATTCTAATTTTGCCGAGTGGGGCTGTGATTGCCACTGGTTGTTAAACCTTCCTATAAGGCCGTGATTGAGAGCAATGATTGATTTGCTAGAATGACATGTAATCGGCTGAGTCGATTGATCGCTGAGACGATCCAAGTGGTTGAATTGTTCTGATGATGTGATTGTGCCGCGGTTGTTTGATTATCATAATTGCACGTGGTTGAATTATATAAACTGTACTAACCTGCAGATGAAGACTAATGCGAGGTAAGTCTTTGTGTGATGTGGCTAGGCCACCCGGAGCGTATTTTCTTTCTAATAGGGGTTTAGGGGGTTGAACTTACTGAGACATTGTCTCATCCCAGTTTGGGGATTACAATTTCAGGTCCCTGGTGGACGGAGTGACTAGATAGCTTTGGTTGGCCTTGAGGAGTTGCAGAAGCAAAGTCATAAGGATTGGAGAACGTGTCTAACTTGTAGGTCGTAGGACAGTTCCTTTTTTTAGAGCCGGTCTTTTGTAGACTTTGGCCGTAGACCTCTGTTTGTAATTCTGTTGAATTATGAAAGTATTATGTTGTGGTTTTTGCTTCCTGCTTTTCTATCCCGTATTTCATTGTCAGGGGTTTTATATTACGCTCCGCTTGCGCAATAATAAATGAATGGGGTCGGCGACACTACCTGGGAATGTTGCATTTGCATGACCATGGTGGGATGTTGGCACGCTCGAGGTTCGAGGCATGACAGGATGCATCTGTTCAAAAGTCTGAATTGTGGCATATGCGTTTGGGGCACATTGGCGAGAGAGTTTTAAGTGAAAGAAATCTGCTATGTGGTTATATTTCTAACGAACTGAATGTATGCAGGTGCTGTGATTCAAATCAATGATGGAAAGTATAGTTCAATACGACTGTCAAAGAAACCATGGAAATTGCAAAGTTAATTCACTTGAATGTTCACATGTTGTCACAATTTCCTTCAAGGAAGAGTGCTAGATATATGCTAACAGTTGTTGATGACTACTCAATGAAGACGTGGGTATTTGTGTTTAGGCACAAGTTTAATGTTGTTGTCAAGATCAAGCAGTTGATAACTTTGATTGAAAAGGAGACTGGTAAGACGATCGAGCATGTACAAACTGACAGTAGCATGGAGTTTTGCTCGAAGCTATTAAATGAATTTTGCATGAAGGAAGGTATAATGAAACACCACTTTTATGCCAATAAACACAATATGTTGCGGAATTGATGAGCAAAACGTTGCTAGAGACGGCCCATAAAATGCTCTCTAGTGCTGGTATGGCTAGGAGATTCCTAGCGGATGCGCTAAGTATGGCGTGCTACCTAATGAATAGATCCCATCGACTGCGATTGGTTATGGGACTTCCGAAGAAGTGTGGTCAGGTAACGTTGTTGATTATTCTGTTCTTAGAATATTTGGTTGCCCATGTGATGTTCGAGCGAGTGATGGTAAGCTCAATGGAAGGGTAAGAAAGTGCATATTCCTAGGCTATGCACGAGGTGAGAGGGGTTATCGATTGTGGTGCCCGAAGTTAAATTCACCTATTATCAGCAGAGAAGTTACTTTTGACGAGTCTCCAATACTTCTGGCTAAGAGTGATTATAGCAGTGTTCAAACGGATCTGAACGGTGTTCAACTTGAGGTGGAGTTGCGACTATAAACTTCTAAGGTAGAGTGTACGAGTACTAGCAAAGTAGTCGACACGGATGGTGCTTGTAGCGAGGTAGAGCCTATAGAGCCAACGGTTGTTGTAACTGCTGAAATTAACAAGGTGCGTATTCGATTTCCTAACAGCCTGTAGCATCAGAGGCGGCATTTAGCATGGGAGGTCGTGTGCTCGATGTGTTTCGTAATTCCTTGACCCCAACCATGGCGGAAGCTCTTATATGTGCTCAAGATTGGTTACGCTCCGCGCCACTTTTACGTTCAATTGAGGAGGACTTAGAAGATCTTGAAATCTTTGAGTCGGGTGAGAAAATATGATTGTAGAATATTTATACATTTCTTTATTTTAATCTATATGTTAGTGTTCTCATTTTCGTCATGAATTTATTGTAGAATTGCCAAATACGACCACGGAGTCAAGCTCGATGTTGTCTTCTCTCGATGATTGACATATTAGAGGTTAGTATTTTATAATATGCAACTTGTGTAAGTCCTCCTTCTCTTTTTGCACTCCTAACAATGCTGCCCTTCCTGAATTTATTATTGGAAGCTTTGGACAGAAAAGGTTATCTTTTCACTTGAAGATCCCATGTGGCCAAGAACGAGTCTTTGGTCTTTAGGGTGGATTTGGCCACTGCAGTGAGGTTCAAGATCATGGTTTGGAAGACCAAGAGGTATAAGGTAATAGTGGTGGGTGCTGATGTGACTCTCAATGATCAAGCTGCTAAGAACACCGACAAGAAGAACAAGGATGTCAAATTAAAGTCTGGGGTGGGTAAGAATTTAGGGGGTTGTCGCTTTTGGCAGGTGGGGACTTCTGTTGTTGCTTTAGCTTTGATTTTGCTTGACTAAGGGCTGAGTTGGACTCTCTCTTGTGTGGGGAAGGCTAAGAATGAGATTAATTTTCTGGTATTCCTGGATAGTGGGCAGTGCTGGTTAGCGTTTGGTTCTTATGATATGCAGTCCTTATCCTTCATTACATTGAGTTCTTCGGGGTTGTTCAGATTCCAGGTCTTTGCAAACAGAGTGAATTTTGTTTGCCTTCTTAAAATTCTTGCGTGAAAGACTGCATTGGGAGAGAATCTGGTTTTGTTAATTTTTGTGTATCTTTGGTGTGTGTCAAATCAATTATAGGACAGATAATGGCCAATCTTGCACGATGCATGATTTCATTTTTTATTTATGTTTCCAGTCGAGGACATTTCGGGGGGGGGCATTTATCGCGATTTGCTCTCGCATGTCAAAGCTATGGAGGTTGTTCTTAGGAAAATTTGGGGGAGATAGAGAATAATAAGGTATTAGAGGAGGGAAGAAGAGAAATGCATTACCTCAAGATAAAGCCTAATGTGGGGTATGAGATCTGTTTCCATGTTTTGAGCAGCAAGCACCGGAACAATGTAGGGGGGATAACAGATGATTCTGAGACTAGAAATGGGAAGTTGCTCATGCTCTTGTTCTCCATATGTAGTTTGAAATGATATTTAGACTGGACTGAAATTTGTGTCGTTCCCAGTCTTCATCTCCAGTGAAAGGTGATGAGGCCTGAATCTTGCCAAAGAAAGGGCCTTGTAACTTCCTTCACCTTGGGAATAATTTAGAGATGCCCCCATAAAGAACAAGAAAAAAACTAGACAATGCAGATTGATCTAGGTATGACCGGAGTGAGACCTGTAAAGATAAAATTGGAGTGCAAGCTTCCTATCATTCGGGTAAGAGTGCAGGTCCTTTCAAGCAATGCGCTGTTCGTGTGATTTTGCTAAGACGAGCAAAGTTGCAATCATCCATTTAGATTGCTTTTTACATTGCTTCGGTTGTATTCCTGCAATTTTAGGATATATAGTGTCTTCTTCCGATTATGCTTAGAACTTGCTATTGGGGCAGGTTTACCATTCAAGTTTTTTGGATGAAGAAGGGATTACTAGGGCATGTGGGTGTCCATTGCTTCCCTTAAAAAGCCATATAAAGGGCCCAGCTCCAACTTCTGAGCAAGGTAGTAGTTGATTTCATCAGGAATTTTGAAATATATTTGATTCTGTGCGCTTAGTTTCTGATGCATGCCTCCTGTAGATAGAACCGATATTGTTGATGAAGCAATCACATTCTTCCGGGCCAATGTCTTTTTTAGGAACTTCGATATAAAGAGTGCTGCGGATAAGCTCCTCATTTATTTGACATTCTACATCAATGTGGCACTAAATTATGCTTGTACTCATTTGTAGAAGATACATTCATTTGCAGCCCGATGCCCGTTCGACTCTCACCCAAAAAAAAAAAAAAGACCTGGAAACCCGACCCGAATTTCCTATGCGAGTTTAATGTGTTTGGTCGGGTCGGGTCGGGTAACATCAAGATCCGACCCGACCCGACCCGTTTACACCCTACTAACAGATATGCATGCAACAATGGTTTTGCTTTATCTGCGGTTAAGGAGGTTGTGTTGGAAAATTCTTGTGGAGTAGTTAAGGATGCATGTTGGTATTTTGATGAGCTCCTCAGTTATGGCGAAGTTCAAGCGAGGCTTAGACTTGGATAATATCTGTGCCGATTGAACTCATCAACAGCTATGGGAAAGTAGTGTCAGAGTTTGAATTTTTTGCGAAGCGATTGTAACTTAGCTTAAACGTCGAGCCAAGATGGAGATTGTTAAAATATGTCTCGAGTTTGAGTCCAAAGTGAAATTCTGAATATTCCGAATTGGATATGTTGCGGATATTCGAAATCGAGCAAAGAAGATCCGAAGATCAACTTCCAAAAATTTAAATTTGCGTTGGAGAGTTTAGCCGCTAAAATAGGAAAGTCCAACTTTCACTTGGATTTGAATTTTTGTTTAAAATATACAAAGATATATTTTGGATAAAATCATTTAAGATAAAAAAAAAAATAGAATCCTATAAGAAGTCGGCAAAAGAATAAGGGTCTCACTTATATATATAGACTTGTGGCTGTGGGTAGTAGGAGGTTAATTATGAAGAATTGGTCTTGAAGCGCCGTCTTATCGTTGAGTGCTTGGGAGGGATTTTTTTTTTGTCATTCTTGTCCGTGAATTACATCCAAGAAGATTTAGTATTCAAGCCAATTAAATCTTGTGATAAGATGTGCATGTAATTCTTTCTTGAGATTGAGATATTATTTCTTGAGGAATTTTGGGGTTAAACAATGCGTGCGTTGTTGGGTGTAATTGGGGCTTGGGAAACACCGAGAGGGTGTTTGGGTGACTTGAATATGTAATCTCCTTGTATCGCTTGATTTATAGTGATGTCCGTCACTTCTC
The DNA here is from genome assembly GCA_014182575.1 of Eucalyptus decipiens. Classification (NCBI taxonomy): domain Eukaryota; kingdom Viridiplantae; phylum Streptophyta; class Magnoliopsida; order Myrtales; family Myrtaceae; genus Eucalyptus; species Eucalyptus decipiens. The sequence continues at coordinate 43,523,372 of CM024616.1, read as the reverse complement.
TTCTCGTGGACGTAGGTCTTTACGACCGAATCACGTAAATCCGATATCCGATTTACTTTCTTCTTCTGTCTATATTATTATTCGATCGCTCGCCTTATTGCAACACCGACAATATGGGACCTAGCTATGAAGAAGTGAAACCAACATAACCATCAGATGATGGAATCATGAATCTCGAAAGCCACCAATGATAAGGGTCGAGAAACGTGGGTTATTGCAACCGTCAATTGGTGGAAGGAAGAGCTTTGGAAGTAACTGATTATGTTGGGCATGAAACGTGGAGAAAAAGCAATTGTCAAGTAGTGGAGTCATATGACCCTTATGTAAATACAAGATGCTGATTTATAGGAGTTGCATATGATGTATTTAAGTTCTTTGTAACCGTTGTTATCTAGCAGTAGCAAATATAAATACTTCCATTGTAGTTTATGCAAGTTACGGCCAATCAATCAATAAACACCGATTGTTCAATTTCATTTTCAATTTATTTTTACATTGCATTTTCTTTTTACATGGCTAGGATTCTCTCTACTTTCGGTACTTCTAATTTTTTTGTCAATTGTGTTTTTGGTCCGAGAATCAGCTAAAGATTCTTCACATCCTTTGTTGATTCTTCGGTGAACAATACCAAAATTTCCAAGGGAAATAATAGACGAACCCAAAGAATACTCCTTAATGTTTGTGGAATGAGTAATGACATCTGTCATTTACCCGAACTTTTGAGCCAAGCAAATAATCAAAAAGTCCTCAACCTTAGCCAACGTTTAAAAGGTAGTTTCTTCTATTGGCTTTTAAAAGTAGTCTGATCCTTAAAAATTGTTGTCAACTGGATCAAAACGACACTTCAGGAGCGAAGGCCATCATTTGCTTGCACTTGATGTGATGTGGGAGTTTCGGAGAACTACCGGTGGAAGTGACTAAACTACGAAATTTGAAGAAACTTCTTCCAGATGGAATTCGAATACCAGAATTTCCTTTGTCTATCGGCTCTCGGAGAAGCTAAAGACACTTAATGTCAATGATTATACATCGTTGGTTCGACTTACGGAATCGATTGCCTGTTTGACGAATTTGTCGACCCTTGATTTGACATATTACTCTAAGCTTATGTGACTTCCAATCAGCATTGGGTCCATTGTGAAGTTGCGGCTCATGTCATCACAAAACAGTCGTTTGAGGGAGACCCCCGAATTAAGTGGGACTCGGAATTGTTGACTAAACTGAACTTATCCAGCACCTCAGTTAAGGAATTGCCTGAATGCATTGGGAATTTGCGGCATTTGAAATGCTTGATATTAGTGATAGCAAGATAAAAAGAGCTACTGAATGCTGTTGGGAGAGTGGGAAAGTTACCGGGGATATTGAGAACTTGTCTTCGCTCAAGACGAATGGATTTTCTTCGTACAGAAATTTCTAGCTTACCAGAGAGCATACGCATTCTTTTGTCTCTCCAACACCCTGATTTGTGTGGTCGCTTCAGTTGCCGTCGGAGCTTCCTTCCAACCTGACCTTCCTCGACTTTCTCACCTAATCCGTCAAAAGAAAGTCTTCCTTGATTGCTGCGCTTCTCTCCAATGCATCTCAGCGCTTCCCTCAACACTGGCATACCTTACTATTTCGCACTGTGCCACGTTGAAACATATATCTGAGAATGCTTTGAACTGATGCAAATTCATGGTTCCCAGGTCTCAGAAACCCTGAAGCCTCCATGGAAATTGAAAGACAGACGCAAGACAGATATTAAGGACTTGAAAGGCTAGAGATATTGGAACAGTTGGAAATATGTAATTGCGCTTCCAGTGAAAGGCTAGACTGTCCAAGTTTGGGGCATTTGAAGAAATTACGAGCTACAAGTTGCAAAAAATTCATCGAAATTCAAGATCTTGATAAGTTGAAAACTTGGAAGAGTTGAATGCTACGGGTGCAAGTCCATGGAAAGATTGGACCTCTTAAAATTGGAGCATCTAAAGGAACTAGACACTCAAAATTGTAGGAACTTAATTGAAATTCAAGACTTTGATAGCTTGGACTTCTTGAAAAGGTTGGACATATATGCGTGCACTTCCTTTGAGATATTGGACCTTCCACCATCGGAGCTTCTCAAGAAATTACATGCCAAAGACTGCAAAAACCTAAATGAAATCCGAGGCTTTGGTCGATCAGAGTTCTTGGATGATTTACTCTTCACAGGGTGTACTTTCATTAGAGGTTTGGACCTTTCAAAATCATTGCGTTGGGAGAAATTAGATTGAACAAATTATGAAAACTTAGTCTAAATGTAAGGCCTTGATAACAGTTCTTGCAAATGCTAATTTTCACTGGGTGCAATTCTATGGAAAGGCTAGACCTCTCATAATCATCCTATCTAAAGAAATTAAATGCGATGATTTGTAAAAGCTTAGCTGAAACTCGAAATGCAAAGGCTTGACAGGGTGGGACTCCTTAGAAATGTTTGATACTCCTGGGTGTAGTTCTATTGAAAAGGCTTGGCCTTTTAAAGCCATTGAGTCTGGAGAAATTAATTACATAAACGTAGTTGGAATTCAAGACGTTGGTAGGTTGGAGTACCTGAAATTTTTTGAATAATTCAGCTTGCAGAAATAGCTTACTCACTCCCAAAACTAATATAATAAGAACAATATGGTGATAATTAATAATGGCTAATGCGACACCTGGACATATCGTCTATTGACAAATCTCCAAGTTTGAACACATTTTTTCGTCAATGCAACGTTTTTGATCAAGGGTACTTTCCCTTTTCAATATGATAATCACCATCAATCGAAGGAAACCCTTTTTTTAAGTGGGAAAAGAACTTTTTTTATTTCAATCAACTCGAGAGGTGGAATCCGTAAAGACTGTAAAGCAGAAGAAGATAATCAGGTCCTTCCTCCACCCGCACAGTTTCTGGTCGAATGTCTGCCCTTTTGAGCTAGAATACGATCCACTATATTCCCTTGTCTTCGAACAGAGGAGCGTCTGAACAAGCAGACCTGAAATGGATGATGTCTTGGCGGACAGCGTTAGTGGATAAAGAGACATCACGTGAGTGCTGTCTGATTCAGTCTCCACGGAAGGGAAGGCAAGGTCTTTAGCTAGTTTTAAGGCCATTATGGCCTCAGCCATGTCAACCGGGACGTCTGACCTTCTGAAATCCGAAGCTGCCGCCGGCAGTAAACATTTATTAATGTTGACAATGTTCCTAGGAGGACGGAGATCCTTGATCCTCCTTTGTGTACATCTATAATCTTTGCGAGCATTGTCAAAGGATGGGAAAATTATCCAAAAAAAGTCTTAAGTTTATTAAATTTTTGCTAATTTAGTTATAATTTTTTTTTTACTAATTAAATCAATTCGGTCAATTTTAATTAGAAATAACCGACATAAACATTTATCATCCCGCGAGGCATAAACTAACACTAACGTGGATAATGTTTAATAATATTTTATTTTTTCTGAATTTTATTTTTATTTCTTTTCTTTACTTTTTTCCTTCTTCTTTTTTTTCTTTTTCCCTTTTTCCTTCCATTGGCTACCCGCTGGACCTCGTCAAGGGCCACTTTCGCCTAAGCTAGCAGGGCATTTTAGTTCAAAAAAATTGAAAAATATTAAATAATAGAAAACTAGAAAAGCAAAAAAAAAAAAAATCGCTTGAACCACCAACATGAACACGGCACCCCATGAACACGGCACCCCCAACCATGTCAAAGATTCAACAGCTTCTCAATCACACCCCATCAAACCAAAGGAGAAAAAGAGATTGTAGATGATCAAATATGTGTGTGCCACCGCGATTCCAACTTTGCCGGCGAGTACTGTCAACCCTTGCCTGGGGTCGGCTGATGCTCAATGTCATGATGGAGTTCAATTGCAAATCTCAGGTGGTGGAGCTTGATGCCAAGCCTCTCTGCATCATCGTCCTCATCATCGTAGTCATTCCCATCATCGTTGTACACCAAATTAATAGCGCAGCTCTAGTTCCTGACCTCACTCACTAGATCGTCGCCACCTTCCTGCATCATAAAAAATCACCGAACAACAGCAATCAGGACATGAACAAAACATATGAATATTGCCAAGAATGGTGTAGACGGACCTATGGGAAATCCAGAGACATGCTGCGAAGCATATAGATAGGAGTGAGGGCTCAAGTGAAGAAAGAATCACTGGTAATGGTTGATGGGACGTGATTGAGAAGAAAAAATATTGACGAAAGGAAAAAAAAAATATTAATGGCAGTGAGTGATTGGAGTGACTTGGAGCTGTTGGATCTTCAACATGGTTGGGGTGCTGTGTTCATGGAGGTGGTGTTTCAGGAGATTCTTTTTCTTTCTTTTTTTCCCTTTTTGGCTTGTGCAATTCTACTACAAAAATAAATGCACTAAAAATCTTAAAACTTATCATAAAAGTGTAATTGAGTCTTCAAACTTTCAAAAATATAATCAAGTCATAATATTTTTATGAAAATGCAATCAAGTTTTAAAACTTTCAAAAAGTACAATCAACTCCTAAAAATTATTACAAAAGTGCAATCAAATTTTAAAACTTTCAAAAAATGCCATAAATGGAAGGATTTAATTGGAATACTCAATAAGTTTTAGAAATTAATCGCACTTTTTGAAATTTTTAGAACTTAATTACACCTTCATGATAAGTTTTAGGATTTTCAATACACTTGTCCCTTCCTCTCTCTTTTTTTAATCTTTAGGTTTTCCTTTGGACAAAAATACCCTCTGCTAGCCACTACAAAAATCAAATGCTTATGGAGTGATTGACTAGTTGGCGAGCTCATATCCTTATTTGAGACTAACTTGGTTACTTGAGGCATTTATTTAAAATAAGGTTCACTTTATATCATCTTTTGAGAAATTAATCCCATTTTAGGCTATTATTGGAAAATTTCCCTGAAGATTACATATTAGTACACTTTAAAGTATTGAATTAAAAAAAATGAGAAAAAGCATTGACCAAGAAATCTTTAAGGAATAATACTTTTATTCACTCAATTTGATAGAAGTCCATTATTTTCTCTATTTTTTAAAATTAAACTTAACCCTTTTCTTTTTGTCGATATTAAACTTAACCTAAACGAATAAGTTTCTGGTACTTGGAGATATTGCATTTAAGACAATAGCGAACTAACATTCTTCTCTCACCAAAAAAAAAAAGAAAAAACTAACGTACTTAATTCTACTCGAAATTATTTGACATCCTTTTCTTTTCTTCTTTAATTTTTCATGCAGTACTTTGCGTTATATATCCTTTGTCCTTTATCAAGATCATAACTTATCAATTTTATACCACACCGACAATTACACTTTGAAATTCTCTTTCCGCCTCAAGACCTGAATTCGACTCATTACACTCACACATTACCTTTAAAATCTATGGTTTTGAAAGGCCACAGTTTGCAAAAGACATGAACTTTAGCATTTGCTTATCTTAACATGTACATTAACGAACCCCTACCCTAAGAATATTAAGCTGTGCCGGCCTAGACACAACACGGACTGACCCTCTTGGGCCTTAGCCTAGCACGGTCCTTCATGGTGAGCAGTTGTTCTAATCCGAGTCTGCTAACAAAAAGGAGCCGTGATGATGCCCCGAGCCAGCATTGGCCATCTTTCAGGAGATTTGAGCTAAGGAGGTGAGCTAACAAAGAACCAATTAAAGAGATGTTCTGTTCTTTGTTCTTTTTCCTAACCATACCCAAAAGCCAGTCACCAACTTATTATTACAACCCAAAATTCTATTTGAACTACCTCTAGCTATATAAACTCCCATCTCCGTCCTCCATTTACTCACGCAAGTAGCAATCCATTCCTCTCCGCTCATTGATTTCAAGTCCTTGAGTCTTTCACAACATAACATCCACGCTGCAGTTACCAAGATGGCTGATCCCCCAAAGAGCTTTGTTTTCTTCATCGCCATAGTTCTCTCAACTGTCAATATAAGTTTTCAGAGCTTGTTATTTGCGGCAAACAACTATACCATCCATACCGCCCCCTCCTACAATACCAATACTGCCGATATTGACAACTATGCCATCCATACCATCCCTTTCCACATTACCAACGGTACCAATACCCACTTCGCTGCCACCATTGCTGTCCATGCGCACATTGCCTGCCATCCCTACGACCCTACCTCGGCCCACATTGCCGACACTAGCCACCACCCAGCCAACATTGCCCACCACTGCTCTGCCGCCACTTCCAAGCATGCCGACCATGCCAACCACCTTGCCCCCGATGCTGAGCATCCCTACATTCCTTTCCTCACTCCTCCTCCAGCTACCAGCCCCTGCAGATTTTAGTACCATATGAGGTTACCTCAGTGTAGCTTTAAACTGTTGGGGTCCGCCCTTTCTTCGTAAAGATTGTTCGTATATGTATAATATATAATATGTATATTTATATGAGATGTCTTTCGGAATTATATTTATCATTCACGTTGCTTTCTAATGAGCTATTTTGATGCGAATAAATGTTTTTCCAGTATCTTGTATGTACCTTCCATAAGTATAAAAAATGTGTTCTTCACGTACGGCCTTATCCACTTTTTTCTATTGTTAGTGGTGAATGGATGCTACAAGAAAATCGACCTTTCACTGCGGCAGAATTTCGGGGCTAGAAGCCTGGAAATTCGCGGCCACGGAAATCTTGGTGGCGGAAATGTCAGGGCTAAAGGCCTGTGGCAATACACCTTTAGAAACAAAATTGAGTAATTTTGTGCAGAAATGTGTACTTTTTACCACGGATATTTCATGGCAAAAGGCGTAAAATAGACACTCAATAACGACAGATATTATTTCGTGGATAAAGGGCCGACCATATCCAACGAAAGTTATGTGGGTTGTAGTAGCTTCGGCGACACAAAATTCCGTCTCTAATGACATGTGGCGAAGAAAGATTTTCTGGCTAAAGCGTCAAATTTCATAGCGCTCGAATCATCTTTGCCCACAATTGTCCTAGTCAAAAGTTTAACTTAATTGGTAAGATGAAACATAAAAGTGCAAAACTCGCAAAACATGTGAATTGAAGTATTTCCAACACCAACGAAAGGAGGAAGAAGTGCAAAATGGGATGAGCTAATTATAAATAAAGATTGAAGTATTTCCAACGCTATATATATATAGATAAAGCATATAAGATTCATTGTCAAGCCACGTGATACTTCAACAAACTAATTTAGATACCTTTTGTAATTTAAATTGTATAACTAATCTTATTATCTTAGGCTTAAGTAAATTAAATTGATTAGAATAATTTTTCCATCATTAATTTTATTCAAGATGACATATTTTTTAATTGTATTTCAAGGTACTTCCTAAATCTCTCAATCTGAAGTACAAAGAGAGACTAGGTAGATAATAACCAAGAAACAACAATACAAATACTATATTAACAAACCTTATGCCGCGTCCTTCATAGTCAGCACCACATCTTGGAGTTCTGAATATCTTTTTGCATCAATCCCATGTTTCTATGTGCTCTTACCATTTTAAGACACAGAAAACACACATCTCTATTTTATTCTTAATTTAAATCAATCATTTTTTATAAGTTTAAATTAATTGTTTCGACAAATCTTACTCTAGATTGTTTTAGCATTCAAAGATGTTTAAATACTGACTTTATCTATTAATAACATTTGAAAATAACATATAATAGTTCAGGATGACATGGAAATAATCGAAAAGTAACACTGAGCTACGTGACAAACATGGAGTTAATGAGAAGTGTCAAGTGAGAAGTACCAGACTGACCACTCTCAACTCCGGCTTTATCAACATATGCTAAGAACGATCCCATGAACATTACTTGTTTGCTAACACTTGACACCCATCTCAAAGGAGATAAGACTTGAACTATTTTTTCATGAAATGTTTGTGTCCGGTTTTCATTCTTTCCAAAATAATAACACCAAAAATCACAAACCAGTACACTCCTATCCTATTTAGCCCAAATTAATGTCTATGCCATAAAAAATCTCAAACTAGTGCCGGTACAACATTTATCCCAAACTAATTTTTCATGTTACAAAAAAATCAAAATTGGTACGTTAGTGCAAAATTTACTTCAAACTTATTTTTGTATCACTGAAAATCTCAACATCAGCCTTATTAACTCGTTTCTGGTCATTTCAATATCCATAAAAGTAATCTATTCCAAAATAAACCTTAGCAACATGTATTTAAGCCAATTATTCTGAAATGGAATCCGCTGATAACTTCAATTTCAGAAAACTCTCAGCAAGCTCATAAAGACCTTGTTTTCTTGCCTATCTGCTTCACTTCTCAGATATCAAGCTCAAATCATTAGCTTTTAACATAGTTAAATGTTAGGTTCTCAGAGTAAAGGTCGTACTTCTCAGAGTGGTCATTAAATGTTAAGTTCGCAAAAATTAGCAAAAAAATCAATAAAAAGTAAAGGTCGGTGAAACATAGAATAGGTCAGAACACATTAGAATTCCTAAAAATATGCACCGATTCCTACGCAGTTTTTAGGTAGTAAACGACACCAGATCAGGACATTCTATATGTCATTAGAAAGATCCTCGAGTCATCTACAAATATCATGAAGATATTGAACACAGAAAACCACAATAGCAAGCTCAAATCACAGCATGTTTTAGATCTATCACAGAGGTACACGATTTTTGTAGAACAAGGCACAGTCAAACAATCAAACTCATTCAATGTAATCAAGCTCAATCAAGGCAAACCTATGGCCATTCTAACATGCTAATACATCACATTTTGTAGATATAAAAATCCTAGGGTGAGCTCTAGCCCCGGTTGTCTAGAACAACCTCACTTCATCAAGCTTAAGGACAAACGGTTACCTTTTGTTTGTTTTGATTGATTTGAGCTCGATCAATCAACAATCAAGCCTCCGCAGCACATAATGATGTCGAGGCACTTCCGAAGAACCTGAAAATCGCTGGAGGAGAGCTAGATTGCGTTGGATTTGCACTGGTTTGGCGCTGGATGAAGATCAAGCTTCGACTTTGACACCAACGGCAAAACCAGTGAAGATGGGGAGCTACGGTCGCTGGAGGTCAAGGACAAGTTGAGGAAGATGATCGGAGGTGGTGCGCCACCAAGGGAAGTCGGCTAGTCGTTGAAACCAACAGCGAAACTGGCAATCGGAGTCACATGCCGATGATTGGCCCCATCGGTAAATCGAACTTATCGGGAAGCTCTAGTGGTCGTCGGGGCTCTGAGCGGCTACGGCAGGAGAAGAAGAGGACTGATGGAGCTAGTGGACGATAGTGTTCAGCCAGCGGAGGCTTCGGTGAGTAGTTGAAGGCGCGGTGAGAGGAGGAGGGTGGTGAGGCGATCCCACACGAGAAGAGAGAGAGAGGAGAGAGATCTTTGAGGAATAATTTTGTTTAAAGAGAGAAATCTATAGATTATGAGGCTCTCTTCCAAAAATTTGGAGGGAAAAACCCCCCTCAAGATCAAATCCTAACCGTTGATTCAATCTGATGGCTAAGGATTGATCCCAACAAACTTCCTTACTCATTAAGCAAACCTGATTTAAGCATGTGACTATTTGGATAGTGGTGATCGGCCGAAATCGCTTGTCTGGATCAATTTTGCAATAAGGGCCTCATTAGGGGTATTTTCGTAATTTCGTAAGACCTAGGGGCATTTTTGCAAAATCTGAAAAATTGGAGGGCACGGATGAAAGTACGCATAGTAGGCCATCATGGGGTGTCGTCGGCTACCAAGAATCAGCCAGAGGAAGGCCGAACTAGCCACCTCCACCAACAGCCGGTCAAATTAGTCCAAACTGGTTCAGTCTATTTAGCCGCTTCTTAGGCAGTTTAGTCCTTTCCCTTCTACATTTTATGCAATTTAGTCCCTGAAAGGAAATCTTGCTTAATTTAAAGGAAAAACAGTTTAACTCAAAGAGAAACGGTCCAATTTTGAAGAAATTATGCCAATTAAACTATGTAAATGCAATCTTGTAACTTTCTATTAGCCTAATTACCTAATTAACATGGAAATTATTGGACCCGTGCCATGGGTACATATAATTGGACTTCCTAGGCTAAATTGGACAATTTTATGTAATATCTTGCCCAAAAATGCAAATTAATTGAAATTGAATTCAATTAAAATTGCATGGCACCAATGAATTAATTGACCATACCTATGATGACTTATTGCATTCAAATTGACTTAAATTAATGGCGTGACTTTTATGCTAAAATTGAATCGGGGTCTAATAATGAAATTGAACCTCAATTTCTGAAATTAAACCTTAGTCTCGAATGGGTCAACTTGAATTTCATCAATCGGAACTCATTAGCTTGATTTTCTAATGTTCAAGTGAGCTAAATTCCTCAAAATGAGAAGTTCCTAAGTGAATTTCCCAAAATTTACCCTCGATTCGAACTTATTCCACAAAAATGAGTGGAATGGAAGTGTCCACTTGCAAATCACATTGAACTGGTTTAAACCCCCTAATTAGGGCTAAAAAGGAGAATTCATATTTTGGCACATCTGATCTCAAAATCGATTGAATGAGTGAATGGGTAACGACCTATAGATCAAATGTTGTAAAAGGAACTAAGACTACTTATAACTAAAATAAAAGTAATTTTATTTTAGGTTGATTTTGAACCTAAAATCGAAAAATTCAAAAAAAAAAAAAGATTCTTATTCAATTTTTGCAAAATTTTATATGCTAAAGTCAAATTGGAACTAAAAGGAATCATTTAGTGCAAAAGGTCAACTTTTGACCCAAGGGTTTGACTTTTGGTCAAAAGTTTGATCAAAAGTCAACCCGAAAGTCAACCGTTTAACTTTTCAAATTTTATTGGAAATGACTAGGAAATTATCTAAAAAATGACATTATAAAAGAAAGAAAATGAAAACTAATACTTTTTGTTCGAAAATTTGGCCCCATTCTACCTTTATCAGCGCATCAACTAAAAATTAGGCATCAACAATTTATCACAATAAGTATAGTTTAGGGTTTTTTAATGATTTTTTCTTCAAAGAAAAATCATACAAATAGTCCCTACACTTAAGCCTAAAGTGTAATGTGGTCCTTAAACTTTTAATTCGTTCAATGTGACTCTAAATTTTTAAAAAACGTTCAACTAGAGACCGAAAAAGTTTAACAATTCATGTTGAACATTTTTTAAAAGTTTAGGGACCAATAAATTAAAAATCTAAGGACCACATTACATATTAAGTCAAAGTTCAAAGACTATTTATATCATTATCCCTTCTCCAAATTAAATTATGAAAGGAAACATCTAGCAGTACAAGAAAAGAAAAAAGGAAACATCTAGCGGTACAAGAAAAGAAAAAGCGAGACAGGTTGGAGCAATAATGAATGATTTCTTGTCGATAGCTTAAAGGTACGCTAAATCATTAGTGGGTCTTCTTTTCCACCTTAGGATACGCCCTTCATTTCTTTTCCCATGCTAAAGAAAAAGCAACCCAAAACACCAAATTATGCCCACAGTGACACATTTCCTCAATTTTTTGTGATACCAAAAAATCTCAAACTAATATCTAAGTGATACATTTACCCTTCATTAGGATTCTCTTAAAAATCACCATTGAAATCTGGCGTGGCTTCCACTTGGTGTTGATGGGTTTCCACATGAGTGCCCCAATTAAGAAATTCAAAAAAAAAAAGAAAAAATTTCAAAGCACTAGTACTGCAATAACTGTTCATTGTTTTGGATGCACTATTCATCATCTTCAAGTGTTCGTCTATGGACAATGACCTTGATCGAGATTGTTCATGCTTCCCCAACCTAGGATAAAAGACTAAGTGTCTTGGCCACCTTGAATCTAACCGGTGATAATGAGCCTTACTCAACATTCAAGAGTAAGATCTCGCTTTGGTCGCTCCCATCTAATGGTTTGTTTTTCTTTCATTTTTCCTTTAATTGTGCTCACCAAGCTCAACTTTCACTAGGCTCAAACTTTAGCATGACGAATTGTGAGAAAGATTTAAACCTAATTTTGTGTTTTGTTTGCAACCAAGCTTGCCGAGATATGGAGTAGCCCGAGCTGTCTATTCTTCCTCTTTCTCATGAGCTTTTGCACTACTGGGGCTACTCCCCATGTCCTTAATCCATTTCATCAGTAGCTATTGAACCTTTTCCCTTTTTTTCTTGAATCCATGGAGTTTTGTCGTATTATGAAATATGCCTTCGAGAGTCACGACGGTGCAAGCATCGGCTGTTATTTGCTAATCTTCCAATGGATAGATTTCCAAGGTTTGAAGAAGCAATGATCAAAGTGGCAAAGTGTCCATGGATTGATTTTGCCAGTATTTAAGTGGAGAAAGTAGAGGAAAAATTTTGACAAAACAAAAAAGTAGGAGAGAAATGGAGAAATTTACCTATAAAGATGAACACTAACTAAAGGAACAAGGAAGAAGATTATTTACAACAAAAGAAAAAAAAAATGAATTGAACATAGTCGGATGTCCAGGCAACTTTGGATAGCGATGGACGAAGGCTTGAAGATGATGAACAGTAACCACAACCAACAGTGTTTTGAGTTTGTTTAATTATTAGTTTTATCTAGGTCAGTACCACAAAACAATCCCAAAAGTACATTTGTGACAAATTTCCACAAAAGACTTCAAATTAGTACATTTATAACAAATATATGCTCTATTAATTTCCATTAGATTGAATTATTACTACAAAAAACCACAAACTAGTACACATATGTGACAAAAGAAGGATAAAACTATAAATTAGTATACCCGGCTCAACTGTCATTTAATAATAAAAATTAACAAAAACTAGTCATAGGAGTATCAATTCACGGTTTTTTATATTTGGGGTAAATTTAACAAATATACTAATTTGTAATTTTTTTTTGGCACTAGTCCTTTTTATTATAATTTTTCGAATGCGGTGCTTGAGTTATTAGGTTTTAACTGTGATATTCAACATAACCCTAATGCTAAGTAAATATGTGTGATGAAATATTTATTGTCATGAAAAGAATTTGGGTAAATGTATTACAGTGGGCATAGTTTAGAGTCTTTAGCAATTTTTTTTCCAAAAAAAAAAAAAATGACACAAATGATCCATAAACTTTGGTTCAATGTTCAATGTGGTCCCTGAACTTTGCCCAAAGTGCAATACAATATCTAAACATTTAATTTGTTCAATATGATCCCTAAACTTTTGAAAAATGTTCAACTAGGGAACAACAAAAGTTTAACATTTTGAGTTGAACATTTTTCAAAAGTTTAGGGACCAATGAATTGAAAGTTCAAGGACCAAATTACACCAAATTACACATTAAACAAAAGTTCAGAGACCATTTATCTCACCATCCCTTCTCCAAATTAAATTATGAAAATAAACATCTTGTAGTACGAGAAAAGAAAGGGCAAAATAGATAGGAGCAATAATGAATTTTTTTTTTTTTCCGACAACTAGCAAAACAAGTAGGAGCAATAATGAATGATTTCTTACCAACAGCTCAAAGGCACACTAAAGCATTAGCAAAGTCTTCTTTTCCATGTTAATATGGCCCCCATCTTCTTTTCCGCGTTAAAGAAAAACCACCAAAAACACTAAAATTATGCCCACAATGGCACGTTTCCTCAATTTTTATTTTTTTTATCCCAAACCAATACCCAAGTAACATATTTACCCTTTTGTTAGGATTCCATTAAAATATTGCCATTAAAATTTGACGTGGCTCCGACTTGGCACTGATGTGGTTCCATGCAAGCGGCCCATTAAAAAAATTTAAACAAAAACGAAAAAATTCGAAGCACTATTATCGCGATTACTGTTCATTATTTAGGATGCATTGTTCATCATTTTCGAGCACTCATCCACGGACAACGACCTTCATCGAGGTTGTCCATGCCTCCCTAACCTGGGAGCGAGAACTTAGGGGCTCAGCCACCTCGAATCTAACTGGTGACAATGAACCTTGCTCAACATTCAAGAGTGAGATCTTGCTTTGGTCACTTCCAACTAACGGTCTTTTTTTCTTTCACTTTTCCCTCAATCGTGCTCACCAAGCTCAGCTTTCACTAGGCTCAGGCTTTAGCATGACGAGTTATGAGAATAAGATTCAAACCCAATTTTGCCTTTTGTTTGTGGCCGAGCTTGCTGAGATATGGAGTAGCCCAAGCTATCCATTTTACTATGTTCCTCCTCTTTCTCACGAGCTTTTGCACTATTGGGGCTACTCCCTATGTCTTTAATCCATTTCATTAGTAATTGTTGAACCTTTTTTTTTCTTGAATCCATGGAGTTTCACCATATCATGGAATATGCCTTGGAGAGTCATGGCAGTGCAAGCATTCGCTATTGTTTGCTAATCTTCCAATGAACAAATTTACGTTTCGATAATTTCCGTTAAATTGAATTAATATTATGAAAAAAAAAAAACCCCACAAACTAATACACATATGACAAACAAAGGGTAAAATCACAAACTTGTACACTCGTTAACTGTTATGTGCCATCCAACTCAACAACTTAAAGGTAAATTAATAGAAATTAACGAACGATAAATTTATTACAAGTGTACCAGTTTATGATTTTTTGTGATAACAAAATTAGTTTAAGGTCTTTACCAAAAAAACTTAATTTAAAATAAATTTGTCATAGGTGTACCAATTTTGGATTTTTCATGCTATTAAACCTTTTTATTTTAAATTTTTTCAAATGTGTTGCTCAAGTGGCACCACATCAGTACTACATGTCAAAATGGGATAAATATCAATTGGGTATATTTTGAAGGTTTTGTGTTACAAAAAAAAAAAAAATTGGGATAAATGTCTTATAGAACGTATAGTGTTTTTAGTAATAAAGAGAAAATGACACAAATGATCTCTGAACTTTGATTCAATGTTTAATGTGGTCCTAAACTTTAAGCTAAAGTGCAATGTAATTTTTGAACTTTTAATTTGTTCAATGTGGTTCATAAGTTTTTGGTAAATGTTCAATCTAGTCCTTGGGTTAGATAATTTGGGGACTAGTTGAATCTAGGGATATAATAATTTAAAGACTAAATTGAACATTTATCAAAAGTTCAGATATTACCTTAAACAAATTAGAAATTCATTGGCCACATCAAATAAATTAAAAGTTTAGAGATCACATTACATATTGAGTCAACACTTAGAAATCATTTATGTCATTATCCCTTCTTCAAATTAAATTATGAAAAGAAACATCTTGCAGTACGGGAAAAGAAGGGGCGAAACAGGCAGGAGCGATGACTGCTCAAAGCCATGCTAAAGTATTGGCGGTCTTCTTTTCCACATTAGAATGGGTCCCCCCCGTCTACTTTTCCTTTGTTTTTTCTACTAAAGTTGTTGTCGGAAATTTAAGCAATGCAAGCCTCATCCGTCTTCGACGCAGAAAGAGTGAGTGAGCATCGAGAAACGGATTGCTTCAAGTGAAGGTTAAGGTCAAGGTCAAGGTCGACGTCTTCCAATGCACAGCATTAAGTCATGAAATTACTCCCATGTCCAAGCTCCAAAGCCACCAAAGCCGCTATAAAGTAACCCCGAAAGACTCACCTCTCACCCTAAGAACAAGGCATAGAACACTCACACTTTGACGCTAGAGAAACCTCCAAACTTTTACCATATCCGAAGGCACATCCCAAGTCCAAGCTCCATATGGGCGCAAGCGAGAGCAAAGGTGGAGAGGGAGATGGTGAGAACAAGAAGTCAGGTGACACTGCCTTGGCCAAGGAGTCGAGCAGCACATCTGCCCTCGCCGCAGGAGCGATCGCCGGCGCGGCGATCTTGGCCTTGGGTGCAGGCGTGGTGAGCCTGATGGCCGAATCGTCCAAGCCTGCCGAAGAAGAAAAGACCATGAAAGCTCCCGGGAGGGACGTGCGCATGCTCCGGCGTACCTTCGAGGAGGACCCTGCTACCTACTTCCGTGACCTGCGGAACCACTCGTCCATGCCCAGCGAAGAAGAAAAGACCATGAAAGCTCCCGGGAGGGACATGCGCATACCCCGGCGTCCCTTCGAGGAGGACCCCGCTGCCTACTTCCGCAACCTGCGCAGTGACTCATCCGAGCCCGGTGAAGAAGAAAAGACCATGAAAGCCCCCGGGAGGGACATGCACATACTCCGGGCTCCCTTCGAGGAGGACCCCAAAACCTACTTCCGCGACCTGCGGAGCGACCTCCGTAAGAAGTAGTCGCCTAGCTAGCTACCGAGTAAAAAGGGAGAAACTTGTGGGTGTTCCTTCTGTATTCTAATACGTCTGTCGTTTGGTTTTGCATGGTGTGTCCAGGTGTGATCTTTTACGGTACGTGTGTTTTATGTGGTGCTTTTGGTACTCTAATTTCGTGGTTAATGCTATGCTAGTATGTGGTTTCAGTTCAATTTAAAGTTTGTGCCTGAAGTGATTTGATCATCCGAAGCAATTGCCGATCGATTTTTTTTGTAGATCTGTTAAAAAATATGTGGACTTTTTACTCAGCAAGCACGCGCTCTCCATCATCCGAAGTTTGACGAATTAGTCGACGTTATTTACGAGTAATGGCAACAAGTATACTGAAATTGCTATATTGAGTTATCCGACCAAAATTATGATTTTAACACTTGGCAAGGGAATAAATACGTTTATGAAATGGACATTATACAACCACGAAAATCGGAACAATTCTCATTTTCTTTTTCAAAAATTACTTTTGAAAAAAAGTGGATTTTCATCACTTTAGCTTAATATTTTAAAGAATCTTGAACTTACCACTCTCGTTGAAAATGTCTTGAACTTTCAACTTTATCAAGGAAAGCATAAACTCTTGGTGATGTACTAAAATGTCATGAAATCTCAGTTTTCTCCGAAATTGTCTCAATCTTTAATATATTTCAAGTTAATCTAGATATGGTTGGAGAATGTCCATATCGTAAATTTGAGGAATAAGTTTAACAAATCAATTCGGAGTTTCTGTCCAAAGACTTCATAAGCAGATTTTTGTAACTTGCCCGACAAGTTTATCAAATTAGATGTTGCAGGAGGAGATGTCCATATTGCGTTGGGTTGTACTGGGTTTACCTCTTGAATATAGTTTCCGTATTTCGACCAAATATATATATATATATAGCTTTGGGTACTCTTGAGCATTGGAGTTACTTCCGCAAGAAGGCAACGACTATAAGTGCATGATTACTTTTTCCGGTCAATGAATTACCAAATTATATCTTAGCTTGACCAGCTTGAATCATCGGAGCAACTATGATTGCCAGTTAGTTCGATTAGACATATCAAACAGGTGGAGAATTGCCATTATGAGACAATGACCTCTTCAAATCGACACTCAGCCAGATTTTCTATGGTGGCCCCCAAGAAAAAAGACCCGCTTTACTCAATAGTTAAGACCAGGTAAACAACTATTCCCGCAGCTAAAATTGCTCCGAGCACAGTTTTTCGTTGAAGAGATGAGACTTCCCTCGTATGAAAACTTTAACTACTGCTCATCTTAAGGAACGATGGGACCAAGCAGTAAAAGCCCAATAAAAGCTCAAGCCATGGGCTAAATAGAACAACTATCATCGACTCTGATGCAACAAACGCGCAGTAGAAGCTCGGCAACAGCTTAAGCCATGGGCCAACTAGGATAACCACCGTGACTCTGATGAAATAAGTACATAGTAGAAGTTCGATGCCTTTTATTTTATTTCGAGAGATTGCCCATAGAGAGTCAAAGTCAGAGCTTGTTAACGCATTCAGTTTGATCTACCTTGACTCAAAAGCTTAAGTCAATAAGTTATGGGTCAACTAAGATATATTAATAACTCTACACCACACTAATTCTTCGATGTGGGATTTTTCTAATATAACTCACACGTGTTATATCCTAACATAGAATATATTAAAATGAAAGTAAACTCAAAAATTTTGAAATAAAAGTACTTTTTAAAATCATAGTAATCTAATAGATTAATTAAGTGATTATAGATACTGATAAGGAAATAGTTTCTGTAAAGTTTGAGGAAATAGAATTCGCAAATTTCTATGGTTGAAGAAAATTCTATTGAAGTCCTAAATGTCATCTATTTATACCAACATAAGACCAAGAACTTGGAATTCAGTGTCGTACATCGAAATATTCATTTGATGCTTTTCTCTTCAACGAGTAAGATGGGGTGAAACTGTTATTTCGGGAGCAGTGATGGAGGGCAGAGTTCTAATTTTGCAACGATATGCACCAATGTCATTGAAGATGGACGGAGAAAATAAATAATGAACTATTCAGATGTTGCTACTAACCACCCATTAAATACAAAAGCAAAACTATACAGATTCCTAGTAAGATGCATATGGCCCTGGTAATGTTATGCTGTTTCTAGTTCAATTGCATGAACTTAGTTGAAATTCAAGATCTTGATAGGTTGGACTTCTTGGAAAGGTTGGACATATGTGGTACACTTCATTTGAGATGTTGGACCTTCCACATTGGAGCTTCTCAAGAAATTAGATGCCAAAGATTGCAAAAACCTAAATGAAATTCAAGGCTTTGGTTGAGTGGAGTTTTTGGAAGATTTATGTTTCACTAGGTGCATTTTCATTATAAAGCCGGACCCTTCAAAATCATTGCATCTGGAGAAATTAGATTGGACAAATTATCAAAAATTAGTCTAAATTTAAGGCCTTGATAGGTAAAAGTTCTTGAAAATGTCAAGTTTCACTGGTGCAAATCTATGGAAAGGCTAGACCTTTTAGAATCATCCTATCTAAAGAAACTAAATGACAAATTGGAAAAGCTTGGTTGAAATGCAAAGGCTTGACAGGGTTGGAGTTCGTAGGAATGTTTAATATTCCTGGGTGAGTCTGGAGAAATTAATTGCACAAACTTAGTTGGAATTTAAGAGCTTGGTAGGTTGGAGACTTGGAGTACCTGAAATTGTTGAATAATTTAGCTTGTAGAAATAGTTTACTCGCTTCCAAATCTTATATAACAAGAATAAATTAGTAATAATTAATAATGGCTAGTGTGGGCTTATTATTAAAAATGCGACAACTGGACATATCATCTATTGACACATGTCCAAATCCGAATATATTTATTTTCGTCAATGCAACGTTTCCGATCAAGGGTACTTTCCCCTTTTAATATGATAATCACCATCGATCGAATGCAACCCCTTTTTCAAAAGTGAAAAAGTAACTTTTTTTTTTCTTTTTTTTTTTTTTGCAATCAACTTGAGAGGTGGAATCCATAAGGACTGTAAAGCAGAAGGAATAAAAATCAGGTTCTTCCTCCACCTGAACAGTTTCTGGTTACCGAGCCCTTTTGGGCTTAGAATACGACCCACCATGTTCCCTCGTCTTCGAACAGAGCGTCTGAATAAGCAGAGCTGAAATGGATGATGTCCGGGCGGACAACGATGGTGGATAAAGAGATAATCACGTGAGTGCTGTCTGATCCAGTCTCCCCGGAAGGGAAGGCAAGGCAAGCCTGACAAGGTATTTAGCTAGTTTAAGGCCATACGGTATGCCCTCAGCTATACCCACAAGGATGTCTAATCTATTGTAATTCGAAGCGGCCGCCACCCGTAAACCTTTGTTAATGCTAACAATGCTCCTAGGAGACCCTTGATCCTCCTTGGTGTGCACAATCTTTACAAGCATCGTCAAAGAGAAAAGGAAAATTAAAACATAAGAAATTCAAAATATTATTAAAAGTTGTTTATTTTAGCATTGGTCGTATTCACGTAAGCCAACTAGTATATACATCAACAACATCCGGCCAAAATTAACTGGAATGACTGAATTGACTTTAGGTCATAAGGTCGGGACTAAATTGGTACAAATATGATAAGTTTAAAACTTTTCTTACATTTTTTTTCGGCTTTCATGATTGTGGATTTCTAAGGAGTTACTTTTGCTGAGATTGGATTGAAGTTTGGAGCTTGGGTTAGTAAGATTTGAAGGAAAGCAACCTCTTGCATGGGGACAACCGTGACCATTTCTCTCTCTTCATTTTTAGTTTCATTTGTGAGAGTACAATTCTCTTTAAGAAATCGTAATTACGAAATAATTCTTGATAACAATATAATGTAGTAATTTTAGCAAAACCTTATATGCCATTATTTTATTATGAAAAAATTAGGACTAATTTAGAGACGATGTATCTATTGAATGATTTAATTAACCCAACTAATGTAATATGTTTACATTAGAAGTGGCAATTTCTAGGATGACGCAATAATATAACTCGAATGCTGCATGAAGTAAAGTGGGTTCGAATTTAGGGTTTTTCGTTTGGGTTTATATTGAGAATGTTCATGTTATATTCATGTCAAAATAAATGGGTCGGGTTATGTTCAGAATGGATTAACCCATTTTAATCAGTTGCGTATGGGTCAAGTTTTCCGATACAATTATCAAACAAGTCATGATTGGGTTTGTCATATTTTGATGGATTCATTATCGATTATTTTAAAAGTTTAAATTGCTAGATGAATGTGTGGTTTATTATTTAAATATATTTTGCTTAGCACTAGACATGGAAATTTAATTGGAAATGCGAATGCAGCCTAGAAAGATTCAAATTCATGATCTCCAACTTTAATATCATGTAATCTTTTGATGGGATCACTATCGATTATTGGAAATGTGAATGCAGCATGGTTTATTATTTAAATATTCTAATAGGGTTAACCATCGTAAACTTTTGTAAAAAGTAGTAAGAAAAAGTTCTTTGTTTACAAGTTTTTTCTTTGGTTAGGTGGACCGTCAAAAGCCTACTCAAAATTTTGGTTAAAAAAATTATTTTTACAACATTTTGTTTATGGTTATGACATACCGTTTATATACCTTTATAAATCCTCTTTTAAAAAATTCAGTTTTACAATGTTTTGTTCTTATTTATTATGATGGACCATCAAAAACCTTCATAAATCATTCTAAGCCAAAAGATTTCAATCCTACAGTGTCTTGTTCCAAATAGACTATAGTAAATCTTCATAAGTCATTTTCTTTTTAACTGAGGACATCGTTTTCCCCTAAATTTTCTTTTTCCCGCAAACCTCAATTAAACTTAATCAAGCGAAATTAGAAAGTAAAGAAATTGACAAAACTAGTGGCATAAGCAGGGCGGGCCACTGCCCCTAGCTTCATTCAGTGTGGGCCCACAATCCTTGCTTGACAAGTTGCGAGTGCTTGCAGCCGTCGCCTAGCTAGATTAGGGAGAGGGCTTGCAAACCCTCCCATGTCATGCAACGGTGGTGATAGTGGCACCATCACAATGTGACGTAGATAAGGGCCTACAAGCGCTCGCTTACAAGCAACGAGGGCTAGCCCTCACTCTCTATCGGATTGTCGCAACTTGTGAGGACACCTCGAGAAGGATCTTCGAACCCATTGACACCCCAGTGAGGTTTACCGGCCCTTGGTGACACCCCAACAAGGGTCACAGGCAAAGCTTTAACAATTGATTCATTTTTCAGATTTGCGTTAGATTGTAATTTTTGGATTAATGCTTTCTGAAAAACTCTAAACTAGTATACATGTGACAAATTTATCAAAAACTATTTTTTTTACTATGACAAATCCAAAACTGAGATACCTGCAATAAATTTATCCGGACTGACCATAAAAAAACCTAAACCGATACATTTATGACAATTTTATCCCAAACTAATTTATTTGATCTCAAAAAACCCCAAACTGGTAAATTTGTGACAAATATACCCTATGCTAAATTAGATTAATACCACAAAAAAATCATAAAAATTGCAAATTGTGACAAACCGTATCTTTTGTTTCATTTCTTCTGGAACAATCACAAACACTTTTTTTATTATGGATCTACTACCAGAAATTCAATGCGTAATATTAGCATTCAATGTATTCCTGAATAATCTCATTTTTCAATTATTCAATCATTTCATTTTACCAAGTTCAATGTTAATCAAATTAGTCAACATTTATATGTTTCGATGCAACAACAAGATATTAATTGTAACAAGCAGTTTTGTTGGTTAGTTAACTGGTCACATTTTTTTTTTCATGAAATGGGTTGAATTGGTATTAGTTTGGATACAACAAAATAATTCTATTTGATCGAAATAAGTACCTTGTGTCAGAATTGAGAAATTTTATAACTCAAATCTTTAGTATTCTTTTATTTATTACCTGTGTTTACTATTTAGGCAGAATACCATCACCCATTGTTACTAAAAAATTCAAAGAAACGGAAGAAACGGAAGAAAGGGGTGAAGGCAAGGAAGAAATAGATGTAGAAATAGAAACAACTTTCGAAACGAATGGGATTAAACAAGAACAAGAGAGATTCATTGAAAACTAATAAAGAGTAAATTTGTCATAAGTGTACTAGTTTTTAGTAAATTTGTAAAAAATATACCAGGTTTGAGATTTTTTGTGGTCAAAATATTAACCCAAATTTTTTTTAGGATTAATTTTGTCTTGAAATTATGTATCTCTCTTTCAATGAAAATTTTCCAAATCCATCTTATTACAAATCCCAAACTGAGATAAATTGCAAGCATAGGGCGAAATGAATGGTGTTTAATCAAATTCAATTACTTAAGAGTTGCATAAGTCTAATTGCACGAGACGACTTCAAGTGCATAAAGTCAAGACAAAAAAATTTCGTGAATATATAATCTGCAATCACCTTTCTCACATCATTCACATTTTTATATATTTATCTTATTTGGTTTCTCTTGTTTTATTTTCGTGATATCATATTTAGTCTCCACGCATGTAGATTATATCATTCAATCAGGCTGATCTCGCTAGGTTAAGATGGGTCCAATCAGCCGTGATACCAACCAACCAAAGCTTCGATTTTTCTGAGTGGAAAGTCAATCGAACTCGCCTAACATCTTTCTCCATCCTAAACCGAACAAAGAGAAAAAAAAACAAACCAATGTCAAACTTATTTCGTAACGAACTAATATAACCGAATTTTTCAACGACAAAGTAGTTGATGTAATTAGATAGCCGAAATCAAACATAGTTTTGATAGACAACAAATCCAACATTTCTATTCTCTAAGAGCGGGTATGATAATCATTTTATTTTTTATCAAATCTATTTTTCTACTCTCAAGAACAGATTTTGCATGGTTTAGTAACATAATTTCATTTTCTTATTTTTAAACTAAATTTTTAGTACAAAATAAGCTTGAAACATAAATAAGAAATACAAGTTTGTATTTTTTATTTTTGAAATAGAAATAAAAAATAAAAATTCTTTTTCTCATCTCTTGCTTTTGTTATTAGTCAGCCTCTTACCTACCGCCACCCTTCAGTCGCCGCTAGCTATCCTTTATTGCCATCAATTGACCACTATCGCCTTTCAATGTTGCACAAGGAGAGATTTTACGTCGTTATTAATCATGTGATTTTATTTAGAAATTATTCTAGCAGATAAAAATAAAAATAATCTATTTTCGGTCAAAAATTACATTTAAAAACAAAATAACTATTATTCGCGGTTCGAATTTATGCTCCCGTCCAATCAAATTATCTAAAATTCATTATCGTACATTTCTTGCATAACACGCCAAAAAAAAAAGAAAAAAAAAAAAAGAGTTCTCGACGGGGGACAGCGACTCCCCACCACCCGAGGGGAATTCTCGTGCGTCGAGCACCGCGGCGCCACCGCAACCCTCTTCTCCTCCTCCCCACGCTCCTCCCCGGCCGCCCGCGCCCCACGCGCGCTCTGTCGCGACCTCGATCGCCGCGACGCGATAAAGGCGCGTGCTTTTTCGCCCGTCGTCGACGGAATCGAAGTCGAGCGAGCGAGCGTCGAACCCCGTTCGTCGCATTTCGAGGCGGATTGGTCCGCGAGAACCCCACCCCCCCGTTCGCCGTCACATCAGCAAAGCTTTTGTCTCTGCTTCCGGCTTCGCGTGCCGTGGAACAGGGGATTCCTCTGCCTTTTTTGCTCTGTTTCTGCAGCAGGGGAAAGCGACAGAAAGAGAGAGAGAGAGAGAGAGAGAGAGAACAAAAAGAGGCCCACCTTTTGGCCAAGTTCTCTTTCCGTCCCACCCCAGACGCGACCGTACCTCGTCATTCCCCCACCACTCTCCATCCCGGAAAGCAGAAAACTTTCCCCTTGCTCTGTTTCTCTTCTTGAATTGTACAGAGCCACTGCAGATCCATCTCCTTGGAAGCTTGTGGTTCGGAACGACCGACCCAGTCCCCCCTTTCTTCTTCTTCTTCTTGTTCGTGTCTCGTTTGTTTTTTAGCGGGTCGAGACCGGTTCCTACTTCTGTTGGGGTCCACCGGGTGCATCTGCCGTGCCCCCGTCGTTCTCTGTCTATCTGGGGTCTTCGTCATCGTCGCGGGTCGACCCCTCCTCCTCTGTTTCGGAGACGACCCCTGCTTCCGGATTCTTCTCCGGGGTTGCCGTCGGTTTTTTCGGTTCTTGATCTCGAGATGCGAGCTGCGAACTCCGAAGGAGCCGTGGGAGTGGTCGTGGCGGCGGACACGAGAGGGAAGCATCGGATACATGCCGAGCTCAAGCGGCTCGAGCAGGAATCCAGATTCCTAGAGGTCCGTTTCGATTTCCTCGTTTCCGATGTTTTTTAATCTTGGGCTTTCGCTGATTGACCGTGAAACGAGGACCTTGAGCTCTTTTGACTTTCTCATCTGACTAATAATGATCGTTGAACATATTCTTGCTCTGATTTCTTTGCATCCTTCCTTTGAGCATTCGGATTGATTTGGGCGAGTGAACTGCGGGACTTTGATGATTCTGCAGAGATGGGTGGCTTAAGCATCCTCCCAGGTTGTAGTCTTTTTTTTTTCTTTCTTGAAGCAAATGAGACGTTTTTGGCCTAAAAACTCCTGTTTTTGGGGACTGGGGACTTCAGACATCTTAAGAAATTCCACTTGTTGATTGGCGTTGAAAGGCAATGAGAAGAAGCTGAGAGGTAGATTGAAAAGGGGAAGCTAAAGACAGAAGTGAGGAAGCAGCATTCCTTCCTGAATTTTTTTGTCTTCTTGCTTTCACATGTTAACTTTTTACTAGTATTGAACTATTGGCACTAAAGTGAAGAGCCCCACAGCTAAAACTAGGATTTTATGCAGAAAATCCAGGACATACCGGTATGGGCTCTGAGTGGACTCTTGGAAAAAGTTAAGGTCTCATATTACCCCTTGAATGTGGTGGTGATAGAGCAATCAAAGGCCAAATAGTTAACCCACTTAAAAAATTAATGATGCAAAAGTGTTGACACTTGAAAATGGTGCTATTGTGTTATCTAGCTTCTACTCCCATGTCAATGAGGGCATGTTTACTTCAGTATGATCTTCTCACTCCTATGATAAACATCTTAACACTACCAATTTGTGCTTGCTTACACGCCCACGCCTCTTCACAATTTTCAATTGCATGTATCCGTGAAGTTGAGGATCTGTGGAAGAATATATTTGCTATTTTTCTTCCTCTGGATGACTTTTCTCATGTATATAGTATTTGAGGAAAATAACTTATCATAGATTTAGGGCAGGCATGTAGAATGTTGGTTTTTTCACTCTTGCAGAATGCCTACTATCTTCACCTGGTTTTTGCATCCAAGTCTTTTCTACCTGGAATACAGCATAGTGAACCCTTTCTTTTCTGCCTCTTTCTTTAAACCAAATTTGCACTGTTTTTTGTAGGAGTGACTAGAGGGGAAGAGAAAGGATTTTAAAAGTGATGATCAATCATGTGTTTGTATGGAAGGATAAAGATGGAGGGAGAAGAAAGGAAAGAATTAGGAGGAATTAGGGGAGCTAGTATTATTGTAGTTTTATAAAATCCTCAGTCTGTCCAAATATGGAGGGGTTTGGAGACTTTCTTCTTTTCCGGATACACATTGTTTTATCTCTAGTTATAAAACCATGACAAGATATTTAGGCCGTTTCCTTCTTTAGCATCCAAATAATATTTTAACTCATTCTCTTCATTAGCTGAATCCCTTCAAATTCCTCCTAATCAATCATCGAAACTGCATTTTATCTTGATAGATCGAAGTAATTGACATTCTGCTAAGAGTCAGTTTTGAGTTGCTGCACTAGGAGTCTTTGATTGTGCTGATGTTTCTTTCTGTATTTCGTAGTCCTCCTTAGGTCCATACTTGAGTTGTCTTAGGTTGTGAAGACGATTCCTCTTCTTTCCATCTGAATGATTTAAGGATGATAGTTAAGGAATTTCTCTATAAAGATTTTTAACCTTTGTGAGATAGGTGCTCGACTTATGCCACGGCAACATTGGAGATTGTTTATTCTTCAGTCCCTATAGCTTTGCATATTGTGTTTGCTAAAGGGATGATGAGAGTGTCTTGTGCATCCTTTGGTGTTTCTTGCATTCTGGATATGTGCATCGATGTGCATTTGTTTTGATCAGAGACGTGCACCGATCTGTTCGCCTTGAATTTTGTTTCTGGTGCTGTTACATCTTTTATAACTTTGAGTGTGACATTGCCTCCATCATTGGTGTGAGTTTAATCTTGCTTTATCAAGCCTAGCTAGAATCGCTCCAGCTGAGTTAGTAGTGTCAAGCCCTTCAATATCTTCTAGTTGATGTGGCAATATCTCCCACAATGACTTGGCATTTCTGGTGCTTCTTCAATTAGGTTCTGTTTCAGGCCCAATAATTCACAGACTTATTTGCACCCTGAATCGTGCGATTCTCATTCCACATTGGTCCCTGTCTGTTTTAGCACCCAAATAAGAACATTTTAGATTGATTAGTCTATTTGTATGTTAGTTCACTGTTATTTGGACGAAGAATAAATTGTTTGGATTTGGACAATGAAGGAGTACATGCATCTGATAGATCTGTAGATATTGACTTCGATCTGAGAAATGTTGATAGAATCCATAGATTTAGACTTTGAACCTAGATAATTTACCAGTAGAATCTGTAGATGTCTACTTCAATCCAAGTTATTACCAACAGAATCTGTAGATATTTAAGATACCTTGCCAATTTCCTTGCTCAAGGTTTCAAAATCTGCCAAATGAGCGGTCAAAATATAGCTTGGCTCCTCTTATGCTATTTAATTGTATATCCTGTCATCAACTTGTATTGCAAGATCACATTTATCTCCGATTGAGTTATGTGAGAATCAATGAGAATGGAAAGGAGAAGGTCCGGAAATTCATCAAATGATGAAGAGCAAGCGACATCTGGTAGAAGATGCTTCAAAAGGAAAGCTCTGGAAATCCTGCAAATGGCTGGGCATGTCAGTTAACAAAGTAGTAGTGGCGAGGGGAAGTGCGAAAGCTCTGGAAATCCTGCAAATGGCTGGGCATGTCAGTTAACAAAGTAGTAGTGGCGAGGGGAAGTGCGAAAGATGGGGACCCTGTACATCTAAGATAGGAGTAAAATATAATTCGATGCAAGTATTATATGACGGGAAAGGTTATCTGCATAAAGAAGAAGAGTAAATCTGTTGGATACTTTCAACTTTTGAAACTTGCATATGATTTGCATGTATTTTCCTTTTTTGAAAGAATTGATGTACTGTCTGAACCAATGAGTATAGAATTTAACAAAATAAAGGTACTATGAGTGAGCTGTGGAAACCAAAAGAATGAGGAAGTAAAAGGAGGAAGAGTTCTTGCAGAATGGTTAGAGGTCAGTAAGGAATGTACTTGCATCCAAAACCAACGTATGATGGTAGGTGGGGACCATCCAAGGGCGCTAGGCAACTCACTCTAGGAAATGGACAAATAATTTTGTGATTTCAGGTGCCTTCTTATTGAGGGACTCTCTCTAGGGAACAGCCAAATGACCTGTTCTAGGAAATGGTCTGTGTGCTTGTTAGCCAGGCTGGAAATTTTAATCTTGTTCTTTTCCATGATAATTAAATAACATTGTAGCATTGTTAACAATGTTTCGTTAGTTTGTCAAAATCAGAGACCAGTTGTAGCTTCAGTCAATTCACTAACAAAGACTTGCCAAACTAGTGAGGAGAGGATGAGTCTTATTCAATCCCAACCTACTATACTCAAGTGAGAATGGTCGTTTAAGCTGTCGATATTGTGTTGAAAGTGATTACAAGAATATGGAGATCAAATGCATGAAGGGAACTGCTTTAAGGAATTTAGGTGGTGGAAACATATATGATGATGCATATTTAAATGCAGAGCAGTTCTAGATTCATTTCTGTTTCTTGCGATTGTATATCCACTGGATGAAGATATTTTGTTGGATTTATTGGCACATTATTAGATTCGAACTCCTGGTGTGCATGAGGTGTGCATGAGATTTCTTGCATTGTGTTTCATGGTCGAATGTCTTGTTTGTACTTCTTTTTTGCATCTGTATTTCTTCACTTCTTATATTTTTAGTGTCTCTCTTTACAATTCAAGAATAATATTATGCATGCATATCTATTGTTCATTTTTTCAGAAAAGCTTTATGCTCACTCTAGCCTACCCTTTGATGGGTACACTGATCAGTCTGTTTGGAGTGGCTTTTACTTTTTTGTATTTTGGTTTCAAATCTTGTGGCAGATATACTTTGCATTTTGAAATCTTGTAGTGCAAGCACTTTGGCATGTAGATTTGCATATAATTTTTTCATGTTCTTTTTTAGAATTTGATAATAGTTTGAATATAGCGTTTCTCAAGTCAAAACAGACAGATACTACTTAATCTAAAGGAAAGGGTGCTACATAATTTGTAGGTGGATGAAGAGATGTTAATCTAAAGTTCAATTACAAACAAGAAAGGCGTATTTTACTGTAGACCAGAGAGATCTTTGAGGCAGCAACATTCGTCATAATCTTGATTTTTAAAGAATCACCAATGCTTATCTCTGACAGTGTCATTTTAATTAAGTGAATATGCTGAAATCATAGCTTCGCATCCTGTTGTTGCAACAGAGCTCCCATTCCTGCCACTAGTTTTACTAATTTTACTACTTTCTTTTGGCAGGAAGAGTTAGAACAACTTGAAAAGATGGAAAAGGCCTCTGTTGCTTGCATGGAGTAAGTCTGCAGAGTACTTGGGAATGTTCTAGATGAGTGGTCCCCATGAAATAGATTTCTGTTTCTTTCCTTTTTGACATTCTTTTCCTGAATGCCAGATTGCTCGCTCATGTTGAAGCAAAGCCCGATCCGTTGTTGCCAGTGTAATTCTGTATTCTGAACCCTTGTTTCTATTATGTTTCACTAGATTTCTTCTATTCCTTTTTCTGAGTCGTTGATTTCTGTGTGACAGAACGACTGGTCCGCTAAATCCATTGTGGGACCGATGGTTCGAGGGTCCTCAAGATTCGAAACGCTGCGGCTGCTGGATACTTTGATAGAGACCTTGTGGGTCTAACGTTAACTTGGAATGCCAGAGCTTACAGTTACCGAGAGTCTCACTTACAGATTTCTACAGTTAACACCGACAAAACCGGGATTCAGAAAATTAGTAGAATAACATTGTGCAGTAAGTTGTCATTCTTTTCAATAGACTTTCTGATTTTCAGAATTTGAAATGGCTTGTTTCACTGTTGTTGATGGAATCCTGGTGAACCAATGCTGCGAAGAAAGGAGCAGGTATCGGCACATTTTTGTATACTAGAGATGATGTTGCACCGTAAAAGGTAGCCAGCCTTAAAATTAGAAGGATTTGTGAAACTGCAGTGTAGGCGAAACCTGGCAGCAGCCCAGATGAAGAGTACAACCAGTCTTAGAGATAACAGCTGCATGAGTTTCAGCCTTTGAATTCCCAAATCCAATGGATCTATGAACCCACCGTGCACCGAACGACTAGATCGCGGTCCCGGGCAAACGAGCCTCATGTGTATTACTATTCTGATGCGTCTCAATACGTTGGCGAGACATGGTTGTCATGCCGGAAGGACATCACAATGGCCGTAGCTCTTAAGACTACTGCTGCAAAACAGCAAGCCCGTTGGCTGAAGGCGCTTCGTTGTCTAAGAGCTGTTCATATTTTCTTTCTTTTTGTTGCATTGTCGCGAGTAAACCGACCGTCCTCAAAAAGGGTTCCTGAAACTGTTCGCCTCATGTCCAAGTTCGGACTTCGATGCTCGTTCTTAACACGACACATTTTGCAAGGAATTTATCTTCGCTAGAGCATCATTAGCACCGTGATTAATATGTAGTGCTTGTGCATATGTCTTTCCCAAGGTCAATATTAACCGGCTCATAATGACCGACCGCGAGGGAGAGAGTTCTTCAGATAAATATAAAATATGGGTTGGGCCGGAAAGCATTTTACAGGCACAACACGATTAAGTTATAATAATGGCCCGAACGCCTTCATATGATCCAGAAAGAAGCACTTGCTCAAAACTAGGACAATACCAAAAAGAAGGATTCGTTCTTTTTTCTGGTTTTTCTTTTGTAACGAAGAAGCCAACCTTAAGTTCAAGTGAGTAAATCTAGAACAAGTGAAATTTTACCCTAATCACAGCTTAGGTGAATAGTCTCAAGCATGATGTAGTACAAGGACTCCAACCCGTGGCAATACAGCTAAACGACATTCGATGGATGCATCCTTCAACTATTAATCAAATCTTATCGGCGCGAAAAATTAAACGCATGGTCACTGAACTTTAGCACAGTTTCTAATCAAATTGGCCGGGTTTTGATTTCACTAGCAAAAAACCCCCTAATTCACTTGAGACAAACGAGTATATGTTCTTAAAGGTGACCTTAAGAGAATGCGCAAATATGATGATTCGAACCAAAGCCTTAATCGATGAGAACAACTACATTTATCATTGAACCAAAGCCTTAGGTGGTTTCATAAATGCACAAATATAATTATTCTTTTGTTTCTTTCTTTTTGTTACCCTATTGATTGAACCTATGAGCATCTTGCGTCCATCGCTGAAAAAGTGAACATTTCTTTCGATAGGTCATTCGAGGACACCCAATAATTGGCTGTGAAATTCATGAACCGACTCCAGCTCCATGTGAGTGCTGCAATGGTCCCCATATCCCCACTCACAAACATCCAAGCACCGGAAAGGTAAACAACAGAGAGAGAGAGAGAGAGAGAGATGATGAGCAACTTGAGGCTGTGGGAGGCCCCAAAAAGGAATGAAATGAAAAGGGGGGAAGAGGAAATTAAGCAGCAGCAGGCCCCAAATGTTTCCCTTTGTGTACTTTGGAGATCGATTCCCCCCCAACCCCACGCTAATAGTTTTTAAACTTATTTTCTAAAAATATTATATATTATATTTATTTGGCTATATGGAACCACTCAATTACCTTAAAGCTATACACATCCTACATAAAATCGAAGGCATGCTAAACTAGGGAATCGTTATCATCGAGTCTTGGAACCAGTCACTGTCTGACTAGGCATCCAAGATTTAAATACTAAGCCCTAGAGTGTAAAGGAAGCTTTGCACACTATGAGCACTGGGTTGGGACTAAAACATTAACCTATGCAAAACAGCAGCAGCAATCAAAGCTTCAGGTTGTAAATTTCACTTCATTACTTCAATTTTGTCGATTCTCAAATGCTATAGGATGGATTATCGACTGGCAATGAATTTTTTATGTTATATTATACGCTAGAGCATTAGCCGAATCATGTTTAAAGCAAAGATTACTGACATGAATCTCAATGAATTGATAAAACGAGCAGTAGCTTACCCTTTCTAAGAATATAAAGTCATAAACTTGTTTATGAGGAGAGTAATTTATTGTGAATTCTGTCCTCTTAATGTAAGTTGGCCCCACCATCGACTAAGAAAGATGGATAAACTTAATTGATGCGCAAGATTAGTACTGGGTATTAGTCATATCATCATCATTCCTTTAGACAAGCGAAATCGGACGGTCGAGATTATTTAGGGACGTGACTTTCTTCGAAGACATTGATGGCATCGCCATGTCTGAACAAACAGCTTTGCCCCCTCATTGCGTGTTCATGTACAACGCTACGAGATTGCACAAAATTGGCATTGTCACAGACCTCAAAAAATCCAAGCTGAGAAAGAAGATAGGGCCAGAAAGTAACAAGCCCCTCGCTTCCAACCACAAGTTCAATTTTCTTTTCTTTTTCTTTTTTGAAATTCTTCAGTTGCTTCAAGGTTACATTTTTAACTTGGCCCACTTCGATGACGTTCGCAAATACATCGTCTGATGTGACCCGAGAAAGAGGCTTATAGGTGACGCCTGCTTCACTCAAAAATTATCTTCCCTCATTTTAGTTGTTGTAGTAATGTCCTGATGGACACAACGCACCCCCATTTTTTAATTTCCTATGCTAATCACCTAGATATATGGATTACTAGGATCAGATTGCCGCATTGAATGTGGCGTGATCAACACGTGTAATGGATTATTTTTAGTGAAATTAATTTGATGAATTACGTGAATAAAAGAAGTATTGTGTAGATATAAACTATGGGGACTTGACATTTAATAAATATTTTGAACCATCAGAGGGGGCCACGGCTTCATCAGATTTCTTCAACCTTCATATTAAACCCCATCATGTGGTGATTATCTTATGCAATATACTCGAATAAAACGAGATGATCTATGATCTTATAATAAGATACAAATACGAATATCCAAATTACAGGAACAATGCCCAACACAAAAAAGGGAGGTTAAACTAGGGAAAAAAAATCAAAATTCAACCCCAATAATGCCGAGAGAGAGAGGAATGGACAAAGACAAAGCAATCAAATCATACCCTCTTTATCAAACAACTTTATGTCCTTATCAGTCATCATCTCCCCCATTTATATATTAAGCGCAAAATTTACTTTGTTAGGACATAGTCTTGTTGGGATCGACACGAACAAACCTTATAAATCTCTCCCCGTGTGAGAATGAATGATTCAGTGGGGGAGTGCCCACCATAGATGGCAGTCATAGCCGTTGATCTCACTTGCCAAAAAGGCCAAGAGATCAAAGAGCAGAATGGGGCCTAAGAGGGAGTAGTACCTCTTTTTATGTCCCTTTGAATTATTGAACCGCGTAGCTCCTATTTGACGGATTGCAATGGGGGGTGACAGAGATGTAGAGAATGCCTCCAAATTGACTAGTTTGATGTGCAAGAGAGTCGAGAACCTTTACTTGGTTGAACCAGATTATCGTTGCCTCTCTGTCAACCTTACTTTTTTCTTTGTTCACGAAGCCATTTAAAAAGGGATTATCTCTCTGAGATGTTACCAGTGGTGCCTTAAGAGCATATAGGCATTATAAACAAGGCAAACCAAAGTATATTTCTAGGTGGGGAAAATAAAAAGAAAAATTTAATTCTCCATGTGGGGCCAAAACAAGGGAATATTTTCTGAAGAGGGTTTGTGTGGTTGCATTTAATATCTGTGGATATAAATTATTTGGGGAGAGAGAGAGAGAGAGAGAGAGATTGACTAGGTTTATAAGAAAGGGCATTTGGTAGGCCAACGAATGGGGTTCTTTGGGGTGGCGGATAGGGGAATATAATTTGGTTTAAGTGGTTTAACCTAAGATGGCATTTGTTTACTGATTTTCATCAGTATATGATAATTGCTTTATTAATTAATTTCCTTCAATGGGGTGATGGCCTCATAAACACAAGACGACCTCAAACCTCCAAAAACCCTTTCTTTCGTTGTTTTCCAAGGGGAAGGTCTTATCTAGAAGGTGTATAGTAATTAGAAATTCTACCCAATTCTTTTTTTTTTTTTTTTGGTGAAGTTTCTCTTGGGCCGGTTTCACCTACTACTCCAACTTATAAACATGCAGACTGGTGCCCTAACGAGAGAACCCTTGCCCTAAAATTATACATTTGTGTGCATTTCCCATCTCAACTTATGAAAGAAGGAAGGGAGTGGCACTTGGAGAATTGAACCATAACATGGTCCTGGGTCACTCTTATATAGGACCATATGAAGGGTTTTGGTATTGCCTTGGATCAATGTAATTCCTAGAGTGCTTATTTACTTTGACCACCACATGGTTACCGTAAAAGGAGTGATTTATCCTTTCCTATTTTGCTGGATAAAATGAAAATGCCAATCTGTCGTCCAAGAGCATCAAGTAAAGTCTAAATAGGACCTAAAGGGATGAAACTTTTTTCGCTTAACTAGCGTTTGGCATTAACCGTTTTTTGCTAACTTGCAGTTTCGTCATACCATAATTTTAAAGTTAAATTGATGATTTTTAAAGCTACTCAGATGGATATGTTTAACATTGTAAGTACCGCAACATGCGTGAAGAAGAGCAATTTTATCGTCAAATTAGCTTGACATATGAATAATGATAGATGTTGATTTTAATGAGGAGATATATGATGGTTGAAAGAACACAACAAGCACTTGTCTTGGTTAGATGTCACAAACAGATTAGGGACCCCAATTATCCAGCCTAACCAGCATGCTCACAAGAAATGTAGGTTGGCAAACATGATCACTCAATCAAAATTTCAAGACCCTATAATGGAGTTATGGAAATGAGGGACCTCAACCAAATTGATGCACTAATTAAATCAAAGACCAAAATTTTACTCAAAAGTTATCAAGGTTGAAGTTTATATTTTTTTCAATTTATACTATTAATGTTCTGCACACATTGAGTTTTGCATCTACCAACTCCATCAATCAAATGAGACTAACATCAAGCCTATAAAACCTGGTATCAGAAATGAGACACCCCCCGAAAGTCCATTGTGCTATTGATGTCAACTAAGACGACAACGTTTAAAAAAAAAAGATGCACAACCTCCTAGTGCTTTCATCATGGGTAGGAATTCTAATTGAATCATGAAGCCACTACCCTACACCCATAATTAATAAGGGGGAAAACTACAAGACAATTTTTAGTCTCAATCATCCACAATTCTAAATAAGGTTCCCAACCATCACAGCGTCTCTCCTAAAACTAATAGGGCCTTCCCAAAAGAAAGCTTGAATTATTTTTCCAGGTGTAGCAACTTGCAAAGCTATGATAAAGAGTCCAATGTGGGTACAACATACTTTTGAGCCCACTGCCATTGTTGTGAGGTATCCACAATGATTTGACGTCTTATCTGTATTGCATACTTATAAGAGAAATTGGGGACCCTTGTAATAAATGACCATTTAAAACTCCTTTAATGGTATGAATTTGATAGAAATTGACACTGCATAGCTTTAGCTCCTTGCCCTCGCTTTCCTCCCAAACTTTTGGGCAAATTCAGTTGGACCATAAATTTTTTCACCCGTTGAGGCTTTTCCTCTTTCCGGGGACTTTCTCTATCCTAATTTGACAAGGAAGATGAGCCACATATGCTGAATTTGGATACATCAAGATCTAGCTCGACAAAGCAAAATCGATGTGAGGAATGGAGTCTTAAATCATCAATAGGTTTTGAGGTAAACAAACTTTTCTACAGCATTGACCAAGGCAATGAATTTTTGAAAATCAAATCACATATTAAAATAGTGAGCATATATACACTTAAGTGACATTGCTTCTGCATATGTTACGCTTTTTAATTTTCTAGTATAAAAGTAACTTGATATTACTTACACATTGAATTTGAAGGGGATGTTTGCTAATATTGTTGGACATATTAGTAGATATTAGGTTTTTCAATATATATATTATATCCTAACAAAACAAGTTTCCATGTTAGAGTAGGATAGCTAGTTTCCTTGTTAGTTTAGACTTCATTTCATGTACATATTGTTTGTATATAAATACCCATTGATTGTGACGCATTATGGTGTTAAGTAATATAACAGATCATCATTTCTTATTATCGGTTCAAACCAGGACAATCGAAATCTAATTATCCAAATCCCAGTGAAACCCAAATTATTGTATGATTGTGCAGGAAACCCTAGTGGCATTCTTTCTTTAGTGGGTTGCAGCAAGCGATCCCAAATTGAGTGGCGCCTGAAGGAAACATGTGCATCTTTTATCCATTTTCCGTTCGTACAAAAGCCAGGATCCGAAATCATTAAAAGTGAGGTTAGAGCCCTCTTAATTGCAATCTAAGTTAACCCTTGAAGTCACCACCAGAATGAAATCTCCTTGAAATGCTCATCTTTTTCCCTAGTCACGCAACG
The DNA here is from genome assembly GCA_014182575.1 of Eucalyptus decipiens. NCBI lineage: Eukaryota > Viridiplantae > Streptophyta > Magnoliopsida > Myrtales > Myrtaceae > Eucalyptus > Eucalyptus decipiens. The sequence continues at coordinate 43,487,391 of CM024616.1, read as the reverse complement.
CAACTCGGCCTGTAAATCAAAAAAGCAATTCGAGTCTCCCAAAGCTCGAGCTCATGTTCCAAAAACCCTTTTTAGAGGACGACGAATGATGAGCTTTAAAGGAGAGGGGAAATCATTTTAAACCGGGCATCATCTAAAGAAGTAACCCTAAAGCTGGCTTAATTACCCCTGCCCCGTTAAAGTCCTAACAATCGAAAGCAATGAATAACGAGTAATCCAGCGGAGTAGTGACAGATGTCTAATGTTTTGCTGGCATGATTTTGTCGGGGTAATGGCCGGATTTCTTGCTTTTACACCATCTAATTTAAAGCAGAAAGGTAAAGAAGAGATTGAGAAAGGGGAAGAAACTAAAGATAAAGTTGAAGTACTTGACAATGACGAAAAGTGAACCGTGTTCAATTGTGCATTTACGCAATTTCCTCCTCTCCTTCTTGTTCGTCTTTTTGTCCTTTTTGAATTTAAGACCCTTTTTTTTTTAAATATTTATTAATTCAGTCCCACTTTCTGAACAAAAAAGAAGGAAATATATAGTGTAATGTAGTCAAACAAGACATGAGAGATTGGGAATTCCGAAGGAAAAAGAGACGTTGCCGTGCGATAGGAATCCTAGTCCCTTTATTTACAGAAGATTTGAGTTTCAGTCCCTAGGTTTCAGGATTTTTTTCGATTTTAGCATCGTCGCCAGCTGATTATGTTCAGACATTTTGGACTCTGGCACTTGTACACAAAAATTGACCTCTCGAGTGGCTTTTTTCACACTCTGAGGACAATGACGAGACAAGCATACAAAGGAAAGATGTAATCTGGCCATTCAAATCCTTTTCTTTCTTTTTTTTTGTCGATTTCTTTATTTTACCAAAAGTTTTGAAAACCTTTTGGCATCACAAAGAATTGAGTAAACTTGTGAAATATCTTGTTAACCTTCGAATAAAATGTTAGTCATATTTCAAATAAATAGCCTCTATAATGAGATTGTCCACACTTGATGACAAAAGAGAACCGGTTAGTAATGATGTGTCTAATCCAAGTATGAAAGTTTGTTCCATAGATGTCGAGCCAACCCCATGTGTTTCTTTTTCTTGATTTATATTGTGTTATAAGTGAATTGGTTTTTGCTATAGGAGAACTCAACTAAATGCTAGATGAAAATGAGTTGCCAGTATAAAGAAGGTAAAAATGAAAACTCAAAATAGTCAAACAAGAGTGATTGTAAATTAAGTTACGGGTAAATTAAGTAGTAAGAACTTACTAAATTTAACAACATTAAATGGTAAAATTGTGTCTTCATACTATATAGAATTTAAATTGACTTTCTCGTTCATCAACGACTAGGAACTTTTTTTTGCAAAAATTTTCCGTAATTCTGTGGCAATAGTGGATAGATCCTTCTAGCCTAGCGATCGCATAACAATTTTGTATTCACAAAAAATTAAGAAAAAAAATAAGAAGGGTTGCGCATTCTTTGTGCAGACTACTCATGAGCAGTATCTGAAATGATGGCAAGCAAGGAAAAGTGTTGTCTATACCCATCTCTATAAATAAAATAATGTAATGGATAGACTCCCATAAATTATCATATAAAATTTTTTTAGACTTGTGTTTGCTTTTTTTTGTCAGAGACAATCTACATGCATTGCATGTAAATAAATAAAAAAATTGACATATAAAAAGATTTTGCAAAATCGCCTTGTTACAAAATATTTGAGGTATCGATTAGTGGAAAGCAATTATTGACTACATCTGTAAAAATTGTACACATATATGTGGAAAGAGAAAGAAAACATTTCAAGTTTTGATTTTTCTAATGTAAGACTTTTTTTTTCAAAAAAGAGAAAAGGAAATTTAAATTTTACTTTTCATTTAAAAAAAAATCTTATTCAGAATATTTTGAGAAGGAAAAAGGATTATAGTCTCTTAAAAGTAGGGGATTCCTTTTGCTTTATATAAAAATACATGTGCGTATATTATTTTGGTAAGCATTATGTAAACAAATCGACCTAAACAACGAATAAAGAGTAATGAGAGATTACTGAAGGGTTGCCAAAGCGAACCATTGAGTCTCAAGGCTTGCCAATCCAAAACGGATCCAACTTATCGGACCACGGAAAAATAGGTTTGATCTCATTAGTTTCTATTCCTCAAGTGATTCTCGATTGTGGATATCATCATGCTTTATGAAGTCCATTCGATTCAGTCAATATCATCTTTTGACCTACTAGATGATCGATACCGGAAGGATAGGATTTTATGAAAAGGATATGATATGCAATTTGTAATCAAAGTTCATCACAACGGCTTGTCCCCACACAAAAATTCAACTTTGGAGAACTCCTTGGGGCTGCATTCATTTCCATAAGTCATGATATGATTTTAAAAAAAAAAAAGTACTAGGTCATTTTCATTGATCGGCATGTAAATTGAATACGCGTCTTCAAAACTTGGGGAAAAACTTAGATTAGTTCCCTACCCAAATCGTAAGGTTTTAGTGCAAATGGACTCATCGATTATAGAGACTTACGTTCTAATGTTTTCTTTTAACATCTTCAGGTTAATATGTTATATTATTAAATTCTCCTTGAAATCCACGTTCATCAAAATTGACCCAAAATTAAGTTTTGGGGGTTCAAGTTGATTTGATGATGCCCAATTAACTAAAAAATTTGAACATGGAAGACCGATGGTTTATGAGAACGAAGGAATAATGGAGTATATAGATTCATGAGGGAACTTTCTTGGGGTAAGAGCTTAGATTAACATCAATATTTGACCTCTCATTATCGCTTGAACCGTGCCTTTAGCAAATCAATCAGATTAGGGCAAAGAGCAATCTTCAAGACCATAGGGTTTATATAGAGTGCTGTTCTCGACAGGCTTTTAAGATAATGAAAATGGGATAGGAAAACAAACCAAACCATAAAATCGGATCGGGAGAACATATTGCTATACTCTACAGATCAATGCTCATGCAGTCGATGCTTTAAATTGCAGAATTTGTCACTTGAGAGGGGGGCCTGTGAAGTAATTACAGGAGACATTCACCTATAGACAGTCAATCGATCATCACTTTTAACATTTCTTCCGGGAGACTCGATTCAAGTGGTCCCTTAATCACAAATCGATACATGTACTTGCGTACAATCTGTTTTTCACCACGTTGTTTATAAGGAAAAAAGAAGAAAATTCCAAAAGAGTTAGGCAACTCGTACGCGACTTCAAGAGGCAAAGCCCGTGAGAAACTGGACTAGCAAAAACACAAAGAGCACGTTAAAATAATAGTTCACAATTTAAATGATTCAAAAGCGACACAAGTACTTGTTGAATTATCCATGGATCTCTTATTTTCAGGGTCTCCCTCTGTTTATTAATCTAAGCTTTTGATTTGGACATTATAACATGATATCATAGTCAAATTCTGCTCAGTTTACCTCATTTGTATGATTCCCTGTTCAACAAATTTCAACATGCCATTCTTAATCATACTTAAGAGGAGATGCTGAAGTATCTCACATCAATTCTTTACAGTATTCATATGCTTTTTACATACATGTAAAAATTCCTTCCATCAAATGGTTTAAGCTTTTAAGGCAAGATGATATGTTCTAAAGCAATGGTGTTTACAAGGGGAAAAGAAAAGAAAATTATAAATAAATAAATAAATAACAAAGAGGAACATGTCAAAATAATTGTCGTTCACGATTCACATGAGTCAAAAGCAACAGGGTGCATTCAACGTCGATTTTGCAGAAACGCTTTTTTGGTGCCTAGAAGGTTTCAACAGGATTGTCTGGTTCATCGTTTTGGAGAATTTGAAAGCAGCCCTTTTTGAATTTTGGCCCTTCTTTTTGCCCAAGGATTTCGACCCATTGGAACACTTTGTTTACGTCATTCAAATGGTATTTCTAAATTACTGGGGTATTCAAGTACATATAATTAGTGTCAAAGTTGGGTGAAAATGTGTTCTCTTGTTTTAGCTTGTAAGTCAAATAAGAATTTTCTCAAAACTTATTGTAAAATCTTGTAGGACTACTGTCAACAGCTCTAAAAAGTTAAGTTGATAGATAAAATCATGATTCAATATCTATATATTCCAACACTCCCTTCATGTATGCTAGACTTTTGGCCTATGACTAAACGTATGAAAAATATCTATATATTCCAACACTCCCTTCATGTATGCTGGACTTTTGGTCTATGACTAAACATATAAAAAAGATATATTTTGATACATGATAATAACTATGGAAAACAGAGTTTTATATCTTTAGGTTCTTATAAATCATGTCACAGAGTTATTTGGTGATGGGATCATAACTATTACATGTTAGCTAGTGCTCTTCATTTCTCAGTTACCTTGCTGGAAAATAACGAATGAATCGGGGAGTTATATCACGACAAAGTTCAAGAAAAAGTGCGATTGGGGATGACATTATTGGAAAGGTAATTGGACATAAAGTGAATTATAGGAGTACATATTTAATGCTCTCTTTTTGGACCTTGCCCAATCCGATAAGGTGAGACCACAACAAAATTCGATTTATTGCTTTATTTATGCCATCGCCTAGGACTCCATTCAATGTTTCCAAACGGTAGATGGATCTCTTTTTTCCATCAAAATAGGCGGCTTGTATTAATATTTGACATGCATTTTCCATGTAATTAATCAAATATGTTGACTAATGTAAGCTCAGATGCTTTTCTTGTGAACCATTTGTGATTTTCTTTACTTTTTGGCTTATATACATATACATATGCATGTACATATACATATATATTTATTTATATAGTCTTAGCAATTACATTTTTCTTTTTAAAAGGAAAGTAGAAGTATCCCCCCACTCGTGCGCTTAGCCAAAAAATAAAAATAGAAATAACCAATGATGCATTAAATATGCAATAAACCATGCTAAGTTTATTCATATATGAATTTGTGTAAAGTAGTCAAAGTGCCCCATATATAAGAAAAGAATATTCACACATACCATCAATTTATTAAATATGCTTGATCTATTCTTGGTTGAATAATAAGTTATATAGGCATAGTGGCGAAAATTCAACCTCAATCACTATCTTTGAGCTTTTAACTCCTTGTAATTCTTACATATATATAATACTTTGATAAAACATTATAGTATTTCCTACTCCTTACACTTCACAGAAAAAGTACACAAACCAATCCATCCTTACAAAATAAAATATTAAAAATCCGGGGCAGTTATCGTTTCTATGTGCTGCCTAACCTGGTTAGAGTCAAAAGGAACAAAAGTACCACGACCTCGCCAAATGTAAGGTACGATCAACTTCTTCTATTGAAAAGCAGTACCAGAACCCTCCATGTGTTCATTATTCAATGTTTTTTTTTTGGGATGTCCGAATCAACCGGTTGAACCGGTTGAACCGGAAAGCGGACCATGGCCAATCCAGGTGTTACTTGAAAATTGGAATGGTCAACAACTGATCAAGGCCGACATTGACTTGGTTGAACCGACCAACCGGAGACCATGGTCTTTAGCTTTAAATAGCCTGGATATTGTCATCTGTCTAGAGGTTTCAATAATTATATAAACCAAAAAATTTAGTTCTATTGGGAAAATCTATCGACCCAGCAATTCAACCGGCAAACTGGAAGCTAGGCCGGTTTTTTGGCCGGTCCAGGTTTAAAAACACTGCAATTATCGGCATGGGAAATAATTATTGGACAACCACTGGGGCGCCACCCTTCCAACATGGAATGGGGAGGTGAGGGATTCAAATTCCCACCTTCTCAAGGGGGATGGGGTGGGGACGCGTAAGTTTCAGGAGTGAGTTTCGACTCGCCCGCAAGAGCGAGCAAAAGTCCGAGAGAGTATAGAGTAGGAATAAAGTAGGAATAGAGTAGGACTGACAAAAAAAAATTTTTATTGGACTTAAGTTCACGATATATTTTGATATTATCCTGTCAAGAACAAAGGTCTGCTTGTTGGGCTCATTAATTACATCCAAGGAAAAAGAAAAGAAATTACAAAGGATCAATGCCTAACGTACAAGGGTACTCCCGTCTTTCCATCTTGCCCGGAAGTCCCACGCTCCCTGCAGGTCCACGGGCGGATCTGCCTACCACGTCGGTGGCGTTTCCTGTTGCTGACAAAATAATAAAATAAAATAAAATAAATGCTCAAGTTCCCGACCGACATCTTGGACTAGGAGAGTCGAGCAAGCCATGACAGAGGCAAAATTCGCTGGGTGTCGGGAGCCTTTAGTCGACAAATATAGACGTGGATAAAACGACTAAAGAATTGCAAAGCAAAGCGAAATTACAAAGTTGTCACACATGAGTGTCGATAAATGAATCTCAATTTGATCAACAAGAGGACCACGACTAACATGAATCACGAGTTGGATGCCCAGTAACTGCCTAAGTAATGGGTCCAATAATTTCGGATGCAATTTGTTCAGGTAAATCATTATGGCAATGGAGAAGTAAGATCGACATGATCGTGTTGTCATGGAGCCATAGATCACAAAGGCCACTAACTATGAAGATCGAAAACATAATTTGGTGTAACTGTCAATAAGTGAAGCCACAAGCTGCTAAAGTAACAATTGTTGTTGGGCATAAGAGAGTGGCGAAGTGATGGCCGTCAAAGGGACAAAATATCAAAAAAGTCATAAACTTATTATATTTGTACCAATTCAGTTTTAAACATTTTAATTAGACAAATTTAGTCTTACAAATTTTCATATTTGTACCAATTCAATCTATTCGGCCAACTTTGGTTTGCCGTTCAGTGGTTGAACACTAACATGATAATTTTCAAATAAATTTTTTTATTTTTTATTAATTTTTTTCTTTCTCTTTTTTCTTTTTTTCTCTTCTTCTTCCTTGGGCTTCTTCTTTCCCAATGGCCAACAAGGCTTGCCAACCATTGGGCGAAGGCCATGAGCCCTTGTCACCTGCCGGCAAGGGTCATGGACCTCGCCCGGCCTCTCCCAAGGCCACGGGCAAGGCCAGTCTCACCATGGCCTCATCATGAGCAAAGGTGGCCTCATCACGGGCAAAGTTGGCCTACTCGAATTTGGGCGAAGCTGCTTTAGCTGCGGCCCTTAGGCCTGGCCCAGATCTAAGCAAGGTTGGGCAAGGGTCGCAACCCTTGTCGGTGGTTGACAAGGGCTTTGTGACCCTCGCCGGAGCCTCGCCAGCCACTATAGGAGAAGAAGCCCAAGAAAGAAGAAGAGAAAAAATTTAATAAAAATTTCAAAAAAGAATTTAAATTTTTTTTAACACTTGTCATGTTGACATTAGCTGGATGGCCAATGTCTATATCAACACCAATTGGTCAAAATTGGCTGGACAGATTGAATTAATACAAATATAAAATGTTTAGGAGTAAATTAGTCTAAATAAAATATTTATGACTGAATTAGTATCAACACAATATGTTTAAGACTTTTTGATACTTTTCCTTACTATTGAAGTGGTGGCTTTGCTTAGTAATTACTTGTAAATACAAGTTGCTGATAGGAGTCACCTAAAATGTACTTGCACATGTATTTACTTTTGTTATAACCATTCTTGATTGTCAGTATAAGTATAAATAGTTGAATTGTAACTTGTGCTGAGAAAACCCTTATGATGTTTTGAAAATGACAAACATAATCAAAAACGACTAATTTGTGTATTGGTTGAGTAAAATCAAGTGAGAGATGCATAAATCAATATGTGGATGGTGTCCTAATAAGATCATCTACAGGTTAGGAGTTCTTTGTCAAGGTTGAACAATGTTTTGGGTGCCGAGGTGTCTACAAACTGGATGGACTTTAATATAAGGTGAACAAGCCTAGAATAGGGAGCTCGATAATGCTTGGAAGGACAATGTAAACAATTAGGTAGAGCCATAATTGTCAATATGCTTGAGAAAACAAAATCTCGAGTGAAATTGATGTGATAAATATTTCGCCAATATCCAAGGTGTCCTAAGTATATAGCGAAAAGACGAATAGAATTTGGACAAACCTTGATAGAGGGTGAACGAGAAGACTTGGAGGTAACATAATAGATCAACGGCTAAGTGAAGTTTAGATCACCAATATACTCATGAAGAACCATCGATAGCAATTCCTCAACCAATTAACCAGATTGGATATAATCACCAACATGCTTATAACGTGTTTATTATTTGGATAAGAAGACCCAAATATTCCTTGGACGAAACTTATTTGTATTAAGTGATTTAACTATCTCCAAGGCCTGAAATTATGGAAAGAAGATTGGAGATAAACTAATTGGTTTATTACCATATTCGGAAAATGGATTATTACCAAGTGTGGCCAACTCTATTTTAGCGAACTTTACCATTACCAAAAGATTTGATTTTATGGATGACCAGATTTATGGCTAATCAATCATCTTGAAGATCTTCTAATAGCTAGTTTGGAAATTGAAGATTAAGGGCGTGCATGATAAAATTTTTATTTCTCTATTTCTCTAGTTATCTGTTCTCCAGAATAGGTTTGGAACAGAAATTCGTTTGATAAAACAATTTCATTTTTATATTTCTGGAATATATTTCTATTTTAGAAATAGATTTTGAGCGGAAATTAGAAACTAGAATTTTCAGCTTTTCAATTTTGGAAAAAAGTGAGAAATCAAAACTTTTTTCATCATTCACTCTCATCATCACCTGTCACCCACTCAACGCCCATGGGATGTCAGATGCACACTACCCGTTACTTGTCGCTAGTCGCTAGACCCGCCACCAGCCACCGAACACCGGCCGCCCACCGCTGGATGCCAGACTTCAACCACCCATTGCCAGTTATTAACCATCGATTGCTAGTTGTCAGACGTCAATCGTTAACCACTCACCACCAAACGTCGGCCGGTAACCGCTAGACACTCACCACTGGATGCCGAACGTCCAGACGTCAAACACTGAACATCACTAACTGACCACCCATTGCCGGTTGTTGGACATTGGACATCGACCACCGGACTCTGCCACCGGATGCTAGTCGTCGGCCACTGGTCATCGGCCACTCGCCACCGGACACCGGACATCGGCCTTTGACTACCGAACACTCGCTACCGAATGCCAAACGCTGACTGTCGAATGCCGAAGCCTCACTGTCAAATACTAGCCACTCATTGCCAAATGCCGGACGCCCGTCGCCACCCCTAGAAATAGAAATTTTATTATGTTATCAAACGAATTTTTATTCCAAAAAAAAAAAAAAAATTGAATTGTTACCAAAAACGTTTTTTTGCTTAGAAACTCATCTGGAGAATAGAAATTGATTTCTATTCCAAATATTGTATCATGCGTGCCCTAATATAGTCAAGCTCTCTCTTATTAATACGATAGTTTTGAGTTTTTGCTATTGATCGTAGTTTGTGATTTGAAGAATGTACAAGTGTGTGAGCAATGCTGGTTTACTAATACTGCGATCGAGCAACTTCAGCTAAAAGCAATACCATAATTCATTGCACCTACTCGCAGGATCACTAGTGGATCCTAACTTTGTCGGTGGTTGTCAATCTAGGAGATTAGAAGCGGACTTAATCTAAATCGAACCACAATAAAGATTATGGTGCTCTTCTTTCGTCTCTTTATATATTTCTTTATTTATCTTATAGAAGCATTGCATTTGATAAAATCAGTTTCTTTTTGCATATCTTAGCTGCTTCTACATATATCAAACTTGATTTTGATAATTCCGCAAAGATGTATTAGGTTCTATCTAGGTTGCACCTTCCAATCAATCAATGACCTTCACTTATCTGATTTTATCTTCCTCTCATATTTATATTTCTGTACCATATGACATGGCTGGCCATGATTGTCCTTAATCTCAGTACCTTTCATTTTCTCATCAATTTGTGTTTTCCTATCCAATAGTCAACAAGGATCCTTCACATTCTTTATCGATTTCTTCATGAATCCACATTTTTAAAGGTTTTTCATCAATACTTTTCGATGAAACCCCTATTGAAGACATGCCGTCCCAAAAAGTCCAATATCCGTCACTATCTTATTAATAAGTATTTTAAAACACTTTGTTAGCAAGATACTGTTTATGAATATTTAGGATCGGGATTTCCACAATAATGAACATTTTAACTTATCTCTTATTATTACAGTGCTCTAGAGCGAAATTACACCCCATTTGTTATCTTAAAATTTACTTTAAAATTGAATGCGTTATTGAAGTAAAAAGGATTCGAATTCTCAGGGATAACACTTTCTTCCTTAATTATATAATAATTACTTATTGTGCATCTTTATATTTGAACTGTAAGTGAAATTACCAATCTATGCATGTAGAAGGCAGTGACTGATGATTGATACATGGACACGGACAAGCTCTGCAAGCTTGATATTTCTTTTCTCTCTCTCTTTTTTTTGGTTGCCCTTTTTTGGGCCATAAAGCTTGAAGTTATTCAGCTCTTTTTTTTTATTTCTTTCATGGGAAATCTTGACTTTTTTATATTATCGAAAAAGAAAACTTCTGACTTAACAAATAGGGCATGTTAATTTCGGAACTCTCATACTCGCATGCAACCACTTAAACGGATCAGAAAAATTCAAGCGGTCCCGCTCAGCAAGTACTCCCCCAAAATAAATCCCCGGCTTCCACACATGACTAATTCTCACTGGCCGATAATCGCTCTCCGGCGATACGGAGGCTCGGAGGAGAGAGTTGGACTGAATTTTGAGCTTGTGCAGTAGAGGAGGAATCAGTGACGAGACGATCGATCAGTTGCTGCCGGAGCCATGCCGCCAGAGATCCAACCAATCGATGTTCATCAGTATTGGGAGGCCGTTCGGGCGATGCTGGGAAGCCAGTCCTGAAGTGCGGCTCAGGAGGCTGTTTGACCGGCCGTTCCCAGACGTCCCGAGGATTTCGCTGTCGGAGAAGGCGACCGGGGGGCGAAGCTCCTCCTCAGTACGGCAAGGATGGAGGAGTCGGCGGAGTGGCTGAGCTCGGTCCTTAGTGAAGACGGGTCAGAACTTCATCAAGGAGAGCAGCGACAAGCAATCAGTGGCAAAGGGCGGCTGCCACCGGTGCAGTTGCTTCAACGGCAAAACAAGGACGACAGCTCCGACGACATATTCTGACATCTTCAAGAACAAGCCTCCGGTGTACCCGATTCCGGTGCTTCTGGGTTGGAATTACGTGACGAGACCCGTGGTGGCTCTGAGACAGCTGCAAAACGGCAAAAGTCTTGGCTGGAGAAGCTTCATTGTTAACGGCGAAAATCGGTGCAAACCAATCTATCACCAAGAAATTTTGGTGCAGAACACGAGCGATTATACTCCTCCGGGCTTTTGATTGCATGAACCTATTGATTAACAAATGAAATGTCACCCTTAGCATGGCTCGGGTGAATAGCCTCGAACATGATAATGTTTGCACCCAATAATACAAGTACTCCAACCCTCAATAATGTAGCTAAACATCATGGACAGGTACATTCTTCAACTACTAATCAAATTTCATGGGCACGAGTATATTGAACGGATGGTCCTTGAACTTGAGTAGATTTTGTAGTCTAATTGCCAGGTTTTGATTTTATTAACACAACGCGTTACATTCGCTCATCAGGAGCACAAGTATGTGCGCTCTTGAGGGCGATCTTAAGAGGATTCATAGGTACAATAGCATTAAAATATATCTCGATTTTGGGTTCACGAACGAAGCCCAACACGAGATGAATTATTATTTATGGATGTTCGAAATATTGAGCCAAGCATCATACATTAATCTTCTACGAACGGAAGGCAGTTTCTTATTTCCAATTTGAAGTACAAAGTGGTTTCGGACTTCGACCATATTAGGAATATTGAAAAAAGGAAAGTCCAGTTGGACTCGTTTCTTTCTCCCATTCGGTCGTGACCCTTTGACCGATGCAATATTGTCTTCTTCTGGCAGTGGCTTATATCTATCGATGGTGAAGCTTTGTTTGATGTGCTATTGTTGATGTCAAGAAAATAGAAGCGCCACTTTACGTGAGTGCTTGGGCACGCCGTTGTCAGAGTCTTGAAGTGCCGTTTCACGAGTGCTCAACCGTCGGTTTCTCCGTCGTGTTGAACAATATTTAGTATTCAAGTCAATTAAATCTTGCGAGTTCAAGATTTGTTAATTTCTTTACGAGATTGATAAATTATTTTAGTACGAATTATTGGATGTAAATGGAACTTGGAAAACATTAAAAGTATTTTAGGGTGCATATGGTAATATTTTTATTTCTAGGATTAATTTCTATTTAAAAATATATATATTTTTTATTTCGATCCGTAGATTAGTTTTTAAATATTTGAAGGCGTTTGGTAGCTGCACAAAATTTCTATTCTCAAAATAGAAATGCATTTGATACGATGATTTAGAATTTCTTTTAACTTATTAGTAATTTTATTACATTTATCTTTTCTTCTTTTCTTTTTCTTAGAATTTCTTTTAATTTATTAATAATTTTATTACATTTTTCTTTTTCTCTTTTTTTTTTTCTTCTTCTTCCTCTAGTCGATTATCGACGACTAGCTAGATGAGAGCCGACGAGTTCAATGGTCACCAGGGAGGCTTGGGTTGAACTCGCCAATGGCCAACAAGCTCGGGGCGACCTCTCAAGCTTCATCTAGACTATCATTGGCTAGTGCCAAGGCCTGCAACCAGCTAGGGGAAGAAGAGGAGGAAGAGAAAAAAGAAATAAAAGAAATGAAAAAAAGGCTTGCTTCTTAAGTTGTTCCCAGAAATAAAGAAGCAATTTTATTTTTATTTCTTATTTATATTCAAAATCTATTTTATGGAATAAATTGTTCCCTAACAAAAAAATTACCAAATAGATTTTTGTTCTAATTATGTTCTAGGGAACAAAAAAAAAAAAAAAAAACATAGAAATTGGAGCATTACCAAACAAACCATTAGTGACTCGTGTGTGGTTGTAATTTCCATGTATCACCTGATTTATAGTGAATTTCGTTACTACTCTCTTTGTGGACATAGATCACTACTATCGAATCATATAAATCTCATGTCTGATTTATTTTCTTGTTTGTTTACTTTATTGCTTGATCACTTGGTTTCCGTAATAAAGAGTTTGAACGAAAGCTTTGTATAGTGAAAAAAGAAAATATATTACACTTCACTTGACCAACCTTTGGTTTCGCCATCTAACCGGTTACTATCTAGGTTCTCACCTTAATCGAATCTTGATGAACATGCACTTCAAGAGATTGGACGATGAGATAGGGTTTTAATAGCTCTATGGCCATAATTTCCTTTAAGAGTACACGTATTAATCAAGGAAGCATAAATATATTTATTCATGTATGTAATGCTCGTTGGTTTCTTTATCAACTTTTGATTTTATGTGTTTTTATTTCCATAGAAGTCGAACAAATTAGATTGTGGAAAGCAAAGTCGTGGATTGATAACATAAGATGCAGCAACTAAATATGAGTGTGTAACGATCTCTCCTAGTTGCAACCAATATTTTCCTGCAAATATATGTTCCTTATTTTGGATTTAAAAGCTCATTAAACAAATTAACCTTTCCTTGTTCTTATGTCAACTTTGTACTGGATCGTTAAAGATCTATTTTGATGATCCGATTAGGGCCGTTAGACGAAGAATGGCTGTGCTCTTATAATGGCTCGTTCAAACTGTAGTATGATTATAATATCATCTTAGAAAAAATTGGAAAAGAGAGAAATGACATGTAATGTCTTACCTCAAACGTGAAACGAATTATTCTACATGATTCATCATCAATTTTTTTCCATTCTCAAATGCTATAGGATGGGTTATCGACTAGTCATAAATCCGTGACATTGTAGTATACCTAGAGCATTTGCCAAATCATTATTAAAGCAAAGACTAACTGAGGTGGATCTCAACAAAATGGTAAATTGAAAAATACCTTACTCTTCAAAGAGCATGACGCCAGAAAGCTCAACTACAAGGAAAGTAATTCCTAGTGATTTCCCTTATCTCAACATAGGTTAAGTCCCGTCATTTCCTAAAAAGATGGATAAACTTAATCTTGTGCGCGAAAGTTGAGCTGGGATATTGATCAAATTGTCGTCATCCCCCTACATGAGTGCTATAGGATGGTCCAGATTATTTAGAGACATGACATCCATTTGAGGCATTGATGGCATCTACATGTCCGAACAATTAACTTTGGCCTCTCATTTCCTGTTAACGTACAATGTTATGATATCGCATTGAATTGGTCCTGTCGTGTTGATCCAAAATAAACCCAAAAGCAAGAAGGGGAGAGGAAAAGATTAATCTTCGTTCGGAAGTAGCTGGGGCCAAGGAAAAAGCAAGCACATCATTTCCAACCACAAGTTCAATTTCCTGTTTCTCTTTCTATAGATTTCTCTTATTATTTTCGGTTCTTATTTTTGCTTCTAAGTTTCATCATTATTAACTTGGCCCACTTTGATGAAATTTCCAAATACAACTCCATAAATAAGCTACCGGATGTGACCCAAGAAATAGCCTATGTGACCCGCTGCTTCACTCAAAGATTATCTCTCTGTTTAGATTAGTTGGTGTAGTCATGTCTTGATGTGCACAACGCACCGCCATTTTTAATTTCCTATGCTAATCACCTCGATCATTTAATAATACATATGGATTGTCAGGATTAGATCATCGCATTGACTGTAGCACCATTGACACGTGTGATGGATTATCTTCAGTCGAAATTTATTCGATAAATTACGTAAATAAAAGAAGTATTCTGGAGATGTAAACTATGAGGGCTTGACATTTGATGAATCTTCGGCACCATCGGATTGGGCCCACGGTTTCATCAGTCCGGACTTCTTCATCCCTAATATTAAAATCCATCATGTGGAAATTATTCTATGTAACATACTCAAACAAAATGAAATGACCTATGGCCTTATAAATAAGGAACAAATGCGAAAATCCAAATGAGTTGAACAAGAAAGGTTCAGATAGGAAAATAATTTAAAATTCAACCTCAATAATACAGTGAGAGAGAAGAAAAAGGGGGGAGGTGGGGGTGGGGATGGACAAAGACAAAGCCATCAAATCATACCCTCTTTATCAAACAGCTTTATGTCCTCATCGGTCATCATCTCTCCATAAAATAAAAATATCAAGCAACAAATATTTATTTGGTTTGAGCCATAATCTTGTCGGGATCGATACGAACAAACCTTGTAAATCTCTCCGTGTGAGAGTATCTAATTCACTGGAAGAGTGCCCACGATAGACGGTAATCACAGCCGTTGATCTCACTTGCCAAGAGCCAAGAGATCATAGAGCAAAATGAAGCCCAAGAGGGAGAGTACCATCTTTTCATTTTCCTTTGAATTATTGAACCACGTACCTCCTATTTGATGGATTGCAATGGCGGATGACGTAGATGTAGAGAATGCCTCCAAATTGACTAATTTGATGTGTGAGAGAGAGCCGACGACTTTTTATCTAGGAGTGATGGCGATTAATGCACTACATTATTTGTTACCTCTTTATATCATCCTTGATTTTCGTCTATGTTCGGAAAACCACTTAGGAAAAAAATAATTATCTCTATGGGTTCTTGTCAACTTAAACTAAAGTATAATTCTTCATGCGGGTCCAAAACAAGGGAATATTATCTCAAGATGGTGGTGTGGTTGCATTTTATATCTGTGGATATGTTTGAGGCAAGTCTCTAATTTATAAATGTTTGTAGAGAGAGAGAGAGAGAGAGAGATTGACTAAGTTCTTAAGGAAGGGCATTGAGTAGGCCAACGAATGGGGGTCCTTTGGAAGGGAGGATAGGGAAATATAACTAGGGAGGGGGGTGACGTTAGCTCCTATTTGGTTTAAGTGGTTAAATATAAGATGGCTTTTGTTAAGTAATTTTTCATTATTATATGATATGCATTTTCTTTATAATTTATTTCCTTCAAGGGGGGTGGTTGCCTTATAAAATTTAAGACAGCCTCAAACCTCCAAAAACTATTCTTGTTTTGTTTGTCATAGGGTAGATCTCATCTAGGAGGTGTATAGCAATAAGAAATTCTTGAGAATTGACCATTTCCATTTTTCTTGCGACAGTTTCACCAGTTATTCCAACTTCGAACCTTGGGCAGGTGTTCTAATGTGAGATCATACATTTTCGTGCATTTCCCATCTCCACTTATGAAAGAAGGAAGAGAGTGGGGAGTGGAGGGATTGAACCATGACATGGTCCCCGGTTCTCCCTTATGAAGGACCATATGAATGATTTTAGTATTGTCTTGGATCAATGTACTTCCTCGATCCTCACTTTGATCACCACATGGTTAAATTGAAAATTCCAATCTTTCATTCAAGAACATTATGTGTGGTCTTCTCACATGGGACTTAAAGGGATAATACTTTTTTCTCATCGACTAGTATTTGCTGTGTCACTTATCATAATTCTATAGTTGAATTCTCGATTTCTAAGTTACAAAGATCATATAAACTTTGAAACTTCATATTCAAACATTTCCATGCATCTCATAATGTAAGTCCCGTGATACTTATCGAGGGCATTTTTTGTCATCAAATCAAATTAGCTCGGACTTTTGAACAATGATGAACGTTGAATGCAATGAGTAGAAACATGATGGTTGAAGGAACACACCATGCACTTGTCTTGGTTTGGTGTCACATACAGATTAGGGACCCCGATGATTCAGCCTAAACCAGCATGCTTACAAGAAATATAGGTTGGCATTATGGCTAAATTCGACATGACCACTCATGCATAACAAGTTGTGAAAATGGGGACCTCAACCAAATCAATGCACTAAATTAACACAAGCTCATCAAATCAAATCGCTCCAAATTTTACTCAAAAGCTTTGAACTGGGAAAGGGGAAAAGACCCTGCGAAACTCCATTGTGCCATTGATGTCGACAGAGACAACTCCATGAGAATAGGGTGCACAGCCTCCTTGTGCTTTGATCAAGGTAGGACTTATAATTACATCATGAACCCACCATTCTACACCCATAATTAATAAGGGGGGAAAACTACAAGACACGATTTTTAGTATCAATCATCCACAATCCTATACATGGTTCCCAACCATCATAGTGTCTGTGCTAAAACTAATAGGGCCTCCCCACGTAAAAGCTTGAATTATTTCGCGAGTGTTGCAACTTGCGAAGCTATGATGGAGAGTCCGATGTGGGTACAACACACTTTTGAGCACACTGCCATTATTGTGAGGTCTCCACAAGGATTTGACATCTCATCTACCGAGCATACTTATAAAGAAATTGGGGACCCTTGTAACAAACGACCACATGATTAAAAAAAAAGAAGAAGGAAGAAATAACAATAAATGAACTCCTCTATTTTGATGGAAAATGACACTACATAGCTTTAGCTCCTTGCCCTCACCTTTCTTGCCATACTTTTTGGGGCAAGGTTTAGTTAGACCATAAATCTTTTCACGCTTTAAGGTTTTTTCTCTTTTCACGGACTTTTTCTCCGTCACGGACTTTTTCTCCGTCGATTCTGGCAGGAAGAGGAGCCATATATGCCGAATTTGGATAGATCATGATCCACCACGACAAAGCAAAAATCGATACGATGAATGGGGTCCTAAATCATCAATATATTTTGGGGGAAACAAGCGTCTCTATAGTATTGACCATAGCAAGGAGTTTTGAAATTTGTATCATGACATCACAAGTATCTAAACAGCGTTCTCATTATGCAATTTGATACTAGAAATTTTCAAAATTGATTCAATGAGGTCTTTTTGTTACAAAATTTAATGGCCTTAACAAAAGTGAACGATTCGACCGTTATAAGTGTTAAATAAGTTCACAGTTTATTTATAACTCTTTTTATTATTTTTTGCCTTCACTCAATCTCGTTCACTTACTCCGTGCTTCCACATTAGTTTGAGGATGGGCTTTCCTAGATTGGGTTATGTATAGAACTATCTTAGTAATATGAATTGGGTTGGCTAGATTTGTATGATATGAAAATTGATCAAAATGGCTTAAATGGGGTCAATTTGGATTTTATCATTTTCGACCTGACCCAACCATTTGACGAGTTTATTTGGCACATGTGTATCACTACCTTAATTGGTGCCAACTAATGGTGACATCAAAATGGTCGATAAATCTGTCAAAATGGGTCAAAGTCATTTCTAAACCCTTATTTAATGGGTTGGGCTATCATATAGGCTAAATTTATGTGGTAAATGAGTCATAAATGAATTTAGAATGGTAAGACCTAAAAGTAATAAAATCAAAATATTTTTTTTTTCTGTTAGAAGAAATTGAAATACATTAGTTGCCAATAAATGTAAAGATATTTGCATTTGGTAAGAATTGCTAGAGAATATTGTTAGAGACATTATTGAATATTAGGGATATTATTTGATATTTTGTTATATCATAGTATAGTTAGCTTCTTTGTTATATTAGATTACTTTCTTTCATGTGCATGTAGTTCAAAAATATATACACATTGCTTGTAAAATATTATAGTGTCAAATAATGCAATGGTCATTTTTTATTATCGGTTTTAACTAGAACAATTGAAATCTGGTAATCCAAATCCAAGTGACCTAAATTCAATGACTACAAAGTAAGATGTTTTGAGTTTAAGATTTTTTAGACTGAGTTTAAGATTTTTCAGATCCCATTTGCGTTCCCAATTATATATTTTCACGTTGCCTACCGAGAGAGAAAATGTTAAAATATTTTAATATCAAATCATGTCTTTAGAGCTAAGTTTTTGCTCCAGTTTAATTCATGTGTGCATTTATCCATTCGATAAATTTCACATGCTATTCCTAATTCGACTTGCATTCATCTTATGGGAACTGACTTTTAGCATTTATCTAAACCCTTATTCTGATCAAAGTTTTGAAATGCCCTATGTCGCTTGGTTACTTTGGTTCAACAAAAGCAAAAGGCTAGAAACCGAGATTATCACCTAGCAACTGGCATCAGTTTCACTCCCGAACAGGGAGACTATCCCCTCCATTTGCAATCTAATCAACCCTCGAAGTCACCACCAAAATCAGTTTCCCTTTAAAGCGTTCCTCTTTTTCCCGAGTCACGCAAAGCAACTCATTGCGAATTCAAAAGCAAAAAATTCGAGTCTCCCCAAAAGCCCCCCGAGCTCACGTTCCCAAAAGCCTTTTCCGCGGACGAATGATTAGTTTTTAAAGCTGGGGAAAAAAATAAATAATTAAATCATTCCAAACGGGCATCATCAAAAGAAGTTACAACACTAAAGTCGCCATAATCACCCTGCCCCCATTAAAGCCCCTATAATCAAAAGCAATGAATAGTAAGTATTCCACCGGATTAGTGACAATTGTCTAGTATGATTTTGATGGGGGAATGGCCGGATTTCTTGCTTTTGCACCCCCCTAATTTAAAGCGGAAAGGTAAAGAAGAGATTTAAGAAAGAGAAAGGAAATTAAAGATAAAGTTAAGTACTTGACAACGACGAAAAGTGAACCACGTTCAATTCTGCATTTTATGCAAATTTCTTCTTCTTATTCTTCTCCTTCGTCTTTTAGTGCTTTTTTGAATACAAGGCCCTTTTTCGAAAATAATTACGTAATTCAATCCCCACTTTCTGAAATATTAGAAAACACAAGAAATGGGACATTTGGGATTCCAAACGAGAATAAGAAAGGGGACATTGCCATCTGAGAGGAATCCGAGTACTTATAATTTTGCGGAGGATTTGAGTTTCGGTCCCCAGGGCTCGCGGATTTTTTCGATTTTTACCTTTGTCTCGCCCCTCAGATTATGTCTAAACATTTTGTATTCTGAAATTTGTACACAAAAATTATGACAATTCTGAGGACAATGACAAGACATGCGTGCAAAGGAAGATGTAATCTTTGCCGTTCCAATCTTTTTTTGGTTGATTTCCTTTTTGAACCCATAGGGACTGGGGCCCGATTTTAATTTCCTCGTGTCTCCCACTTAGACCTAATGTTTCGAAACCTTCCTTTTGGTTTTACAAGGAATTAGGTAAATTCGTGAAATATCGGATAAGATGCGAATCATATTTCAAATAAATGACCTCCATTATGAAACTGTTGGCACATGGTGATAAAAGAGAACCAGATACGAGTAGTGTGCCTAATCCAAATATGAAAATTCATTCCTTAGATGTCGATCCAACCCCATATATTTGTTTTTTTTTCTTGATTTATAAAGTGTTGTGTGTAGGAGAATTTTTTGATGGTCGAGTAAATGCTAGACGAAAAGGCACTACAGTTCTAAAGATGGCAAAAGTTGGAACTTGAAATAGTCAAGCAATTATGGTGTGCACCGATAGAAATCATATCGATATACAGTTAATGGGATATAGCACAATTGCCACAACCAGCACTGGTTTAACTAAAGATAATAAGAGCCAACGAGGCATTCGGCCCAATGGTTGAGGGATCAAGGTGGAGACGTCAAAGTCCAGGGTTCAAAACCCTAGCAAGGCAAATAATAATAATAATAATTAGATTATTTACATTCTTGGACATGATGTGATGATCAATCGGCTTGAGAGCCTAGTTAGGCACTTCAAGAATAATCACGAATTAATTTACTGGCAAACCAAACAGTAAGAATTTACTAAAAATAACGATATTACGGGGTAAAATTATGTCTTTATACTATAAATAATTCAAATTGCCTTTCTCGCTCATCAAGGACCAGGAATTCACCTTTTGCTTTTGCGAAAATTCCACCTGAGGGAATGGACAAGGAGAAACTCAACAGTGCAATGGACAGTGAAACGAGAAAAAGGAGGAAAGGGCTTTCATCGAATTTTGAGAGCTGAGTATTTAAATGGCAAGTTTTTCAGTGTCAACTTCAGCCATGACATCAGAAAGGCAGGGGCATGGATGGATCCTTGCAGCTCGCAATCACATATCGATTTTGCATTCACAAAAAGAAATTAAGAAAAGAAAATTAAAAATGGGTTTGTGCAATCTTTGTGCACATGAGACGTCAGCAACTTTGGGAATAGTAACCGGCAGGAAAAGTGTTATCTATGCTGATTTTAATAATTAAAATAATATGATGAATAGAATTAACCACCGCATACAATTTTTTGAAAGAGTTGTGCTCCTTTTATATTTCCTAGAAAACAAACATAGATGCAAGTGTATGTAAAAAGAAAACTGACATTTAAAAAGATTTTGTAATTACAAATATTTGCGTTATTGATTAGAGAAAGGAATCATTGACATAATATGAAGAAATTGATCAAACTATATGTAGAAAGAGAAAAATAAATCAAATCTCGAATTTTTTAACAGTAAGATTTTAAACAAAAATAGAAGAAATTTTAATTTTTTTTTAAAACTGAAATGCATGAGAGATAAAAGTAGAAATTTACTCATTTTTCCATTAATGGAATAATTACAGAATTTTGGGAAGTTAGGAGGATTATAATCTTTTACAATAATATATCATTATTTTTGTTGCAAAATAATATATATTACCCGTAAAAAATAATATATCATTTTGAAAAATATATATAAACAAATCGACAATGAGAGCTTATGGAAGAAAGACCAACCAAAGATGAAAAGGTGGCCAAATCACCGCGAAGTCTCAACGCATGCCAACTCAAAAGTGATCAAACTAATTGGACCACTTTGACCGAAAAAAAAAAACTAATTGGACTACGAAACAATAGGTTGGATCTCATTATTTTCTATTCCATAAATGATACTCGATATAGATGTCATTATTTTCTATTCCATAAATTATTTATGTAGTAAAGTCAATTTAGTCAACATCATGTTTTGACCTACTAGAATGTTTAACAATAGAAGCAAAGGATTTATATATATATGAGATGCAACTTGTAATCAAAGTACATCACAATGGCTTATCCATCTACAAAAATTCAACTTTGGAGAACTCCGTGAAGCTGCACTTATTTCCATAAGTCATCACGATACGATTAGTAAAACATGCAAGGTCATTGTCATCAATTGTGATGTAAATTAATCTTTAAAATTTGGGATAAACTTGGATCGACTCACTAACCGAACCGTGAGATTTCAATAAATATGGACTCATTGATTGGAGTGACTTAGACTCTAATGTTTATTTTTAAACATTTCTAGGTTAATATATTACATATTAGAAGTGAACGCGAATGTATAAACTTGTTCTTTTCCTATTCAAGTATACCCGTGTTCATCAAAATTGACCCAAAATTAATTTTGGGGGTTCAAGCTGATGTGATTATGCCCAATTACCTAAACATATCTGAAGATGATGCTATTGCAAATGGAGTACCGAATGAGATATAACAAGGAAGGGAAGTTGGAGTATATAAAGGTTCATGAGGATACTTTAATGTTGTAGAACCTTGGATTAACGTCGGCATTTAATGTCGATGAGGGTGCCTATTTAAAAGTATGATCAAGAAGGTTGATTGCTCGTCATTGCCTGAACCTCAATTATACCCAAATGGCAAACCCATGAGGCTTATTAGAGGATACATGAAACTTGACAATCTTGAACATGTGGGATTATGTTATTACATAGAATATCGTATGAAAAGCCATTTCAGTAGATGTATGGGCGGACCGAGTAAAAGCTAGGCGTGCCTTTAGCAAATTGATCAGATGAGGGCATAGAGTAATCTTCTAGATTAGAGGATTCTGATGGGGTGTGTCTCTTGACCGGTTTTTACAATAGTGTAAAACAAACCAAGCCATGACATCAGATCGAGGGAATAGGTTGCTAAGACCCCACGGAATCAATGCTCTTGTAGTTCGATCCTGTGAAGGCCGGAAGTTTTCACTTGAGAGGGATCCTATGAAGCAATTAAAGTAGAATCGATCCATTAATCTACGGTCAATCGATCATTACTTTAGTATTCTTTTTTGGGGGAATTTGAATTGAGCGGTCCTAGAATCACAAATCAATTTGCACGACCTGTTTTCCACTGATGGTTTTCATGGGTAAAATGAAAAGAGAACTCCAAAAAGAGTTGGGAATTAGTGGAGCTACAAGAGGCAGAAGCCGTGAAAAACTGGATTAGCAAAAACACAAGGAACACGTTTATAATAAGTAGTTCGCAACGCGAGTCAAAAGCAATAAATGCCGTCATCAAAAGTATCACGAATCTCTTGTTTTCAGGGTTATATATTACTTATGTACATATGATCTCCTTCAATTTATTAGCTAAAGTTTTAGGTTGGACTTTTTAATATTGTATCAGAACTAATTCTACCTATTTTATCTTGCATGTGTGATTCTCTATTCGTCAAATTCAGTTTGTCGTTCTTAATTGCACGCCCCACATCGCTCATCTAGGATCCACACAAGTTCTCCTCCCACTTATTGGTTTACGATTTTGGGTCAGACAAATTGTTCTCAGCCATCATTGTTTAAAGGGGAAAAGAAAAGAAAAGTTAAAAAGAATTGGGAGAACTCGTTTAACTATGAGACGAAAAACATTAGGAACGTGTTAAATTTTTCGATCTCAATTTTTCGCAATTCACGTGAGCCTAAAGCAACAGGGTTTTTCAATGTCAATTCAGTAGAGACAATTTTCTTGGCACCCAAAGTCAAGGTTTCCTCAGTTTATCTCATGTGTACAACTTTCTGTCCGTCAAATTTCACGTGTTTTAATTGCATGTGTGAAGGGTTTTAAAGTATGCGATATCATTTGTCTATGATATTTATATACTTTTCAAATACATACAAGTCATCTTTTACTAATTAGTTTAAGCTTTTTGAATTGGATAATTTGTTCTCAACTGATGGTGATTTCAGGGAAAACGAAAAGCAAAGAAACTTTCAAAAGGAGTTGCCAACTCATGCAGTTACGAGAGGCAAAAGCCGTAAGATAGCAAAACTATAAGAAACGCGTCAAAATAATAGTTCACAATTCACATGAGTCAAAAGTAATGCATATCCTTGTTAAAGTATCGCAAATCCCTTTATTCACGGGGATTTGCAATCTCCCTTCATCATTAACTTAAACTCCTAAATTTGACATTCTAACACTGTATTAGAGTCAATTCCAAGCTAGGGGAAAGCATGGTTTCCGGGTAGAACCTAAAATCTAAGAACCGGATAAGTGGGAACCTATATAGTTCTAGGTTCTAGAGTATGCATGGTAGATTTCAAGTTCCAAAAATTGGGAAACCTATTTCAACGGATAAGTTGCGGTATCTAGGTAGGTAAAACTTGGAATCTATAACTTGGAAATTGGAAGTAGGAACAAGTTTTTGTATTTTTCTTGGTATCTGTCTTTGCGCTGTCCTACAATTTTCCATTTTATGACTGAGACTTTTACTCCGTTAGTGTTTCATTTTTTTTTTTTTTTGCATGTCTAAATATAAATTGTGGTTAGTTGATTGTAACAGAAATTGATGATCATTGAATGTGATGATTTACTGCAATCATTCGATAAATAATACAAGTGGAACTTGGAAAGACCTTGTAATCGACTTTGGAACTTGTGATAGAATAGGTTCCAAGTTTCAAGATATGTAGAATAAGTTTCAAGTTCCAAAAATGAGGTACATGTTTTGATGGATAAGTTCTAAATAGAATCTATACATAACCTAAAACTGCTTACCCCCATTTTATGCAACATATTTCACATGCGTGCCTTGCGTTTGTCAAATTCCATGTGCAATTATTAATTACACATAAGAAAGGGTGTTAAAGTGTCCCGCATCCTAATTTACGACATTTTTATGCTATTTATATACATGCAATCTCTTTCTATTTATTGGTATTGATGCTGTTTATGTGGATAAACATAAGATGCTGTTTATGTGGATAAACATAAGAAACTTTGGGCAACTAGTGTAGCTACCAAAGGCAGAAGCCATAAGAAATGGACTAGCAAAACCATGAGAAATGCATTAAAATAATAGTTCATGGTTCACAATCAATGTATGGCTTTGTTAAAGTATCACAAGTCTCTTTATATACAGGGATATGCAAACTTTCTTCATCTATTAGCTTAAGCTCCTTCCTATTCATCAAATTGTACATGAGAAAAGGTGTTAAAGTATCACACATCTTTGATCTACAGCATTTATATGTTGATTATGTATATGTAATTTCTTTGCTTCTATTAGTTTTTTTTTTATACCCAGGGAACTCCGTACAGTCGGCAGCCGGCGAGTAAACCCTGGAACGACGCTAGTGGAGGACCCACCACCCCGACGTCACGCTTAAGATCCCGTGCGACCCGCGGGATTCGTGGGTAGACGTCATGGGAGCTCTTATCCAACTAAGCCATCACAGGCGGTGGTTTTTTTGCTTCTATTAGTTTATGCCTTTGGGTTGAACAATTTGTTCTTAGTTGATGGTGTTTACGCTGATAAACATAAGAAAATTTGGGCTAACTTGAGAAACTACAAGAGGCAAAACCCTAAAAGAAATTGGACTAGGAAAGAAATAAAACACAAGGAACACGTTAAAAGAACAATAGTTCACCTTTCACATGAGTCAAAAGCAAAAGGGTCCATTCGATGTCAATTTTGTTGACAAAGTTTTCTTGCTGCTTGGAAGAATCTGATGCGATTATTTCGTGCGTGACAAGGGTCGGTAAAAGAAGGGCCACTCCCGAAGTGCCCTCCCTCTTGTTCTGATGCTTCTGATAGTGAGATCTTTGGTAATTTTCGTTGGTAATTACAGAGTGTTAAATGCATAGCTTCAACCTCTTGATTCCCCTTTTTTTAATTGCTAATTGTACAAATTTTTTATGTTAATCATAAGTTATCCCTATCCAAGGTGGGGCTAAATTAGCAGTCATCAGCGTTTACTCCTTGTGTTTGGCTTGTCGTTTTTGGAGAATTGGAAAGCAGCCCTCTTGGATTTTTAACCCTTCGAAAGATTGAAGGTGTTTATATGTCATTCAAGTGCATATTATTAGTGTAAAAATCAGTGGAATCCATGTCCGCTCCTTTAGAAAGTTACACTTAAGAAACTCGATAAGAAGTATTAATTATATTTTGAAAATTTGTGTTTTTGGGTATTAGCAAAAAATATATTTTAATATTCGATGACATAACATATATCGAAAACTGCTTTTATGTGGTGCTTTTCCTCTTCCAGTTACCTTGTTGGAACAGGAAAACCCAAAAAAATCTATATTTTGTTTTTATTCGGGAGTTACATCGCGAGAAAGTTTTTGAAAAAGTGCTGTCGGGAGTGAGATAATTGGAAATATAATTGGACATAAAGTGAATTATAGGAGTAAATATTAATTGCTCTCTTTTCGGACCTTGCCCAATCAGATAAGGTGAGACCATCCCCACATACAATTTATTGCTTTTTATTTAAGCCAACGCCAAGGACTGCATTCAATATTTCCAAATGGTAGATGGATCTCTTTTTTTCCCAATTGAAATAGACGGCTCGAATCAAATTTTTTTACATATATTTAAAACGGAATAAATTAAGTAGTTTGACTAGGGTAAGCTCAGATGCTTTTCTTGTGAACCATTTAAAAAAACAGAAAGGCCAATAATTTCAAGAAATTAAAGAAACTAAAAGCCCATATTTTGTTAAAGAAATCCATGCTATTTCCCTTCATTTATTAATCTATGGAAAATTGTCAAAGTGCCACGTACATAAAGAAAAGGAAGTTTACATATGGATAATGCATTAAATATGCTCGATATTTTTCTTGGTAGAAAAATAAGATACATTGCACATTCCCAATAGTGGAGAAAATTCAATCTCAATCGCTATCTTTAAACTTTTTTTGACTCCCTGTATTTTTCTTCTTTTCTCTTTTTGGTGGGTAAAATATTCTAATAATTCTCACACCTTCTTACACTCCATGGAAAAGTAAAAAAAACCAAACCATCCTTAACTTTAAGTTAAAAAATAACATAAAATAAAACAAATCCAGGGCAGCTAGGATTCTCTATGCTGCCTAACCTGTTTAGAATCGAAAGGACATGCTACGGGAAACTTGTGGAAGAACAAGTCAGCTTGGATTCACGCAATTTTTGCTTGCACATCTTACTCACATCAAATTAAGACAAAAAATAAAGTAAAACGAAATACACAAACATGTGTGTGCGTATATATATGTTTATATAATTAAAATATAACAGAAACTCGGGTCTATAACATTCCACTTGCTCAGATTTGTTCGATGTGATGAATGATTCATTGATTTTCACCATTAAGAGATATGCCTCATGTATATTGTAAGCCCTGTTTTCTCCCGAGAGTTTAAGTATCCAAGGTAGCGAGGTTTATCTAACACAGTAGTAGGGATTAAGGATTTGAATCCCGACTCTCCCCTCTTAATTTTCTTGTGCTTGTTGTTATCCATTATCCCATATGTTTATGTTCCATCAATCTAGTTATCTACTTAATATGGTTTCATTCGCACCGTGAGAAATTGTAGAACTATTGTCAACCGTTCTAAAAACTTAAGCTATTAGATAAATGCGTAGTTTAATATTTAAATATTCTTACACTCTCCTTTACGTTTAGTCTAGTCTTTTGCATAGAGTTTGAAAAGATTCAATATCAAAAAATGTAGCTCTGACACCATGTGAAACTTGTGAATAAAGAGAAAAATCATATTTTGTCTATGAACTAATGAATAGTACATATGCCTATTTATATAACAACGATCTAAAGTAACAAATCATGATTAATTAAGGAGAATTTATAGAATCACATAATAATATACAAAATCACATTATATCTTAAATATATGTTTAACACGCATCCCGCCTTGCAGCGCTGGCTTATTCCTTGACAACTTAAGCTTTTAGGGCAAAAACGGCCAATCTAATGTTTGCTTAAGGAATGAGACAGGTTTCTGGTAGATACGTTGTAACAAACGATCCGAATATGACTTAACATAAGTCAATTTTTGCAGTTGGCGTGGATTACTTGCATCGAAACCTATAAGATAAAGGTTTATCACTCACTCGATAAATGCATTGGATCAAATTCAACCTCTGCTTTTGTACTTTGAAATGCGAAAAGTCCACAACCCTGGCTAAATAAGAGGTACGATCGACTTTCTTCCATTGAATAGCAGTACAACTGGCCTTGGGTCTTATGTTCGTACAAGAATCATATTTCAAGATTAGGTAGACCAACGGCCAAAATCTTCCACGTCCGATTATTCGGCATTTTCAAATTCGGAGCGGACTAGCTGATTCGACTGATTGGATCGGGGAATTGGACTACGGCAGCTCCAAATTTCACTTGAGAACTGGAGTGATTAAAAACTAGTCTTTGCGAAGAACCGATGATCTCAATCTGGCCAAATCTTTGATCAGTTTTTACTTATGACGATAATGTATATAGAGCAGGCAACTGAATTTCCGTGTCAACTAAGCCAAACATAATCACTGGGATTTGCCTCAGTGACCACCCTTCCAACATGAAAGGGGGAGGTGAGAGGTTCAAATCCCCACCTTCTCAGGGGGGATGGGGTGAGGACGCGTAAGTTTCAGGAGTGGGTTTTAACTCCCACGCCTTACAAGTGGCATGACAAAAGTCTGAGAGTGAGTGTAGAATAGGAATAGAATAGGACTGACAAAAAAAAAAAAAACTAAGCCAAACATTTTTATTTTTCTAATGACACCGACAATTATATAATTAAGATAATTTGGTTCGAAACGAGGAAATCTTATCAATCCAGCGGTTCAACCGGTCGGCCTGTGGACCGACCGGAAGCTTGATGAACCGAAACACAAAAAAACGAAAGAAGGAAAAGGAAAAAAAGTGACAGACCAAAGTTTTTGGACGGACATGAGGGGAAGGTTCATGCCCAAGAGTCAAATCCAACGTATGGGAGCAGCAGTTTAAAACGATTCAGAAATTGACAATCAAAACGGGCCAAAGTAAAATAAATAGGGACTGAAAAAGAGAGAAAATGGCCCAAAAAACGATCGACCGTTTTGGACGTGTCCCACCCCGCCAACGGCGTGAGGCGTACACCCTTCTCCCTCCGTTGGCGTTAAGACGATTCTGCCCTCCATCCGCGCTCTCGTTACCCCCGAGCGGCGCGTAAACGTGCGAGGGTAGTCCCGTCTTTTCGCCGAGGCTGGCCCCACTTCGCCTTCCCCCCCGGCCCAGACGATGGACCCTACGCCTTCATGCGTTCCGCTCCCCACGGAGAGGACGCCCCCACGCTCTCGCACAGGTCCCGCGGGACCTCCCGCGCTCGGATCTGCCGCCACGTCAGCAACCCCCAAACAAAACAGGTCGGAGATACATGATCTCAGATTATATGCAAAATTCCTACTGCTTTTTTTCTTTTAATGAAAGCCATCAAAGCCCCAAATTTTTTTTATCCTCTGGGACATGTCTATCTTAAATTTTTTTGTGATAAAAAACTCCAAACTTATATTTATGTAACATACATACCCCAAAAAATCATAAACTTGTATATGTATGATACATTATCCCAAAAATTTGGTATCATAGAAAAAAGTTTTTGGAGTAAATGTGTCACACAAGTAAAAGTTTGGGGTTTCTGTATCACAAAAAAAAAAAAAGATTGAGATAAATACGTCACGATAAGTAAAGTTTGAAGTTTTTAGTATCATAAAAGATAATTTATGGTAAAGTTTAGTTTTCGTGTCTTTTTTCCTTTTTTTTTAACAAGTATATCGAGACACTTTCATCAATGCGATCTTGCTCATAATTTTTTCCTTTTTAAAAAAAAAAAAAAAGTATATCGAGACACTTTCATCAATGCGATCTTGCTCATAAATATTCGATATCGGGATTTTCAGATAAGGATCTTTTAACCGATCATTTTTTTAATTTCTATTAAGTATCGTGATGTAAAATTGTGCATTAACTTAAAATATTTCCTTGACAAATAAAAAGAGCTTAAACAATGAGAGCACCGAATGCCCATGAAAAACTTGAAATCATTTAAGCTTAATTTGTTTCGTGAAAAGACATTGATGAGTTGGAATATAATTTTCTATAAATAATCGCTTGTATTATTTAGGAGAATAAATAAATCAAGAATATTTTATGAAATCGTGGTTGATGATGAAAACATTTTTCATTAATTAATTATTTTAAATAATATAAGAGGCTATTTACTAAAAAAAAAAGAAAAAAAAACATTTTCTTATTTTCAAGACGAACGGAGACCTCGTAGCCATTTGATTTTTCCTCCCTGGGGATTTTCTTGACTCTCTTCTTAATAGTCAAGGCGGAAAATTTATTGACTTGACAGAAATAGGATGACGTGTCGACCCCACGAAAAACTCCCGTGTGGTCGCCCCCAGGCAATGCGGGTACTCTCCTCTTTTCGATCATCTAGGGACCTTACGTGGCACTCCTCAGTCCCAGTCAGCAATCCACTCCACCCCCACCCCCCCCCCCCGGGGGCACTCCTCCTATATAAACGTACTGGGGCGTTTCGAAGATCATTAGTCTCGCAGCAGCTTCGAATAGATAAAATCCGCAAAAAAAAAAAAAAGATTTTAAGAAAAAAAAGCCTCGACCCCAAAAAAAAAAAAAATTGAGAAGAGAAGGAAAAAGAAGAAGAAAACCTCCTCGGAACCACTCGCCGGCCGACGATCTGTCTCCGCCGGTGAATGGAAGCTCCGGTGATCTCCTCCTCCTCCCCTTCCACACGGAATGTCCGTATCTCTGATCATCCCCGTCACGTCTTCCACGAAAAGCCCCTCTGCTAAGCCCAAGCGAAGCAACCCTTGTCTCTCTCGCTCGCCCCAAGTTATTCGATCCTTCAACGTGAAATTCATTCCCGGATTGAAGCGGAAGGTAACAATTAGCTGCTGATCGAGCCCGATTCGGCCCAGATTTATTCGAGGTTCCTGTGGCCGGACCGTCGCCGTGGGCGTGGACTCTTCCTGTGAAATGTGCCGGAATTTCTTCTCCGGGAACGCCTGTTTCGGGATCTCTGAGCGGCTTTGCGGTTTTTTGCTTCTTTTTTTGCTGCTTGTTGCGTTCTGTTCCTCGCTCTGGAATTTTTGTGTAAATAGCTGTTTTTGGGAGTCGGAGAGGCGCAATTGTCAGCACATGCAAAGGATCGGAGCAATCCATCCGTTTTTCGAGACTTGAGCAAGTGCCTCCCACTGTTTGGATTCGAATCGCGCGGCCTCCGAGGCGTCGGTGAAAATGGAGGAGGACTGTTGACGAGGGAGCGTGGGGACTGGGAATTTTGGAAGCTTGTGCAGTAGAGAAAGAGGGAGAGGAATCGGCGACGAGAGGAGCATCGATCCGCCATGCCGCCGAAAATCCAACCCATCGACATCGATTATGGAGTTCATCTCGGTCGCGAGCCTGTGGCTCGAGCCGACGCCGGGAAGCCGGTCCTGAAGTCGCGCCTCAGGAGGCTGTTCGACCGGCAGTTCCCGGGCGTCCTGAGGATCTCGTCGTCGGAGAAGGCGACCGGCGGGGAAGCTCCCCCGCAGTGCGGCAAGGATGGAGGGGGCGGGGGCGGGGCGGCCGAGTTCGAGCCGAGCTCCGTCTGCCTGGCGAAGATGGTGCAGAACTTCATCGAGGAGAGCAACGAAAAGCAACCGGTGGCCAAGTGCGGCCGCAACCGCTGCAATTGCTTCAACGGCAACAACAACGACAGCTCCGACGACGAATTGGACATGTTCGACGGCTTCGCCGAGTCGGTGACCAACGGATCGTCCGGCGACTCCTCGGATGCTCTCAAGGTAAAACCATAAAAAAAAAAAAAAAAATGTCGCTTAAAATTCGAATTTCCGAGCTGAATGAAGGAGAATGATGTTCTAATTGGTTCGTTCTGATTTTTGATTCGACGCAGGGATTGATTCCGTGCAGCAGCGTTTCGGAGAGAAACCTCTAATGAAATCAAATACCATAAAGGGGCCATTGATTCTTGTGCAGTGTCTACAAGTTTCCCAGATCTTTTGCATCTTTCTTGCTTAATTTGCACTGGTACTTAGGATTTAATATGGTATCCAATTTTTTTAAAAGAAATGGTTATTCTAATTTGTCCATTTATTGATGGGTTTTAAATATTTAAGCCGGGGAGATCGGCCGCAGGAAAAAAGGTAGATCAAAAGTTGGACGAAAGCCTATAAAGGGAAACAAAGGGTGAAGAAAAAAATATTGATTTTTTTCTTTTATGGGGTGGGTGTAAAACTGAGCTAATACGAGTAGTGTGGTCCAATTTTATGGGGTGGGTGTAAATTGAGCTAATACGAGTACTTTTGAGACTTATGGGTGTAGTAGGCATCGGATACTTTTTAAATTTTTTTTTTTCACAAATGTCAATATCAGAAACAAACCCCGAATTCAACTTTTTCTTTCAGAAACACTCTCGAAATATAGTGAACATGCAAACATGGATCTAGGTCTTCAATAGTGAAACATGCAAACATAGGAAGCTAAAATACAGTGAACATGCAGACATGGCGTCCATCACTCAATTCTCAATAAGATGGGCCTCAAGATTGGCCTTAGTCGAGGATCCCCGTAGATAGGTAGGTTAGCTCCTATAAGGAGCACCCGAGAATTGCCATTCGGCATTAGGGAGCGAAAATAATCCGCACATCTCATCGAAATCACAATTTTAATTACACCATCCTAATCTGATTATCCTTTTCATTATAAGCGGTGCTCATAAGTAAATATGTTTACCACGTCACGAGGATGTCTTGGACTGTAATCTATTCATTCAAGCTTTGTTTTTGAGGAACATAAATTACTCTTGTTAGCGAAAAAATGTCCTCGAGATCATGTTACATCGAAGGATTATTCGAAAGAGGATATCGTCGTTGTTCTATGCAATGTAAAAAATGATGATTCAAAAGAGGAAATTACAGGGACAAAAAAGGGGTTTGTCGTGTAGCCCAAAAGGACAGGGCCTTTCATGTCTACATGCCCGAGGGAAGGCGAGCACCCTCCCATGTCTTATTTATTGGCCTTCTTTTTACATGCTTGTCTTGAATTTTCCACCAGCATTTCACCTGTACGACATGATCTGGGAGCTAGGGTTTCAAGCTGGTCCAATTTGGACCGCACTTCCCATTTCTTTTTTTTTCTCTAATTTTTTTTTATATACTTAGGGTAATAAGAGATTTTTTTTTTTTAACATATGGAAGAAATAAGAAGATTTGCCCAACAGAGAACAAATCAACCTTTACATTTCTCTCTCTAGAAAGTCACCTATATTTTTAGTCAAATATATATGTACATAGGGATTAATTCTAATCATACCAATGTTGCGTATTAGACTTTTAATATGTTCCTAATATAAATTATATGGATTTTGCTTAGCACATAAGACCCATTGATTAGCATGTAGTAGACCATTTTCATCTCCAAAGAACCTTCTCCAATAAAACCTAAATTACATAATAAAGAAAGACAGTTCCTTGGATGCTCATTTATGGTTTGGATTTTGACTTCATGGGCGGATCGGCTGCTTGACTTGTGAGTTGTCCTTGATAAAATTAAGGACCAAAATGAAAAAGAAAAAAGAAAAAAGGTTTTGCACCATATTTTATATTAATTTAACCACTTTTGGTGTTCTCTTTTGGGGTTGACCCGATCCTTCAATTTGTTTTCTGAGGCCGCGGGCAGATACGAAATGCCAAAGTAAGGTTATGACTGAATGATGGAGGGCGAGAAAAAACAAAAAACATTAATTTGTGTTTCGGTTAATTTTTAAAATGTCTCTTCTCCCACATAACAACAATATGGCACAAAAAAAAAGGTAAAACCTTTTTCGGTCAATTTTGAAAAAAAATAAATGGACAAAATTTGGTACATTGATTTTTGCACCTTGACCCGCACAAGAATAAGAAATTACCAAAGTGGCCCAAGAAACATTTTTTAAGGAAAATAATCTAAAAAAAAAAAGAGAGATTTCAATTGTTGGCAACCTTAATCAAAAGTAATTGTGGATTTTTTTTCTCTCTTGAATGCCTCTGCTCTGCTGTTTTGGCAATTAAATCATGAAGGGCAGCTCTGAATTCAGATGAAAAATTGAATGAAGCTGGGGATTGTACCGTGTCAATGTCATCGTGAATTATGCTTCTAAATGATTTTTTGTGAAGTTTACTATTATTTTTAACTTTATTTTTCCCTATGGCACAAAATCCAAACCTAAAAATTAATAGTGGGACAGCTTGCATTTGCCATATTTAGCAAAGGAATCAACACCACTTGAAGCGCAGAGCAAATTAAAAATGAATCCCTCACCTTCTCATGAATGGAACTGAGCTCCTCAATAAATGGTAGAATTCAGAACCCTAATGGAAGGTCTTAAAATTCTGAAGCAAATGTTGCTGGATCAAAGACAGATTTTTGAATATATATGCTGATGATATCACTCGTAGGGACAAGCAACCGGCCAGTTCAATCTCGGGAACCAGCCATAATCGACCTTACCCAGCCGGTTGAAGGAAACTAGTTCAACCCAAGAACCAGCCCATGATGGCCTTACTCGGTCATTTTCTAGCTCGGTTCACAAAGGGGTCGGCCTTGTTCCTAGTTTGAAAATTCGGGAACCAGTCCTAATCGAATCTCCTAAATCAGCCGATTCTATCTGAGTATCTGAAACTTGTGAGGTCGATTTTAAAATTAGAACTTGGAATTATGGAAGAGAGATGCCCCTCATCAATGTATAGCTTTTAGCATGCATTTTGATGGCACTGGGCTCTTCCAGAAAACAGGACCAGAACATGGCCTCCCATTCTGGGACATTTTTGGGTCACTGGCTTCAGCATATATTCCACAGAAAGCATAGTGCTCTTAAAGCAATTTAAAAAATAATAATTAGGTTTTTTAATTGTTATTTTTTCCTCTTGTACCACACTAAAGCTATCGTGTTTTCAGTATCTGGTGGATTTTGTGTAGTGCTTTGAAAAATATCTTTGCTTATTTCTGAGTTCCTAGAAAGCAATCGGATGAATTATCATGGATATAGTCATGTATTCAACAAAATTACTCCTTTTAGATAAGCATTTTCGATGCAAGGTGAATCGAGAAAGAAGATTTCCAAAACCTCTCGAGATCATTAAGATGCGCGATTGTCGCTGAGGTTTCTCGAATTTTTGTTTGACTGAAGTAATGTCTCAGCAAAGATGTGCTAATTGCAAACGACACAAGATTAAAAAATTGATTTTAAAAAAATAATTTCCCATGATTCCAGGATTACGCGATTGTCCCTTACACTCCATCTCCACAATTTAAAAATAAAAAAAGAATAAAAAAAAGCCACTATTAAGATCGGCAATATACCCTTCAATTCAGATTGTCTTATTGTCAATGACGTGGATTTTGCTTAATCTCTTCTGAAGCTTTTGGGCTCTGTTGCTTCTCACCACATTCAACTATATAATAAGAATACTTATTTGGTCAATTTAATCCAGGTGTGGATATATAGCCATTGAAAATTCGAAATTGCTGTGCCTGTCAGAATTAATTGGTTTTTATATTCCTATATTTTCTTATTCGTTGAAGGCTTAAGAACTGACAAATCAGCAGCTTTGTCTTCTGGCGGGCGTTAGATTTTCCCATTTGCAATATTCTTTTTTAAAAGATAAATAAACAAATAAATGCAAAGAAAAAGAAATTATATGTTCTTCCTGTAGTCGACCAAGTAGCGTGAAGCAACTCATAATTATTTCTGCTCCACCATGGTCCATTTAAATTTTGTGAAAAGAAAGCCGGAATTAAAAATAGGAAAAAAAAAGCGTTAATGACCGGTAAAGATGCGTTGGATTTTTTCTCATAGACTTCTATTCGACCCATATGGTGCACATTTCATCTAATAGAATAATTTTTGAGCCAAGTCGAGATTTTTTTTTTTTTTTTTTATATCATTTTATAATTATAGGCAGAGGACAATTAATTTATTTCATTTTATTAGTGGATCAAGAAAAAGAGATATTATCGATGCTTGGCGATGACGTTCAGGGAAACCGCCAAAACGGGTGCAGCTCACAAGTGTATATATGGAAGAATACAATAATGGCTTTCCTCATAACTTACGCTTTGATTTTTGTGTATTTATTAATTTTCCGTACCGTGCCGATATATCTTTAATAAGAATAATTAAATTTGCTTTCACCGGAAAAAATTGTGGTTCAGAGGGGAAGACAAGGACATGCACATGAATATATAAATTTATTATCTTTCGTAATCAAGTCACAACAGTTCAGTGCAATTATTTTCTTTCGACAGGCTAGAATGCTTTCTTTTTCTTATTATTTCCTTCTACTCATCGTCCTTTTCTTTTTTAAAAAAAAAAATACAAAGGGGATCCGATTAAAGAGAATTAAGCTTTTGGAATTTTTTTATTTTTTGTTGGGATTATAGAGTCAAGTGGTATCCGAGCCAACTTATGTGTCTAACCAATTGATCTTAAGGTGGCATTCTTCCACATCGGCTAAGCACTTGGAGACTTTATTTTTGAAGCGTTATAGACAAAAATTGAACCAACTCGGAGAGAAGCAAACTCAACTCTCTCTCTCTCTCTCTATATATGTCCTCAAATACTTTAAGTAAGGAACCACCCTCTTACTATACAATTACAACTCTTTGAAATGAATCCACCAAAATACAATAAAAAGAAATTTGTACGCATTTTAGCGAAAAATTTATACATATATTTCTAAATATTGCTCAGTATGAAATTGGGTATCATTGAAAAACAAAAGATACATTTAGAAATTTTTATGCAAAATCCTATTAAATTGATCCCTCAAAAGTAATGGTAACATGCAATGTGATTTCTAAACGAATTTCTCTATTAAAAAAAAATGAGGTCAAAACAAGAAGATTCCCTTGTTAGCTATGACCTTCCAATTATACTGTATTTTATGAAATTAATATTTTTCTAAATCCTTTCTTACTGTATTTTAGGTATTCCATTTCTTTTATCTCGCTCCCTAAATGAGATTTCTGCATCTACCACCTGTTCCAACCTTTTTTTTTTTTTTTTTTTTTGTTGTGGCCAAGCTAAGAGCATAGGGAATCATCATTCTTCATTTCAAATCATCTTCAACAAATGATGCAATTATTGGAAAGGAGGTGCACAATCAACACATCATCTGGCAATTTGTCATAAAATTGCAGATGAACACATACAAAAAAGAACTGGACAATTAGGGTTTTAAAATACTTGTTTAGGTAAGCAGCGAATCAGAACGAGCAGCATTATTACAAGATAAGGACAGGCAAGTAGGAATCTGCACATTTGATGCAAATAATCTGGTCAATGATTGGTAGATGATAAAGGGAGCTTAATGCCTATTTTAAGGAAATTAAAACCATGTCGAGGGGGAGGGCATCGGAGGAGATACATACTTAGGACAAATGTCAAAGCTGGTCCCTTCGTCAAGCAAGCATCTCCAGTAGGTATGACTTATGGCAGGAAAATTTGCAGATCTGGGTTAATCTCCCTTGTATGTTATCTGCCATCTTCTTATAAATGATTAAAATTTAGTCAATGTCAGATGAGGATTTCCCTTGAAATTTGTAGTTGCAGCGTCCAGAATCTTTTTCGCAATAATTGAAGGGGGGGATGCGTGTGATCTTTGCAGTGTCGCACACGTCCCCTTCAAAGCAAGACATAAAGCTACAGCACAAATCACATCTAAGGAAGGGTTTTCTTGACTAAGAGACACGGCTCGTTTCGTCGTTGTAATGCTAATCCAATGGGAGATTGGAAAAACCCCTGCAAGTCATAGTTGTTGTCTTCTTTTGGTACCCTTCTAGATTGCGACGGGTGAACACGCGCAAAGCGCTTCAATCATATATGATATTGATGGGTGCTACGCATACATTACATAGAATAAAACTCGTATACTATTGTGAATGCAAATACCACACAATTTTTATAAAGTGTTCTCGTTAAATCAGTAAAAAAGTAAACATGGTTCTCTCAGAAATTGTAATTAACGTGGTTGAAATTGAATGACTGTCGTTTAGTATGTTCAACATGTCGTGGAATCTCAAAATATTCAGAAAGGTATTTACCAAACCGGCTCTTGAAATGTTCTGTGACAAAAGTTTTCCTATGCATCAGATCAACGAACTACACCTGCAAAAACCAGCTGCAACTCTCTTTGCATGCATCTTTCAACGGAAAATGATGTCTGCAAAAGAAAATAGAGACGCAAGAATTCGAGATATTTTATAATTACTTAAGGGGTCGCAGGCGTTTCGGATGCAATGCATTGGAAAGGTTGATGGGGATTTAACGTAAAGAAATTCGAAAAAATTACATGCAAGGAAACAAAGTCCTACGTCAGGGATTCTCCAAGCTTTGTTGATCGTGTTTCTATTTTTCTACGTCAGGAATCCTCCAAGCAAATCTGCCCAATTGAAGATTCGAAGGTGGTTGAAGAGGTTGACACTTAACTGTCAGGTGTGGGAACATCCTTGGTTAAATTTTTAAAGAACAAACTGAAGATAGGGAAGGAAGATTGGAGCATAAGGACTTACGATGTCGAAATCAAGATACGATAAAAGGAAAAATTACCAACATACTTTCAAAACACTAGCCCGCGATTTCACTAAGTCTCGCGATCTTGCATTAATAAAAGGACAACGAGGACAAGTAGCAAACCCTAGGGCGAATTTCATTCTGTATTATTGCTTGACTTTCAGAAGTTTGGTACTTTTCATGAAAGGGTCATGTTTTCTCCATTCCTTGTTGAAAAGGATTTCATTCTAAATAAGACTCTAATTGATGGATTACAACTTACAGATGTCACCAACATGCAGATTTCACTAATTTTACACAAGGATAGTGTCTATGTTTGTAACTCAGCAATCGGCGGACAGTTTCGTATATGGTCTTCTCGGGTTGGTTTGGCAAACTCATTCTAAGTCAAAATCCTACTCTTATGCATACTTTTCATTGATGTGGGTTAAATCTAACCATCAAGTAATTTAGATTGTGAAAATTTTATACGAATCCGACCCAGCTTAGAATCCCAAACAGCCCATTTGTTTTGGGCTTCACTTATGGACCCCTTTGAAGAACTTTCAGACTGGGTTGGCCCAGCCCAAAAGATGATAACATTTTTAAAAAGAAACAAATTGCAGGTGATTTGTTTTCCGCGATATAAATTGCGTGGATTACCATTTTTACATTGCAAAAAGAATGAGGTTTGAACGATAAGAGTATAAATGACAAATTCACGGTTCTCATGTAAGAGGCTCTTTGATGCAGGTTTTCCGCCATAGTTTCAGTTGTGAAAAAAGTTGCTGCAGCTTTTAAAAGGTTCTCAATAGCCGCAATACTTCCAAAGTTATTACCAAACTTTAAACTTATAGCATTTTATAAGATGGTTATTACAGCACAATAGACTTCAGCCACGGTCTACGGCTATACCAAATGGACTCTAAATCACTTTTTGCATTCCCTTCCATAGAAACAATGGCTATGAGCGCTTTTCTCTCTCTCCTTCCTGGAAAACATATCTAAATGTTAGCATACTGGAAGGAAAAACGTAGTAATCAAGGGTTTATGTACAGAAATTTAGGTGTTAATATTTGAAATATAAAGGTTAAAAGTGAGCGAACTTAGTATATAGGAAATGCAGGGGTACGTCGAGATGCTTATGGGCCATGAGGAGCTTATGGCCCATTGGCAGGGAGTGTCTCTAGCCTTTTGTCTTAAGGGTGCTAATGAGGCTACGGATTGGGTGGCGAAAGCCCACTGGATTGACTTTCTTTGCCGGAATTGGCTCACCAAGCCTCCCCATTCTCTTTGGTCTTTGCTATGTTTTGACTTCGAGCCCTCGTATGCTTAAGTTTCGATTTAATGAAAGCTATGCCTTTTGCGATAAAAAGAAAACCAAAACAAAACTCGAGAGGTATTTGCCATTGAGATGGCAAGGGCTAAAGTACAAGATGTTTATGCTACTGAAGTACAGGGCGTTGACCTTGAAAGTACACGACCTTTCATTCCAAGAAACTTCGATCTGATCGGAGGTTTACAAGCACCACGGATTGCGCAAACAACATCCTATCCGAAACCCTCTTACAGCGACCAAGCGCCGTCCAATGCGACATCAACAACCAACCCCTAGCGATGCCGTGCCATCTAATGCCGACTCCACATTTGCCGCCGATTATGTTTGCTATAGATCAGAACCAACACGGCCGTGATAAATTTCTGCTGCAGCGCCCTGTCCATCAAGCAATCCCAAATCTTGCTCAGATTCACTCGAAAGAATCGACCCAGTAGTACATTCAGTGGCATTTGGTTAGAAGCTGCGACCCGTTCCACTTCCGCATCCAACGAGAGACCTTCGGCAAACTTCCCTTGCTCGTAGAACCGGTCCACCTCGCTGGCGAGCTCGTCCACGCAGCCCACGATCCGCAGGCGTGACAGCACTCTCCCCTCGGCGAATTCCCGCTCCATCTTGCCCACGTCGAGCTTGAGCCTCCCCACGTTCTCCAGCCAATTCTCGACCTCCCTCTTCCTTATCTTCCCCAGCAAGGACTCTTCGTGCTCAAGTGTCCGATTCACGTCGGCCTCCCGGCTCACCAGGTCCGCATCTTCCTGTCGAGGCGTGCGTAGGAACTGGCCGTCTGGACCACGCTCGTGCAGCCAGTGACCATTTCGAAGAGGCCTTTCAAGTGTTCCATTGATTCCTAGCAACAGGAAAGAAGTGATTTCGAATTCAGCACCTAACTCCTGAAAGATCGAACTCAATTGCTCGGTGAAGAGTGTGAAAAGTGATGAGGAATTCAACACCTAACTCCATATGTGAACACAATGTGTGAAAAAGCGTGTTCTCCCTCTGGCAACAGATGAAATACTTGACTAAAGATCAAACTCAATTGCTAGGTGAAAATGAAATTCTGCGGCGCTTGTGCCCTATTTCTCACCTTCCTGGAAATTAATGAATTAATGAATTACTCTTTTCTGGGCATTTCTCATTAATTGGGTCGAGGATATCAGTTTTCATATCTATTTCCAGCTCTTCTCGATCGCTTCTAAGCAATTCACTAACCAAAAAGTATTCAGTTAGGTGGCAGCATATTTGGCGACCATTTTGTTAATTTTTATGACTTGAACACGTTTATTGACTTGAAAATTTCTGATCGAATCCACCACAAATTGTTAGCTAATTTTCTAATGCTCTTATAGCATGGTCCGATTACATCCTAAGCCATCCTACGCCCGATTACATTCCGCATGGGGTTATGTACGGCAGACCTGCAGTGTCATTTGGCAAATTTTCAGAAAAAGCTATTTGAAATGAGTTGCATCGAGGGCCTTTTCTACGTAATTACGCACTTTTATTGGATACGGTATCAAAATAATAGATCAAATAGCGAAAAATCAGCACAGTTATAGTTGGCCTGTTTTGTAGCTAGGGGATGGGGAAGAAGAGGAGGCCTCAGCATAGACTTGTAGCCATCATTGGGCCCGTTTGGTTCGATTTTTGGGGAATGCATTTTAAATACTTTTGGGAGAATGGGGTTTTTCGAAATGCAAATAACGTCCGATAAAATTTGCATTGAGAAACAATTTTGGCCAAAATACCGTTTGGTAAAATTTGCATTTGTAAATGACTTTTATTAAATTAAAAAAACAAGAAAATTTTGTATTTTTTTTGAAGTCCGACCATCGGACCACCGGATCTGGCGGTCAAATGGCTAGATTTGGCCCCCAGATGGTTGCCGAGGTCGTGCGACAGTTGCTCGACCCTGGCAACCGTTGCCTGGGGTTGCTCGACCCTAGCGACCGTCACCTGGGGTCGCATGACCTCAGGCGGCCGATTGGGTTGCGTGAGCCAGGCCATCAGTCACCTGGGTCGCGCAACCCAGGCATCGCCTGAGGTCCGGCAACGGTTGCTAGGGTCGGGTGACCCTTAGGCGGTGGTCGCCAGCTCCTTGCCGGTGCACTGCTGGCCTCTGGCCAGCTTCTTCGTGCGGTGCTATGCGGTGGTTTTGGAGAAAATGAACAATATCGTGGATTTGCATTCCGAAGATGCAACTTCCCAAAGTACCTCCGGAGCTACATTGGGCTAAAGGCCCTTAGAGCCACTTGGAGATGCAATTGCATCTTGCCAAAGTCGTTTAAAAAAATGAACCAAACGCGTTTGCATTTGGCCAATGGACTTTAGAGTCCCAAAGTGCCTTCCAAATGCCTAACCAAACAGGGCCAATTATGTCTTTTAGGTAATCCGTACACTTTGTTAGCATCCAGGACAAGTTTACTAGGGAAGCGCAATTGATCACAAATAGATTTAAAGTCACGGGATAAATAGATAAAGACGTATTTTCTATCTTGATGTGTTGAAGTTGTCCAAAGAGGTCATGTTCACGAGTTACCAAGCTTTGCTGGAAATGATCGGTGAGAGCTTTCCATAATCGTGTTGCTATTTGAAGATCAACGGTATGTCCGAGAACCTCTTTAGAGAGTGTGCCCATGATCCAAGATTTTCCGACGCGATCAGTAATAGCAACGATGTGTAGTCGGATTATTGACTTAGGCTGGATTTTTTGATGTCCCAGGTGGTAGGATCATCTCCCCAGTAAGGAAGCCAAAGTAAGTCTTGACTTTCAATCAGAAAAATAAACTATGCCTCCTAAAGTAAATCCCGACTTTCATCGAGTTTCAATGTAACACAGTTGGACACTTTGATGTTTGGAGGAAAGGGAAATTTTGAATTTAAAGGAGACGGCATATTGTATCGATTTTTTTTTATTAACAAGAATGAGTGTATCCT
This sequence comes from Eucalyptus decipiens, assembly GCA_014182575.1. NCBI lineage: Eukaryota > Viridiplantae > Streptophyta > Magnoliopsida > Myrtales > Myrtaceae > Eucalyptus > Eucalyptus decipiens. The sequence continues at coordinate 43,444,730 of CM024616.1, read as the reverse complement.
TGCGTAGCTTTGATACCTTGAAGATAAATTTATAATTGAGTCAATGAAGTGTAAGACAAAATAGTTCATATGCGGAAGCCAAGATCAATTAAAGACAAACCTCTAGCCATTGTTCGTATTCACGTTCGTCGAATGTCCTGAAAAATTAAGAAAATAATAGGCACACTATACTAACCAAATCTCCTCACGTACTGATGGTGTATTCTAAATGTGAGGATTTTATGTTAGACCTTGTGATCACCCGTCAGAAATGAACGTACGTTCTTTTTTATATCCCGTCTCCCATCAAGACAGTTACCAAATGGGCGGTTGTCACGAAATGGTACGAAGCGTGGAAAAACTTCATGTCGAATAGTCGTAACTTTAAGAGAAAATATGGGTCTAAAATGTGGGATCACAAAAATAAATAACATTCTCCCACTTGATCCCATCATTTTCATCATACAGATTGTCCAACTAATTCCACGAAAACTTTATGCTTAAAGAAAAGAAACAAAACACATGGATCATGGCAACATGTCCTCTAAGAGTGAGTAATATCTTCCATGTATCACAATGCATCTTATTTCTTTAATGTCAGCCTATATGTGACAACATATCTTAATGAATAAACCCCATGTTTATTCCAAAACCAATGATAAATGTTATTCTCATAAACAACAAAATGTGTACACAAAAATTGAGAATCAACATTACAACTAAATAAGAGTTTCATACAATAAAAATCGTTCATATGACGATAAATTACATGATGGGACCTATTCCCATACTAGCTACTAGCTACATGATCCTTATACTTCATTGGTGGCATGCTTTTAGTTAAAGGATCAGCTATCATCAATTTAGTGCTAACGTGTTCAATGACCACTTTATTCTCCTTAACACATTCCCTTATGGCTAAATACTTAATGTCGATATGCTTACTTCGACTGCCACTTTTGGCATTTTTAGCCATAAAAACCGCAGCTGAATTGTCACAATATATCCTTAATGGCCTAGAAATAGAATCAACAATTCTAAGCCCAGCAATGAAACTCTTCAACCATACACCATGCGAGGTAGCCTCAAAACAAGTAACGAACTCAGCCTCCATAGTGGAAGTAGCAGTCAAAGTTTGCTTGGCACTTCTCCATGACACGGCTCCGCCAGCTAACATAAAAATGTATCAAGATGTTGATTTTCGTGAATCAACGTAGCCCACAAAGTCTGCATCTGAATAACCGACCACTTCCAGGTTGTCAGTCTGTCTATACATAAGCATATAGTCTTTGGTACCTTGAAGGTATCTCATCACTTTCTTTGCAGCTCTCCAAAGGGTTTAAACCTGGATTACTCGATATCTTCCCAACATTCCCACTGCAAAAGCGATGTCAGGTCGAGTGCAAACCTGAGCATACATCAAGCTTCCAACAGCAGAAGCATATGGAATGTTGTACATTTGTTCCCTTTCCATATCGTTCTTCGGGCATTGGTTCAAATTGAACCTGTCACCCTTCACAATGGGTGCTATACTTGGTGAACAATCTTTCATCCGAAATCTCTCTAGGACCTTATTGATATAGGTTTCTTGAGATAGTCCTAAAATGCCTCGAGGTCTATTTCTATGGATCTTAATGCCAATGACATAAGATGCCTCACCCATATCCTTCATGTCAAAACTCTTAGAGAGAAATTGTTTCACCTCATGTAGCAACCCCTTATCATTGGTTGCAAGTAGTATATCATCCACATACAGTACAATGAAACAAATTTTGCTCCCACTGACCTTCTGGTATATACATTGGTCCATGACATTCTCTACAAAACCGAATGAAGAGATGACTTCATGGAACCTTAAGTACCATTGGCGGGATTCTTGTTTCAAGCCATATATAGATTTCTTAAGCTTGCATACCAAATGCTCACCTTTACTAGAGAAGAATCCTTCAGGTTGTTTCATGTAAACCTCCTCCTCTAGTTCTCCATTGAGGAACGCCATTTTCACATCCATTTGATGTAATTCCATATCAAAATGGGCAACCAAAGCCAAAACAATACGAAGAGAATCTTTCTTAGATACAGGAGAAAAAGTCTCCGTGTAATCGATTCCTTCCTTTTGAGTGAATCCTTTGGCAACAAGTCTAGCTTTATATCTTTCAATGTTACCCAATGAATCCTTCTTAGTTTTGAAGACCCATTTACAACTAATGGCCTTCGCACCATCATGTAACTCAACCAAATCCCAGACTTTCTTAGATGCCATAGAACTCATCTCTTCCTTCATGGTATTGTATCACAAATTGGATTTATCACTATCCATGGCTTGTGAAAATATTTCGGGATCATTCTCAGCTCTAATATTGTAGTCAGACTCTTGTAAATACATAATATAATCACTAGGAATAGCCGATTTATTTATTCTAGAAGATCTTCTCAATGTTGTATCAACATTCTCTTGAGGAGCATGTTGCTCAACTGGTTGTTCAACAGTTTCTAGTAATTGCTGAATAACTGGATCTACTAGATCAATATCAACAGGTTGTGGAACTTCAACAATTGGTTGTTCAATAGCCGGCTGAACTGAAGGGGCATTATAAGCAACAACCAATCTTAAACTTGAGGTGGAAGGTTGAGTATCCGTATAATCATTCTTAGGATCAAGGTCCTTCGATCGATCGCTCCCACTGATCAAGTCATTTTCAAGAAATTTAGCGTTTCTTGATTCCACAATCCTAGTGGTGTGAGATGGACAATAAAACCTGTATCCCTTAGACCTTTCGGCATATCCAATGAAATACCCACTTATGGTCCTTGGGTTCAACTTCTTTTCTTGTGGATTATAAACTCTCACTTCAGACGGGCATCCTCAAATGCGCATATGATGCAAACTTGGTTTCCAACCCTTAAATAACTCAAAAGGTGTCTTTGGGACAGCCTTGGTCGGAACTCAGTTTAATATGTACACTGACATCTTAAGTGCTTCAGTCCATAAGGATTTAGGAAGTTTGGAGCTGCTAAGCATACTACGCACCATGTCCAATAATGTCCGGTTTCTTCTTTCCGCTACGCCATTTTGGTCCGGAGAACCAGGCATAGTATATTGGGCAACTATCCCATACTCTTGAAGAAACCTTGCAAATGGACTAGGTGCTTGTCCATCTTCAGTGTATCTACCATATAATTCTCCACCTCTACCTGACCTCACGATCTTAATTTGCTTATCACATTGTTTCTCTACTTCCGCCTTAAATACCTTAAAGGCATCTAATGCTTCATACTTATTATGAATCAAATAGAGATACATGTAACGTGAGTAATCATCTATAAAAGAGATGAAGTATTTCTGACTACATGAGTCCATATCCAGACTACAAATATCCGCGTGTATGATTTCTAATATTTTTGTACTCCTCTTGGCATCTTTCTTTGTCTTGTTAGTCTGCTTTCCCTTTATGCAGTCCACACAAGTATCACAATCAGTAAAATCTAAAGTACCGAGTACTCCATCATTCACTAATCGCTTAATTCTTTCTATGGAGATATGTCCCAATCTCCAGTGCTACAACATAGAGAAATGTTCTTTCACAACACATCGTTTCATACTAGCCTTATCATGAACATGCATCGCATCATAATATGCATTGTCTTGTAAATTAATTCGAAAAAGACCATCAGACAAAGTACCACTGCCAACAATTTCATATTTAAATAATAAACAGAAGTTTGAATCTGGAAAGTTAAAAGAGTATCCCAAAGGTACAAGTCTTGAAACTGAAATTAAGTTTTTAGAAAAACTAGGAACATAAAAGGTCTTTTCCAAATTTAAAACAAAACCACTATTGAAAACTAGTCTATATGTCCCAATAGCTTCCACATACGAATGCATCTTGTTTCATGAATAGATGCTTTGTTCACTTCCCATTGGCTTCCTGTGGTTTTGAAAACCCTGCAAGGAATTCGAAATATGGATTGTAGATCCAGAATCAATCCACCAAGTGTTGTGACTTACATCAGTCATATTAGATTCATAACAAACACAAGAGATTGGATTACCTTTCTTCTCGAGCCATGTCTTAAATTTGACACAATCCATCCTTATATACCCCTTCCTTATATGATGTGCTCACGCACACCTCTAACACCAGTGAGCTTCAATGATGAAAACTTCATAATTAGGGTCATGGCATGCGCCTTCTCAGAATTGTCAAACTGCGCATCAATGGCCTCCAATAAAGCCTTAGCATTGCTATGCTGAGCAACCGAACCACGAATACTAGGAGATATCTTAGCTCTTATAAACATGGCACAAACGCGGTTGGGCCGCTCCCATTGGTTATAAAGAGCTATCTTAGCTGAAGTGCTCGAATCAATAGGAGCAGGTGGTTCGTCTTTCCTTATAGAATAGTCAATATCCATCCACCCAAATTGAAGAAGAATTGACTCTTTCCAAACTTTATAGTTCTCACCATTTAGTATGGGAACATCAAACTTAAATTCAGAAAAATTCACAGGTTGCGAAACTGCATATCAAATAATCATGCTTATGTCACAAAATTTGAGGCAAATATAAATAAATCATGTTTTACCAATGTAAACATGTCACAATATGAATCACATAACATAAAAACTACCTGTAGGCTAAGTTTTTAATTTAAATAGATTCATAATTACTTCATGAAGAAACTACCATATTATATACCTTTTCTTAATCCCTGTGGGTAAATTAAGAAAAATAATATGATATTTCATCCTAATTAATCATATTAATATAATGAAAATTCCTGTGGGATAAAATTCATCATATTAATATAATTAATTACAATCAATGTTCATTTCTAAATATGATCCGGAGGCTTTTAATATATAATTTAATTAATTAAAGATGCCGTGGCCACTCTCTAATTAATTAATTATATGGACCATTGGACATTTAATTTAATGTATAAAATACTCATAAAAATGCATGAAATGACATAATAAATAAATACATCAAGGGCAGAACAGTAAATAAATAAATCAGCCAAGGGCAAGATTGCAAAAACATGAAAATTTGAGGCAAAAGCGTAAATAGGAGCCGCGGAAGAGGGGACGACAGACGCGTGCCGAGCACGCGCCAGAATTCACGCGGGCGCGTGCAATGCACGCGCCTGGCAACTGCCGCGTGCATGGATCCCACGCGCATAGTGGTTGAGCGCTCGTGAGAGCGCGTGGCGCATGGATTCCACGCGCCTGCAACCGTAGCGCACGCGCGGGCTCCATGCGCCTTCTTCCTCGCGAATAGAAGCCTTTCCGTCGGTTCTTCCGCCATTTTCAGCCTCGATTTCACCACCGTTTCTTCTCCAGCAGCCCATCTAAGACTGAAATAAATGATGGGTTTTGAAGAGCATGCCGGCACGACTACATGGGTTCAAGTTTCGGTGAAAATGACGAAGAAACAAGCCCCAAATCATAAGAAAAACTCCTCAAACGCAAATCCTCAACCACCATGACTTCCGTCGCCCGATTAGCCTCCGGCAAACACCGATATACCGGAAAAACTCAGGACTAATATTCCTTATGGCGGTGCGACCGTATCGGTCCGAAATCAAAGGGTGGGTGGTCGGAATTTGCCTGGAATTTGCGAGTTTCTCTGTTGGCCTCAAAACTCCGAATTACTGTTCATGTTCTAAAATGCCCGAAAATACACCAAAAATTCGAGAAAAACAAGGCAGAGGCACTAAAGACGCCTTGATACCAAATGTAAGACAAAATAATTCATATGCGGAAGCCATGATCAATTAAAGACAAACCTCCAGCCATTGTTCGTATTCACGTTCATCGAATGTCTTGAAAAATCAAGAAAATAATAGGCACACTTTACTAACCAAATCTCCTCACGTACTGATGGTGTATTCTAAATGTGAGGATTTTGTGTTAGACCTTGTGATCACTCATCAGAAATGAACGTACGTTCCTTTTTATATCCCGTCTCCCATTAAGACGGTTACCAAATGGGCGGTTATCACGAAAGGGTACGAAGCGTGGAAAAACTTTATGTCGAATAGTCGTAACTTTAAGAGAAAATATGGGTCTAAAATGTGGGATCACAAAAATAAATAACATGAAGCACACAATTTTGATTGATATCTTGTACCACATAAATAGCATAAATAGAGATATTTCATATGGTGGAAGTTAAACATTTATATCTTTATAGAAATTGAGTGAAAAATACATCAAGAAAAAAATCTTTGAATGATCAACTTATGATTGTGTTATCCCCATATAGATTCGATGAAGATTTTGCACTATGACCAGATATATTAGCTATTTGATTTGTTACTTCAATATATAGAAAAGAGGAGTGGACATCCGGAGTGAAGAGAGCCAAGCTCTCTCTCAGCAAAGACATGGAGATCAACATCGTCTCAAGGCTTCCAGTGAGGTCTCTGATCCAGTTCAGGTGCGTCTGCATGCATTGGTGCTCGTTGATCTCGAGTCCCCATTTCACCAAGGCCCACCTCCAATAGGAATCTAGCTTCCCCTTCCTTCAAAGTTCTCATGACCACCAATCCACCTCAGTTCGTGGATAGTGAAGTGCTCGAATCACCCGACATTATTAAAGAAGGTACATCGGTCACCCTCCTCCGATTCCATCTGTTAGACCCTGAGGCTTTGAGGTACCATATCGAGATCGTTGGGTCCTGTGATGGGTTGGTCCATTTAGAGGCTGACCAAATCATTCTCCTGTGGAACCTATCAATCGGAGAGTCTATAGAGATCCCAAACCGTAGATCTCTTGGTGTTCCTCTTGGCACAAAGAGACACTTAAGTGCTAAAACTTCGAAAATGTACACTTAAGTGCCAAAATTGGAGTAAAATAGATAACTTAAGTGCCACTTCGGCCAAAATCCGGCCAAATTACTAATGTCGGAATTTTCCAGCGAGGTGAGTGCAAAACGACACTGTTTTGCACGCTGATGTGGCGAGAAAATGCAAAAATGCCTTCCTTATGTGGAATTTTTCCTCTGTCTTTGACCATATGACCATTAGCAATATTAGGCAAAGTTATGTACCTCAAGCTTCCGTGGAACCTGAGATGGAGAATCAAAATCTCCAATTTTTTGATGGCAATCATTTCTTAGGATAGTATACATCTAGAACAAGAAGTGAGGTTTCCAGGTTCTAAAGTCATCATTTGGGATAGGGGGCTAGAGATTGCCTCAATTGTCTGGATTTTCTTCCTGATAACAGTAGTCAATTCAAAGGAAGAGAAGAAATTCGTTCCCTGTGCTTCCTAGCTTATCGGAGTTGGAAATCCCATTAATGAAACCGCAGCCTCTAGTTGCTCGGGCACGTTGTAGGGAGAAGATATTGCTTCGGCTTGAGAAGGAGTTAGACAGGAGTGAGGTGGAATACATAAAGCTTCAGGAACGGCTTACAAAAATGGGAAGGCTGAGAGCAACATGGAGGAGGTTACCCTGCCCTAAGTTATCATGGTATGCATGCTTTGAATTCAATTGTATGCTTGTGCCTATTACGTCCTATCTTTCATCTCCTATAAATAGAAGAGAGAGGACGTCATTTCCAACATTACGTTCAGGGGATAAGATTCACCAGCTTCTAAAACGGGATGATCTTTTTTGTTTGCCCTTGCCTTTTTGAAAGAGTGTCTTCAAATTCAACGAGTTCACATGATGTGCCAGTTTCAAATGCCTCCTGTCATGCTAAGTCAAAGGGGATGATGTTTTTGAGACACGAAGTGAGTAAGTCAAAATTTAATATCTTGCTTTGACAAAGGCTTTTGGTAATGAAATATTTTTGTTTTCAAAAGTATATATTTTGGAGGGGGGGGGGGAAGCATGAGGAAACCCAGCCCTTAGTATTCTCCTTGGATGGTATTTTCTTGTTATGGTTGGATATCATCACTGGGTTGGTTTGGTGTGCCTCCTCATGCCCTCAAAATATTTTCAATTTTATTTAGTAATAGGTGGATTTACATTTTGAAAGAGTGATTTCAAAAGTTAGTTCTTTAAGTGGAACTGATGTAAAAAACAAAACAAGTCAGACTTAAGAAAGATGGACAGGTTCCCATGTAGGGAAATATGTATGGAGAGAAAAAAGGTTATACTTGAGAGGGCCTACGCCCATCTCCCCTGATGGTCCTTTGTTGATAGTGCCTATGAAGAAGTCTTTATACCAGTCACCAGTCACGCCTTCTTGTGCTCTCACGCCTTGGGGGACTGAATAATTGACATAGTAATCGAATTTACCACTCGGTTGACCCAAGGTCTCCATGATTGCCTTTCCTCCAAGCGTCTCCTTAGTGTGTTTATGGAATATGGTATGGGTACTAGGTACCACGAGGTGGTGATTCTTGCCATAACATAGCCATGGAGAGCGGAACATGAATATCCTAGCATCCAAAAGATCCTGAAGCTTGTCTTTTAGGATAGTACATTCATCTAGCAAGTGTTCCAATTCCCCCAAATGATAGTTGCAGTACTTGGATGGATCATAATTGAAAAAGTACTTGGGAGTAGGACACCTCAACTCCCTAGCAATCATTCCTTGCTCTAGGAGGATGGGGAAAATAGCGATCATCGATTTAGGAAGTGGCGAATATGGTCACATGTTGCTTGAGGACTAAGGTAGTTGGGCTCCTTGCCAGGTCATGTCAGTAGGGTATTCTTCATTCATTTCGGTTGCAAACTCCTCTGTGTGACTAGAGAGGAATACATGGGCAGCTTGAGCAAAATTTTCCGTCAAGTGGTATACTGTCTTGCTTAGTTTGTTGACTTGACGTTGAAGCTAGTTGAACAAGAAGTCATCGCTTGTTCCTTCCAGTTGTTCCTCCTCAATGGCACCTATGAAAAGGTTTCCAAACATAGTGGTTATGTCATCTGGCCCTTCTTTCTTTGTGAGTGTCTATCGAGTTATGTTATCCTGACCCCTACCTAGGTAAATGGGAAATTTCGAGCTTTCATGGTTGAATTGTTTTGAAGTACTGATCATTTCCTCTTCCTCATGCATCATCCTCGCATGGCCTGGGAAGGTTTATTTGAGGCGGGGATATACAAGGCCGATTTTTTTTTCTTTGCCTTTCTCTCCGTGCAATATCCTAACCCGATAGTGTGGGGTCTCTTAGGGCTTTGATAGGCTAATAGATGCCTTGGTTTCCCTTGCCGAGCCTTTGACCGAGGGTAAAACCGTATCTAGCCATGATTTTCTCTACCGTGATTGCAGCACTTGACATTTCGAGGACTAGGGGTGGAGTCCCTCGAGTCCCATGTATAGTAGATACGAGTTCAAATGATTGATAGCTGGATTCATTTTTACAATCAGGCTCAACATAAGGAATGACCATCTTGTGGTAGATACGGTGGTCCTCTTCTCCGCGAACCGTGACTAGTTTTTCTTCAACCACGGACTTTACATTTTGATGGAGACTTGAGTGTATTACTCCGGCGATGTGGATCCATAGGCGACCTAAAAGGAAGTTGAATGTAGTGAAAATATCCATTACTTGGAACAAAATTTTGAATGTGGTTGGACCTATTTGGATGTCTAGCTCAATTTCACCCATAGTTTCCTTCTTTGTCCCATCGAATGCTCGAACGAAAGTCTTGGTTGCTTGAATCCGAGACGTCTCTATTTTAAGACGATAGAGTGTCTCTAGTGGACATATGTTAAGAGCAGATCCATTGTCAATTAGTACTCGAGCGACGTGGGAGACGTTGCACTTGACTAATATGTAGAGACCTTTGGTGTGTCCTTTACCCTCCTTAGGGATCTCTTCATCAGAAAACACCATTTGATCTTTTAGAAGGATGGTGTTGACAAACTCCTCGAGTTTGTCATGCTCAATCGTTTCAAGGACATGTACTTCGCTTAATACCTTCGTCAGGGATTTCCGGTGCTTGATAGACGTTTGAAGTAATACGGCAAAGAGATCTATGCTAGTGATTTCAACAATTGTTCCACCATATTGTATTCACTGGCTTTGATTACAGCAAAAAATCTTTGGCTTCTTCATCGATGATGGGCTTGGCAAGCTGCGTATTGGCTTTAGCATAGATTCGCCCAGACCTTGTGACTAGGCCAACGTTGAGGTTGTAGGACTAAGGAACTGCATTTTTGCTTTCATATTTATAACGTTGGGGGATCTCAATAACTATATGTGCCTCTACCGTTGATGCTTGGGCTCGAAGATGCCTTTAGGCGGGGTGGGATCTGTCTTTTCCTTTCCCGTGTTTAGAGCGGCAAACCCATCATTCCAATCGATGACGACTTGTGATATAGTAGAGATTATGCTAGTGTGGCCAGTATGTACAATTTTTCCAGCCTCCATCATTCTTGATACTCTTTTTTTCATTGTTGCTAATGGTGGTACTTCATTGACTGAATAATACCTAGCCTTTACTAGCCCTCGATAGATGTCGACGGTATGTGCTTTGACATTTTTGATTCGACTGACTTCATAACTGAATACTGCGTTTACTTTGTCGATATGGTCAAGGAGAAGATTGCTCTGGACATTTGGTTTGGTGATTTGGAATGAGAAAGATTTAGTTTCCAATAGGTTCTAGATTTGATTCTTAAGGGCGAAGCACTCATAAGTCGAGTGCCCTACTTTGCCCATGTGGTAGTTGTATATTTTTGACGGATCGTAGTTGGAAAAGCATTCGGCGTTGGGTCATTTTGGCTCAATCGAAAGGATGTTTTTCTTCTGGAGGATTGCTAGTACCTGCAATGGAGATCCAGGAAGCGGAGTAAATTGTCTCCTGTTGCCATAACACTAGGACGGCTGACGGCTGGTGGTCTATTGTTGTTTTGCACTTGTCTGAATTGTCAGAGGATGATTGTAGGTCACGTTGACATCTACTAGGGGTTCTTAATCTTTCTTCATGTTGAGCCTCCTGCTCACGGGTGTGGGTTTAGTGAACCAACCATCCGTCAATCCTATCTCGATTTGCTCCCCTATTGGAATGAGTTGATTAAATGATTCGGCGATCGTAGTTATCATTCGATTGCGGTACTCATAGGAGAGGGTTTTGATAAACATTTTTCTTAGCTTGAAATTGGTTGGTTCAGGACTAATTTGGGCAGTTAGATTCCTCCATCTAATGACATATTTTTTGAACGATTTGTACTTTTTCTTCTTTATACGCTCAAGATCCTCACGAGAAGGGGTAATGCCCATTATGAACTTGTACTGCTTAAGGAATGTCTCACTCACTTCGTTTCACGTTTCGAGAATGTTCATGTTCTTTGTAATGTACTACCTCAGAGCAAGGCCTACTAGACTTGATTGGAACAACTGGATCATCAAGGGTGCATTATTGACATGTTGGGCCATCCGAACCAAGTACATTTGCAAATGAGCTTTTGGGCAAGTCGTGCCATCATACTTTTCAAATTCGGGTATTTTGAAATTTTTTTTGGCATTTTGACTTTGAAATAAACGGAGAGGTCCGTCGGAGTAGGATTTTGGAGGCCTTGTAGTTGTTTCAGCCTCTCCTCAAGCTTCTTGAGGCGTTTGTCATGCTCAATTTTAGACAAATTGTCTGGCTTAGCTCTCTTAATCGTGGTTTGGTGCAGATCATCCTCCAACTCGGGCATATTATCATTGTTATCTCTACCTTGATCACCCTTGATGGATGATTGTGGTAACAATACTTCGATTGAGGCTATGGTGGGAGTAAGTTTTCCTTGGATGTATTTGCTTTGAGAGTTGTTGAAGCATGTTAAAGACTTGTTTCATTTCGTTTTCCACAACCGTAACACGGCTTGGTACATTCTCTTTGGCCATTCTTGCCCTTGCTTTTGAGCGAGTTTGGATTAGCGGACGTTGACGTTTTGTTATTACCTGGTCATGAATAAGTACAATGTGTAAATAGAGAGTCAGTCCATGATGATGACCTAGTCCTACTCTTTCTATTTATTCATGAAAGTTTGTACATATAGAGGATTTCCTAAGCATGGATTGAAAAAAGGCATGCGACATATTAGCATTGACTAAAAAGATATTCAATTTGAAAGACGACGAAAGCATGAATTTGAAAACAATTTTTCAAAAGAAAAACTTCTATCCCTTTTTGAAAATTTTTTTTTTTGGAAAAGAAATTTATAATATGCTTGAGGAAATAAAAGCACCGACTGAAAGTAATTTCTTTTGCAAAAGCTTTTTTTTTCATAAAAAAAAAACTTTATGACAATTACTTCCTAAATTTAAATGACTGTAGTATTACACACTAGACTAATCATGGACCGCTCAATTCATACAAGAAGGTAGGTAAATTGCGAAGTGCATATATAAAAAAACTTACTTCATGCGATAAAATAGATGACAATCACACAGACATGCACATGATATGTGTGGCTCGATGTCTAACTGAGAAGGCTTATTGAAATTAAAAAGGCGTTTGCCCGTTGCAGTCTCTTGTTGGCATCATACCCTTCTAATCTTGGCTCTACTTAAAGGAATTTAGGGAAAGAAAGGCAACCTTTACATCGTAGTCTCACGTTCAAGGCCGTATATTTCTTACTACCATCCTAAATATCCTATGGTGACCCAGGTCTGACGGCTGGATTGTGTGTGCCATGTGTAGTGCTAAAATATTAAAACATGCACAGCAATTTACAATCACAAAGCATTCTATTAAAATAGCCCTTTAAGCTACTGACCTGTATAAAAAAGAGAAAAAAAACCCAAGTTAGTAAAGTGCTTAAATAAGATAAAACGGCCTAAGTCCTCAAAAATTGTCCCTAGTGGAGTCGCCAAGTTGTCGCGACCATTTTTTTTTTTTGCCCTTGATTAGGGTGGGCGTTTGCGGAGGCTAATGGTTTGGCTAGTTCTATTAGGCTTAGCCTGGGCTCTCCCAAGCCCGCCAATTCATGACTTAATGATTTGATTTTTTAACTTATAAATTAATTTTAAAAGGAGTCGTTACTAATTAATTTGGGGTGGGTAGATTATAAACCCAAGTGAAATACTGAGAGGAATATTCACTCATGCACAACTAGAGAAATTAGGATCAATGACTTGATTATACTAGTTAATTACTAATGCCCTTTTGGTACCTAATCTTGTTTAAATCCTAAGGCTTTTTGGATTTTTGGGGTTTTTCATGAATTTTGTGAAGGAAAATTATTTTTTTTGGTCTTTTTCTATTTTTTTAACATAAAAAGATTTTTTTTTTTGGATTTTTGATCTCTTTTTGAAGATATAAATAATTTTTTTTTGGTTTTTTTTCTAATTTTTTTGGACTTTTTAGGAAAACATGGGATATTTTTTATTTTTATTTGTTTGAAAATAATTTTTTATATTAAAATAATAATAATAATAATAATAATAATAATAATAATAATAATAATAATAATAATATTATTATTATTATTATTATTATTATTATTATTATTATTATTATTATTATTATTATTATTATTATTATTATTATTATTATTATTATTATATATTTAGGAAATGACCGGGTCGGATTCTCGGGTTGGGACCGACTTGGTTCATTAAGATTGGTGGACTAGGTTGGGATCGAGATACGGGTCCAAATGATATACCCCTTTTTTATAAAAAAAATAAGCCTGAACTAAATGAAGATATGTTGGCCCAAGAATCAGTTAGCCCATGCTCAGGCCCACGTCCAAATTGGCCTCACAGTCTTGACCCGGTTTTGGCCAAACCCTACCTGATTGGAGGGTTTTGCCGACTTGGCTCACAGCTGCGACCTAGTTCGCGACCTTCGCTGCTTCTGGTGTGGCTACAATGGAGACGACAGAAGGAGCGTTCGAGTGGCGCCCCAGCTACCTCGAGTCAAAGGTTCGAGCTCTGCTTGGCCCGCTTCGTTTGTCGGCAGCCATCGCGTCTCTCGCCGTGGTTGTCAAGTGCTTGGACTCAAGGAAGGGAAAGAAGACCTGGTTCGAGCCTTCGTCGAATAGGTCGAGGGCGTCATTGGGAGGAGGGTTTCTTAGCTCGAATAGGCAATTTCGGCGACAACGGTTTAGCACAAGGCAGCAAAGCTAGGACGGTCGGCGATCAGAGCTTGAGTGAGCCAGATGGCTGTGAGCTCTGGCTCGGCCTTCCTAGAAGCGAGGCAACAAGCAGGGGGTCGGGGATGCTCACTGACTTCGTGGCTACCTACTGGAGGTCGTCGGCGGCAGTTGGGATGTTTCAATCGCAGCTGGGACCCGTTGGCTGTTTGCTGGGTGTGGCCATCGGTAACCTTCTCTCAGATCCGGCTCTCTCTTTCTCGCATCGCTCATGCTTGGCCCCTCTCCGGCCAAATTTGAACCTCAGATCTCAATCGCCCTCGCTCCGGTTGACCTCCATTCGGATCTAGGCTCATTAGCTCTCGGGCCTCCCCTGATATCTCTTGAGGGAAGTTTCCGGAGCTTGTGTACCTTCGATCTTCCTCGGCGTCGTTTGTGCCGTTTAGCCTTCGTTGGAGGGCCTATTTATAGGTGAGGGGGAGGTCGGTCAATGGGGCTTTGGCCGTCGGTCCTCACATGCCGACCGGCCTTGGTGTGGCCGGACCGGTGTCGCTTTAGCCGCCCACTTGCACCGCTGCTCCGCATTGAAGGCGTGTCCCCACTGCTTGCACCATATGTTGGCGTTGTTGTCCTTGCGAGCATCGGTGGCCTGTGTGCATGAGGTGCAGCGCCGGGGAAGAAGGGGGAAGGAGGAAGAAGGAGAAGGGGGGCTGGGTCGAGTTGCGAAGGCTAGGCCTTCGGGGCCGGCGCGAGGAGGGGGGGGGGAACAAAAGGAAAGGGGTTGGGCTCAAAGGCCAAGCCCTAGCGACTACTGCTTCTTTTTGTTTGTTGTTTTATTTATTATTTTGTTGTTGTTTTTATTATTATTACTAATATCTGAAAAAAAAAATAGAAAAAAGGAAAATAAAAGCTAAGCCTTAATTTAAAATACCTAGATGAAATTTAGGTGTCAACAGTGAGTAAGTATGGCGACTATCTCAATCTCCTTTCGCTCTATGAAGTCAATGGCTTAAATGAATATATATTCTTAGGGGTGATTTCTAGAATGTTGGTATGAGATCCCACCCCTCTTGGGGTTTGCAAAGTTTGTTAATTGGTAGGGATTCTAACTCTTAAGGATGTAAGTGATCTGTAGGTGATGGAAAGACTACTAATATTCAAGAGGATGAGTGGCTATAAGGTGTGATAGGAGGCCCAACGGACCAAGTAGACCCTCAAAAAGTAGAACTGTTTAACTAGAGTGAAAGGATTTGGAGTGAATAAAGATTGCACAACCTATTTGAAGAGTATATAGTGAACAAAATCCTGACTATTCCATTGTGTTCAAAGTCTGATGGAGATAACTTGGTCTGGTTAGGAAACAAAATAGGAATGTACTTTAATAAAGAGGGGGTACATGTGGCATCCTAAAATTTCATAATAATCCCTAGATACATTGCGACCTATAAAAAGGTATTGAAAGCGCCATCGGACAATATTATAGCCATTAGACCAATGGATTACAATTAAACAAGGCCGAGCATTGAATGTACTATTGTTTTGATTGGGAATATATCATATGTTCATGAGTGATTTAGATTGTGTTAAAAGATGAATTGATGAGGAATTTTTCTATTCTTTGCCGTGTACTCTATAAGTTGGATTACCATCGATTAATGTTGCTAAACTTTATGGCCATGTGAATATTTGAAATTAAGTAATTATGAGTGGGGATTAAGGTGGATTATTTGGAGAAGATGTGGGCTGGATACCTAAGGCCAAACCAGCCCAAAGCAGTAGCCCACCATTCCCCCATTTGGTCAACTAAGGCCTGGCCCAAGCCTAGCCGAGTGAGGCCCATCATCTTTGCATGAAGAATGACAAGTGGCGAGAGGGATTATACAAGTGTCTCTTGAATGCAAAGCTAATGATTACTAGCTAATCATGAGGGTGAAAGAAAAGAGAAGGGGCGGAGTGAGCGAGGGGGCTGTTCGCGTGAAAGAGAGAGAGAAAGCCAAGAGAAAGAGAGAAAGCTGAGAGAGAGAGAGAGAGAGAGTTGTTTGTGAGGGTGCTTCGGCGAGGGAAGAAGGAGACCAGCCTTGTTGTGTGTGCGCCTAGCTTCGCCGTCGATTGTACTGCGTTCGAAGTCCTCTAATTGCCATGTGCTTGCTGTGATTTCATTGGATTTAAGGCAAGTGAGAGTCCATTGATCTACCCTTTGCTTGCTGTGGTTGTGTGTGAAGTGTAATATATTTTGGAGATGCTTGAGTTGTGATGCTGGATGTTGGAATTCGAAGGTATAGGAGTAGTTCTTTAAGCTAGTAAACTGTTTCATGGAAAAACAGCTTGACCTTTGGCGAATCCGTGAATTTTCTGTGATTATCTAGCCGAAATTTGACTTCATGTCCTTGATGAAAGTTGTAGATGACACATTGAGGAGTAACATACTAAAATTTGAGGAAACGGACAAGTGTTGGTCGGTGAAACGATTTTTTCTCTGAAATGGTTAGATCTGGAAATCGTTACCGAGGGTTAGGGAGAGTTATGGTGATTTTAGCTTTTGATATATCATGAATCTGACTTCGAATTCTTCACAAAACTTTTACCTCTAGGTTTTATTTTATTTTATTTTATAACATATCAAAATTTCAGAATTTTCTGAGTTGATTTGGGGTTTATACCGAATTTGTGAATAAAACTGTGCAATGGTGATGTTTTGAGATTTCAAGGCTGTGATGCATGGACCATAGCGACTTGTAAGAAGTTCTTTTGACATGGTGTTCTTCATGAAACCTTTTTCTCTAGATCTCATCCATAACATGTTAACATGTTAAATTTTCAGAATTTATTAAGATCGTTTACTAATTTTTCCAGAATTTTAATTAAAGGAGTGCATTATGTTTTATCCGAAAATTGTTTTATTTTCGAGAACAAATGAATTGCTCTATGAGGTGTGTTATCTTGGGTTGTTATTTATATGGCATATGTGGTGACATTCAACATATAATATAACATCAAAAGATTGATTGAAACCTTTGACATTGTTGCTTCAAATGCTATTTGAAAGTGAGACATATGTGAATATATACTGTGGTGTTGATGATACCATCGGACCCTTGAGTCGACGATGCCCCAGGAGTGTTGGGATGCCCAGAGGTATGTGCCGGATGTCCTTGGGAGTTTCGAGATGCCCGGAGGTGTGTGCCGGATGGCCTCGTGACACTAGTTGGGGTGCGGGATGCCTGGAGGTGTGTGCCGGATGCCTAGAGGTGTGTGCCAGAGGTCTCGCGATGCCAGGTTGGGTGCAAGAGTCATGAAAGATGCAAAGATTGATCATTGGAGAAAAATGAGATCCTTTTTGAATATCAAAATGGGAAATGAATCATGTGCGTGTGTGTGCATATGACATGGTGCATGAATTGCCTATGAAATTGAGTTGGTACTATTTGGCATTGAGAATGTGATCATGAAGGCATTGAATGGATCTAATGGGGATATATACATGATTGTATGGATGATGTAAATCATGCGCATGTGTGTGCATATGGCATGGAACATAAATTGTCTTAATTAATGGATCTCATGGATATATGAGCATGGTTGCATGGATGATATGTGCATTCCACATGAAAGTTTGGTTGTTTTGCTTGTTGCATTGTGTAGTTTGATGGATCTTTTACTGCTAAGTGGTTGTACTCACCCCTTTTGAGGACTAACATTTCAGATTAAGAGATGCTTCTGTTAACGGTCACGCGTGGTACTTTCTATGGCTTACCGTTTGACGTTGAGGTCAAGTGTTCGGAGCATTCCTGTGTTGGTGTTCGTGGTCTGGTGTTTGTTGACACCTAATTTAAACTTATAAAATAAAAATGGAAAATAATCTTTGATTAGAGGGAAATTTTGAAAAAAATTTGAATTCAAAAATTCAATAACCGTGTGTTTTTGGAGCCACTATTTTGTTGAGCGGTTGAGCAAATATGTGCAAATTTTCACCTGCAAAAACAAAGTCGAGTGATTCTTCTATAAAAGGGAATGCAAGGTTTCGGAATAAAGGGGGCTTCTCTTCATCTTTCGTCCAGGAAAAAAAATAGAAAACTGAAAGAGAAAGGCAAAAGTGAAAAGTGAGAGAGAGAAGGAGTTGACGTGACCATGGAAAATAGAGAAAAAGTACAGTGGCAGAGAGAAAGGGTATAGTTCGGCAGAGACGTGAGGAGAGAGGTAGAGAAGAAAAAAAAAAAAAAAAGGAAAAAGTTGACAAGACCCTACTGTTCACCTTCTTCCCCATTTCGCTTCTACTCTACACGGTGTTGTTGCTCGTCCGCCACCACACCACCAGCGTGCGATTAACGCCGTTTGAAGCCCGACGATTGCCCGCTCCACCACACCTCTGCACCAGCGAGCTCGCTCCGACGCCGACGCCCTTGCTCCATCTCTGCCCAAGGCGAACTGCTGTTGCTCGAATGCCGCCCCTGCCCGCGTCCCTGTCCACGGCGACCATTCAACGCTTGCAATCGTCGACGCCCGTACCAGTCGGCCTCCAAGCACCACCACGCCTCCACCACCGTTGCCTCGCCGAACTCGCCACTGACGCGTAGCAGCACAGCCGCCAACGCTCGCGCTCCACCGCACCTCTGCACTAGCGAGCTCGCACCGACGCCGCGCCCACCATCGGTCCCTGCCTGCGCCTCCACCTCGGAGTCCCCGTAGCCGAAGTCCACCGCACCTGCTGCTCGTCGCAACGCCAGCAGTCGTGGCGCTTGACGCCGAACCGACGCCTCCGACGCACCAGCCCGCGAGCCCTCCTCGCCGACCCAGCCGCTAGACGCGTCGCCGCTCTACCGCCTCCGCCATTGCGCCTCAGCCCGAGCCACCATTGCTGCGACCCGCGACCCCGCTGTTCGCCGGTCATCGATGCCGCGCCTCCCTGCTGCTGCTGTCGCCTAGTCCTCACCGGAGCTCCGACGCCGGCCCGCTCCGACGCTGACCATCTTTCATTCGAAGTTGTCCAGCAAGTTCAATACCGTTGGTACCATTTTCCTTGTGCAGGTTACTTGAAGCTTGAGAAGGGTGAATTTGGAATGTTCCTTGCTGGTTTCCATCTTGGAGATAATTTTTCAAGCTAGGTAAAATTTTAGATTAAATTCAGCTATCATTTAGATTTTTTAGCTTGTGGAATTGACTTGATTTGTTTTGTTTTTATCATTATCTAATTATGAAACTTGTCATATTAAGTCATAATAATAAAAAATATTGAGCCGCGAGACGTCGGCTTAGATTTTTTGTTATTTTGACTTTTCATGGTAAATTCATGAATTACTTTGCATCATTAATTCATATTAAAATGCCATTGATTTACATGGATGGATTTTTATTTTGGCGTGTTATTATTTATTTGCTCACCACATATCGCGCATCATATTAGGTACTTTGGTCTATACACATTTCACATTTGATCACATTTTAAGTTTTTTTAGTTTTTTTCTAAAATTCATGTAGAATTAGGATAATTTTCTTTTAATAAAACCAAAAAAAAATGTTATTTAGGTTATATAGATTTCATAATGTGCACATTAATTGTTGCATTTTAATTAGTGGGTTATAGGTTAATGTTTTAACATTCTCATTATGTAGTATTTTCTTTAAAAAAAATAAAAAAAATATATAAAAATAAATAAATATATAATATTTTAAAAAAAAAAATGCCAAAAAATTAGCATTGCATCATTACGTTGCTTTCTTTTAATTACTAGGTCATTTCAAATAGAAAAGGAAAACATAAAAGTCTTTTACTTGGTTAATTAATAGGTTAGTTCATAATTAATCCCATTTCATATCATCATTATTTAATTGAGGTTGCATATGTATAATAATAAAAAAAAATCATAAAAAATCACAAAAAGAACATGCATATAGAATTATTATGTCATTCATCCCTTGTCATGAAACACATGCATATTTAGGATTATATAATTTAGATTGCATACATATAGTGATAAGTTTAAGTCATACCATATGAATTGCATCTCGCATGTTATTAAAATAAATTCATGCATATTAAATTAGATTAAGATTGTATATAATTAACATTTTTTTAAAAAAAAAAAGAAAAAGAAGAATTATGTGTCATGTCATTTAGAAATCATGTTTAGGACATGCATTTTTATTAGCAATTTTTTTATTTGAATGTTATTTTATTGATTGTGCACCCGCATGACCATCATTTGCATGTTAGTAGCTTAGGTTTAAATTAATCAACATTGCCTGCAAAATATTTTTAAAATTAAAATAAAAGGTACCGAAAGGGCGTTAGACTAATCTAGCGTAACCATGTCCCCGGACCTATTGAATCTCTGGTTTGCAATAGTAAAGTATTCTCCAATACTTTACTTGGGTTTCTAATCAGCCCTAATTGGTTAGTGGCGGCTCCAAATTGAAATTGCATGTTTAAATGAATTAATTTCTATCAAGTCGCGATTGGTAGGACTTGGGAGGGTCTGTGCCAAGTCTTCGGACTTAGCAATCCATTAGCCTCTTTTCGAATAATTCACCCTTCAAAAAAATTCGGGAAGGTCGCGACAGTGTTCATTCATGTTCGTGTTTTAGTTATGTATGACATGGGTCTACTTGATGGCCCCGTAGTCCAGGAGTTCCTGTCCGTGCATATTCGTCACGACGGGATCATGATGGGGATGCCACCGCTGCCACTGGCCAATGCACCAGGCTGGGTGTGATTGTGCGTGTGATTGGTAGAGGATGACACTTTTTGGATAACCGACATTGGATGATGGATTGATATACATGTCTGATGTGGGATCGGGTACTTTTGGGTTATAGCTGAGCTTAGTAAAGCCTTGGCCTTTTGTTGTACCAACTCGTGATGTCCATCATAATTATGTAAATAAAAGTGGTTTGGATTTAACTTATCTATAAAATGTGTAGTTGGTGTGCATTGCATTGCATTATTTTGTTGGAGTATGGGGTAGGGAGATTTTGATTTTGCTTCCGCTATATGGACTGCGGTGGGACCGATTGAGATAATATAAACCTCAAATACATATGGACCCACTATAATTCAATGGTATCAGAGTGATATGTTATTAGGACAAGTGAAAGGCGAGCGAACTGTGGCGACCCTAATGGATCGGGAGTTGTGTCGAGGGGTGCCATAGTACAACAGCTTTAGAGCTATTGAACATTCACCAACTACTGATCAAGCATCATCATACTATCAAACACCTTGGGCTCTATTGTCAAAAATCTGAAAATTAAACTCGTACGAAAAAACTAGACTTTTCATGTGAAGCATATTTCAAAATGCATTGCTCATGCGAGAAAACCCGTTCAAACCAAATGTCTTACATAATCCAATTTGTCCGCTATGCTTACAAGCCTGGGAAACAATTGAACACCTTTTTCTGTTATGTCGCTCGACAAAAGCAAGGTTAGACCCAAGATTGGAGATCAAGTTCTCGCATAAGAAGTGAATTCAACCTATATCCTAGAAGTTCCCAGCACATGATCCAAGGGTAATCCATAGTTTTGTCATGACGCGGCCCCTAAATTAGACCACACGAACCGGATCTTGAAGAAAATCTTGTTGATGTTCCCTCCCGCCCTTACAACACTTCAATTGGATTGGAAGACCATACTTTGATGATTCGTCATGAAAATCTTGCAAATCGAATCGGATCTCTGTGTATCCACTTGATGATTACCTAATTCTGACCGTAATCGATTCAACCCAGGATCATAACCAGATTTCCCAATAGTTAATGTCCTTTTCCTATTATGCATAAACTTCAATTTGGATGCTACAAGGTATTGCCCCAGAGCCAGGTCCGTCAGATCACGATCAAACGCTCGAGCAATGTTTGAATTAGTCTACGTATATTGAAGGAAGAATCCAGGGTTCTTGTCGAGGAATCTTCGGAGAGCTTATAAAGCCAAGTCGCATTTTGTTGCCAAACGTTTTAAATTTGCAAAAAGAAAGTCAAAGTCGTGAATCTGAAAAAGGAGGACGGCTATTCATTGAGCCACTCCAATGAACTCCCGTTGCGTGTCTTTGATCTAAGGCAAAAATCCTTAAAAATAGATACAGCGATGATCCTCTCGAGTCCGACATCGTTTTCCTAACCAAACGTAAAGATTTGCTCTGCACTCCGAGATCTTTGCCCTCATTTTCATGCAGCTCATCTTTTTAGAATTGGGTTAGTAAAATAAAGGATCCTCTTTAGATTGGAAGAGTCTTTTGGCCACTAACACGTTATTCCTGGTCAAAGCAAAGTTTTAATTGAAGAAGACGAGTTAGCAGTAGTTAGAACTTTTCCAAGTACATGCATAGAAACTTGACCACCCTAAGTTCTAGGGTTTGCCCAGACTATAAAGTATTTGAATGACTGATTTGGAGTAATAGAATTTAGAAAAAATACAAGCTACAACAAACATAAAGTAAAGATCATACATCTGTTCGGAATATTGAGTACTTCAAGGAAAGACAATCAACATAATTTTTTTGGTCTGTAATCCTCATTTACATAAAATATAAGTCTTAATTCATGTTTGCTACTTAAACGTCAATGATTTTAATAGAAATACTGCAAACCCCTTTGGGTCCGTCCATGGATGCATTAGTTGCATAATAAATAATAGACTTGGTCGACTACAATCGAATGTTCTTTAGGTTCACGTTTTAAATAAAATTATTACAATTCAGACTAAAAAAGAAAGCAATTAGGACACTATGGAACCGTGGCGTGCACCACTAGAGTTGAGCCGACCGACTAGATAACCATCTCGATTAAATATTCTTACATGATTTAGGTGCACCAGAGCCTAGCTCACACGCACCGTTGGATGGGACGAGTTCATACAGTAGAATCATGGGAGATTGGCTCCACCTAGACTTTGAAGAATATCACAGGAATTAAGAAAGCAATGATTAAAAATTAAATTTCCCAAGAAAATAATGTTTTCACTGAAAGCCATAAAACACACTTTGCTTTTACAGTACATATTGTTATTTATATTAAGAAGACAACTAGATTCCTCTATATTTCGAATGTCTAATCTTATGGATTGATCGGGTCAATTAACTGACAATAAGAATAATTAGAATCAAATCATATCTCCTACTCTAATATAATCTTCCGATGATTCACTAATAATATTATTAACCTTATCAACGTCCCTAATATTATTATTAATCTTCCGATGATTTTATTATTATTATTAATATTATTATTAATCTTCCGATGATTCAGTAATAAGATTAGGTGAAAAACCTAGTCCCAATTTGTATTGTAACCTACAATGATCAAAGCATGGTAAAAGTTTGCATGGTAAAGCTTTTGTGTCAAGAATTTGATGAGTCAAGAAGCTTGAGAGTGACTTTCTCTCGAAAGAAATGAAAATTGATCTCCACATACTTTGTCCTTGCATTAAGGATTGGATTTGCTGTCAATGAAATGGCCTAGCGGTTATCACTGTAAAGCAAAGTTGGACCCATGAGAGAAATACCCAAATCTCTCAATACAAAAGAGACCCACGTAAGATCCACCGTGGTATAAGCTAAGGCCCTATATTCAACCTCCATTGATGATCTTGACACTGTCACCTGCTGTTTTGCAGACCATGAAATTATATTTGATCCCAAGAAAGTGCAAAACCTGATCGTTGACCTCCAAGTCTCAAAACAGCTAGCCCAATCAAAGTTCATATACCCGTATAAATTCAGCGTGTTATTAGAGTAAAGATAAAGCCCGGTTGTTGAGTTCTTTCCACATACCGCAAAGCCAAGTTGCTGAGTTCCTTTCAATAATATTATCAACCCTATCAAACTTTACTCACACTAAAATTGAAGTCCTCGATGCTTGGCACGATGCACTTAAACTTAATTTTAAAAGTTTAACCTCTCTTTGGGTGTGATATGTATAAAGCGGAATATAAAGTTGTGGAATTTTCTTTATATTTCATTGAACAATACATTAGCCTATTTATAGGCTTTATGGAATGTTTATCTAAAGTAATAGAATATTACAATAGAAATTACAATCATTAAGAATTAGACAGATATTAAGAATTAGACAATATATGTCTAATAGGGTGTTTGATTCAAGGAGCATAGGATCCTCCAATTGACTTTTCCTGTTGTGAATGAATGTTTCTACAAAATGTGTTTCCATAATGTTAGATGATGTACATGTACATATCAATGACTGACTTGTTTCTTTATGTTTTATAAAGATTAATACTGCGTTTGGCAGTTGGGATAAAATTCGGGATAGGATATGCTTTATCCTATGGTGCTCGCTCAGGATATCATAAAGTCGGATATAAGGAGGATATAAACATGATAAAATTATCCCATGGGGAAGGTGGGATAAATGTGGATAAGATTTCTAATGTCCATAATAGGAAAGTTATTTTTCTTGAATAAAAAACTTATTAAATTAAAATTATATTTCAATATAAATAATATTTGGATTCTAATTTAAGGAAAAAAATAAAAAATAAAAAATATTTTTAATTAATCTTATTTTAATTTATATATTCAACTTTAATTCTATCTTATAATAAACATTCAATCTATAAATTAAATATTTATATTTATTATATATTTTAGGTATTTATATTTTTATTTTGGGTATATTTGTACATTTTACTATTTGATACAATTTTATTAAAGAATGATGAAAGGGAAAAAAGAAATAATAACAAAAATAATATAAAAAAGAGGAAGAATAAAATAAAAATAAAATAAAATAAATTAAGGAATAGTGTTACGAAAGATTTTCACCATCTTCGTTTATGAACATTTAGGTTCATTTATAATGATATACCATTTATATCAAAAAAATGTACATGATATGATGTTGGACATATCTGACTTTAATACTGCGATTCACAAAACAATTGATAAGATATAAAAAAATTCTAGGATTTCATATCCTATCCTATCTAGTCATATCCTAATTAGAAATCCGGACAACCAAACGTAGCCTAATTGATTCTTATAAACAAAACCCCAAAAAGTACATGGTATTCTAGGGTTCAAAAGTTCTTGCTTCGGCAATCCATTCTAGAAGATAGAAAAAGAAAAATAAAAAGAAAAAGAATCAATTCACCGACTACGTGATTGGAATCTCCATAAATCAAGCTTGATTAACATCCCTTTGAACTCAAGGATCGTACTCAGGTCTGCAAGAAAGATAAAAAAAAGAGTTTCCTATAGATAGCCATGAAGGACATTAACGCTTCCAAAATGAAGGGCCTTGGGTTACCTAATTTCTTACAGAGAGATAAGATCGAAGTCAAATCTGACAGAAATTGAAGAAATGGCAGAAAAATGGGGTGTTTGGGAGAAATTATAATTTGTATGTTCTGTATATTCATGTATAGGAGCACAGTTCTATATACGTTACAAGAGAAAAATAGAAAAGAGAATATACACGATTATATCATGATTACATTCCCACTTTACCAAGCTAATCACAAATTAACCGGATCAATTAATTGGTGATATAATCAATGGAATTGATATCTGCCATCATTTTTGGAACAAAATCGCTGACTAAAAAAGAAAAAAAAGATATGGAAATATCTGCAAATCAAAGCCGAGAACCCTAACAAATAGTTTCTCACACGTCGCGTATGGCACTTTTCTTTTCCAAGATGACGTGTCTTCGCCATAGTCTCCCTGTACGCGTGTTTATATATGAGACCCTTGAGGGCTCTCCCTCTCAACTTCGCCACAAACGCCAACGCGCACAAACTTGCCCATCATCTTTTCATCCCTTCAACTTCAGAATGGCACAAAACCATCCAGTGGTCTCACATCGCATGACGATAACACTCATCTTGATGAGCACACTGGTGTGCCAATCCAAGCTTTTGAACGATTCACTATACCGCGAGCTCCTTTCTCTGCCCATCGCCAGCGACCTCCACATTGACCCCGAATCCATCGCTGAGGCCTCTGTTGACTATGGCCTCATTGTTCGAGAAAATCCTGCAGTCGTCCTTCGCCCATCTCAGCCCGAAGACATCGCAGTTCTCGTGGCGTTCGCGAACAGTAATTTCTCTATTCCTTTCGCTATCTCAGCCAGAGGATGTGGCCACTCCGTCCGGGGACAAGCTATGGCTCGTGATGGGGTCGTTGTGAACATGACGTCTCTTGGTAACAAGACCACCGTGTCGTGGAGCCAGTCGCTCGGCCACTATGCTGACGTCGGAGGCCAGCAACTTTGGATCGATGTGCTGGAGGAGACACTGAAACATGGTGTTGCCCCGGTTTCGTGGACAGATTATTTGTACCTGACTGTGGGTGGTACGCTCTCTAATGCAGGCATTAGCGGGGAAACATTTCGATATGGTCCTCAGATCAGCAATGTCTACGAAATGGATGTCATCACTGGTATGGATGGAATCACTCTCCTCTTCCGTATATTGATCAGAAACTAATTGAAATAGGGTTATGATGCCGATGAGCCTATCATCTCGGTAGATAACGATCTGCGAAACGATTCATGATTAGAAAACAACAAAAGCAGATTTGTTAAATGAAGTCAATGAATTAATCATTCATTTCATGCCTCCAAAAGTCGTTTGATAAATTTATGTCTTTAATATCGAGTCTCAACGCATGTAATTTGCGAATTCGCTCTTCTAATCCTTTTTTCTTTCTGTCTAAAAGCTATGTACTTTGAATGTTATATCAAGAAGTTGACTTTTACTATATTTTATCTCCTGTTCGTTTTAACTACCGAAGATACCCGGAGGTTGACGTCAACCGGCCAAAAACTAATTAGGTTGACCTAATAAGTCAACGGGGTTAAATTAGTAATACGTCCAGATATTGAAGAACGGCCATTGCGTTTTTATTTTTTTATTTTTTTATTTTTTTATTTTTAATCTATTTGATAAAAAAATTGATAGACTTCGAACTCTAGCCGACTACCAAATTTTCTAGTTGATGAAGACAACGGTGTCCCTAGGGAAAAAGTATCTTTGTATGTACTATTTATGTTGCTGTCGTACCGGACTACCATTAAAAACAAAAAATTAATATATGTACTATATCTTGGTGCATACGATTCTTTCTCGTTTTAAGTATCATATTACAAACCATATATTTCATTTCTTCATAATTTCGTAATTGTTGACGAGAATTTTTTTGTTCTTTTTTGAGGTAGGAACTGGGCACTTTTTTACTTGCTCTCCCCACAAAAATCCGGAGTTATTTTACTCCGTCCTTGGTGGTCTTGGTCAATTTGGCATAATAACCAGAGCAAGGATCGCATTGGGTCAAGCTCCAGAGAGAGTATGTAGCGCACTGGACTCAATCATCATTTTCTGCTGAGATTTCACTATTCTTGTTCCATAAAGATCGAGAACAATCCTTTTTTGAGATTGAATGTCCAAGTCTCTTAATGTATTAGAACTCACAAGTTTTAAAAAAAAAGACAGATACATGACAACCCATGTTTTAAATGAACTAGCCATGAGCTGGCTTGCCTTTTTATAAGTTGCAATTGCCCTTGAAACCTAGAAGTCAGCTTACACGTTTATATAGGGTATTCCTTCAGTTGGTTGACAGAGAAGATCCACAAGCTAATAAATACATTTATATTGACCTTATAGGCTAAGTGGGTGCGAATGCTATACAGTGATTTTTCAGCTTTTACAACGGACCAAGAACGGTTGATATCGCCCCATGGAAGGGACCAAGATGAAGCATTGGACTACGTAGAAGGTCAGGTTTTCATGCGCCGAAATTCGGACAGTTGGATATCTTTCTTCTCTCTCTCGGACCACCCGCGGCTGATGTCCCTATTAACCGAACACGAGCTCCTCTACTGCATCGAAGTAGCCAAGTTCTACGATGAACGCACTCGAAGTACAGTAGACAAGGTATTTGTTGATCTGTATCGAACTATTTTTGAGGGGAAAAAAAAGTCCTAGGTCATATTTTGAACTAACTGTGCTTATTGTCAGACTGGGGTTTGGGAGTACCTCTCTCTCTCTCTCTCTCTATTGCGTGCGCACGTGCACACACACTAATATAGTATAGTTGTTTCCATATCTACCTCCCACTAGCTTCTGCTCAGCTCCATAAGAAACATCCCATCTCTTTTTCTTTTAACTTAGTTCACTGTTATCTCGTTAATATTAGGACCTGGAGATGATATTGAAAGATTTGAGCCATGTCCCTGAGTTCCTGTTCCAAAAAGATGTCGGCTACGTAGATTTCTTGAATAGAGTGCGAGCAGAAGAGCTGACGCTCCGAAAACTGGGGCTCTGGAACGTTCCTCATCCGTGGCTTAACCTATTTATGCCCAAATCTCGCATTGCCGATTTCAACACAGGCGTTTTCAAGAACATTGTTCTCAGAAAGAACATAACAACCGGACCTGTTCTTATTTACCCTATGAACAATGACAAGTATGTTTTCTTGCGAGCCATCAATATCATTTAGGACATATATTTTGTTGGTTGTCACTAAAGGTTAATGAGTTTTGGTCACTAAACTTTGATTTTAATCAAGTTATTCACCAAATGTTCAAATTCTTGCAACTGATGCATTTTGATCAAAACTAGACTGATTTCTCCACAAAATTGTTGACGTGTTGCTGACATGGCGATAATGTGACATCCAGAAAATTGGCCATCTATCCACCACGTCATTAGTTCTTATGAAAATTGGTCAAATCCGGCAAGTGCCTCAAATGTAAAAACTTGGAAGTTATAGTCCATTGAATGACTAAAATCAAATCTAAGTGGCTTGACCATAAACTCTATTATATAAACTTAACTCCTTTATCATATTTTGATCTATTTTGCAGATGGGATGATAGAATGTCTGCTGTCATACCAGATGAAGATGTCTTTTATACGGTTGGATTCTTGCTTTCAAGTGGGTTTAAAGACTGGCAAGAGTTCGACCTTCAAAATAAGGAGGTGCTCCTTTTTTGTGAAGATAATGGTATAAAGGTCAAGCAGTACCTTCCAAATTACAGCAACGAAAGAGAGTGGATGCAACATTTTGGTCCCAAATGGAGGGCATTTCAAGAGAGCAAAGCTCAGTTCGATCCAAAAATGTTGTTGTCTCCTGGGCAGAGGATCTTCAACCAAAACTAAGGCATGGATTCAAAGATTGACGGGGTTTATGGTTCAGTAGGTTTTCTAATCACACAATTAATAATGTTTATATGAATCATGAATGTTTACTTAGCTTCTGATAATTTCATATGTAACTATCTAATCATATTGCATTAAGTTTCATTATGTGAAAAACTCTACGGATCAGATTAAATGATCCCAATATGCAGAATAAACGGTCCCACTTCCGCCATATGAAGTGTAATGCATTAAACATATTATTTGTGTTTTTATTTCTTTCGACAGGACGATCATCAAAACCTTATCTCCGTACATTTCGGATAGCATTGAAGTCAACAAAAGCATGGTAATGTTTGATACCAAATAAATTAATTGAAAAAAAAAATCAAGTAGGTTGATTAAAAGATCATCAAAAGATGCAAGCTAGCAGTGACAG
Source organism: Eucalyptus decipiens (assembly GCA_014182575.1). Taxonomy (NCBI): domain Eukaryota; kingdom Viridiplantae; phylum Streptophyta; class Magnoliopsida; order Myrtales; family Myrtaceae; genus Eucalyptus; species Eucalyptus decipiens. The sequence continues at coordinate 43,415,233 of CM024616.1, read as the reverse complement.
AGAGAGAAATCCAATTTTGTTGAACGGAGAGAGAAGGGGAGAGGAAGGTGGAATTTTTCAAAGCATTTGAGTTGAAAATTTAACTTGAGGGGACCATAGCATATTTATAGTCTATTAGAATAGGGCCATTTACCATAAATCATTATTAATATACTGGCCTACATTGACCGTCTTATCAAATTATTAAACCAAGATAACTAAACTCAATATAATCTGATATGATAATCATGTTTAGGCTATCATACATTGTCTCACATATTTCACTGATTAAAATATTATGCAAGCAATGCTAGTCCGTACTATACGAATTTCCAAAAGTTATGACCTGGGTTTGAGGTTGCGTTTGATTAGTCGACAAGAATATGAGTGACCTTTTCCTCTTTCCTTTCTATTTCTTGATTGTATATGCTAGCCAAGTCAATCGTTGTTCATGTTGTTTTTACCAAGAGAACTCTGTGTCTGGTTTCGAAATTTTTCCTGGCCATGCTTTTGTGTAGAGATTGTGTGAATCATACCTTGGACATCTTATTGGGAATTCCTAGCCTAGATGGAGGTCTATATATAGAGTATTTACAACCACAACTATTGAAAAATGTTAGGATTCAGATGATCAAAGCCAGTTTGCAAGCATTTAGGTCTGACAAGAATATTCCTCAAATAATCCGATTTATGACGCAAAGTTCTGCCTTTTGGGTTCACTTCTTAAGTACAAATTTCTCTCAAACAATCTGGTTTATGATTGCATCTAAAGCTGTTATTATTGTCTTGCGCTGTACTTAATCAAGTGGATGGTGAAGGGAATAACGATTATCATCTAAAGCTGTTCTCATTTTATGTTTGGATGAGACACCAGATTTTTACCTAGAGGACTACATTTTTATTTCAAAAAGTAAACTGGAGCAATTATTAGTTAAGTTCAGCCAAACGGAAGGAACAAGGGGGTGATTTCATCCACAATTGCTTCCGAAGAAAAGTAAATGCGTCCCTGGTTCAACATGTCCACTTGATGGAAAGGCAATAATTTCCAGAAATATTCAGCCAATTCTTTCCAAGAGGGAAGAGGTGTGACCCTCACTCACAATGCAAGGGAAATGGGGGTGAATTGTGCACTCACAACATTCACCTTACAACAGACATCATCATACTCTCAAGCTCTCTCTCTCTCTCTCTCTCTCTCTCTCTCAGCTCCCTCCTTCAGTTTTTCCTTGGTGTGCTCTCCTCTTCCGTTGGCAGCTAACATTCACCGCCCTCATCGAGGTGCCATTTCGTGGTTGATCACTGGTGAGTCCCTACCCAAGTGCATGCCTCAACAACCACTCATCCGACGTCATAGCCTCAAAGGTTACCCCGTCGTGACCCACTCGGCTATGTCTATGCTTGATGTCGTTGGTATCCTAACTAAACTAAGGTATGATTGAATGCATCATCGGATCTATGAGTCAAAAGATGGCACTCTTTATTATATTGCACATGCATTCCATATAATAATACTATATTCTTGAATGATCCATTTCCCTAAGCAAGCACACTTTTCCAGGTCAGCCTAGTAAATTTAGAATTTTACTTTTGAAGCAAATTTTGCCATATGTCCTCACACATGTCAAGTAATGGACTGCTTCTTACTATACATAGCAATTCATTGAAATGAATCCGCCAAAATGAAGTAAATTTTTTAAATAAATTTAGCAAAGAATGTATTATGCCTTCTTCAAACTATTTGTCAGTATGAATTTAGTATTGTCAAAAAATTAAAGATCCATTTAGAAATTATCGCGCAAATTCCCATTGTATTGATCATTTGAAAGTATTAGTATCGTGCAGTGTGTACTCGAAACAAACTCTTTCCATTAAAGCAAAGTGAGGGGGAAACAAGAGATTTTCCCTACGAAGCTTTGACAATCCAACCTAAGTCTCCAATCAAGAAGGGTGCGCTAGCAGAGGCCTTCACCCCATAATGCCTTTTTTTTTTTCCCTTAATTATCAAATATATACTATACATCATGGAATTTCATAAAGAAGTCCCCTTTAAGTTAGGTATTGCAGAAATATTTTATCTCTTTCCCTTGGATTAGATTTTTTACATCCACCCTTGATTCCAATTAAGGGTGTGCAAAAGAACCGAGAATAGGCTAGTTCTTGATTCCAATAAATTGAAATTGGTGATTTCCGATAGAGATTTCACTTCTACGTATGGAACCACCCACCCGAACCACATAGAATGGACCAGTACATATATATTTTTAATTTTTATGTTTTCACAAAATCCTAATTCCTAATTCTCTTACTTTATCTCGCTCTTGGGCGCCCCCTTGCACAATCTTCTCAACGCTCTTGCCTCATCTCGCTCTCAGTCTTTGTTGGCACTCTATCGCGGCATCATTGTCACGGTCTTGCCTCCGGCTCTCCTTTGCAATCACGGCCTTGCCTCCCTCTTCAAGTCCCGCACCTCTCTTGTCTCATCTCTCTCGCGACTTGCTCTCTCAATCTCTATTAACTCTCGCAGCTTGCTCTCGGCGCTCGCAAGTTGCATCCTTGCTCACGAGTCACAATGCTTGTTGCTATTCTCGTAGCCTCACTTGCTCAGAATGCTCATCGCTCCCTCTCCATAAGTTCAAAATTGTAATTCCCATTTGCTCTTTTTCTAGTTTCTTCACTCAAGTCTTACGGCTCTCTTTCTTAACTTGCTCTCACAAGTGCAACCTCATTGGCTGCTCACAATGCTTGTTGTGACTTGTTGACACCTAAATTTTGATTAGGTTTTTAGTTAGGTCTTAGTTTCTTTATTTATATATTTTTCCTTTTTTTTTCGGATAATAAATAATAAATAACAAAAAAAAAAAAAAACAAAGCCGTTGAGGCTGGGCCTTCGCGCCGAGCCCCCTTTCCTTTCCCTTCTCCCTCCCGCACGGCCAAGGGCCCAATCCTCTTTTCTTTACCCCCAACCCGGCCCTCTCTCTCTTCTTCTTCTTCCTTCTTCCCTCTTCTTCCCCTCCGCCTCTGCAACTCACGCGTGCAGAAGGTGTTGACGCGCAAAGGACAACCTATAGTAAAGAGAGGGGCGTCGGCCGGTGGCTGAGAGGATGCGGCATTGATGGCAAGCAAGCCTCCGTGGAGGAGGAGGAACTAACATATGTTTGGCCGGCGAAGGAAGGCCTTTTGGCGCACCAAAGACCGCCGGCCTAGCCTCCGTCGGCCGGCCCCCCCTCGCCTATAAATAGGGCGTTGGGGGAAGGCCAAAAGATACAGGCAAGCGAGCTCAGAGAATCCCCAGAGAGACTTCAGGGGAACTCAAAGAGCGAGCACGGCCAAGAGGGATCGCCAGCAACTAGCTCTAATCGCTTCCCCTGAGAGATATCGGGGGAGGGGGTTCCGACGTCGTTCTTGCTGTTGCTGCTGTCACTGCCATCGGACGCTGTGCCGGGCCATGCCGTCGTCCCTCCCTCGACGCTGTTGCCTCAAGCTGTGTCACCACCGTCGCCTCGACCGAGCCCAGATGCCGTCGCCTTGAAGGCTCGCTGCTGTCCCCTAAAGCCGTCGCCTCAACTGCAACCCTGATGTCGTCGCCTCGAGCTGTGCCACCGTGCCGTGCGGACACCGCGGACAGGTAACGACAGGCTCTGCTTGCGCCATCACCATCACCTCCCCTCTCGAAAAACCTGGCCGCCGCCCTTCCTATCGTGTCATCGCCATTGGCCCCTCCCCTCTGCGAAACCCTAGCCTCAGTCCCGATTGGTGGAGTGGGTCCGCTTCATCACCACAGTCGTAAAACGCCGTGTTGCCGTCTGCCATGTCATCACCATCGTCACACGCTGCGCCGCTGTCTAGTGACGTCCTCAGCCCATCGTCACTACCGCAGATGGATGGAGAAGCCAGCAGCCTCGCGTTGAGTTGCACTCGGGTCGGGTGTGTGACTCAGCGCCCTAGGGTTTGGTCGGGCCGGGTCTGGAACTCGGGCCGGTCATTCCATTATAAAAGGGGCCCAATTCTGGCGCACGGGCTAAGAGAAATGGGGCTGAGGTCTGGACTGGGCCCGTATTTCAGGCCCATCTAGGCCGGTCATGGGCGACCTAGGTCAGTCCCAACCCGGGTCCCTTTTAATATATTATAATATATTAATAATTAATATAATATATTTTTTAAGAATTATTTTTAGAAAATGAAAAATATCCCATATTTTCCAAAAAAAACCAAAAAAAGGCCAAAAATTTAGAAAAAGCCAAAAATAATTTATATGTTAAAAAAACCCAAAAAATGCTTTTTATGTTAAAAAAAAAATAGAAAAGGACCCAATTTTTTTTTTCTCCACAAAATGCATGGAAAAATCTCTCAAAAATCCAAAAAGCCTTAGGCTGTGCTTGACAGTCAAGATAAAATTCGAGATATGATATGATTTATCATATTCTACATTTAGTCTTCACTTATGATCTGATAAAGTCGAATATAAGGAGGATATATCTTTAGATAAAATTATCCCATGGGGGAGGTGGGATAAAAGTGGATATGATTCATAATGTCTATGATAGGAAAGTTATTTTTCTTGAATAAAAAAATTATTAAATTAACAAATTTGAAATTATATTTCAATATAAATAATATTTGAATTCTAATTTAAGAAATTTAAAATAATTTTTAATTTATATATTCAACTTTAATTCTGTCTTATAATAAACGTTTAATCTATAAATTATATATTTATATTTACTATATATATTTTGGGTATGTTAGTACAGTATACTATTTAATAAAATTTTATTAAAGAATGATGAAAGGGAAAAAAAGAAATAATAAAGAAAATATTTAAAAAGAGGAAAAATAAAATAAAAATAAATTAAGGAATAGTGTCACGAGAGATTTTCACAATCTCCGCTTATGAACTTTTAGGTTTATTTACAATGATATACTGTTTATATTAAAAAAAATGTACATGATATGATGTGAATATATTCGACTTTAATATTGCAATTCACCAAACAATGGATAGAATATAGAAAAATCCAAGGATTTCATATCCTCTCATATCCAGTCCTATCCTGGTTAAACATCTAGACGACCAAATGTAGCCTTAGGGTTTAAACAAGATTAGGTACCGAAATGGCATTAGTGATTAACTAGTGTAATGAAGTCATCGATCCTAATTTATCTTGTTGTGCAGGACCGAATATTCCTCTTAGTATTTCTCTTGGGTTTTTAATTGACCCACCCCAAATTGATTAGTGGTGACTCATATTTTATATTAACTTACAAGTTAAAAAATTGGACTATTAATTTGTGAATTGGTGAACTTGGAGAGTCCAGGTTAAGCTTAATAGATCTAACCAAACCATTAGCCTCCACAGGTGCCCGCCCTAATCGGGGTGCCGAAAAAAGAGGTCATGACAGGACTCTCAAAACCTCAATCGCTCATGGCACTTATCACTTTCTCTCATGTAAGTCCTCAATCCCTCTCCGACTAGAGTGGTCTACTTTGTCACAAAATTTTATGGTGATTGTTGTGTTAGGTAGACCGGTTCCATGGATCTACTTGGAAATTGAATCGAATTGGTTGTTTGATTCGTGGGTGGGTTTGGGAATCAATAGGCCTCACTAGCCTATGGTAAGGCTCAAGCATGCTTGTGATAGGTTGCTAGCTGGCGACTGATTGAGAAAGAAGAAGAATAAAAAAGAAAAAAAGAAAAGATTAAAAAATGATTTTTAAATATAAGATAAAAAAATTATTAAACAAGTACATGATGGAAAATATTTTCTTTCCTAAATGCCAAAAATATTTTTCAGTTCATTTTCATATTTTAACTGAACACTAGAAAATAATGTTATTTTCTTAGAAAATGGTTTCCTAGAAAACATTTTTAAAAGACGCCACATTTTCTACTAAATGGAAGGAGCTTAAGTATCGAATTACTCACTATATATTTCATTTCTTCATAATTGCCTAATTGTTGACTAGAGAATTTCCTGTTCTTTTTATGGTAGGAACTGGACACGTTTTGACTTGCTCTCCCCACAAAAATCCAGAACTATTTTATTCGGTCCTTGGTGGTCTTGGTCAATTTGGTATAATAACCGGAGCAAGGATTGCACGGTGTCCAGCTCCAAAGAGAGTATGTGGCACAACTCAATCATCAATACCTCATAAGATTTCACAATTCTTATTCTATAAGATTGAAATAATCACATTTCTTTTTTGAGATTGAAAGTCCATCTATTAATGTATTGGAACTCCCGAAACCCTATACCAATACACTTGTAACAGATTTACCCCAAATTAATTTCTTAGCTACCAAAAATCTCAAAACGGTACACCCATGATAAATCTATCATTCATTAGTTTCCACTAAATTTTATCATTAAATTACCGAGTTGAATGACACGTTATAATTGAAGAGTGTACTAGTTTGGGGTTTTACCCTCCGTTATTTAAATGCGAACCGGTTGTGGTTTTTCGTGATATTAATCCAATTTCACGAAAGCTAACGGAGGGTAAATTTATCATAAATGTAGTAGTTTGGAGTTTTTTATGGTCAAAATTTTAATTTGTGGTAAATTTGTTATATGTGTATAATTTTAAGATTTTTTGTTGTCAAAAAATTACTTTAGTATGCTCTAGTTTCCGTTTTTTTTTGTTGTTGTTGTCAAAAGGTGAATTTTTATTTATCGCATAAGCGGAAAGCCGCGAGAGCCCGCTACCGAGGCATCGATACATAAAAGAGCCCAAAGGCTTGAAGGAGGGGAGGCCCACCAATTTGGAGGAATAGTCTTCAAGCGTTGGTGGCGTGCGGCCCAGTTCGCGACTGAGTTGGATGAATGTGGATAGTGGGCCAGGCCCACTCGCGGCAGCTGCTGTAGGAGTAATCGACATTCGATCAAAGCCCCACGTGCGGTTGACTCCGTTTCCTGTTCGTGCATCAAGCTGGCAACCACAAGTTGGCTGTTAGTCTCCACAACAACTTCACCGAGTTCTGTCTCCTTCAGAAACTTTAGGGCTTTGAGAACCCCTAGGGTTTCAACTTGTAAACTGGATTCTGCCTAGACGGTCTTCGAGAATCCATCTACGAGGGTGCCCGAGGAGTCCCGAACGACGTGATATAGCTAGTGCTAGTACCTAGAGGGGGGTGAATAGGTATATAAACGATTTTTCGCACAATACTTAGACAATTAAGGAATTGCAACAAATAACATTTAATCGTAAGACTCAGTGAATGAAAGAGAGAATTAAACACGCGGTTTATAGTGGTTCGGCTTGATTCAAGCCTACGTCCACTCTTCTCGCACCGACAGCCAATCGGCTGGATTCCACTATGAACAAAGAGATGTTACGGCGTTGATCTTCCTTGATTTCTGGGTGTAGATGAACTACCACACTCACTCAAGGTATCACCAAGTATAGACACTCTCTGTATACAATTTCGCTCGCATCGTATCGACTAATAATCAAGGTGCTTCAGACTGGAATTTCTCTATTTATCACACTCATTGAACAACTGAACGTCTTCCTTTTATACTCCTTTATGCCATCATAACCGTTGGCACTTACCAAAGGAATTCCTCCAATCTACCCGTTGGACGGAATCAATCAAGAAGATCATCCGAGCTATTAAAGGAATCTGACGATAGCCCATCAATCCTATTCGCCCATACAATCAGGATCTTGGTTTCCATGAATAGAACCTTCCAAGAATACTTCGTCGATAATCGGATCTTCAATTGATCTAGATACGAATCAAAGAATCCGTTGTATTTGTCCAGCCAAAAGATCTTCTCCGAGATCAAGATGAAATCCTTAATCATAATCCTCGATTTGGATTTCCTTCGACACCGGATCGATAGACTGTCAATGAGAATAATTTTGAGTCTTAAGTCTTGAGTCTTGAATCTTGAGTCTTGAGTTATGAGTCCTGGAGTTATAAGTCTGGTGGTCGAAAGTCTTCGATGCAAATAACTGGACTAGACCGATGGAAACGTTTTGTCGCTTCAAAATCTTCTAGAGCGATTTCTCCAACAATCTCCCCTTTTTGATGATGACAAAACTTTCCCGTAGATTTGAACAACCTTGACCTGCAAAAACACTTCTCAAGCAATATGGCTATCTCATAAAGATTTAATAAAACAACCGGACTCGCATCCACGAAAATTGGTTAGACTTTCATGAGTAATACCATATAACAACACTCGATATAAATTGCCAACAGTCAAGCATCACAATCCACAGCCAAATTCAGTCCATACTCAAGTTCACACAAGTCATACTAAAAAAAAAAAAAAAAACTCACAACCACAAAAACAAATTTAAAATCAATGTTTGAAAAAGATGGTTGGTTCAAATTTCTTCTCCCCTTTTTGTCATCGTAAAAAGGTGAGAAAAGAGTCATGTCTGCGCTTGGGAATGCGCACGATCCGGAATTCTCCCATGGACTCGTACTATGCCTTCGAGCCTCTTCAAGTCTTCCCTTAATTTTGCTACCTCTTCTCCTTTGGCATTGGCTTGAATCTGCGGAGCGAGGTCTTTCATTCTGTCTTCCGGGAGTAATCAAGATGCTTGGCCAGCATTCTTGATGGCTTGAATTTCATAGTCCGAGCATAGATTTGGCCCCGCATTTCCATAAGAATATCAAGAATACGATGAAAATCCGCTGAATTGTCTCTGTCGCATACTAGCATTTACTTTCTCGGATGGAGTAAATGCGGACGATGGCGCTTCGTATGACCTTGCAGATTTGATGATGTATCATGATGTTCTTCAATCAATGGAGACTCTTCTGGAGCAGCATGAGGTGAGGGTTTTTCTGGCTCCCCAACTCCCCCTGTCTCTAAGACATCAAAATCTTGCTCGCCAACTCCCCCATCTCTAAGACATCAAGATGGGTGGAGTGATTATCATGCTCTTCGATTGTTTTTCTCCGATTCATCGCAGACTTTTCTTTCTCTTCTTCTCCTTCTTCTTCTTTTTCTTTCTCTCTCTGCTCTTCTTCTTCTTCACTTTTATCTCTTTCTCTCTCTCGCTCTTCTTCTTCTTCATCTTCTTTTTCCTTTTCTCGCTTTGCTCTTCTTCTTCTCTTTGCTTCGACTGAAGTTACGTTGATCGAGATACGTAACGTCTAGTCCTTACCAAAGTGCAGAATAGAAAGATCTTCATCGTCTTCTTCATCCTCCAAGATGAGAGTTCTTCTCTTTTTGGATGGAGTACCAATGGGCTCCTTCCCTTTTCTCTTTGATGCAGAAGAGAGCGGAGTTTTCACCTTGAACTTTGCCATTTCCTTGCTAAGTTCTTTCGGACGCATCTTCGTCAACATATTCAAACCTACCACCATTTTATCGCACGGTCTAACACAGAGAGTGTGTGGCGTTCGATATTCATGTGTCTCAAGATTTTTGTCACAAGATTTTGGTAAGGCAATTGTCCCTTGTTCTTCGACATTGCTCTGTACATATGGAAGAGAATAGTATGAGGCGAGTGAACTTCTTCCCGAGTTGATTGCATACATCAATTTGGCTTCCGAATTGGATACATCAGCCTTTGATGTAGACTTTGGCCTGATACAATTGATCACAATTTTGTGCAGCACAATATTGATGGCATTCATCTTTGAGTAGGTAATCTTCGCCTCGTATCTCTTTTTTGACAAGATCCAGAGTAGCACGAGCAATCGAGACTTTGATTGGTTGATAACGTCCTCGTTCAACACCAATTATGTCCGCCAAAGATGTCCACATCTATCACATAATCCCGATCTCGAACATCGAATGATATTCTATTCGCATCAAGAAAACTTAGATTCGAATAGAAATATGCAGATCAAGTGTGCATAACCATCGTGGTATCGGTGCAAACCTGCTCAAGTTGAAGCAGTTCGAACTTTTCCCTTAAGTTCACATTAATTGCATCCAGAAATCAAAATCAACACTCCTGGGTTTATCACTCCTCGTTTCAACGGTCAAGAACGGCTTCTCCCTGTTCATTCGATCTAAACAACTCCATCTTCTTTCCCTTCACCTTTGCAGCAATGCCCTTTCTCGGTTGAAAATCACTAAACATTTTATCATCTTCGATCCCCTCATTAGGAATCGGTCCTCAAACACGAGGGTCACTTGGAATGTTCGCAAGTGACTCTTCACCTTACCTTTGGGAGCAATTCCCAATTCCTCCATTCGCTTCAAAAATCTGTACTCATTCCCATAATTCTTATCTTTAAGGAAGTCATCTATATAATTCGAGAGGAGAACCAGAAACTTTCAACGCACGATAGAGCATGTAAATAAATGAGGGTTTTTGTGCTCTCACGGGTTCAACGTCCTCTAGAATGACTTCCTCCGATGATGACCCGCACCTTGTGGGGTAGATGGTGAGTGATGAGGTGGAGAAGGAACAGGACTCTGTTGCTGTCGGACAAATCATCTTCATCGGTGAGATCGAAGTGCGTCGGTCCCTCCTTCATTCTTTGTGGACCCCGCTGCGATCCTTGACGACTTTCTCGAAGAAGACATCTTTTCTTGTCAATGGAAGATTCCTTCACTTGCTTTCCCAAGGAAAAACGACAACTTTCTCGAGTATGAATACGAAGTAGAAAACTGGGTTGAGAGAAGAATGCCTTTTAGGGTTTTGAGAATCGGGTAAAAAGAGAAAACTGTATATATAACTCGCTTTTGAAAATGAAAGAGCAATCGTTACGAAGAGAAGTGAACAGTCGTCTTTCTTTAAAAAAAATAATAACGCCATTTTAAAAGAGATTATCCCTTTTTGAAAAAGGCATGTTTTCGGAAATTAAAGATTATATCAATCAAATATAACGAAAGATCGTACCTTTTCGAGATTAAAAGAATAACTTACGCCTATACAATGAAGGTCCGAGTCTGAGAATTGAGTCGAAAGATAGAGTCGATTGATGGAAATTCATCGACTTTAACTTCTTCAAGCTTCAAAATGTTAAGTCCGGTACGGATGAAATCGAATTGATTTTTCTCAATGGCTTTGTGAATATATCCGCTAGTTGACTTTTGAATCAACAAATTGAATTGAGATTTCTCCATTTTGAATATGATCTCTAATAAAATGATGTCGAATCTCTATATGCTTTGCTCTTGAATGAAGGATTGGATTTTTGGTGAGATTGATTGCGCTGGTGTTGTCACATTTGATCTCAGTGCATGAGTCTTCAATCCCAAAATCTTGTAGCTGTTGTTTTATCCATAGAATTTGCGAACATCAGCTTCCAAGTGCTACATACTCGCTTCGTTGTAGAGAGCTACGGTGCTCGTTTCCTTGAAAACCAAGACACCTGTCCCGTTCCAAGCAACCGGCGGGTTCCTGAAGTACTCTTTCTATCGACTCGCAACCGGCGGATCGGCGTCGAATATCCCAAAAGATTAAAGTCTCCCTCCTTAGGATACCATAGACCGATGCTTGAAGACGAGGCGACGTATTTAATAACACGTTTTGCAGCCTTGAGATGAGATTCTCTAGGATCTGATTGAAATCTAGCACAGATGCAAACACTCAACAAAATGTCAGGTCTAGAGGCAGTAAGATAAAGAAGTGAACCGATGATGCTTCTGTACAACTTTTGATCAACTTTCTTCCCTTCTTCATCTTTGTCTATTTTCAACGAACTTGACATTGGTATATCAGTCTTTTTGCAATTTTCCAATCCAAACCTTTTGACAAGATCATTAGCATATTTTTCTTGACAAATGAAAGTTCCTTCCTTCAATTGCTTTACTTGAAGACCAAGAAAGAATGTTAATTCTCCCATCATACTCATTTCAAATTCATCCCGCATAGACTTTGAAAATTTCTTGCCTGAGACTTTCATTTGGGGATCCAAATATGATATCATCAACATATATTTGAACAAGTATAAAACTTTTGTTTTCCTTTTTAATAAATAAAGTAGTATCAACTTTACCTTTGGCAAAACCATTCTTTAATAGGAACTTACTTAGTCTGTCGTACCAAGCTCGAGGTGCCTGCTTTAAACCATACAGAGCCTTTTTCAGTCTGAAGACTGAGTCTGGCTTCTTTGGGTCTTCAAACCCTGGAGGTTGTTCCACGTAAACTTCCTCATGGATAAATCCATTTAGGAAAGCGCTTTTGACGTCCATTTGGAATAACCTGAAATTTTTATAGCAAGCAAACACAAGTACTAGACGAATAGCTTCTAACCTTGCCACAGGAGCGTAAGTCTCATCATAGTCTATTCCTTCTTCTTGCGTATATCCTTTTGCCACGAGTCTTGCTTTGTTTCGTACGACTTTTCCTTTTTCATTCATCTTGTTTCGAACACCCATTTGGTTCCGATAACAGTTTTACCTTTTGGTTTAGATGTCGATCCCATACGTCATTAATGTTGAACTGTCCGAGTTCTTCTTGCATGGCTTCAATCCAGCTTTCATCAGATAGAGCTTCTTCTATGCTTTTTGGTTCAATTTCAGAAATAAGAGCTATAGCACTAGACTCTTCACGCCTTTTGGATCTGGTGCGGATTCCTTCATTAATTTCTCCAATAATGAGATCTTTAGGATGACTGGATTTATGCTTCCGATTCTTGGTTGATTTGACTCGTTGAAGATCTCTTTCTTTATCTCGAGTCTTCTCGAGTAGCTTGATGCCGATCTTCCGTAGTCCGAGAAGCTTCTTGAGTTGTAATCTTTGAGGGTCTGGAGCAGATTCGGACTCTTCATGCTTTGAGTCCGATCGGGATTCATTTTGCGTAGTCTTGGAATTTGACATTCATTGACTCCTCCACAGACGGCTCTTCTTATTATAGACTCGTAGGCTTTGCTTGATGTAGAATATCCAAGGAAGATGCCTTCATCCGATCTTTCTTCGAACTTACCAACTTGATCTTTTGCATTTTTCAATATAAAACATTTGCATCCGAATACATGAAAGTATGAAACAATAGGCTTCTTTCCTTTGAATAACTCATAGGGGTTTTCTTTAAAATAGGTCTTAAAAAGACTCTATTAATTATATAGCATGCTTTGTTGAAACAAATGACTTCAGCCCAAAATCGAGAAGGAATTTTGCTTTCGATTAAAAGAGTTCTAGCCATTTCTTGAAGAGATCGATTCTTCCTTTCCACCACTCCATTCCGCCGAGGAGTATATGGAGAGGAGAATACATGTTTAAAACCAGTCATCACAAAACTTTGTAAAATTTTGATTTTCAAATTCACTTCCATGATCGGGTTCTTATACTTGATATAACACATCCAATTTCATTTTGAATCTTTTTAGCAAATTTTTCAAAATACGAGAATGTTTCAGACTTATTTGCAAGAAAATATACCCAAGTGAAACGGGGTAATCATCTACAATAACTAGGCAATATTTCTTTCCTCCAATACTGGTTCTGTTGGTCCGAAGAGATCCATATGCAGGCAGAACAGTACATGATTAGTAGAGACATGATTTATAGATTTGTATGAATTTTTTACCTGCTTTCCTAGAATGCAAGGAGTACACAGTTCAGTCTTTTGATAAGGCAATCTGGGTAAACCACGAACAAGCTGCTTTGACGAGATTTTGGCTAATTGCTTCAAATTAATATGCCCAAGCTTTACGTGCTGAGACTTGCTTCGTCTTGAATTGAAATTAAGCATTGCGAATCTTCTGTTTCACATCTAGGAGATAGATATTTCCATGCCTTCGACCTTTGAAAGACCGAGTAGAGTCTTTGCCGATTCCGAACATGTTCCTTCTTGGAAGAAAATCTTGAATCCAAAGATCACATAGTTGACTCGATCTTTGAGAAGATTGTAATTGAGTCCTTCTACTAGAGAAACATTGTTTATTATGAGATTTCCAATTTTGACAGTTCCAAATCCCACAATATTTCCTTTGCTGTTTCCTCCAAATGAAACTTTTCCTCCGTTCACTTGAATAAGCTTTATGAAGCTATTTGAGTCTCCCATCATATGTCTTGAACATCCGCTGTCAAGATACCATTTTACCTTTTTCTTGACGGAGACTCCGCATTCAAATGAAAATCTCAAACTTTCTTTGGTACCCAAATTTTCTTGGGTCCTTTGGTGTTAGCAGAATAATCATTATAAGGCCATGCTTTCTTAACAGCTTCCAAATCATAGGACACTCTTTTCAAAGTGATCCTTATCAACACTTTGAACATCTTAGAGCATTTCGACCTCTACCGATTTTACAAAAACTTTCTTGAAATGATTTTTGTAAGCCTCTTTCGATGGTCTCTTTTTAATTCTTTCTTTTACTTTAGGAAAATCAATCAAGGGAATTGTTTCTGCTGTCATACCTAGACCAGACTTATTGAAGTAAGGTCTTTGAACCGAAAGAACTTTTCAAGTTTTTCGGATCCTATAGAAAATTTCCTTGAAATATTAGATAAGTCAGTTTTTAGAAAAGTATTTTCTTTTAAAAGATTATCTTCTTTTTCTTTAAGAGTCAAAACATTCAAATCTAAACTTTTGATTCTTTCTTCTAAAATGTTTTCTTTTTTGTTTTAAAGCTAAGTTTTCCTTTTTAGTTCGGAAACTCTTTTGAGAGAAGTCTTAAGACTAAAACACGGTTCATCAATATATTTAGAGACTTTGACAGAATTTTAAAATCACTTACCTCAAATTCACTTTCGAGTCCGATCCAGAATCCGAGTCCGAGTCCGATTGTGCCATCGACACAGATTGGCATATTCATCCTCACTTTCTTCACACTCGCATCACTCCAAGTTTCGGCTTTAAGTGCTTTTCGAAACTTTTCAGCTTTTCCTTTCTTCTTCTTGAAAGAGGACAGTTGGGTCTTATGTGTCTCTTTTTCTTACATTCGAAACAAACTACATCCTTGTTTGGTTCCTCATCATCAACAGACTTGGATTGCTGTCTTTGAAAATTTTGTTTCTTGGAGTTGAACCTTCTTCCTTTTCTATTCAGTTTTTCAACCTTCTTATCATAAGATCAAGCTCCTCATCGTCCGGATCATCTTGAGAATCTGCATCATCAAAATCATCATTTGATTTCAATGCAATAGATTTCTTACCTCTTGGATCTTCGTCTTCATTGATTCGTTCCACTTCATAAGACAAGAGTTCCAATCAGCTCATCAACAGATAGTGGCATAATTCTTTGCGTCTCTCTTATTGAAGTCTTTATATGATTCCAATCCTTAGAAAGTCCACGCAAAGTAGCTTGTTCACTTTCATGGGATCGTAGATCTTTTGTCCTTGGTTCTCAAGACCATTGACAATATCTGTAAAGCGACTAAACATGTCAGTTATAGGTTCTCCTGGTTTCATTTTGAAGGATTCATATTGACCAAGAAGAATGTTGATTATGGTCTCGTTCACTCGATCTGTTCCTTCATAGGTGATGTGTAATCTGTCCCATACTTCTTTTGTAACACAAGAAGATATTCTGTTATATTCAGTTGGTGACAAAGCACAATATAAAGAGTAAATTGCTTTTGCATCGAGTGCTTGTCTCTTATTGATTTCTTCCCGAGTCATTCCACCGGTCTCAATTGTTTCTTTTCCTCTTTCGAAACCGATGCAAAGAGTAGGAGTGATCCCTTTTTCCACAACGTCCCATTTCGGAGGATCCTTTGATCGCGAAAGGTTTTCATCTTGTTCTTCCGGATGTTGTAATCCTTTCCATCAAAGTAGGGAGGTCCAGTATTGCTTTGCCCTTCCATCGCCCCTGGTGCCGATACTAGCCATGGATCTTTTCTTGTGAAGTAAAACACTTCAAATAAAGTAAGAACACGAGCTCGATACCAATTGATATAGCTAGTGCTAGTACCTAGAGGGGGTGAATAGGTATATAAACGATTTTTCGCACAATACTTAGACAATTAAGGAATTGCAACAAATAACATTTAATCGTAAGACTCGTGAATGAAAGAGAGAATTAAACACGCGGTTTATAGTGGTTCGGCTTGATTTAAGCCTACGTCCACTCTTCCGCACCGACCCAATCGACTGGATTCCACTATGAACAAAGAGATGTTACGGCGTTGATCTTCCTTGATTTCGGGTGTAGATGAACTACCACACTCACTCAAGGTATCACCAAGTATAGACACTCTCGTATACAATTTCGCTCGACCGTATCGACTAATAATCAAGGTGCTTCGAGACTGGAATTTCTCTATCTATCACACTCATTGAACAACTGAACGTCTTCCTTTTATACTCCTTTATGCCATCATAACCGTTGGCACTTACCAAAGGAATTCCTCCAATCTACCCGTTGGACGGAATCAATCAAGAAGATCATCCGAGCTATTAAAGGAGTCTGACGATAGCCCATCAATCCTGTTCGCCCATACAATCAGGATCTTGGTTTCCATGAATAGAACCTTCCAAGAATACTTCCTCGATAATCGGATATTCAATTGATCTAGATACGAATCAAAGAATCCGTTGTATTTGTCCAGCCAAAAGATCTTCTCCAGAGATCAAGATGAAATCCTTAATCATAATCCTCGATTTGGATTTCCTTCGACACTGGATCGATAGACCGTCAATGAGAATAATTTTGAGTCTTAAGTCTTGAGTCTTGAATCTTGAGTCTTGAGTTATGAGTCTCGGAGTTATAAGTCTGGTGGTCAGAAAGTCTTCAGACGCAAATAACCAGACTAGACTGATGGAAACGTTTTGTCAACTTCAAAATCTTCTAGAGCGATTTCTCCAACACGACGCCGGCCACGGCTCCTTCCATCGATCCTTCCCCCAACGATCCGTTGACGTTCAGTTTGAGGCAGGCGATCTTTGAGGCTCGCCAGGTAGGTTGGTTCTTCAGTGCTTCGTGTTCTTCGGCTGGTTCATCTCCACAGCCCCATTTTTGGTAGCTGTTTTACTGAGATCTTGCTAGATCTACTATTTTGCAGACCTCTGGTTTTGTTCCTTGAAAGATGAAATCGTTACGCCCCTTCCATACCTGCCACAGGAGATTGCCGATTGTTTCTAGAGAGGGAAGGTGCGGTTTTTTGCTTATGAATCTGGCCAACTAGTCATCTATGCGTTTAACTTTGTGTGCGTTGATTTGCTGGTTAATTTCCAGGCGATTCTATACCCCGGCAACCCATGGACAGAGGAGAAGGGTGTGTTCGGCTGTTTCCACCATGGCTCTGCATAGATCACATAGCGGGTCAGGTGAGATCTTTCTTTTCCAGAGATTCTCCTTAGTTGGTAGAGCGTTTTGACAAGCCTGCCATGCAAATAACTTCACTTTTGGGCTGGTTTTCATATGCCAAATTGCATTCCATAATGCTGTTGGAGTTTGATATGAGGAGGAAGGGTGTTCATTGGCTCTGTTTTCTGTGGTGGTGTCTCTTAGCAAGTTATATCTGTTCTTGACTGTATATGACCCATATTTTATGCCCGTCCATAATAATTCATCACTGAAGAAAGGACTATTTATGGGTATTGCAAGAATTTCCTGAGTGGTCTGATCATCAAAAAGATTTCTGAGCAGTGGCTCATTCCACATTTGTGTCATCGGTAGTATAAGCTCCGAGACTTTTTGGGGATCATTTCTGTTTGCCGGCCCCCCTATTAAGCCTCTTTTTAGCCATCTATCTGTTCTGATGTTAACAGATTCTCCACTTCCTATCGACCATCTGACTGAGTCCGCAATAGCATCTCTTCCAATTAGCAAACTTTTCCATCCCATGAAGGATTATAACCAATATCAGCATGCTAGAGATCTGAACGACTGAAGTAGAGCCCTTTTAGTAGTTTGCTCCATAGCGCATTCGGGTTTTTAACCATCCTCCAAGCTTGCTTCCCCAATAAGGCTTTATTAATAGTAATCAAATCTCTGAAACCCATTCCTCCTCTATCTTTTCTCATCTTCATGATTTCCCATCGTTTCTAGTGCAGACCAGCCTTTGCATCACTGTTTTTAAACCAGAAGTTTGCTATTTTTTTCTCTATAGCCTTACAAATTGACATTGGAATTTTAAAAGCTAACATGGCATAGTGTGGTACCGCTTGCACCACTGATTTCAGGAGAATTTTTTTACCTACTTTTGATATAAGTTGCTCCTTCCAGCCCTCCAATTTCATGTTGATCCGATTCAAAATCCACCCAAACAATTGCTTCTTTGATGCTCCCTAATTAGAGGGGATTCCCAGATACTTGCCTGTTCGTTCCAGCTCTGGTACTCTTAGTTCTCTCTTCATGTTTTCCTTTAATAAAGGTGGATAATCTTTACTAAAGAAAAGTGATTTATTTAAGTTGACAGCTTGTCCTGAAGCATAACAATATTGGTTAATGACAGCTGCAACATTTTGGCATTTTTGGAGAGAACCGTCTAAGAAAAAAATTGAATCATCTGCGAATAACAAATGAGTTAAGGTAGGGTAGAATCTGTTGAGCTTGATTCCCTTGATATTTCCTTCATGTAGCGCCTTTCCCATCAAGGTGGATAAACTGTTTGCTACCAAAATAAAGAGATAGGGTGAGATAGGATCGCCTTGTCAAATGCCTCTGGTGGGAGCGATATCAGGGAGAGTTTCCTCGTTAAGCTTAATATTAAATGTGACGGTAGTGACACACTGCATTATCCAATGAACCCATTGAGAACAGAACCCCATTTTTAGCAGGCAACCTTCTAGATAGTCCCATTCAATCCTGTCATAAGCTTTCTTCATGTCAAGTTTGAGCACCGCTTGGAAATGCTTCTTCCTTTTCCGCTTTCTCAATTGATGCAATACCTCTTGTACAATATAAATGTTGTCTTGAATCTGTCTTCCACTAACGAAAGCACTTTGCTCTCCTGATATCAGCATAGGCAGCCATCGTTTCAGTCTGTTTGCCAAGATTTTTGCAATAATTTTATAGGCAAAATTGCATAAACTGATAGGGCGGTATTGATCAAGTTTCTTTGGGTGGGGAACCTTTGGGATTAAAGTAATATGCGTTCTGTTAAGGGCTGGATCCAAAACCCTCGAGAGAAAAAAACCTCGAACTTTCTTTAAGATATATGGACTGATTATATCCCAGTGATGCTGATAAAACAGTCCGTTTAAACCATCCGGGTCAGGGGCATTCTGAGCTCCTAATTGGAAAACAACAGCACGAATTTCTTCCATAGTTACTTCCGCCACTAAGCAATCATTTATTTCATTTCTGATTAGCATAGGACATTGATCTAAGACGGGGTTGTAGTTGCGAGGTCCTACCGAGGTATATAGCTCCTTGAAGAAAGATGTGGTGAGGTGCTGGAGTTGCTGTTTACCTCTGACCCACTGATCTTTTGCATTTTTCAGCATCTGAATTCTGTTTTTTTTGTCTCTGTTGGATCCTTGCTGCATAAAAATACTTTGTATTTTTTGTCTCCCCAATGAAGCCAATTGATCCTTGATTTCAAGCCCCAAAACATTTCCTCCCCGCGCCATAAAATTTCCAGCTCTTCTTTTATTTTTTTTTGATTCTGCTTGTGTCTTGATAACTCCAGTGGCTGTTTGTGATGGATTGAAGCTCTATCTTTAAGGCTGTAATGCGGGTGTTGTTATTGGGGAAAATCTATTTGCTCCATGCTCTTAATGCTTGGCTGGTAGAAAGTAGTTTATCTCTCAAGCCTCCTTGGATGCAAGGTTGAGATTGCCACGCATGTTTTACTATCTCCCTACATTCACTATCTTCAACCCAGTAGCCTTCGAAGTTAAAATTTTTTCGTTTCTTTACAGATTTAGCACTGCTTACCACAAGAAGAGTACTATGATCGGACCCCACAGCTGGGAGAGCAAAGGCTTCGGCCTCCGGAAACATAACCCGCCAATCCATCGAGCAGAAAACTCTATCCAATTTCTCCTGAATCAGATCAGCACCTTCTCGGTTGTTAGACCAGGTAAACGCACACCCTTTACAGTCGATTTCCATTAACAAACAATCATGGATGTAGTTTTGGAAGGCCTTCATTCTAGAACTCTCTGCCATCCTACTTCCCCTTTTTTCTCAATAATAAAGTATCTCATTGAAATCTGCCATGCACACCCATGGGAGTGTATTAGAAGAAGCCATCTGTCTCAATTTCTCCCATAGCTGAAGTCTTTCCCCATATTTGTTTGGAGCATGCACACAACTAAGACGCATTTTTTTCTTACTCTCATAATCAAAACATATCAAATTATTATTTCTTGAGAACCGAACTCCACTTCCACCGCCATTTGCTCATTCCATAACACCGCCATCCCCCCAATGCCTTGCGGTTCCTCGACAAAACTATTTTGAAACTTTAGTTTTATTTTAAGACGAGCTACCGCTATTTCTTTGTTTTTTGTTTCCATTAACAATATTAGATTGGGTTTTCTTGAGCCACCATGGCTCTTAAATTCTGAACTATCAATGGTGTGCCCAACCCCTGACAGTTCCAGCAAATCACTCTCATTTGTGAACCGGTGGCTTATTTGGGCTAGCCACCAAAGCCCTTCCCCTGGTTTCTTCTGAAATACTAATGGGAGTATCCTGCAGATTTGTTTCATCCAGACTGACCATATCAACAACTGAAGGGTAATAAGGAGTATACCTCTTTAACTTCTTGGCTGGCGAACTTTTCACGATCCTACTTTCCTTCTTTAAACCTGTTTTTTTGTGCTAGGAAGAGGAAATAATAGCTTGCTGGACTTGTTGTGCTGGTTCATCTACATTCATGATGCCTTTTCCTTTCGCCTGTTGCTGCTCCATTTGGTGTTCAGGTAAGTTTATATCCATTTGTGCCGAGTTCAAAGATTGAGTGTGGTCTGAAATGTCGCCTTTTATTTGCTCTCCTGTGAATATGACAATTTGAGTATCATGAGAGGATATATCGCTATTCTCCTGTAGTTCCACCTCTTCTTCAGCCATCTTTTCATCATAAAATAACTCTCAAAAAGGGCTATTCACTTTCACCTCTGCTTTTAGCCAATTGCCAAACTTGTTGTTCTTTCTATCCTCGATTTTTGCCACATCATACGGGATTTCTTCACAATTGGTTGTAAAGTGCCCAATTCTTCCACATGAATAGCAGAATCTCGGTAACCTTTTATACTTAAAGTCCAACCAAACCTTCTCATCTCCCAAATTAAATAAGATACCTGGTTTTAAAGGTTTTTCCAGGTCCAATTCAACTCTGGCTCTCCCCACCTTCTGAAAAGCTACTCCTTTTTTCTCAACTTTTACTTCCTTTACACCGCCTATTTGTTGGGCAACAAGATGCACAATCTCTTCACTACACCATTCGATTGGGAGACCATGAATTTGAAGCCAAAATTCACAGCTTGTGAACTTGTAACATTGCGCAGGTTTATTTGGCTCCCATGGTTTAAGTATTAGTAAATTACTCGAGAAGGACCATGGACTATTTTCTAATATTCTGTTTTTGTCCCTTTCAGACTCAAAGGTAAAGGATAAGATGTCAGATTCGCGTTGCGTAAAATTAAGGGAATCAACCTTCCAAGCTCACGTCATAGTGGAAAGAAAAGCCTGGTAATGTATGTTTCCCCCCGAATACAACTTTCCAAACACCGTACGTTTGCATTCATCTAGTATTTCCGCTGAAATGACTCTTTCCCTAGGTGGGGCATCCACTTCTGTTCTCAGATTCCTAAGCCTCTTACACAATAAGGCTAGGCGGCAATCTCTTTCCCTAGATTCATCCATTTCAATCCCTAATAGGCAGCGATGAAGAAAAACACCAGAAATCCAGAGATCAGAACTAGACCTTACCCATCTTCCATCCTCCTTTCATCACAGAAGTCCCTTCAAATGAAAACCATCCAATTCATATTTTGCATAATGAAGCCCTCGAATCCTGTTTTGCAAAAGAAAACCCCATGGAATAGAGACTCCGAAAACGCCCTGAAGGAAAACGTACAGGAAGTGAACGAGGAAAACGTCAAACAATTTCAGCGATCCAAGGAGCTAGTCATCCTGCCACCCCATTCGATAGAACCTCCAAGACATCGGCATCTTCAGCAAATCTAAGGAAAAGACAAAAGGAAAGCTGACCCAATCCTCACCGGGAGCTAGCGAGGAGACGTCGAGCGAGCCGAAGAGAAGACGAGATAAAGCTTATCAAAGGAAGCACCCATGATTTGGGGTTTTAGGGTTTTTCCGACAGAAAACAGCTGAGTGGGATTTAGGGTTTAGGGGCAGCTACCATAGGGGGTAGGGAGAGCTCTCGAGCAGAGAGAGGGGAGCGGGCTTTTCGTTCTTTTTTTTTTTTTGGGGCATTGCCGAAAAGGTTGAAAAATTGTTGTGTAAGTTTCCGTTTTTATAGGTTGAAATTGACTCTATGCCATTGAACATGAACCTAGAAGTCAGCTTATACGTTTCTATAGGGTATTCTTTCAGTTGGTTGACAGAGAAGATCCACAAGCTAATAAATGTATTTGTATTGAATCCTTTATAGGCTAAGTGGGTGAGAATGCTATACAGTGATTTTTCAGCTTTTACGGTGGACCAAGAATGGTTAATATCATGCCATGAAGGGACCAAGATGAAGCGCCAGACTACGTAGAAGGTCAGCTTTTCATGCGCCAAAAGTAAGACGGTTGGATATCTTTCTTCTTTCTCTCTTGGACTACTCGTGGCTGATGTCCCTAGTGATAAAAAAGTAGCCAAGTACTATGATGAACGCACTCAAAGTACAATAGACAAGGTATTTGTTGATCTACATCGAACTAACTTTGAGGAAAAAAAAATCCTAGGTCATATTTTGAACAAATTGTGCTTATGTTGGACTAGGGTTTTGGAATACCTCTGTCTCTCAATCGCGCGCGCGCACACTAATATTGTATAGTCATATTTTACCATATAGACCTTCCATTAGCTTCTGCTCAGCTTTATAAAAAACATCTCATCTCTTTTCTTTTAACTTAGTTCACTGTTGTCTCGTTAATATTAAGACCTGGAGATGATACGGAAAAATTTGAGCCATGGCCCCGAGTTCTTGTCCCAGAAGGATGTCGACTATGTAGAATTCTTAAATAGAGTGCAAGTAGAAGAGCTGATGCTCCGAGAATAGGGGATCTAGAACGTTCCTTATCAGTGGCTTGTAACCAGCTGCCTTCATTTCCAAGATACTAGGCTGGCAGTCGTCGAGAGGCCAGTGCAGCAGAGCCAGGATCTGGCCCGGGGGGAATACCAAGTTTGGTTACAAGCCCCCAGCGGTTTATCATTACCCTATTTTACGTTTGGGGTTGACTCCGATAAATGGGACAGTTTAAGGACCTGTCCAAGTCCATAATTCTTAAATAGAGTGCAAGTAGAAGAGCTGATGCTCGACAATAGGGGCTCTAGAACGTTCCTTATCCGTGACTCAACCTATTTGTGCCCAAATCTGGCATTGCCGATTTCAACATGTGTGTTTTTAAGAACACTATTCTCAGAAACAACATAACAACCGGACTTGTCCTCATTTATCCTAATGAACAATGACAAGTATGTTTTCTTGCTGGCCACTACTTTCATTTAGGGCATATGTTTCGTTGGTTGTCACTAAAGGTTAATGAGTTACGGTCATTGAACTTTGATTAAACATTCGATTTCTTGCAACTGATGCACTTTGATCAAAACTAGACTGATTTCTTGATGAAATTGTTGACATGTTGCCAACATGGCAATGATGTGACATCCATAAAATTGGCTACTTAGGGTGCGCATGATAATTATTTTATTTTTGTTGCAAAACTATTTTTTCTGTTTTAGACTTGTTTTTGGAACATAAATCCGTTTGGTAAAACTATTTCATTTTTCAATTTTTAGAATAGATTTTTACTCTAGAAATACGTTTGGAAGAGAAATTATAAGTAATTTTTTTTTTTCTGGAATAGAAATAAGAAATAAAAACTCTTTTAATCATTTGTCCTTGCAACAAGTCAGCCGCCCATCCGCCAGTGCTAGCTATCATCCACCGTCCATTTTAGCCCCTCCTCGACCACCAATCGTTGGCTGCTGACTGCCAGTTGCCGGCCATCACTCGAGATGGGGAAATTTTGTGTAGTTATTAAATGAATTTATATTCTAGGAATAGAAATTTTGTATTGTTATCAAACTTGTATTTTTGCTTAGAAACTTATCTAAGAGTAGAAATAGAGAAATCTATTAATCAATTTTTGGCCAGAATGGTTATTCTTTGCACCACTATCCACCACATCATTAGCTCTTACGAAAATCGGTCAAATCCGGCAAGTGCATCAAATGCAAAAACTTGGAAGTTATAGTCCATTGAATGGTTAAAATCAAATCTAGTGGCTTGATTATAAACTCTATTATATGAACTTAACCACTTTATCATATTTTGATCTATTTTTGCAGATGGGATGATAGAATGTCTGCTGTCATACCAGATGAAGATGTCTTTTATACGGTTGGCTTCTTGCATTCAAATGCGTTTGAAGAACGGCAAGAGTTTGACCTTCAAAATAAGGAGATGCTCCTCTTTTGTGAAGATAATGGTATTAAGGTCAAGCAATACCTTCCAAATTCAACACCGAAAGAGCATGGATGCAACATTTTGGTCCCAAAGGGAGGGCATTTCAAGAGAGCAAAGCTCAGTTATATCCAAAAATGTCGTTGTCTCTTGAGCATAATATCTTCAACGACAACTAAGGCATGGATTCAAAGATTGATGGGGGTTTATGGTTCAGTATGATTTCTGCGCACACAACTGATCATGTTTATATGAATCATGAATGTTTACTTAGCTTATCATTATTTCATATGTAACTGTCTTATCGTATCGCGTTAAGTTTCATTATGTGAAAAACTCTATGGATCGGATTAAATGATCCCATTATGCAGAATGAATAGTCCCACTTCCGTTATAAGATGAGTAATGCATTAAACATAGTATTTGTGTTTTTGTTTCTTTCGACATGACGATCATTAAAACCTTATCTCTGTACATTTTGGATAGCATAAGGTTGTAGTTAACAAAAGCACGGCAATGTTTGATTATAAATAAATTCATTGACAAAAAAAGAAGAAGGAAAACTCAAGAAGGTAGGTTAAAAGATCATCAAAAGATGCAAGCTAGCAGCGACGAAGAGAGAAATTTGGAGAGCGGAATTTTTCAAAGCATTTGAGTTGAAAATTTAACTTGATGGGACCATAGCCTATATATAGAATTTGTTATAATAGGCCCATTCACTATAAATCATTAATAATACACTGTCCTACACTGATCGTCTTATCAAATTATTAAACCAATATAGCTAAACCCAATATAATCTGATCACATAACCATGTTTAGGTTATCATACATCGTCTCAAATATTTTATTTATTTTATAACAGACTGCATTTTCACTTTTTAAAATATTATACGAGCAATGCTAACCCATACTATAAGAATTTCCAAAAGTTTTGACCTGAGTTTGAGGCTGCGCTTGATTAGTCGACAAGAATATGAGTGACCCTTTCCTCTTTCCTTTATATTTCTTGATTGTATACGCTAGCCAAGTCTATTGTTTTTCATGTCGATTTTATCAAGAGAACCTGTGTCTAGTTTCAGATTTTTCCTGGCCATGCTTTTGTGTAGAGATTGTGTGAATTATACCTTGGACATGTTATTGGGAATTCCTAACCTAGATGGAAGTCTATATGTGGAGTGTTTGCAACCACAACTATTGAAAATGTTAGGATTTACATGATCAAAGGATAGACTCAGTTTGCAAGCATTCAGGTCCGACAAGAATATCCCCTAAATAATCTGATTTATGATGCAAAGTTCTAATTTTTGGTTCACTTCCTAAGTAAAAATTTCTCTCAAACAATCTGGTTTACGATTGCATCTGAAGTTGTTCTTATTGTCTTGTGTTGTACTTCGTAAAGTGGATGTTGAAGTGAACAACAATTGTAATCTAAAGTTGTTCTCATTTTATGTTTGGATGAGACACCTAATTTTTACTTATAGGACTACATTTATATCTCATGAAGTATACTAGAGCAATCATTGTTTAAGTTCAGCCTAACAAAAGGGACAGGGGAGTGATTTCATGCGCAATACTTCTAAAGAGGTATGACTGGCCATTTAAGGTTAGTAGAGACGTAACTATGTCTCTCATTCGACATGTTCACTTGATAGAAAGACATAATATTTAGCAAACTCTTTCCAATAGGCGAGAGGTACAAACTTCATCCCCAATGCAGGGGAAATGGAGTGAATTGTGCACTCACAACAATGTAATCATACTCTTAAGCTCGCTCAAGCTCTCTCTCTCTCTCTCAGCTCCCTCCTTTGGCCTTTTCCATGGTATGCTCTCCTCTGCCGTTGGTTCTCCTAGGCGGTCTAGCCAGCATCCATGGACCTCATCGAGGTGTCCTTTGGTGGCTCATTCACGTGAGTCTCCTACTCGAGCACACACCTGAACAACAACCCATTCGGCGTCATAGATTACCCCATTGTGACCTACTTAGTTATGTTCCATCGCTTGATGTAAGATATGGGTTTAAAATGTCAAAGGTGGAGAAGGAAAAAAAAAAAAAGAAGAAAAAAAAAAAACAAAGAGAAACTTTAAAAAGTCAATAGAAGAGGGAAAACGGACCTCAATTATTAAATGGAAAAGGGGCGATCTTGATAGGGAGCTCACTGAGAAAGAAAGAACATAAAAGGAAGACGGGAAAAGAAGAAAGAAGAAAAAGGAAGCAAGAAGAGGGTTTCCGTCATGAACATCTTACCAAGCCAATTTCACTTCAATTCGCAATATTCAGTAAGCACTCGTGCCCCTTGTTCGTCAAATCAAATTAGTTTTCAAATTTTAGGCTTAAATTCAGAATTTTGGGATTTTGGATCTGCGAAGTCCGCTTCTTGAGTTGTTGAGCTTTGGAATTTTCTTAAAATTATGGTATATGGCGTTGTGGAGTCATGAGTTTAACAGGAGTTGTTATAAAGCAATGGTTTGGTCGGAGTGATAATTTCGGGATTTTGCATGCGAATTTCGTGTTGCATTTAGGTTTGAGTATTCGCTTTAGTTGAGTGATTTGTTAGTGCATATAGGTCGTTTAGTTGGTGTTTAGATGTAATTTAGCTATTTCGTAGTTAAGGTAGAGTTTTATTTGGTTTTAATGATGACTATTGTTTAATTGTTAGGATTATGGGATCCTCGGCTTGTTTAGCTACGCGTTGTTTTGTTTGGGCATAAGTGAGTAGTGCTATCTCTTCTATGAATTTCTAAACTCATGTCTTAGAAGTGAAAAGGATTTGATATATTTTGAGTTATAAATGAGCATGCTTGTTGCATAGAATCTGAATTGAGCATTTATTACAATTTGATATTTGTGAATGGTTTTCCAAATATTTTGGAAAGTTGTCGTGAAAGATTATATGAACATACACATTGATTCGTGAACCTAACTTATGAAATGGCTCAGGAAATGCATTGTAATATATGAAATGGTTTCTATATTTGGTTTTGTGGATTGTGGATGATGTTATTGGGGATTGGTGTTGGTAAGCATGTTTGTTGCATAAGCATGTTGTAGATTGGTGTTTATAAGCATGCTTATTATGAGTTATGAATAAGCATGTTTGTTGTATAAAATCTAAATCGAACATTTACTACAATTTTCCAAATGTTATTGGAAAGTTGTCGTGAAAGGTTACATGTAGATATACATTGATTCTTCAACCTGGTTTATGAAATGGTTTGGGAAATGCATTATGATATATGAAATAGTTTCTAGATTTGGTTTTGTGGATTGTGAATGATGTTGTTGTGGATTGGTGTTGATGCTCAATATTACTATGAGTCTAATGAGGGGCTAATGGGTGTGCATATTAGTTTAGGATATTCTTATGTGCTAACTACCGACAATATATATAGAGACTTTGCCAAGGGAGGAGCTTAGTTGCCTTGTCACAAGGGGTTAATCGTGACCATGATTGATATTCGAGTATGAGTTTGATCAATAGATGAACCATTAACATATGATTCGAGATTAGTCATTGGAATGGACAACTAGCATGTGATTTTGTTGAGATTGATCAATGGACTTGACCATTGATGCTTGTCCTGATATTATTAATTTAACAAATATTTTCTAATTTATATATGTTATGTTAAAGCAACATAATTGATTCCTATCTCATATATGTATCATATTTTGGAATTAAGATGAATGAGTTATACTATGATTTTGTAAATTACATAGTGGGTGCTCGATCTGCTTAGAAGTTATACACACTATTCACCGGATTATGATTACTCATTCCATTCATCTTTTGTATTTTTCAAGTTCTCGGTTAGTGGCCAATAGAGCAAGAGTGTTATTAAAAGGACTTGGATATTGGTGGTTTGAGACTACGTCTTTCAGGTAAAAAAATGGTTGCGTGATCCCCTTTTCTGCTAGGATTTGAGGTGTGACACTTGATGTCATTGGTATCCTAACTAAACTAAGGTAAGATTTATGTGTTAATTAAGTCCTAATGAAATTAAGATTATCTCAGTGGACGATTGAACGCAATTTACTTAAGTCGTCATGCCTTTGGTTATTCACGTCTTCCCAAGGTTAGCCTTGCATCATTTGTATTTAATGTATGCCAAATCGAATATATGGGTCAAAAGATGGGACCCTCTATTAATTTGCTCTCATATATTAACATTACATGCTTAAATGATCCACCTCCACAAGCAAGTGCACTTTCCTCCCCGGCCTAATGTAATCAAAATTTTATTTTTGAAGCAAATTTTGCTATATGTCCTCAAACACCTCAAGTAATGGACCAATTCTTTCTACATATTGCAATTCATCAAAATGAATCCACCAAAATATAGTAAACAAAAATTTTCATACATTTAACATTATGCCTTTTTTTTTTTCTAACTATTGGTTAGTATCAAAATTAATTAAAAAAAAAAAATATATCATGCAAATTCCTATTCCATTGATCACCTAAAAGTAATAGTAATGTGCAATGTGCATTCCAAACAATTTTTCACCATTAAAGCGAAGTTATTGGGAAACCAGAAGATTTTCCCTATCAAGCTTTGACATTTCAACTTAAGTCTTCCGTCCAAATCAATGAAATGGTGCGTAGTAGGGATGTGTGTATTTATCATCATCATCATCATAATCAAATATATACCATATACCATTAAATTTCATATGAAAGCAATTTCTAATTCTCTCCCCTCTAAGTTAGGTATTGTAGAAATTATTGATCTCTTTCCTGTGGATGAAACTTTTTGCATCCACCACCAGTTCCAATTTGGGGTGTGCAAAAGAACTGGAAATCTGTCGAGTTCTTGATTTCAATAAATTGGAACAAATGAGCACCAATACGGATCTTGATTCCAAGTGTGGAACTACCCTTCCAAACCATCTAGATTGGATCGGTAAATCTTTATTTATTTATTTATTTATTTATTTATAATGTTTTCATAAAATCCTAACTCCTAATTCTTTCACCTCATCTCGTTCTCAATCATCTCCTTGCATAATTTTCTCAACCTTCTTGCGTCATCTCGCTTTCGATTCCCTCTCAGTTAAGTTCTCACCTCCAACCCTCTGTAACGGAATCACAGTCGCAGCCTCTCCTTCGGCCTCCCTCATAGTCACAACCTTGCTTCTCTCTTTGAGTTCCTCGCCTCTCTCGCCTTATCTCTATAATGAGTCTCTCTCTCAATCTCTCTCAACTCTTGTGGCTCGCTTTCGATGCTTGCAAGTTGCATCCTCACTCACAATTTGCGATGCTCGTCACTTTTCATGCGGCCTCACTCGCTAACAATGCTTGTTGCTCTCTTTTATATAAGTTCAAAATCCTAATTGCAATTTGCCCCTTTTCTAGTTTCTTCATTAAAGTCTCAGGGCTCTCTTCCTCAGCTTGCTTTCACAATTGCAGCCTCACTCGATCCTTATGATGCTCGTCGTGACTCTCGCAGCCTCAATCGCTCATAGCGCTTGTCTCTCCCTCTAATGTAAGTCCTCAGTCCCCTTCCAACTAGAGTGGTCTATTTTGTGGCAAAATCTTGTAATGATTGTTGTGTTTTGTAGATTGGTTACATGGATTTACCTAGAAAATGAACTGATCTAGTGGTCTGGTTCCTAGTGGGTCTAGGAACCAGTGGGCGATTCTCAATTTTAGGGTGAGAATCGTCCACTCTAGAACCAATTACCCTTAGTTCCAATATCCAATTTGTTAATCAAAATATGTGCACAAACAAATAATGACATTTCTCATTTCAACACAGCTCCCCCAAATAATTTAGTTAGTGTTAATTTCTTGCAGGTGCATAATTTATACATTAGTTGGCAATTTTTGAAGGAAATATTGACCAACATGTATTAAAGAGTAATTGGATAATTAGGGTTTAAAATAATCGCTTAGGTATGCAAATCAAATAAATATCATTATTAAAAGACAAGGACAGACAAGTCGGAATATCCACATTACATAATAATTTAGTCAACAATTGGTAGTTGATAAAGGAGTTCAATGTTTATGTTATGTAATTAACCGAGGTTGGGGATTGGAGACATATTCTTGAACAATTGTCAAAGTTGGTCCTTGCATCAAGCGAGCATCGTCAGGTAGGTTTAACATGGAAATTGCCGGTATGAATTATTCTCATTATACTTATTTGCTAATATGTTACCATTTAACTAATCGATGTCAAAAAATTTTCTTGAAATTTGAGATGGAGCGTTGAGACTATTTTGCAATAATTAATCGGCGATGCATGATCTCGCATTGTCACAAACATCCCCTTCCAAGAATGATATAGCACATATCCCATCTTAGAAAAGGGCTATCGACTTAGCCACACACACAGATATACATACATACATACATACATACATACATACATATTTATGTATCAAGGAATTAGAAAAGGATCACTTGAGAAAGGTCAATTATTTCATTGTTCTGGTAGAGTGACATTAGATCAAATCACTATAATAATAATCCAAAGAGTGTTAGATTACTCTTGACTACCATTCTAGGTTGTGATAGTGAATATGAGCAAGCACTTAGGTACGTATTACTAAGCGTATTCAATTTCTTAATCAAATCATATATGAGACCAATTGATGCTACATATACATTAGACAAAACAAAACTTGTATATTGATTTTTTTTTTTTTTGCCAGAAGAAAATTTCATTCATTTATCATAATCAAACATGAGAGAAACATAAAAAGCTTCCAAGTAAAGCAAATCCCAAAAGATCTACAAAACAAAATAAACACCCCCCCCCCAAATAGAGTGTGGGTTGCAGCTCTAAGCACACTCTTATCCCAAAAAATCAAATCTGTTACAGCATAAAAAAAAAAAAAAAAAACTGGTGGCCAATCATTGGAAACATCAATAATGGGTATATGTCGAGATCTTTTCCTCCAGAAACTACAACTTGTAATATGCACCTAGTTTTGGCAGCTTCAACACCATCAATATACAGAGACAACAACTACAATAATATGTTGAACCACCATAGATGGAATGCTTCTGAGAAACTCCCATGGCCAGATTTAAATCGAGAGAGGAAAGCTCCCAAATTAAGATCTACACCTAAATTAGGAGATGAAAGCTTTTGCTAAATCTTTGAGAAGTCATAGAACCACGTCTTGGGCAACTTGTTGGTTAGATTGGCAACGATGCTCTCACAAAATCTGTAGACACAAGCAAATTTATTTCCTAGGATGAGTGAAGAAAAGCAACAACAATGAGTGAAAGAAGAAGCTAAACAAGTGAATTAAGACTCCCAGATTAGATTGGGATAGAAAAAAAACATGAAGTCAAGGCCTAGAAAAGAAAAGAAAAAGCAAAAGCTGAGAGCCTCCATGAGAAGTTTCGTTGAGGGAGGGTTTTTTTGGGAGAGGAAGGTTTATATATAGTGAAATTAAATCATTTAATGTGAATCCTTATACCCCACGATTTTTATAAAGTATTTGTTAAATCAATAGCAAAGTAAAAAGAGTTTGATGTTTCTAATGCGTTGATTGTTCTCTTGGTAGGTGTAATTAATATTGTTGAAATTGAATTATTATTGAAGTTTTTTGTAGAATCTCAATGCACTCATACCATTGTGGGAAAATTGTTAAAAAAGTTTTAAGCTTATTGTATTTTTACCAATTCAGTCAACTTTTTCATTGTACCAATTAAGTTCTAACTATTTATCTGTTTTGTAGATTGAGTTTATCTAGCCAATTGTGGCAAAAAAGTTATTGACATGGCTGCTGACTATCTTATATGGCATGACCAATGCCAACATGGATTTTTTAAATAATATTTTAATTCTTTTTCGAATTATTTATTTATTTATTTTTTCTTTCTTTCTTCCCTTCTTCCTTTGGCCAGTTGTCAAGCGTTGGCAATGGCCAATGACCAGCTAGATGCGATGGCCAGCGAGCCTCGCTCACCCCTAGTGAGGCTTGAACCTACCAGAACTTGCTAGATTTGGTAAAGTTGTAATATAGTAAAGTTGATCCTCATCCAATCACTGGCAAGGCTTGTCCTCACTGGCCACTAGCAAAGTCGACCTTTCCAGCTTAATGATAGTGAGCCTCGCTCACCCTTGGCAAGACTCGACCTTGCCTAGTGGCAGTAAGCTCGAGCCTCACCAAGGGCAGGCGAGGCTTGCCCTCACCTTGCCTCTAGCCAGTTATTGAGGCTCGGTGATTGGTTAGAGAAAGAAAGGATGAAAAAAAGGAAAGAAAAGAAATATTTTAAAAATTGAAAAAAATACTAAAATATTATTAAAAGTTGTTTACGTTAATACTGGCCGTGCCATGTAGAACGGCTGGTATTCATGTTGGCAATTTTTAACTAAAATTGATCGGATGCCCTCATTAACAAAATATGAAAAAGGTTTAAAATTCAATTTGTACAATTTAAAATTTAGGGTTCAATTGGTAATAATGTAACGGGTTTAAGACTTTTTGGATTATTTTTCCCTCATATTATTCACAAGTTCAGCTCTTCAAATGTTTTATGACAAAATTTCCTACGCATATGATAAACGAACTACGTCTACCAAGCCAACTGTGACTCCTCTTTTCATGATTAATTGATGGATTGTAAGTTATGAACGTCACCAACATGCAAATTTAACTAATTTTACACGAGAGTAGTGTTCATATTTGTGACTTGCCAATCAAAGGATAGTTCGCTCTAGCCTCCATGTTCTTTCATTGATATGGGCCAAAACTAATCATCAAGTTTATTTAGATCAAAATATCATAAAATTTTGGCCCAAATTAGAAGCCCAATAACCCATTCGCTATGAACTCCACTTCTGGACCCCTTTGAAGGAGGCTTAGACTAGGTTGGCCGAGTCCAGAAGATGCTAACAAATTTGAAGGCCGACTTCCTAAGCAGAAAATTTCTAAGTTGTAATCATGAATTAATTTTTGTTGTTAACTTATTTTCGTCAATGATATAAGCAGCCAAAGCTAGTAAAATCTATTTGAGATGGTTTATATTCTATGAAACAAATTGAGTGGATTAATTATTTTTACGTTGTAAAAAAAACGAGGTACAACTTTCTGACAATGGTTTCCATTGTGACAAAAGTTGTTATAACTTTTAAATGTTGTCAATACCTACAATAATTCTAAGATTATTACACTATGTGTAACTTAAAGCATTTTATAACATAGTTACAGCACAACACAATTTAGCCACGGCCCATGACAATACTAAATGGGCTCTAAATCATATTTTGCAATCCCTTTCAAAGAAAAAAAGGTTCGAATGCTTTGGTCTCTTTCATTGCTTGAAAACATATCCAAAGGCAAAGGTTAGTGATAATGCTAGTACGAGCACCTAGAGGGGGGTGAATAGGTATTTAAAAGAAAAGTTGTTCTGATGAATGTTCAAAATCAAATAAGAGATGGAATTGATTTTGCAATATGTAAAAGAATGCAACAAATTTAAATAAAGAGAGTTAATGAAAGAGAAGATTGCACATGAAGTTTATAATGGTTCGATTTAGATCAAGCCTACGTCCACTCTTCCACGCTGATAACCTTCTAGTTGGAATTCTCTATAGAATTAATAGAGAAGTACAATTTTTGAGTGCAAATATTCAGTGGAAGATCCCTACTCTCTCATTAAGTCACTCTTCTTGTGATTTTTTCTCTTGAATACAATTTGTAAGGATTGCCAATGAAGAGCAAGTAGTTGGAAAGACTTTAGACTTCGGAATTTCAATTTGCACGTCTCTAACTCAACTAGACTAAATGACCTCCTTAAATACTCGTCCACGACTCACTAGTTGTTGGCATTTTCCAGAGGAATTTATTCCAATCAATTTGTTGGACAGAATTGACTAAGGAGTTCTTAAATCTGTTTGAAGATTGAGATGAAAATCCGTTGATTCTGGTTGTCCATACAATTAGAATCTAGGTTTCCATAAGTAGATACTTCTCAAAAAGGAACTTGTCTTCAAGATTGATTCCATCAATTTGTGATTGATTCCATCAACGTATTTATAGAAGGTAAGTGAGATTTTTTGCCAGAGAGCTAGATGTTGTAAAATAAATTTCTAATGCATTCATTTGGAATCCTTGTCGCAAGATCAATGAGTCTGAGTTTGATTTCATCCTCATTCTAGACACGGTTTCAGTCTAAATTGCATCATAGTGGGAAATACTTCCCGAATGAATAGACTTTGACAAGAGTTTGCAATATAACTTTAGAATCATTATGTTCTTCAGAATAAGAATAAGAACTATAAAGTTTTGTCAACTTCAAAACTTTGTAGGAATTTTCTCGACAGTTAGTTCGTTAGAAGGCAAAACATATTAGTCAAAGCTTTATGTGCAGAAATGTAGAAGTCAGTGTTAGAAATGTGAATGTCAAAAGTGAGTGAAACTTAGCAAACATGAAATGCAAATGTAGTGGCGAACCAGCATGACCCGAGTTGTGTATGCTATTGTGATGGTAAAGGCTAAATTTGAGATGCTGACACTATTTTACTGCGCCGGATAAACCTAAATCTGATTAGGAGATTTATAATTGCCATAAGATGCGAACAACGTTCATTTAAGACCCTCTTATGGCAACCGAGGGCTGTGGAATGCAACATCAACAACCAGCTTGTAGTGACATGCCTCTAACGCTGTTTGCAAGCTGCTGCTGACAATGGTCGCTACATATCAGAGCCAACATGGCCATAAGAAGTTTCTATTGCAATGCCTTATCCATCAAGCAATCCCAAATCTTACTCAGATTTGCTTGAAAGAATTGACTCAAGAATTCATTCAGTGGCATTTGATGAGAAGCTCCGATCCTCCCTTCCAAATCCAAAGTGAGACCTTTGGCAAATTTGCCCTGCTCATAGAACCAGTCCACCACGCTGGTGAACTAGTCCACGCAACTTACGATCCTCAGGCACGGCAGCATACTTGCCTTGGGAAATTCCTACTCCATCTTGCCTTCATCGTGCTTGAGCCTCCCTTTGCTCTCTAGCCAATTCTCGACCTCCTCTTCCTTGTCTTCCACAGCAAAGACTCTTCGTGCTCGACCATTTGATTCACGTTGATCTTCCAGCTCACCAACTCTCTAATCTAATCTTGAGGGTCCACATCTTCCTGTCAAGGCAAGCATAGGCGTGGGCCATTTGGACCACACTCATGCAGCCAGTGACCATTTCGAAGACACCTTTCAAGTGTTCCATTAATTCCTAGCAATTGGAACAAGTCCCTAATTCCATAAGATGATTAAGTATTTGCTTCACACAGGATCGAATGTGAACAGAATGAGTGAAAAGTGTGTTCTCACTATGGCAACAGAAGAAACACTTGATTAAATAATGTAATGTTCAGTAGATTAGATGAGGATGATTTGGTTATGGGTGAGTCAATGCACAACACTAGATCGTCGTGCGATATGTAGTAATATGTACATGGACACTGAGTTGCTGATGGATGACTGCAAATCTTGCTCTATAGGTAGTTTCAGCAGTTTAGAGGGCACCAAATTTGATGAGCACATCTTTATTTTCATGACTGACTTGGATATCCACTTTAGCTCCCTTTCCACTTGAACCCATTCGTTGACTTGAAAGTTTCTGAGTGGATACTTGTCAAATTGTTAGCTAATTTTCTCATGTTCTTGTTTCCTCATGTACTGTAAGTTTGTAGTAAATTACACTAAAGCATGGCCTGATCACACATTCTTAGGCCTTTTCATTGATCAGTAACAACATTTTGCATTGGGGTTATTTCTGACAGACTTGTCACATTTGGCGAATTTTCGGGATTACTATTTAATGTGAGTTACATCGGTGCATACTGTACGTAGCTATGTACTTTTATTGTATATAGAATAGAGTAGTGGACACTTATAGAGACCAGAGCCATGCACAATCTCAGTGAAGACATCGAGACCGACATCCTCTCCAGGATTCCGGTGAGGTCTTTGATCTGGTTCAAGTGCGTTCATAAGCGTGATCAAAAGGTCCCAATTCATCAAGATCCACCTCCATAGGGATCTGGCTTCTCCTTCTCGCAAAGTCCTCATCACCATTAACCCGCCTCAGCCCGAAGACTGTGAAGCGCTCAAATCACGCAACAGTGTGAGCGAAGGTACATCAGCCACCCACCTTCGATTCCCTACGTAAGAGACCAAAGATTCAAGGTATCATTTCGAGATTGTCGAGTCTTGTAAGGGGTTGTTCTGCTTAGATGCCGATCAATAAGTCATTGTCCTGGAGAACCCATCGACCAGAAAGTCTATAGAGATCCCAAAAAGTCCACAGAGATCCCAAATCCCTGGTCCCTTGGAGAATTTTACTATAAGATGTCATACAAGTGTTCAATACTTGTGATTTAGGAGTAGTCACATCATCCAAATTTGTGAAAGGATATGGCTTGAGTAGTAGTTATATTTGATGTAAAATAATTCCCTAGATGATTACATGAGGTCAAATGGCATATTGTAATGTTGGGAAAAGTGCCAAAAAAGTCCTAAACCTTTTTGCCAATTCAATACTTTTCGGCCAATTTTGGCCGGATTTTGTTGACTGGACGTCGGCTGGTTGACGTAGCCTCATTGGCATTGACATGGACAACTTTTAATAATATTTTAATATTTTTGAATTTTTGAATTTTTTATTTTGATTTTTGATTTTTGATTTTTTCTTTGTCTTTTTTCTTTTCCTCTTCTTCCTCTAGTCGGTCTCCGGACCTTGGCGACCAGCCAAAGGTGACGGCTAGCGAGGTCAAGGTCGACCGTGCTAGCCACCTCGCTAGTGGCCATGAGGGCGACCTCTCGCTGGGCGGCGAGTCCTCGCCCATGGTCGGCAAGGTTTGACCTCGCTAGATCTGGCGAGGGCGAGCCTCGCTCGCCCGGCGCAAGGCTACCCCGGAGGCCTGGGCAACGAGGCTCACCCTCGTCGGATTTGGCGAGGGTCGAGCCTCGCCCATGGCCAGTGAGGGTGAGCCTCGCCCATGGCTCAGGGTTTGGCGAGGACAGTAAGGCGACAACATCGGGGGGTGGAGGTGGCTGCAGGGAGCGATGGTCGTGATGGGGCAATGACGGCTGGTGCTCCGTCCTCCAGATCTTACCCTTTCCCTTCTCTCTCAAGGTTCGCTTGCCCTCGCTAGCCATGGGCGAGGCTCGACCCTCGCCAAATCCAGCGACGGCGAGCCTCGTTGCCCAGGCCTCGAGGGCGGCCTCGCGTTGGGCGGGCGAGGCTCTCCCTTGCTGGATCTAGCGAGGTTAAGCCTCGCTGGTCATGGGCGAGGCTTGCCCTCGCTAGATTCGGCAAGGGCGAGCCTCACCGCCTAGTGTGAGGCCAACCTCGCGGCCACTGGCGAGGTCAAAGGTTCGGCGACCAGCTGGAGGAAGAAGAGGAGAAGAAAAAAAGAAAAAGAAAAAAAGAATAAAAGAATAAAAGAATAAAAAATTCAAAAATATTAATATTATTAAAAGTTGTCCAAGTTAGCGCTGATGAGGCCACATCAGTCGGCCGGCATCCAGTCAGCAAAATCCAGCCAAAATTGACCGGAAATGATTGAATTGGCACAATCTAAAAAGGTTTATGACTTAATTAGCACCAAAAAAAGATTTAAGACTAAATTGACACAAATGCAAAAGGTTTATGACTTTTTTGTCTCTTTTCCCTTGTAATGTTGCATTTGACCCCCTGGGGAGGTGATGATCTTCTATAAGTTAATTGGAATAAAACGGTAATCTGCGATTTAATTTTCTTATGACCACAGGTATGGAAAGTTATTTTTGGTTCTCATAATTACTGGTTTTGTTAAGTAAACTCTAATGTAAACTCTGTGCATGAAGCACCTCTACCCACAAGAAGGTTTTAATTTAAATTACTATGGATTTTTTTTATTTTTTATTTTGGGATCAGATGCATTACTATGGATTTTTTTATTTTTTTATTTTTTTATATATTTTTTATCATAAAGTTGATTACTTTCTCGATTTTACATATATTCCTAACTACTATTATTGATTTTCCTGCCTTGGAGCGGTGATAATTTTTTCAATCAAAAAGACAAGTTCTTTAGGATCTTGAATATGTGGAACTTGACTGGCGCTCCGTATGGATATACCGCCAATGTTAATTCTCTCATACTAATTACTGGGGATGTGCAGCGGAATTCTAACATGTATTCATTTAAGGAAATTGTCAAGGGAAAGGTCGAGTTGGAGCTACCGACGTATCCAATTGCATCATATCAATAAAAAAACTTAGCTTAATGAGATATGAGCTGAACAAGATTTATCGAGTGTGTTTGGTTCAATTTTTGAAGGGCTTTGAGCCTTTAAATTATCTCAAGAAAATGTTAGGGCATTCTATGAAGTTCTGTGACATCCCGATTTTCCAATTCTATTTTCAATGAATTGAGACGGGTATTTCATTGGCACGCATATAGTTCTTTTCCTTGAGTCGGCCACTCATGTGGAAACTAGTCTATCGGGTGAAGTTGTTAAGAGTTTCTAATGCATCGACTCGAGAATTTGACCGGAAGAGACCTTTCGACCGAGCTAATCTGCAAGGGTCATTACAGCACGATTAAAATCGATTAGAGATCGGAGATAGGTCGACTCGACAGAGGCATGTGATCAGGTATGGGTGATTCCACCAGATCGCACAATTCTTGTCGATCGACACAGGACCGACTTTACTATCGATTGGGTACATTGTGTTCGAATTTGAAATCTTGAGATTACCTCGACAACCGAAAGTCGCCAATGTTTCAAAGATGTACATTGTGGCTTGAGATGATCAACCACAGGTCAAATGCATGAAAATTTCTAAATGCTACCCGATAGGTTAGGCCGCACTAGTATCGTGCCAAAGTGAAATTAACCATGGAATTGAGATCGAATTCAGAATTTGGAAGTCTGGGTATGTCACAAATCATTTTAGGATCATTGACTTATCTTTGGAAGATTTTTCATGTAATTAGAATTTTTCAGAAATTAAATAAGAGAATGGCTAATTTGGCTCAAGAAATTAGTAGGCTCGTCTTTGGTCGCGCTTTCGGGACTTAAGTTGGTTCTATGCACAAGTGAAGATGTTAATTGAAGTGTGGTGACATTGATTAATTTTATGGACTTCAATTTGATTCAATTGGTAGAGAATTGATTGAGAAATGATTGAATTAAATGTTACAATGATGTCATGGTGGTTGAGGCCAAGGGTTGATTTGGACCCCGGTGGAGATTTTCGGAAAAATAAAATGCAACCATTGGAAGAGGTTGTAGAGGAAATGAGTTAGTGGAAGATGACATGGGATGATGTCATGGTGGTTGAGGCCAAGGGTTGAGATCTTGACACGTGGACGGTGGAGATTTGCCCTTGGAAAGGAGACGGTTAATTACGCTTTAGGTGTGCTTAGTTTATGTTAATTGTGATTAGGTGGTTAGTTTAATTTATTTAAGTGTGGATTATATTAATGTGTTTAATTAGCTTAAAGTGTGATTAAATTAAAGGTTAAGAGAGTTTATTTAATATAAAGCCTTGATGTGACATAATGGGGTTTTATTTTTGAATTATTTAAATGATTTCGAATTCTGGAATTTATAATATTATATTATATTCCGTAATTATTAAAATATTATTATAAAAAAAAACAGAAAAATTATTTTTGACCCCGATTGCTCGAGAATTTCGTGCTGGTCGCTGCTTTGTGTATTCGGATTTTGAAATTGATGATTGGATATCATAAATTGAGCGTGGATCGTGAAAAATATGGATATTATTATTATATTAAATTTCGGAATAAATTTTATTATTTAATAAATTCGAAAAATTAAATTGGGACCCTAAATTCTCAGAATTTCGTGCTGATCGCTGCTGTGCCTTTAGAATTTGAATTTGATGAATGTATGTAGCAAATTGAGTGTTGATTGTGATAAATGTGGATTTTTTCATAAAAACCCAAGTGTTGGGTTTTGATGCAAAAATTGGATTTTAATGATTATATTAAATAGTGAGATTTGAAAAAGTGAAATATTGACTTTCGATTCGAAATTAGCGTGTTCCCACACACGTGAGTAATTTATGGAATATTTTTGATATGAAGAAAAATGGCCGGATCACTATTTTAAGTGGAAACATTGAGTGAAAGACAAAGTGTCCCGGGGCCGAGTATGCTTTAGCCGTGTGATAACTAAGAGGAATCGTCCCCGGGCTGTCGAGCCGGACTTGCCCCTATATGGGATGCCCACGCATGGTTGCGGGTCGCAGTTGATTCTGGGCCCATGCTCCTTCGGGAACACCGTCGATGTACTGACGAAGCCGCGCTCCAAGGTGGGGAGGCGATGCCTGGCTATATGCTAGTAGATAGCCGAACAACGAGTAGGCTATGCCCTTGTGTGGTAGTAAAAAAAATTATCGGAATGAGTACTAAGTGCAATTGTGATTTATATGAAAGTGATGACGTTCCAATTGTTTGAATTATTATTCTACCCGTGATTGAGTGATTTGAATTGTGCTAACCTCGTAGAAGGAACCGAGGCGAGGTAAGTTCTCTGTGTGATGTGGCTAGGTCACCCAGGGTGTATTTTCTTTCTAATAGGGGTTTAGGGGGTTGAACTTGCTGAGACATTGTCTCATCCCGGTTGTGGGATTAAAATTTCAGGTCCCTAGATGGCGGTCGTGGAGGACCCGAAGCCCTAAGTCTGAAAAGGTGGAGACTGAAGTATCGGTGAACGTGTCCTGCTAGTTGGTTTTAAGATAGTTCCCCTTTTGTCGAGCTGGTCTATTTTGTAGGCAGTCTAGAGTTGTATTTGAACCTATGTGTTTGTAAATGAGTGTTTGGTATTGTGATTGATTGCCTGCTTTTCTATCCCAAGTTAAATGTTGTCAGGGGATTTGTTTCGCTTGTGCATGCATAATAAAAATGAATGGGTCGGCGCCGCAGCCTGGGATGTCGCATATTTGCATGACCATGGTGGGATGTTGGCGCGCTCGGGGTTTGGGGCGTGACATCCCCGCTTAAGTGGTATCAGAGCATGGTCTGTGTATGGAGTGATAAGGTGCGATGAATCATGGGATAGTTAGTAGGAATGACCTTTATTTCATGCCGATGCATGTGAGTGATAGTTGTTTGATAGCTTGTTTTGAGGGGTCACTCAAGTTCTAACCTGATGTTGGAATTGGAAAACAGGTGTCTATAAGGAACCTGTAGGATGGGTGACCAGGAGTGGAGAACTCCTTGGAGGAGGTCGGTAGGACCTGTATCTCGGGGTAGGACGCTGACAAGAGTCGGTAGCCGAGATAGAGCGCAGGCCCAGACCAGCGCGAGTGTGAGAGTACCGCTGCAAGTCGGTACTGAGAGTGTAGCAGCACCGAACGATCCTAGTTTCAACAGGATTGTTCAAGTGCTGGAGTCTTTGGGAAGCATTTTGGGTCAGCAAGCACAAGATCAAGCCACCGCTGTTGCCGCTGTCACCGCTGCCGCTAATGCCGTAATCGCCGTCGTTGCTGCACCTGTTGAGACCCAACCTGGAATTGTGATCGAGGAGCAAGTCGCCCCATCTAGGTCGCAATTCAGTTTAAACAGAGCTAGAAGTCAATTTGGGAAAAGACCAATGATAGAAGGACAACACTTTAAACGTCCCACTCGAAGGAGTATTATGGGAAAGCCAACACCCAATCTAAAGGGAGTGTGTCGTGCCTGTGGGAAAAGGCATGGACCAACCCCGTGCCATTTTAGGATGGGTGGCTGTTTTATGTGTGGCCAGCAGGGTCACATGGTCAGGAATTGTCCGCGCAGACTGATGGGACAACAACTGCTTCTACCACCGCCACCGATGGATCAAAATAGAG
Source organism: Eucalyptus decipiens (assembly GCA_014182575.1). Classification (NCBI taxonomy): domain Eukaryota; kingdom Viridiplantae; phylum Streptophyta; class Magnoliopsida; order Myrtales; family Myrtaceae; genus Eucalyptus; species Eucalyptus decipiens. The sequence continues at coordinate 43,373,041 of CM024616.1, read as the reverse complement.
AGAATGCGCCACAAGACGCACTGTGGAGTACTTGGGTAAGGCCCCCGATGCAAGAAAGGGTGCATGTTGCCATCCGAGAGGAAGTAGAGGACCCGCCAGATAGATGTCGAGTTTGTGGAATGAAGCATGGACTGACTCAGTGTCCAGATATAACAGGAGTGTGCTATGGATGTGGGCAGCATGGCCATCAAGTGAGGAACTGTCCTCATAGGTTCAGGAGAGCACCGGCACCGCTACCGCAGCTTAGGGCGCCACTAGGATGGCGAAAGGCACATGAATGAATCGAACCATGCATCAATCGAAGAAGAATGTTTTTGAGATGTTTTATCAGAGTAGTGCAGTCTAATTTTCAATGATGGTTGTAGGATTTTCGTTGTGATAATAAAGTGATAGAAACACAAACCTTTGACTATAATTGTACTTGAAGGGGTTTGCTTAAGTATGACTTGGAAGTCATTTATGAAAAGATTTGGCTCAATGAGCTTTTTGTTGTTTTGGATCGTGGTATTGATATAATTCAGTTTGTTCAGTTAGCATGTGAAAGTTTTAAATTACTGAAAGTCGAAGAGGAACTTCGATCCTTGTTATTGTCACTGAAGATGACTTGGTTCTGGTTATTGGTTATCGAATATACGTGGCAGTTGCAATGGATGCGTCAGTTGAGGAGCCGAATATGGAGATCATAATCGTGGTACAGGAGTTTTCTAAGGCATTTTCTAGGGAATTGTCAAGTTTGCTGTCAGAAAGAGAAATTGAGTGCATGATTGAATTAACACCCAGAACAGAGCCAGTCCCTAAGGCTCCTTACCATATGGTGTTACCGAGTTTAAAGAACTGAAGTTGCAGATGCAGGAGGTGTTGAATAGGGGATTCATGCATTCCAGTGTATCACCTTGGGGAGCACCTGTGAGAATAGAGTTGATTCGTTGTATTTGTACATCGATATTCTCCAAGATCGACTTGATATCAGTGTATCATCAGTTGAGGATCAGGAAGAAAGACATACCGAAGTTAGCATCTCGCTCTCGATTCGGCAGTTATGAGTTCATTGTAATACCGAGTGGTTTGATGGACACCTTAGCTGTTTGTTCGGGTCTAATGAGCAGAATGTTTAAGGATACTTGAATCGCCAGTGATCGTGTTTATTGAAGTTATCCCGGTGTGTTCAAAGAGTGCTGAGGAGCGTGAGAGACATTTGGGGATGGTACTTTAGACCTTGAGTGCTTTTGAATTTTGAAATAAGCTTAACAGATGCAAGTTTCGAATGAATCGTATTGCGTTCCTAGGTCATGTGATTTCAGGTGAAGAAATCTCCGTAGACCCCGTCCGAGATTAAAGCAGTGAAAAGTTGGCTGAGATTGACTACAGTGACAGAGATCAGAAGTTTCATGGAAGGGTTTTCAGCGTCAGCGTTGCAGTTGGTTCGACTACTAAGGAAGTAAGAAAAGTTTGTGTGGACAGATGAGTGCGAGCGTAGTTTTCAAGGGCTTAAGTAGAAGCCGACTACCGCACTTGTGCTGATTATTCCATTTGGTCCTAGAAGTGATGAGATCTACAGTGATGCATCGTTTAAAGGATTGGGTTGCTTGTTGATGCATCATGATAGGGTTATTGCAATAGTTATGTTCGTTCTGGAAATTTAGAGGCACTATCGGTACGGAGGAATATTTCATATCGTCAATGACTATCGAAGTCTCAAGTATGTATTCTCAAAAAGGGAGTTGAATGTGAGACAGCATCGCTGGATGGAACTTCTTAAGGATTATGACTATGATATTTCGTATCACTTTGGAAATGTGAGCAAAGTCGCAGATGCACTGAGTCAAGAGTCCTTAGTTGTACAGTTGGTACTTAGGGATTGGATCTTATTTGTGAAAGTTCGAAATTTGGTTTTCAGATCTAAGGTAAGCCACATTTGAATCTCATGACTACCCTTAGAATTGAGCCGAGAGTACATATTAGAATCAAATCGCTTCAGTGGACAGATTCAGAAATTCAGAAAACTCTATAAGAGAATGCAGATGAGAGAGATGTTGAATTTCAGATTTCTGAAAACAGAACGCTAAGGTTCTGAGGATGATTGTGTGTAATTGACGATACAGAGATTAAAGAAGAGATCTTATGGGAAACTCATTATAGCAATTTCAACGTTGTCCAGACAGTACAGATAGATCTTGTTTTGAGTGTGTGACATCATGATTTTCAAACTCTGATTTCGATTGGTTAAATTGGGCATTTCATCGACGCGATTACAGTGTTTTTCTCTGAGTTGGCCACTTACGAGATAACTAGACTAGCTGGGTGAGTTATTAAGGATTTTAAGGCAAATAGACTTGAGAATTTGACCAGGAATCGACTTCTCGACCGTGCTCATCTTTAGAGATCATTACGGCACAGTTAAAAATCGAATTAAGATCAGAGATAGGTCGGTTCAACTGAGATGAATGACCGATCGTGGGTGACTCCACTAAATTGGAAAACTCTCATCGACTGACACTAATTTGATTTTATTGTTGTTTTGATTCCATGTGTCCGTATTTGAATAATTGAGATTTTCACGACCCTCGAGAGTCGCCAATGTGTCAAGTGGGTTCATCGTGGCTCGAAGAAAATCGACCACGGGTCATTTGTCCTAAAAGCTCCGAAAACTACCTAGTAGCCTATGTCACACTAAAAGCGTGTCAGAGTGAAATTAACCGTCAATTTAAGTTCGATTTCAAAAATGGAAGATTCTGTCTTGTCACAAAGTGGGTATACCGAAGTGTGTGTGCATTAGATAATTCACCGGCATGGAGTGCCGGGGATGAATTGTATTTCAAATCTAGATCAGATGTTCCAAGTTGGCAGAGTTTTCATATGGTTCTTTCTTAAGCAGTGTATAGCAGAGAGTGCGGAATTTCGATTGCTGAGATGAAGTCAGGGAAAGAAAGATCACAGGCCAGGGTTAGTACAGTAGTCAGTGATTGCAATTGTCGAGATCAGTGTCGGAGTTATATAAGATCTTGACCAGAGGTTCCCGGGCCGTGATTAGTCGATAGTTTCTTTTTAGTCGGTGTAGAGCGAGTGTTCGGGGTTTCGCCGGTTGAGGTGAGATCGTAGATCAGAAAATCGCAAGTCCGAGTTGGTTCGAAATCAATGATTCAGTTGCAGTTAGCAGAGATAGTCTTGAGACCGCTCAGAATTGCCAGTTTAGCTTCGCAGATTTTGTGTTGAAGACCTTTGGAATCTTAAATGGGCAAGTGTTTAGTATTTTGGATACGAAGTGGTTTGAGCAAGATAGTAGTGATTTGGCAGTATTGGTGCAGAGAAAGAGAAGATTATATGAGACGACTATACCCCCCACCTTTTTGTTTAAGAATTGGTAAAGGTTTAAATTTCGGGGACGAAATTTTTATAAGAGGGGAAGAGTTGTGACATCCCGATTTTCAAATTCTATTTTCAATGAATTGAGACGGGCATTTCATTGGCACGCATATAGTTCTTTTCCTTGAGTCGGCCACTCATGTGGAAACTAGTCTATCGGGTGAAGTTGTTAAGAGTTTCTAATGCATCAGACTCGAGAATTTGACCAGGAAGCGACCTTTCGACCGAGCTAATCTGCAAGGGTCATTACAGCACGATTAAAATCGATTAGAGATCGGAGATAAGTCGACTCGACAAAGGCATGTGATCGGTATGGGTGATTCCACCCGGATCGCACAATTCTTGTCGATCGACACTTTGGACCGACTTTTCTATCGATTGGGTACCCTATGTTCGAATTTGAAATCTTGAGATTACCTCGACAACCGAAAGTCGCCAATGTTTCAAAGATGTACATTGTGGCTTGAGATGATCAACCACAGGTCAAATGCATGAAAATTTCTAAATGCTACCCGGTAGGTTAGGCCGCACTAGTATCGTGCCAAAGTGAAATTAACCATGGAATTGAGATCGAATTCAGAAATTGGAAGTCTGGGTGTGTCACAAATCATTTTAGGATCATTGACTTATCTTTGGAAGATTTTTCATGTAATCAGAATTTTTCAGAAATTAAATAAGAGAATGGCTAATTTGGCTCGAGAAATTAGTAGGCTCATCTTTGGTTGCGCTTTCGGGACTTAAGTTGGTTCTATGGACAAGTGAAGATGTTAATTGAAGTGTGGTGACATTGGATTAATTTTATGGACTTCAATTTGATTCAATTGGTAGAGAATTGATTGAGAAATGATTGAATTAAATGTACAAGGATTTGGACCCCGGCGGAAAAATAAAATGCAACCATTGGAAGAGGTTGTAGAGGAAATGAGTTAGTGGAAGATGACACGGGATGATGTCATGGTGGTTGAGGCCAAGGGTTGAGATCTTGACACATGGACGGTGGAGATTTGCCCTTGGAAAGGAGACCTATCAACATCATCTTCAAGCTTTGGAAGAGAGAGAAAGAGGAGAGAGAGGGGGGAGGGGATTCGGCCGAACCAGCAGCCCCGACGCCGCCCCTTCGTCCGCCGCTCAGCCGCCCGTTCCTCGTCGTCGCCGCCGCCGCCGGAGTTCCTCTTCGCCGCCGCCACACGTCCGCCTCGCGCCGCTCACCTCTTCGCTCCGCCTCAGCCCGCGTCTCCAGCCGTTGTCCGACATCTCCAGCAGCTTCCTCTCGTCGCCGTCGCCGCCGTGAGTCTGGCCGGAGCCGCCGCCTCGTCCGCCAAGCTGCAGCCACCGCTTCTCCGCCGGTTCCGCGCCCTCTCCGCCGCCGTGCAGCCCTCCGTCCGACCCCAACCAGCAGCCAAGAAAAATGGGTATGCAGCGGATGTTTGGCCCGTTTTGGCCACCTTCCCGAGCTCGAATGCTCGGCCCGCTTTGAGGAAGGTTGTTCTCCTTGGCGTCCCCGTCGTTTTGGTCTGCTTGGTTTGCTAATCCGGTGAGTTTAACTCACTAAACCTCGCTTAGAGGGTTAATTACGCTTTAGGTGTGCTTAGTTTATGTTAATTGTGATTAGGTGGTTAGTTTAATTTATTTAAGTGTGGATTATATTAATGTGTTTAATTAGCTTAAAGTGTGATTAAATTAAAGGTTAAGAGAGTTTATTTAATATAAAGCCTTGATGTGACATAATGGGGTTTTATTTTTGAATTATTTAAATGATTTCGAATTCTGGAATTTATAATATTATATTATATTCCGTAATTATTAAAATATTATTATAAAAAAAAAACAGAAAAATTATTTTTGACCCCGATTGCTCGAATTTCGTGCCGGTCACTGCTGTGTATTCGGATTTTGAAATTGATGATTGGATATCATAAATTGAGCGTGGATCGTGAAAAATATGGATATTATTATTATATTAAATTTCGAATAAATTTTATTATTTAATAAATTCGAAAAATTAAATTGGGACCCTAAATTCTCAGAATTTCGTGCTGATCGCTCTTTGTGCCTTTAGAATTAGAATTTGATGAATGTATGTAGCAAATTGAGTGTTGATTGTGATAAATGTGGATTTTATTCATAAAAACCCAAGTGTTGGGTTTTGATGCAAAAATTGGATTTTAATGATTATATTAAATAGTGAGATTTGAAAAAGTGAAATATTGACTTTCTGATTCGAAATTAGCGTGTTCCCACACACGTGAGTAATTTATGGAATATTTTTGATATGAAGAAAAATGGCCGGGATCACTATTTTAAGTGGAAACATTGAGTGAAAGACAAAGTGTCCTGGGGCCGAGTATGCTTTAGCTGTGTGATAACTAAGAGGAATCGTCCTGGGCTGTCGAGCCGGACTTGCCCCTATATGGGATGCCCACGCAGTGGTTGCGGGTCGCAGTTGATTCTGGGCCCATGCTCCTTCGGGAACGCCGTCGATGTACTGACGAAGCCGCGCTTCAAGGTGGGGAGGCGATGCCTGGCTATATGCCAGTAGATAGCCGAACAGCGAGTAGGCTATGCCCTTGTGTGGTAGTGAATAATAATTGGAATGAGTACTAAGTGCGATTGTGATTTATATGAAAGTGATGACGTTCCAATTGTTTGAATTATTATTCTATGTGATTGAGTGATTTGAATTGTGCTAACCTGTAGAAAGGAACTGAGGCGAGGTAAGTTCTCTGTGTGATGTGGCTAGGCCACCCGGGGTGTATTTTCTTTCTAATAGTGGTTTAGGGGGTTGAACTTGCTGAGACATCGTCTCATCCCGGTTGTGGGATTAAAATTTCAAGTCCCTAGATGGCGGTCGTGGAGGACCCGAACCCTAAGTCTGGAAAGGTGGAGACTGAAGTATCAGTGAACATGTCCTGCTAGTTGGTTTTAAGATAGTTCCCCTTTTGTCGAGCTGGTCTATTTTGTAGGCAGTCCAGAGTTGTATTTGAACCTATGTGTTTGTAAATGAGTGTTTGGTATTTTGATTGATCGCCTGCTTTTCTATCCCAAGTTAAATGTTGTCAAGGGATTTGTTTCGCTTCCGCATGCATAATAAAAATGAATGGGTCGGCGCCGCAGCCTGGGATGTCGCATATTTGCATGACCATGGTGGGATGTTGGCGCGCTTGGGGTTCGGGGCGTGACAAGTTCTCTCGTTTTTCATTTTTTGTACAGAGCATGGATTGAAAGTAATCAATCCCAAGGTAGGAGGGGACTTGCTTTTGGAATGCTATCATGGGGTTTAACGATATTTCTCTTCTGACCTTGCCCTCTTTGATAATTGTGAATTCCACTATTGCCTCTTAAAACTATGTTCGTCTTCTTTTTACATACACTCTTTGTGCTCCATGGTTGCCGAGGTCGCTGAGTTCAATGTCACCAGTCATCGAGGTTGAGGTCGCTGAGGTCAAGATCGCGCAAGTCGAGGGTTGCCGAGGTCAGGCCCAAGTTGAGGGTCGTTGTGGATCAAGGATCGTTGTGAACTGAGGTCAAGGTCGAGGGGCGAGCGACCTAGTTCTGGCCCTTCTGCAGTAGTCGTCGAGGTCTAACGACCTCCTCCGACAAAGATCTGGCCCTTGCACAACTTCACCTTCAGTTCGCATTCAGGAGGTCCACCACCGTCATCAATTGCACCGAGATTGGCAACGTTTTCGTCGACGAGGACTCCGTCTTGTCCTTTATGTTCAACATTTTATGTGTTATCGTGCATAATAGTAAGTCATATCAATGCAGAGTCTTACTAATAACTAGTATGTTACAAACTTTCATGAAACTTAGCACTACGATTGTTTCCCATTGCTCGAGCAAGTCCTTGAAGAAAATATGGAGTCATCGCCATGCGCCACGATCCATCGCTACACCATCTATCGCACCTCCAACAGTCATAAACATCTCTCTTTGTATGCACGCGCATGCTCCATGAACGGCCGCCCAAGGTGAGCTTCTTTAATAATTATTGTTCAAGTTAATCCCCAAGTACCAAAGTCCGAAAACACAAGATCCAAAGATAATCTAAAGTTCTATCGTCACGTATTATAATCTAAAATTCTGTCATCACATATCCCTTAATTTAAAATCATGAACTAGATCTTCTTGAAGAAATCTTATTGATGTTCCTTTTGTATGTGCCTGTGCACGAACTCGATGAAAGGTCGCCTAAGGCAAGCTTCTTTATCAATTGATGTTCAAGTTACTCCCTTAGCGTAGAAGTCCAAAAACACAAGATCCAAGAATAATCTAAAGTTTTGTCATCACGTATTATAATCTAAAGTTCTGTCGTCACGTATCCCTTAATTTAAAATCAAAAACTAGATCTTCTTGAAGAAATCTCATTGATTTTCCCTTTGTATGTGCATGTGCATGCGCTCAATCCTCAATGAAAGGCCGCCTAAGCAAGCTTCTTTATTTATTGATGTTCAAGTTACTCCCTTAGTATAGAACTCGAAAACACATGATCTAAGCAAAATCTTAAGTTTTGCCATCACCTGGCCCTTAAATCAGAATCGCGAATTAGATATTCTTGGAGAAAATCTTGTTGATGCTCACTCCCACCATTACGATGCTGCAATTTGTAAGACCATGCTTTGATGGATGATGTATCATAGAAAATCTTGAAACTCCCGAATCAAATCTCCTGTGTATCTTCTTGATGGTTACCTATTGTGACGTTGATCGATCCAACCCAAGAGCGTTAGCAGATTTTTCACGTATAATTTCCTTTTTCTATGATGCATAATGACGATGGTTGAAGTAGTCTACTGTATTGAAGGAAGAATCTAGGGCTGCTGTCGAGGGATCTTCGGAGAGCCCATAGAGTTATAAACCCAGGTCACCCGATGTTACCAAACGTTTTTGATTCGCAAGCGAAAAGTCAAAGTCGTGAATTTAGAAGAGAAGCACGCGCATTCATCGAACAAATCCCATGCACCCTCGTTGCGTATCTTTGATCTTTGACAAGAATCCATAATGATAAATACAGCGATGACACTCGAAATCCGACGTCATTGTCCCAATCAAACCTCAAGATTTGCTCTGCGATCAAAGATTTTCACCCTCATTTTCATGCAACTCAACAACCCTCTTCAGAGTGGAAAAGTTTTCAGGCCACTAACATGTTATTCGAGGTTGATGGGAAGTTTTAACTTTAGAAGACGAGCCAGTAGTTGTTAGAACTTTTTTAAGTACACATAGAGAGACTTGACCCTGCTAGCTTTTAGGGTTTGGCTTCACTAATATATTTGAACGACACATTCGGACTAATAAAAATTCATTAGAAAAATAATCCAAGATACAACAAAAATAAATTAAGTATCGATTGTATTTTAGGGTTTGGCTGCCGGCAAGCCAGTCCATAGATGCCATAGTTGCATCTTAAACAATATAGACTTGATCGACTCCATATGGATGCTTTGCATATTCATGTTTTAAATTAAACTATTATGATTCATGCTAAAACAAAATAAACAATTACAACATTACTAGATGGTAGTGGGGGTCGAGTTGAACTGTCTAAGTAAGCTACCATCTCAACAAGGCATTCTTACGTGATCCAGATACATATTTGCCCAACTCACATGCACCGTTGGATGAGATGAGTCCATACACCAAAACCATGAAAGACTTGATCCATTTGGACTTCACTCCGTTCAAAATTGAAGGCCTCCATACTTGGCTCGATACACATAAGCTTGATTTTAAAGCTTGAACTCTCTTTTGATGTTTGATTAAAGGAGTTTAAAAGCCTCCAACTAAGATTTCGTGTTGCGAATGGAGATTTCTGCAAAGCGTGTTTCCTTAACATTAGATGATATATCAGTAAATGAACCTGTATAATTTTTAATATGCATGCACAAATTTTTATGTCAGTGCTTGACTTGTTTCTTTACAGAAGTGTAAAGATTGAGCAATTCTTATAAATATAACTCCAAAGAGTAAATAGTTTTCTTGGGTTCACCATTTTCTTGCTTTGGCAGCTCAGTCTATAATCGATTTACCGGCAATGTGATAATGGGATCTCTATGAATCAAGCACAATTAATATCCTAAAGATATATTTTAACATCCCTTTGAACTCCGGGAACGTACTTAGGTTTGCAAGAAAGATAAAGTCTAGGATGACCAAGCTAAGCCAAAGAGAAAGAAGTTCCCTACAGATGGCTTTGAAGGACCTTAGGGCTTCTGAAAGTATGGGCCTTTCATGGGTTCACAATTTACTTATCGCGGTACACGTCTTACTGGTAATCCAATTAAGAATATACAGAGGAATCAAATGAAAGTCAAATAACTGATTAACGATATCAAAATCTCATCAAATCAAAGCCAAGAACCCCAAAAATCATTTTCTAGCGAGTTGCGTATAAAGCTTTTTCCTTTCCAAGAGGGCATGGCATTGCAATAGTGTCCGTCTGCGTGTTTATAAATGAGACCCTTGGGAGCTCTCCCCCTCAACTCCACCACGAACACCGAAACACACCAACTTGCTCATCATCTCTTTGTTCCTCCAACGTTAAAATGGCGAAAAACCATCAGATGGCCTCACGTTGCATGCTGCTCTCATCCAGGCGTTTGACTAATTCACTATACCACAAGCTCCTTTCTCTCCCCATAGCCGACAAACTCCACGTTGACCCCGAATCTATCGGTGAGGCCTCTGTCGACTTTGGCCTCATCGTCCGAGAAAGTCCTGCAGCCGTCCTTCGCCCATCTCACCCCGAAGACATCGCGATTCTCGTGGCATTCGCATACAGTAAATCCTCTATTCCTTTCACTATCTCAGCCAGAGGATGTGGCCACTCCGTCCAGGGACAAGCTATGGCTCGTGATGGGGTCGTTGTGGACATGACGTCTCTTGGTAACAAGACCACCGTATCGTGGAGCCAATCTCTCGGCCACTATGCCGACGTCGGAGGCCAGCAACTTTGGATCGATGTGCTGGAGGAGACGCTGAAACATGGTGTTGCCCCAGTTTCGTGGACAGATTATTTGTACCTAACTGTGGGTGGTACGCTCTCTAATGCAGGCATTAGCGGGGAAACATTTCGATATGGGCCTCAGATCAGCAATGTCTACGAAATGGATGTCATTACTGGTATGGATGGAATCACTCTCCTCTTCCGTATTTTGATCAGAAACTAATTGAACTAGGGTTATGATGTTAATGAGCCTATCATCTCGGTAGATAAAGGTCTGCAAAACAAGTCATGGTTAATAAACAACAGAAGCAGTTTTGTTAAATGAAGTCAATGAATTAATCATTCGTTTCATGCCTCCAACAGTTGTTTTATTAATTTATGTCTATTTTAATATTGAGGCTCAACGCGTGCAATTAGCGAATTCGCTCTTCTGATCTTTTCTTCTTTCTGTCTAAAAACTATGTACTTGGAGTGTTATATCAAGAAGTTGACTTTTACTGTATTTTAACTCATGTTATCTACGGAAGATACCTGGAAGTTAACATCAACCGGCCAAAAACTAATTGGGTTGGCCGGATAAGTCAACGGGGTTAAAGTAATCTCTGAAGAACGGCCATTGCGTTTTTTTTTTCCCTAATCTATTGGACAAAAAAGAAAAAGAAAAAAGATAGACTTCGAACTCTAGCCGACTACCAAATTTTCTAGTTGATGCATGTATCTACACATGGAAAAAGATAGTGATGTCCTCAGGGAAAAAGCACCTCATATGTACTATATATGATGCCTTCGTATCGGACTACCATTAAAAACAAAAATTAATGTGTTACAATATAGTAACGAATTTAATATTACGTTTCAAAATATAGAGACCGGAATAAGTGACGACTATATTTTGATGACTTTGTTTTGGTGCATAAGATTCTTTCTCGTTCTAAGCATCGATTACACACCATATATATCATTTCTTCATAATTGCTTGATTGTTGACGAGAGAATTTTTTTGTTCTTTCTTTTGGTAGGAGCCGGGCACTTTTTGACTTGCTCTCCCCACGAAAATCCTGAGTTATTTCATTCTGTCCTGGGTGGTCTCGGTCAATTTGGCATAATAACCAGAGCAAGGATTGCACTTGGTCCAGCTCCAAAGAGAGTACGGAGCACACTAGACTCAATCATCATTGCTTTTTTGAGATTTCACTGTTCTTATTCTTTAGGATTGAGACAATCACATTTCTTTTTTGAGACTGAATGTCCGATTCTCTCGATGTATTGGAACTCGCAAGGAGAAAAAATGACAGTTACATGACAGCCTGTAAATGAACCGGCTATGCTCTAGTTTACTTTTTTATAAGTTGTAATTGACTCTCTATCAATGACATTGAACATGAAACTAGAAGTCAGCTTATACGTTTCTATAGGGTATTCTATCAGTTGGTTGACATAGAAGATCCACAAGCTAATAAATGTATTTGTATTGAATCCCTTGTAGGCTAAGTGGGTGAACATGTTATACAGTGATTTTTCAGCTTTTACGACGGACCAAGAACGGTTGATATCGCGCCATAGAAGGGGCCAAGATGAAGTGCTGGACTACGTAGAAGGTCAGCTTTTCATGCGCCGAAATTCAGATAGCTGGATATCTTTCTTCTCTGTTTTGGACCACCCGCGGCTGATGTCCCTAGTGACCGAACACGAGCTTCTCTACTGCATTGAAGTAGCCAAGTTCTATGATGAATGCACTCAAAGTACAGTAGACAAGGTACTTGTTGATCTATATCGAACTATCTTTGAGGGGAAAAAAATCCTAGGTCATATTTTGAACTAATTGTGCTTGTGTCGGACTAGTGTTTTGGAGTACCTACCTCTCTGTCTCTCTCACACACACACGCAAATATATTATAGTTGTATTTTACCACATCGATCTTTCCATGAGCTTCTACGCAGCCCCATAAGAAACATTTCACTCCTTTCTTTTAAGTTAGTTCACTGTTATCTCATTAATATTAGGACCTGGAGAAGATATTGAAAGATTTGAGCCATGGCCCCGAGTTCCTGTACCAGAAGGATGTCGGCTACGAAGATTTCTTGAATAGAGTGCGAGTTGGAGAGCTGGTGCTCCGAGAACAGGGGTTCTGGAACGTTCCTCACCCCTGGCTCAACCTATTCGTGCCCAAATCTCGCATTGCCGATTTCAACACGGGTGTTTTCAAGAACATTGTTCTCAAAAAGAACATAACAACTGAACTTGTCCTCATTTACCCTATGAACAATGACAAGTATGTGTTCTTGCTAGCCGCCACTTTCATTTAGGGCATATATTTCGCTGGTTGTCACTAAAGGCTAATGAGTTACGGTCACTGAACTTCGAATTTAATCAAGTTATTCACTCAACTTTCGATTTCTTACAACTGATGCACTGTGATCAAAACCAGACTGATTTCTCGACGAAATTGTTGATGTGTAGCCAACATGGCAATGACGTGACTTTCAGAAAATTGGCCACCTATCCGTCACGTCATTAATTCTTACAAAAATCTGTCAAATCCGACAAGTGCATCAAATGCAAAAGTTTGGAAGTTATGAGTCCATTGAATGATTAAAATCAAATTTTAAGTGGATTGAGTATAAACTCTATTATATGAACTTAAACCCTTTATCAAATTTTGATCCTTTTTGTAGATGGGATGATAGAATGTCTGCTGTCATACCAGATGAAGATGTCTTTTATGCGGTTGGATTCTTGCATTCAAGTGGGTTTGAAGACTGGCAAGAGTTCGACCTTCAAAATAAGGAGGTGCTCCATTTTTGTGAAGATAATGGTATCAAGCAATACCTTCCAAATTACAGTACCGAAAGCGATTGGATTCAACATTTTGGTCCCAAATGGAGGAAATTTGAAGAGAACAAAGCTCAGTTTGATCCAAAAATGTTGTTGTCTCCTGGGCAGAATATCTTCAACCACAACCAAGGCATGAATTCAAAGATTGATGGGGTTTAGGGTTCAGTAGGATATCTACTCACACGACTGATTATGTTTATATGAATCATGAATGTTTCCTTTAGCTTGTGATAATTTCATATGTAACCGTCTAATTATATTGCGTTAAGTTTCATTATGTGAAAAACTCTATGGATTAGAATAAATTATCCCAATATGTAGAATAAACAGCCCCCCTTCCACTATAAGAAGTGTAATGCATTCATTAAACATAGTATATGTGTTTTTGTTTCTTTCAACATTGATGATCATCAAAACCTTATATGCTTACATTTTGAATAGCATAAGGTTGAAATCAACAAAAGAATGGCAATCTTTGATACCAAATAAATTCACTGAATAAAAAAACTCAAGGAGTTAGATTAAAAGATCATTAAAAGATGCAAGCTAGCAGTGATGGAGAAAGAAATTTTATTTTGGGTGAACCGGGGGGGGTGTGGATTTTCAAAGCATTCGAGTCCAGAATTTAACCAAAGGGACCATAGCCTATTTATAGAGTCTATTATAATAGGCTTATTCACCACAAATCATTATACCAAAATTGTGCAGAACACATGTATCAACCACAATATCGAAGACGAAAAATTCACCATCCTGAGGATAATCCAGGGAAATAAAGTAAAACAATTTGCAAATAAAATTAATATTTCTTTACTTTAATATATGATTAATGCTTGCTCATATTACAACAAGGAATTAGGTAAACAAAATAAAAGGGATGTGGGTAGTTTTATCTTTTAGTAAAACTGGAAAAAAATAAAGAGAAGAAGAAAAAGGTAAGAAATAATATATAATCAAGAGTGGAATCTATAAGGGATAATGTAGTCAATTCAATGTATAAATGGTGTTTGGAGCCAATAAGGAGGGTGGAAATAGTGTGAGCCGTTAAAATATCATGTGAGCACTACTAACTCATATTATAAGAATTTCCATAAGTTATATGACCCAAGGTTGAGGCCATGACAAGAATACATCAGTTTGAGTGACCTTATCCTCTTTCCTTTCTATTTCTTGGCAAAGTCTATCTTTGTTAACGTCGATTTTACCAAGAGAAAGATTATTTTATTTTTTAAGGGAGGTTGACCCATGTGACTGGTGTTTTAGATTTTCCTTGCCACGTTTTGAGTAGAGATGGTGTGAAATATCTCAGACATCTTATCAAGAATTCCTAACCTTGAAGAAGGTCTATACATAACCATCACTATTGAAAATGTTAGGATCAACATAGGATCCACAAGATCAAGAGATTGACCCGGTTTGTGAGCATTTAGGTCTGCCAAAAATGTTCCTATATTCCTCCAATAATCATTTTATGATGCAAGCTTTTGCTTTGTGGGTTCACTTTCTAAGTATAAATTTCCCTCAAGTAATCTAATTTATGATTACATTTAAAGTTGTTCTTATTATCTTGGGTTGTACTCCGTCAAATGGATGGTGAAGGGAACAGCAATTGCCATTTGAAGCCGTTCTCATTTCATGGTTGGGTGACTCAGTGTTGACACCCGATCTTGCCTAGATGCTATATTAATATTTCATGAAGTAAACTAAGAGCAGTCATTAGGTAAGTTCAGCCAAACAGAAGGGATAGAGAGGTGATTTCATCCATAATTGTTTCTAGAAGGGGTATTGCTAGCAATTCAAGGTTAGTAGAGAAGTAACTACGTCCCTCATTCAACACATGGCCACTTGATAGAAAGGCAATAATTTCCAAAATTATTCGACCAATTCTTTCCAAGAGGGGAGAGGGGTGAACCTCACCCACAGTGCAAGGGAAATGGAGTGAATTTTGCAACCACAACATTCATCTCACAATAGAAATCATCATACTTAGCCAATTCTTTTCAAGAGTGGATAGGTGTGAACCTCACCCCCAATGCAAGGGAAATGAGGTGAAATTGTGCAATCACAACATCCATCTCACAACATCATCATATTCTCTCTCTCTCTCTCTTCCAATTTTTCATTGGTGTGCTCTATTCTTCCATCAGCAGCTAGCATCCACCCCTCTCATCAAGGTGTCCTTTGGTGGCTAATCAGCTGTGAGTCGCCTCATAGGTTGCCCTGTCATGACTTACTCAGCTATGTTCCATCACTTGATGTCCTTGGTATCCTAACTAAACTAAGATAAGATTGATGTGGTAATTAAGTCCTAACAGAAGTAAGATTATCTTAGTCGCCTTTTGTTATTCATGTTTTTTCTAGGTTAACCTTTTATCTTTGGATCCGTGAGTCAAAAGATAGGACCCTTTATTATATTGCTCATGCATTCCACATAGTAATGCTACTGTCTTAAATGATCCACCTACGAAAGCAAGCGCACTTTTCCACATCAGTCTAGTACATTTAGAATTTTACTTTTGAAGCAAATTCTGCTATATGTCCTCAAACACCTCAAGTAATGGACTGCTTCTTACTACACATTAATTCATTGAAATGAATCCACCAAAATATAGTAATTTTTTTTTATACATTTAGCAAAGAATATATTATGCCTTCTTCTATTGGTCAATATGAAATTTGGTATTATCGAAAAACAAAAAATACATTTAGAAATTATCCCGTAAATTCCTAATCCATGGATCACCTTAAAGTATTAGTTACGTCCAATGTGCATTTCAAACAATTTTTTGCAATTAAAGCAAATGATGGGGGAAATAAAAAGATTTTCCTATTTAGCCATGACAATCCAACCAAAGTCTTCCTCCCAATCAACAACGGATGGAAGGGTGAGCTAGCAGGGCCTTTGCCCCCTAATGCCTTTCTTTCTTTTATCATATATATATTTTATCAAGAAATTTTATATAGAAGTCCCCTCTAAGTTAGGTATCGCAATTTTTATTTTTATTTTTTTAATCTCTTTCCCTCATATGGGATGTTCTACATCCACCTCTGGTTCCAATTACGGGTGAGAATCTAGAACCGGCTGTTTCCCGATTCCAATAAATTGAAATTGGTGAGTAATGATGCAAATCTCAGTTCCATTTGAGGAACCATCCACCCAAATTACCTAGACTGGACCAGTATATATTTTTTGAATTTTTATGTTTTCACAAAATCCTAATTCCTAATTCCCTTACTTTATCTCACTCTTGGACGCCTCCTTGCACAATTCTCTTAACTGTCTCGTCTCATCTCATCTCGCTCTCGGTCTCACCTGCAGCACTCTATAGCGTCATCATAGTCACCGTCTCACCTTCGGCCCTCCCTCGCAATCACAGCCTCGCCTCCCTATTCAAGTCCCTCACCTCTCTTGCTTTATCTCTCACATGACTTGCTCTCTCAATCTCTATTGACTTTGGCAGGCTGCTCTCAACACTCGTAGGTCGCATCCTCACTCAGGAGTCATAACACTCGTTGCTATTCTCGCAACCTCACTCACTCAAGATGCTCGTCTTTCCCTATCTTGAGAGTTCAAAATCCTAATTCCCATTTGTTCCCTTTCTAGTTTCTTCACTCAAGTCTCACGCCTCTCTCTCACAGCTCACTTGCTGCTCACAATGCTTGTTGTGACTTAGCATTGATTGCTCGCGGTGCTTGTCGCTCCTCTCCTATAAGTCCTCAGTCCTTCTTCAGCTAGAGTGCTCTACTTTGTGGCATAATTTTGTAGTCATTTTCGTGTTATACAAATTGGTTCCTAGACCCACCTGGGGATCGGACCACTCCAATTTCAGGGTGGGTGGTTCCCACCCGAGAACTAATTACCCCTCATTCTAATCTCTAATTTGTTAGTCAAAATATTTGTACAAACAAATAATGACATTTCTTATTTCAACACAATTTTCCCAAATAATACCGTTAGCATTAATTTCTTGAAAGCAGATGCATAATTTATTCATTAGCTGGCAATTTTTGAAGGAAATGCTGACCAACATATCTTAAGGAGTAAGTAGATGATTAGGGTCTAAAGTGGTCACTTAGATATGCAAATCATAATAAATATCATTATCAAAAGAGAAGGACAGACGCGTGGGAATATTCACGTTATGTAATAATTTATCAATGATCTGTAGTTGATAAAGGAATTATAATTTTTTTTTTTTTTTAGGTAATCAACACAGGTTAGGGATTGGAGATATATGCTAGAACAAGCGTCAAGTTTGGTCCAGCGTCAATCAAACATCCCCTGATAGTTATAATGTGGAAATTGTAGATGCAAGTTAATCTGATAATGCTCATTTGCTATTACCTTATTATTTAAATAGTCGATGTCAGAGGATTTTCTTGAAATTTTAGATGGAGCATCAAAAAAATTTTGCTATAATTAATGGTGATGCGTGATCATGCAGCATCCCACACTTCTCATTCCAAGCAAGATATCTCACATATCCATCTTACAAAAGGGTTCTTGACTTAGCCATGCACACAGATATACATACATACATATGTATATATATTTCACGGAATTAAGAAGGGTCACTTGAGAAAGGCCAATGCGTTTCATAGTTCTAATAGAATGACATTAGCTTAAATTATTGAGAAAAATTATCTAAAAAGTTCTAAATCAATTGTATGTTGACCAATTCAGTTCTAAACCTTTTAATTGCGTTAATTTAGTTTCAACCTTTCGGCAATTTGCCAATTTAGTCATAAATCTTTGAATTGTGTCAATTTAATCTTCAATCTTTTGACGATTTGCCTGTATAGTCATTCTAGTTAATTACCTAAATTATGTTTTATGACTAAATTGGTAAATCATGAAAAGTTTTAGAACTAAATTGATATAAAGAAATGTTTAAGATTAAATTGGTAAACTTTCAAAATGTTTAGGGCTAAACTGACACTATTAAAAGGTTTAGGTCCGAATTTGCCTTTGTACAATAGGTTTAGAATTTTCTGGATAATTATCCCCAAATCGCTCTAATAGTAATCCATGGGGAGGTTAGAATAACTCTTAGCATTGACAAATGAACATGAGCAAGCACTTAAAAATGTATTAAGTGTATACAATCAATTAGATTATATTTGATATAGATTGATGCTACACATACATGTGAAATTAAATCATTTAATGTGAATGCAAAGTGAAGATTGTTTGATTTTTCAAATGCATTGACTGTTCTATTGGTTCATGTAATTAATATTGTTGAAATTGAATTATTGCTCTTTTTTTTTTTTTTTTTTGGTAAAAGGTAATAAATATATTCTGGAAAAACCAATTGTATAAAAGATCACGGCATCAAAACTTAAACTCAAAATGAGAAAACATTATGGGAAGGATGCCAAGATGTAAAACTAGAACATGCGGCAAACCAAACCAAGGAAGCTAGAAGACAAGAAACCCCGACCAGGGAGGAGAGAAGACCATTGCTTCCAAATCAAACAGCAGCACCCTAAAGGAAACCATCTCCAACCATCAGCTGAACTTGGGGAAGTGATTAAGGGTCTCCAGAGAAAATAATCGGGTCAAAGCCCCAGTTCCGCTGCAACCTTATGTTCCTGAAGTTATCATCAACGTTCCTGAAGGTGATAGATAGCCTTATCTCTAACCAATTTAAAAAGATGGTTCTTCATAGCTGGGATGGTAAGAGGCTGATCACCAAAAAGGACAATGTTCCTATTTTTCCAAATAATATAACACAGGGCACCAAAGGAGAAATGGGCAATGCATTTATAAAAATCCTTGCTCATCAAGGAGGTGGTGACCCAACGGAGATTCTCCCCTAGGACCTGTTGCGCCAAAGCAAATTGCATCTAGCAGCCCAAAAGAAAGCAACTCCAACCGTGACACAATAACCAAAAAAACAGATTGTCAATGGAATCGGGCATAGCATTGCAAAAAGTGCATGAACCACTCTCAATTCTACCATAAGATAATAAAAGAGCTCGAGTGGGAAGTCTGCGTTTAGCTATAAGCCAGAGATTTAGCTGGTGCTAAGGCATGATGGCATCGTTCCAAATGAATGCATGCCCATGGACAGGAGTCCTCTTCCACCTAATTGTCTTCCAAGCCGTTGCAACCATGAACCGGTCCTCCGAACTCTCCCTCCAGCAAAAGCAGTCCGAGTTTTGAGAAAGATTTGGGAGGGGGTGCCCCCATGACTCTAGCACTACCAAGAGAGATTGCCCATCGCATCTAAGAAAAGATCAGCCATTGTAGCTTGTCTAGAGAGTCCAGAGCTATAGATGAGCGAATCTGAAAAAATTAAGTTCATAAGACCCCTAGGATACCAGTTATCAAACCAAAGTGAAACTTATAGGCCATCCCCAATCCTCTAGTAGAAGGAATTACGGAAATCCCTCCTGAGACTTAAGATTTTCTTCTAACCCCAGGAGCAGCAGGTTGGTTTCTTAACTACCTAAAAGTTCCTATTTTTTAAGAAAGTGAAATGAATCCACCTATACCATAACGTCTCATTGTCTGTAAAGCCAAACATACTTCAGCTTGGTAGCCCTGTTGCAATCTTGAAGCCTCCTGATACCAAGCCATCCCTCCTCTTTTTGAAGGCACACATCATCTCAGGCTACCTTAGCACCCCCTACCTAATTCCGGGCCTTTTCACAGGAATTGCCTAAGGATTTTCTCAATCTAGTCCAAAACAGCTACAGGCAACATAAAAACACTTGCCCAATAGGCTATAACATGAAGCATTGACCTGATAAGCTGAAGATGGCTAGCAAAAGAAAGGAAGCTATGTGTCCAAGATTGAACCCTCGCTGTGATGTGGCTAACGAGGGTGCAACAATCTGCCTTACTGAGCCTCGAAGTGATGATTGGAACCTCCAGATATTGCATCGGCAAGTTACCTTCATGGAATCCAAGCTCAAGTAGAATCTAACTCCTTAAGGAAGGCGATCCTCCAACCAAGAAGATCTCGCTTTGCTAGGATTGGGAAGTAAACCACTCCAAGTCGAGAAGGTTTGGAGGCCTTCTTTGAGGAGAGCTACAGTAGGCAGGTCAACCTCACAAAACAGAAGGACATCATCCGCAAAAAATAAATGCGAAAGACTCATCGCTCTGCATCTCTAGAAGAACTTAAACACCGGCTTCAACGAGCATTTAAGAAGGATCCCTGATAACACCTCCATAACCAAAGTAAATAGGAAGAGATGGGATCACCTTGACGAAGGCCACGACTACTCGCAAAGAACCCATGAAGCTCCCCATCCAAGGCAATGGAAAACTTGGGAGTGCTCACAGTCATAATAAGCCGAGTCACAAAATTGGGAAACCCAAAAACCAAGAGAACTCTCTTAAGGAAAACCCAATAAACTGTGTCATAGACCTTCCGGAAGTCGACTTTAACCACACACTTTGGCAAGTATGGCTCAAGATGGAAGCTGGAGAAGAGCTCCTGGGCCAACAAGATATTGTCTCTAATCCGCCTTCCCTTCACAAAAGCACTTTGAAAATGGCTAATCACGGTATTCAAAACTGCTGCAACTCGGTTAGCAAGCACCTTTGTAATACATTTATAGATAGTGTTGCAACAAGCAATGAGCCTATAATCATCAACAGAAGTCACATTAGGCACTTTTGGTATCATCACCAAAATGGTGTTATTGATCTCCCTTAAGAGCTTTCCAAAGGTGAAGAAGTCCATCACTACTACCGTAACTAGCTGCCCAACTATCTCCCAGTTTTCCTTAAAGAATTCAATCGTAAAGCCATCCGGTCTAAGGGCCTTACCCCTATCTAAAGAGAATAAGGTATCCCGGATCTCCAATTCGGTGACCGGTCGAGCAAGGAAGCTAATCTGATCAGTCGAAAGAGTATGCTAGATGACCTCACAAATCTCTCCAACCGAAGGCCTACCGAGCTCCACACACATCACTAGGAGGTCTTCAAAGTGCTCAACAAAATGCTGTTGAACCAGCTGTGGCTCGGTAATTTGGTTACTCGAGGAATCCAAGATCGAAAGGATTCTATTCCTCAATTTTCTCTTGTTGATATACTGATGGAAGAATTTAGTGTTGTGGTCACCCTCTTTGAGCCACCTGACTCTAAACTTTTGTCTAAAGAAGGACTCCTCCATGGATCATAGGTCTGTGAATGTCGCGACCTAAATTTCGGGTGCACCATCTAAAACTAGGTTAATGGACTATTAAGTCTTTAAACTTAGCTCGGGCTCTCCCAAGCCCATACCAATTCGCGACTTAAGGTTCAAATATTTAACATGCAAATGATTATTATCTAGGAGTCGCCACTAATCAGTTTATGGTAGGTCGATTAGACACCTAAGTAAAATAATGGGATAATTATTTTACTCCTACTAACCACAAACTAAGAGTACGGGGACTTGGTTATACTAGATTTCTCTAATGTCCTTTCGGTACTATTTCTTTTTAATTTTCAAAATATTTTTGCAAGCAGCTTGGATTTATTTTAACCTAACTTACTATTATGCAAAAAGGTGAACACACAGATGGTCAAACATCCAATAAATAAATTGCATCACACATAGCAAACAAATTTTTGGGTTTTCTTCAAAATTAGAATTCTTTTATAAAAATGTATTTTTTAATTAAATGACTTAATCTTATTAATATGCAAATTCTAATTAAATGGGCCTATTATGCAAACTAGTTATTATGCACCTCATGACCTAACTTCACTAATGAACAAATTATGATTAAATGATCCTATTATGCGAACTAGTTAACATGCACCTAGTATTTTTGTATTTTTCTATTGAAATTCATAATTAATAAAAACCCTAATTAAACTATCTAAAAGGGATAATTTTCTAATTTATGGATCAAATTAATAATTATAATGATTTAACAATTAAAATTCTATCAAAAAGCCCAAAAATTAATATAATTAAAAAATAATCCGATGTCTCTCGGATCAAATTAATAATTATAATAATCCCGGACAAAATCCTTGCAAATAATGCCTACAAAATGCACAAATATTAACATTGACAAACCACATTCTAACTTAAACAATAATAACGAAACTTAAAATCAGTAAAATAAAAATAAAAATAAAAATAAAAATAAAAATAAAAATAAACCACCTAAGGACTCAACGCTTCTCGCTGCTGGTAAAGCGGCTATGACGTGGGCGCTCGAGCTGTGACGCAAGCGCTCTGGCGGAGGGGTGGCTTGTTGAACGATGAGGGTGCGGGATCGCGGTGACGCAGATCCGGTGTAGGCACAGGTGAGGAGCGGACACGCAATGGTGAGCGGCGCGGAGACAAAGACGGGCTGTTGACACGGGCGTCGGGGGTGACGAGCGGATCGGCAACAGCGGAGCGAGCAAAGGTCCAGTGCGGGGTGACACAGGGGAGCTCGAGCAACGGTGACCGGAGTGGGGGTTGATCGATAGCAGCGGCGATGGCACGGCGAGTAGATGTCACGGGTGTCGCTTGTGGCCTTGATTTGCAGGACGATGGGCTATCGTGGGTGTCAGGCGCTGGTTGTTGCAAGGCAGCGGCGTTCGAACGGAGTGGAGGTGGCGCAGCGTCGGCGTCGGCGTCGGCGTCGCAATGAGCTCGTGGGTGAGAGGGATCTCCGGCGACTAGTGCGACGTCATGACCGATGCGAGGGGCAGCTTCGACACAGTGGTGGTTGGTGCAATGGGAACAAGCAAGAGCGGTGGGCTTCGGAGCTCCGGCTTCGGGTTGGGTAGCAACAAGTCGCAGGTGCAGAGGTGCGGCGATGGGCGTCAACTCGGGCAGCAGGGGTCACCGGCGAGGGAGGCCCTATTTTCCTTTTTTTTTGTTTTCTTTTTCTCTCACTTCGGTTGCCCTGTCTCCTCACACGTCCCTCTCTTTGCTGTTTTTCTTAGAATTTCAAAAAGGAAAAGCCAGACTCCTTTTTGTTGACTTTTAAGAATGAATAAAAGGAAAATGAAAATTCACAAGACGAAATACCACCCCCTTTCTCATGAATTCTTTTACTGCACGGATTTTCCTCTCTGAGTTTTTTGAAAATCGCCCCCCATTGTCATGAAAAATGAGCCTCTCTTTTATAGTGATTCGTAACGGTCTCTTTACATGACATTTCCCCAGTTACCATTTCTTGTCTCATTAAATCAAATCTGTATGATTTGGCAAGCAGCTCAATTCTTGCCTATTTTTCACTTGATTTCAAAATTATTGCTGCATTTAACAAAATCCGGACATCCATCAGAATTCTATATTTCCTTGCATAATTCAATCAAATCAATTTCTCCCATTTTCATGTTTTTTTCTTTTTATTTGTTCAAAATGAAATTTTATTTTTCTAAAATTAGGTGTCCCAACAGCTGCCCCTCTTTGAATGTGAGCTTGTAGAGGTTGCCTTCAAAGACAAATTGAGACCTAATTTTAATTATGCATATGCACTAAATGACTTTTTGTTGGAAAATGAATTCCTTTTTTGGATGCAATTTATATGATGCATGGAAATGCTAATGCAAATGATAAAGGAACTTACCTGGAATTACTTACCTTCAAGGAGGGTAGAATGATTCAAGATAGTTGGCGTTACATGTCTAGGACTCGTACAATTCTATGGTTGCCCAGAATAGTAACATGGCTTCACAAAGAGACTGCTTTCCCAAGACTCGTACCATTCTACGGTCGCCCAGTATGATAGTGTTTGGTTGTGTTTAGGACCCGTACCATTCTACGGTCGCCCAAACGAAAAAAATGATTTTCCAGAATCTGTACCATTCTACGGTCACCTGAATGTTGGTTGTCTAGGACTCGTACCATTCTACAGTCACCTAAACGGGGATATGTTTTCCAGGACTTGTACCATTCTACGGTCGCCTGAACTGAGGTTGTCTAGGACTTGTACCATTCTACGGTCGCCTTGACGAAAAAATGATTTTCCAGGACCCGTACCATTCTACGGTCACCTGAACTAAGGTTGTCTAGGACTCGTACCATTCTACGGTCGCCTGAACTGAGGTTGTCTAGGACCCGTACCATTCTATGGTCGCCTAAACAGGGATTTATTTTTCAGGACTCATACCATTCTACGGTCGCCTAAATGCTGTCTAGGACCCGTACCATTCTACGGTCGCCTAAACTGAGGTTTATTTTTAGGACCCGTACCATTCTACGGTCATCTGAATATGTGCTATCTAGGACCTGTACCATTCTACGGTCGCCTAAACTAGGATTCATTTCCAGGACCCATACCATTATACGGTCGCTTGAGTAGGTGTCGTTTAGGACCCGTACCATTCTCTGGTCACCTAAACTGGGATTCATTTTTAGGACTCGTACCATTTTACGGTCGCCTGAATAGGTGCTGTCTAGGACCCGAACCATTTACGGTCACCTAAACTAGGATTCATTTCTAGGACCCATACCATTGTACGGTCACCTAAGTAGGTGTCATTTAGGACCCATACAATTCTACAGTCGCCTAAACTAAGATTCATTTCCAGGACCCGTACCATTTTACGGTCGCCTGAATAAGTGTTGTCTAGGACCCGTACCATTTTACGGTCGCCTGAATAAGTGTTGTCTAGGACCCGTACCATTTTACAGTTGCCTAAACTGGGATTCATTTTCCAGGACTCGTACCATTCTACGGTCGCCTAAACTGAGATAAATTTTTCAGGACTCGTACCATTCTACGGTCGCCTGGATATGTGATGTCTAGGACCCGTATTATTCTACAGTCGCTTAAACAGAGACTTTCCTTGACTAGGACCCAAACCATTCTTCGGTCGCCCAGCGTTGCAACACAGATTATCTGACCAGGACCTGAACCATTCTTCGGTCGCCTTAATCAGACTGAATCTGGAGAAATCTTTGGGGAGGCGACTTCATCGAGTGCCAGTGCTTGAAAATGAATACATGTATAATGACAAGTATTTAAAGTATGGATAGAGATAGACTTACTTGGTGACATCTCTGTTCCTTAAGGATATGTTTTCTGCAACACGTGGTTGTAGGAAAGGCAATATGCATTCACAGACATGCACTAATTCAAATGAGGTTCATGCGTGATGATTTCTATCAATCTTGCATCACCTAATTTCCATTAGGAAACATTATTCCAACCTGAACACATGAGTGTCATGGATGTGTCAAATGAAGGCTCTTTCGGTCTGAAAGGACTTTGCACTCACCCTCATTAAAAATGGTCGTTTTCATCCTGACCTTTGATGTCGGGTTTTGACAATCACTCTATCTTGCTGTCATCATGCCAAACAAGGGTTTGTGCAATCTCCCAAGTGGTACGACCTTACCAATCTAAGAGGTTTTTAACAGGGAACGTAATGTGGGCCTGGTCAATGGCTTAACAAAAGGGACTCTTTGAGTAGAGGCTTTTGAAAGAATGAGTGATATTCTGTAATCATCTCTAGGTTTACAAGTCAAGAACCCTACAAAATGAGAAAGGAATAATCTTGCTCGCAGTTCTTCGAGCGATACTTAAAACATGTGAACCCCTAGGTTAATCCAAGTACCCTAATCAGAAGAGACTTTACAAGGAATGTAACGTAGGCTTGGTTCATGGGTTGAGAAATGAAAGGATCATTAAGCTCAAAAAAAGTGTTTAGGGGGGTTAAAATTGGTGATCATCTTGACATTTTCACTACTTTCCTTCTCCCCTGTCGAAGATTTTTTTTTTATTATTTTATATCACAACTCCATTGATTGCAACATCATTTGAGTTTTTTTTTTTAGTATTGCTTTGTTGGGGATACGACTCACTATATCAAGAGTTTGATTTTTCTCTTTTTTGGGCGTTGGCCTTGCTTTTACCAGGCACACTGCTTTTTTATGCCTCTATTTTGCACTTTTTCTCTTTGGACTTACACAATCTTCTTTTATGAGCATTTTAGATCATGCTACTTGAATGATTGTCTTTCATCTTGCTCCAGTGTGGGGGATGATCACCAACTGGGCTAGACATGAAATGAATTTATAGGCTCAAGTGGGCTATGCAATAGTTAAAAGTGTGTAGGATAAAGAAAGAACCGCTCTTCCTCATCCTAAGTCACTTGAATTACCGCATAAGTTGCACTGCAAAAGCGATGCTCGAAGATTGATGCAAGTGTGAGCAAAAAGATTCCTACCATTCATTTTAAATTTGCCCCAGTATGGGATGATCCTTGACAAGGGTAATTTTAAAAGAATCTCCATAAGTGTATGGGGCTCAAAGGGGTTGAGCAATGAATCACTTGTAGTCTTTAGGATGGAGAAAAGAATGCCTCTCATCACCCTGGTTGACGTACCCTTTGCGAGATAGCCCTTTTCCTTGTAGGCATGTAATTTTTCACACAACTCATTAGGGGTTAGTGTATGAAACAGTGTATGGAACAAGGCTTGCCTTTCGTCATTCCAAAGTACCCCATTTGACACATTCAATTCATCTCACACAATTCATTAGGGAAAATTTGCAACAAATTTGAACAATTCAACCCATTGAAGCAATTTACTCATCATAGAAATGCTTGCAGTTCAAATTCTATTACAGATAATATTTCTTGACAACATCAGAATTAACTGGAGTAGAAAACTTATGACCATGCATTTCTGCCAATATCAAGGCACCTTCAGGAAGTATCTTTTTTACCACATACGGACCACTGTAATTTGGAGCGAATTTGCCCCTAGGATCCGGAATTGGATTGGACAATTTCCACACTTTTACATGCTATAAGACCGTCTCTGAAACAAAAAGTAGATGGGTCAAAAAGACAAACAGAGTAAATTAAGTTTTATTTTTTTGAATTTTTTTTGAAAATTTCTTTTTTGAAAAACATTTGGAAAAGCATTTTTTGAAACATTTTGACACGAGAAAACATAATGAAGCCCAAGCCTCAAATTCTCCTTGGATTCTTCTTTTCTTTTATCGGTTGGATATCATCACCGGGCTAGTTTGGTGTACCTCATCATGCTCTCAAAATAAAACTTGTAATTTCATTGAAATTTATCAATCAATTACATTTATTGAATGGAAAAAATTCAACACTCAATCACTAAAAGAAAAAGAAAATGAAAAAATCTTTTAGAAAATAATAAAAATTCCCACGCAGGGAAATGTGCAAAAGCAGTAAAAAAGTTACTATTGTGGGCCAAGGCCCATCTCTTCAGGGGGTCCTTCATCAATGGCTCCTATGATGAGGTCGTCGAATAAGTTTGCAACTCCTTCCAGCTCATCATTAGGATTCTCCGTCTTGGGGGGTGTCGGATCATCCATGCCACTCCATCCATCTGGGACTATCTTGCTAGGATCAACGTAGTAGCTGGGAGGGGCCGAATACTTCACTAGGTAATCAAACTTGCCACTAGGCTGCCCCAGAGTGTCTATCACTTCCTCTTCCTCCTGCATCATTTTTGGAGGACTAGGGAATGTCTCGTGAATGCTCGAGGGTAGTGGGTTTTGCCTCCCTCGCCCTTGGTCAGGTGAAGAGCTCCGCCTTTCTTGTCTTCGTCCTTCAAAACTTCCCCCACCTCTTCCATGGTACCCTAATTCAGTCGAACGGAACCTCCGAGGGGCTTCGATAAGGTTCCAAATGCCTTGAGCTCTTCTTTCAAGGCCATATGACATCATCTTGAAACCCAAAAGTGGAAATGAATGGTACGACGATTTTCCCTAAAGCATATAAGACGAGACGAAGGACAAAACATTGTCATGAACCGACGAAAATTACAATAAAGTAAGTGAATTGCAAAGTGAGAGTCCAAACAACTTACTTTCACTGGAAAGGGATGACAATCACATAAACACACGCATGAAGTGTGAGGCTCGATTTCTATCTAGATGGCTTAACAAAGTGAAGCTAAGAGGATGATCTAACCATTGCAGTCTTGCATTAACGTGTCAGGTTCTCCTAACCCCGGCTCAGTTGAATGAAACATCCAATAATCACGCAACCTCGCAGATATGGACAAACATGTACGACACCATGAAAAAAATTTCGGAGAAGAGAAGGTCAACCTCTACATAGCAGTCTCGCTTTAGAGGAAGTATCCTTCTCAACACCATCCTAGAAATCCTATCACAGCCCAGGTTCGGTCACAGGTTGTGTGTGCAATAATGTAGTGCTAAAAACAATAAAACATGCACAACAGTTTAAATGCAAACAACACTTCTAATCAGGGAAAACTAATCATTAATCCCAACACCTCCCTGCAAGACAAATGTTAGCATAGACCACTCCCCTTATACCTCCCATCTGCAAGAACATTTAACACCTTAGAAATGTTAGGGACGTACCTGGGATCCTCGCTACCAAATAAAAACATTTTTAAAAAAAGAAAAATTGGCCTAAGTCCACTAACACAAGTCCCCAATGGAGTCGCCAAGCTGTCGCGACCTAAATTTCAGGTACACCACCTAAAACTAGGTTAATAGACTACTAAGTCTTTAAATTTAACTCGGGCTCTCCCAAGCTCATACCAATTCGCGACTTAAGGTTCAAATATTTAACATGCAAATGATTATTATCTAGGATTTGCTACTAATCGGTTTATGATAGGTCGATTAGACACCTAAGTAATATAATGGAATAATTATTTTACTCCTACGAACCAGAGATTAAGGGTACGGGGACTTTGTTACACTAGATTTCTCTAATGCCCTTTCGGTACCATTTCCTTTTAATTTTCAAAATATTTTTGCAAGCAGTTTGGATTTATTTTAACCTAAATTACTATTATGCAAAAAGGTGAATACACATATGGTCAAACATCCAATAAATAAATTGCATCACACAAAGCAAACAATTTTTTTGGGTTTTCCTCAAAATTAGAATTCTTTTATAAAAATGTATTTTTTAACTAAATGACTTAATCTTATTAATATGAAAATTCTAATTAAATGGGCCTATTATGCAAACTAGTTATTATGCACCTCATGACCTAACTTCACTAATGAACAAATTATGATTAAATGATCCTATTATGCGAACTAGTTAACATGCACCTAGTATTTTTGTATTTTTCTATTGAAATTCATAATTAATAAAAACCCTAATTAAACTATCTAAAAAGGGATAATTTTCTAATTTATCTAGGGATTAATTTGAATTAAACCCTATCCTATCTTAGAAAACTATTTTTTGAAAAATGAGATAATTAAAATGTGCGAACAATATCTAAAAAATTAATTTAGGTTCAACCCTAACTTTTTTTCTAATAATGCAACCCTAAAAATGTAATCCTAAGAAAATTCTAATTTACTAAGCCTAAATGTCTAGTTTACCAAACATATATGCTCATGCAGAATTTTGATTTTATTTGATTTTTGATTTTTTAGTTTTTTTAAAAGATAAGTAATCATTGAATAAATATTAAATGTAAGCTATCAACAAAATAAAGGATTAAAATAATCGAAAAAATAACCTTGTTATCTCATAGGTCAAATTAACGATTATTCTAACCCTAATTATCACGACAAAGAGGTCAAAATAATTGAAAATCTGATCCGAGTCTTACGGATCAAATTAATAATTATAATGATTTAACAATTAAAATTCTATCAAAAAACCCAAAAATTAATATAATTAAAAAAATAATCCGATGTCTCTCAAATCAAATTAATAATTATAATAATCCCGGACAAAATCATTGCAAATAATGCCTACAAAATGGACAAATATTAACATTGACAAACCACATTCTAACTTAAACAATAATAACGAAACTTGAAATAAGTAAAATAAAATAAAAATAAAAATAAACCACCTAAGGACTCAACGCTTCTCGCTGCTGGTAAAGCGGCTATGACGTGGGCGCTCGAGCTGTGACGCGACGCTCCGGTGGAGGGGCGGCTTGCGAACGGCGAGGGCGTGGGATCGCGGAGACGTAGAGCCGGTGTAGGCATCGGTGAGGAGCGAACATGCGGTGGTGAGCGGCGCGAAGACAGTGCAGGCTGTTGACGCGGGCATTGGGGGTGACGAGTGGATCGGCATTAGTAGGAGCAAGTAGAGGTGACGCGGGGGAGCTCGAGCAACGATGATTGGTGCGAGGGTTGATCAGCAGTAGCAGCGGAGCGGTGGTGGCGTGGCAAGTAGATGTCATGGGTGTCACTTGTGGCCTCGATTTGCAGGATGACGGGCTACCATGGGTGTCGGGCGCTAATTGTCGTAGGGCCGCGGCGTTCGAACTGAGCGAAGGTGGCGCAGGCGTCAGCCTCAGTAGCGAGCTCATGGGTGAGAGGGATCTCTGACAGCTGGTGGGATGCCGTGACCGGCGTGGGGGGTGACTTTGGCACGGTGGTGGCTAGCACGATGGGAACAAGCAGTAGCAGCGGGCTTCGGAGCTCCGGCATCGGGTTGGGTAGTAGCAGGTTGTAGGTGCAGAGGCGAGGCGATGGGCGTCTACTCGAGCAGCAGGGGTGACCGGCGGGGGAGGCCTGCGAAGAAGAAGAACAACCGTTCTTCTTTTTCCTTTGTTTTTTTTTTTTTTTTTTTCTCTCACTTCGGTTGCCGTGTCTCCTCACACGTCCCTCTCTCTGCTGTTTTTCTCAGAATTTCAAAAGGGAAAAGCCAAACTCCTTTTTGTTGACTTTTAAGAATGAATAAAAGGAAAACGAAAAATTCACAAAAGATGAAATACCACCCCCTTTCTCATGAATTCTTTTACTGCACGAATTTTTCTCTCTGAATTTTTTCGAAAATCGCCCCCTATTGTCATTAAAAATGAGCCTCTCTTTTATAGTGATTCAAAACGGTCTCTTTACATGGCATTTCCCCAGTTACCATTTCTTGTCACATTAAATCAAATCTGTATGATTTGGCAATTAGCTCAATTCTTGCCCATTTGTCACTTGATTTCAAAATTGTTGCTGCATTTAACAAAATCCAAAAATCCATCAGAATTCCATATTTCCTTACATAATTCAATCAAATTAATTTCTCCCATTTTCATTTTTTTTTTCTTTTTATTTGTTCAAAATGCAATTTTATTTTTCCAAAATTAGGTGTCAACAGTGAAGATGTGCTGTTGAACTTTCTTCAAGTCCGCAAGGTCAACAGAGGTGGGATCCTGCATCAGGCCAGCCTGAGTGGTCTCTAAGGTGACCCTCGCTTCTAGCATCCTAGCAGAATTATTAGAAAATGACTCCCTATTAAGATGCTTGAGCTTGCACTTGAGAACCTTGAGCTTGCCCACAAGTCTAAACATAGGCATACCTTCCCCTGGAGCCTTCCAAACTTGATTAATAATTGTGTTGAACTTCAGATGCTTCATCCAAAAGTCAAAGAACTTAAAAGGCTTCCTCAGCGCATCGGATTGAACACCACCACCACAGGAGTGTGATCAGAAATACCCAGCTCTAGGAAGGAAGCTTCTGCAAGAATTATTGCTCTTTTATATAGAAAGACTGAAGGTTTCGTATGTGACGAGCCGTGACGTCCCAGGCCATCACTCTAGACCCTCAACTAAAATCATTAATTCTATTACGCAAGTGGAAGAGTACACACTTTTCATATAAAGACATTTCACTTAAGAATGAATTTCATAATGATAACATGCTTATCTTCATTCATCATAAACAGGGATTACAAGAGAAAAACGACATCTTGGCAATTATATCATAGTAATACACACATCAAGATGACCCAAACAAAACACCTGGGAGAGGCCAAAAAGGTGCCTAACTCCTCTACCCAGTAGTTTTCCTCATCTAGTACATCCTTCCATACCACACGCACTTCCTACTCCAAGTTCAAAACATCACCAACGGATGGGGCCAAACAAACTCCCATTCACATTGAGATACATGGACACAAATTGCATAGGAAAAGGATTAGGGCATCCATCATCTATCTAGATAGTACATATATAACGAGTCAAAAGAAAGCCAAAATCTCAATCCTCAAAGTTCCATACACGCCATCTACCCGCACAGGCATGCCATAAGTTGCCAAAGGTGTCACATCCATAGCTAATGATTTGAGAGGAAAAATAAGGGGTGAGCAACAATGCTCCGTAAAGGATAAATAATGGCATTAAATAATGATATCCTAGCTTTGCTTTTTAGTGAAAATAACACCAATATAGTGAATCATCATAACCATGGACTACATCAATTAGGACAGCATACGGTACCAATAATATCATGCGAACTAGACAAACTAAAGTGAGTATAATGCATGAAGACTACACCGCAATGTGCAAACGAACTCCGTTCATGCATCACACGACACACACAATCTCTATCCTGCATCATGCAACACACACAATTCCATTCATGCATCTCATGACACACGGCAACACCATCACATGTACTCACATGCAATGTTGATTAATTTCAATGTGTGAACATTTCATATCCACCCTCGAAACGGATTGAACCCAAGACGCTGGCCGGATCTATTCGAGTCATTTTCGGGTCGCTATCGAGACTTCTATGGGACATTGGTCCTGGACATCTCCCTCTAAGGCATCCCGGTGTCCAAGGGTCATTGGCCTTGTGACTTCAACTGAGGCATCCAAAACCTCACTGTTTTTGGGACATCCCCACTCCCCGGGGGCATCATCACAACGCTGTCCGATGGAATATCTCTTAATTTGATTCATTCAAATATTTCACCACGTCACAATCTTCCATTAGGACACACTTTTAACACCACTAGTACACAAATGCATCACAACATAACATACTCAGTGTACTAAGATCTCAATGCATTAGCATGCACAAAACAGAATTGCCCTTCACACAGCCTTACAAACTTATCACACATGATCTCGCACACATGATAAGCACCACTCATGCACAGCCATCAAGCATAAGTTATTAGCATGTCAAAATCATCCAAAATCATGAAATATGTATTTTCCAGCAAGCAAAGACACCAAAAACAACAACCAAATAGTATCTAGCTCTCACTAGCAGAAATCAAGTCCACTCGCATGTCTCCAAGATTAAATCTAGAAATATAACCAAACAAGTTCAGAAAATTTTCAAATTTAAATATATTGAAATAACACTTAAAAAATGTTTTACATGAATAAGATTTCGACCTAGTTCATTCTAGAAAATGAGTAGTAATTCACTCAAACAATTACCAAAATAGTGTCCATATCCAGAAATTATGTTTTCCAAAACCAGTTTGGTTCGAAGTCTAAAACTCATCCATTTGCTCTGAAATTTGACTATGTTAAACTTCACAATGTGCTAAAAAACTTTCATGAAAATAATATTTTGAAAATTGAATCTCAAGAGTTGATAAAAGTTCGTTGAACACCAAAAGGTCACGAATTTCAGCATAAAACGAGATTCTGATTTGCATGCATCAAAGCTGAAATCTCGTTTCCTTAAATCCATAAAATCATGAGTAAAATATGTTAAAATGAAGATGTTTAGAACATTTTTCACGAAGAAAGCAACCTCAAAATCGTAACATATTTCAACCCACGAAAATAGCAAATATCGGGTGTCCACCTCAGCTCCTTTGAGCACGCCTTTTGCAAGCTTAGTAACCATAAACCTTCAAGAAACTCACATGCAATCATAGCATACATGCAATCTAAAGTCGTCCAAAGATCTAGCCCTATAACCCAAAATTCACTAGATTGAGCTAATCCACCCTCAAGGGCCGAGAGGATGTCGGAGCTTAATACCTAACTTATTCCCTTACCTAGTTTAGAACTCAAATACCACTTTCCCGGGCTTTCTTGAAGGCTGGCTGCTTCTTTGGTTGCTGGTCCTTCGAAGAACAGCAAGGAAACAAGAAGAGAATGAGAGAGGGAGGTGTCGGGCATGTGAGGAGAAGAAAATAGAAGAAAAACAAATGGGAAGAGAAAAATAGAAGTAGAAGTTGGGGGAAAATGATTAATTTCTTAGGAAATTTTCCCTCGCTACAACCATGAAATGGAGGGGACTGGCTAAGGAAATTTTAGGGCCATCCTGAGGTTTAGGGATTGAGGTTTTGGTTAGGGGAAGGGGGTAGAACCAAAACCTTGCATGGGGAAGCCAAAACATAATGCAGAAAATCTTAGATTTTGTCCTTTTCCCCTTGGCTTTCCTGCCCTAACAAAGTTTAATCTAAACAAAGGAAAGCTAATCCTCTTCCTAGTCCAAAGAATTCGGCCGCCTCTAACACTAGGCACTAATTAAATAACTTTATTCTAAGATCCTCAATTATTAACATGACCAAAACTTAGTAGAATGATACACATCTTCAAGTCACAATTTCTAATATCCGAGGGTCTTGCGTCCACCATTAATTTCATAGACATCACAACATCACTAATTAAGTCACAAGAAAACACCATAAAAAATTCAAAATTACTCGAATTCATGCAAGACGAACATTGGCCAAAAATCTCGGCATTTATCCTCCATAACTGGGCCTTCCACACATGTCCAGCCCACGGGCCTTATTCACGGTCCACCATTCTCTCTCTAGTCCAAACTTAGCCCAAAATTAGGCCCACTAGGCTATTACACGCCTAGCCCATATGCAAAGCCCATCGGACGATCCACTTATCCTGATTCTTCTTCCATCGACAAGCACAAACTTATGCGGAATTCTAAGGCCAAAATTTTAGAATGTCACATTGTACAATTGCAATGTACTCATAGCATTTGTTCATAGTCTTAAAATTTTGTATGATGAAAATTTTCTACGCATATGATAAATGAACTACATTTACAAAACCAATTGTGACTCTCTTTCACATATATTTCAACAAAAAATGATACACTCAAATGAAAACAAAGTCCCAAGATCTCGAGATGTTTCTAATTACTTTAGGTTGTAGGTGATTCAGAAGCAAGACATTGAAAAGGTTGATAAGGATTTAAGATAAAGATAAGTGAAAAATTACATGTAAAGGAACATCAAAAAATTGTTTAAAAATTCATAAACTAATTAAATCCTTTTGGCTTGCCCAGCTCTGTTTATAGGATGAGTGGAACTCGTTTTCTCTTGTTCTTGAATGTTTTTGTATCTAGCCATGTTGATGCTTTTGATGCCGTGTATTATTGCTTGGGTCTAGATCTATGTTTAAGGTCTAAAAATGATGAACACCTCCTCCTTAATCCATGCTCACCATGTGTTTGATATAATGCCCTAGTTAGTGTTAGTCTAAAAGGAGACTAAGGCTTTTGTTTTTGTTTTTTTTTTTTTTTTGTTTTTTTACAATTGAGTACTCCACCATGGGTCCCTCGTGCCCGGACAGCACCGAAGGGCCAATCTCCTATACCTTGGGGGAGACTAGTATAGGACCCCAACATCATGGCTCTTCACTTACAACGCTAGCAATTGCGGGTTTCAAACTCTCGACTTCAGCGATGAATGAGAGACTCTCAACCAATACAACTACCCACAATTAGGTGGCTTTTGTTTGTTTCTGTAAAAGCGTATCTTGGATTCGTTTGAAGTATTTTCCATTCACTTGAGATGTCCGCTAATTAATGTAGGATGAAGTTGACACAACAATATTGGTTCATTGATGTGCCTTATCACTTTTCGTTGAACACACAAGACTTGCTTGATGAAATGCTTCTAAAAAGTGATTGAGGAAAATTTTCTATTTTTGTGTGAATTCAAAGGCATGTCCAAGTGAGATTGATGTTGCGAAAAGCGAGTGATCAAACAATAATATAGACAGAAGAAGAAAACAAATCGGATACCGGATTTACGTGGTTTGGTCGTAAAGACCTACGTCCACGAGGAGAGTGGTGACGAATTTCACTATAGATCAAGCGATATAAGGAGATTACATACTCAAGACACTCAAACACTCTCTCGGTATTTTCTAAGCCTTAATTACACCCAATAACGCACGCAATGTTTAGCCTCGAAATTCCTCAAGAAATAATCTCTCGATCTCACGAAGGAATTACACGCAAACCTTACCACAAAATTTAGGGCCCGTTTGGTTCAACTTTTGGGAAATGCAAACCCATTTCCCTAGTATCTTTAGAAGAATGGCATTTGATGAAGGCATAAGTGTTTGGGTACTCTCATTTTGGTGTATTTTGCAAAGTAGCTTTGAGGTGAAAGGAAAAAGAAAAAAAAAAAAGGAAAAAGGAGGAGGAGATGTTGAAGCATAGGGGAACGATCGGGAGGAAGCTGAAGCTGGTGGTTGTGGTGGGAGAGGCAGCCGATGGCAGTGGTGGTGGGGAGGCGGCGGGTCACGCGACCCATGCGGCGGGTCACTGTCGTCGCATGGGTCGCATGACCCGGGGGCGTTGCCTAAGGCCGCAACCCAGGTGGCGCCACCTCGAGGCTGCGACCCACACGACGGTGGTGCGTGATGACGGTGCTGCATGGGCGACCATATTTGGCTGGTTGAGCTTCGCTCAGCCTGTCGCGTGGGTTATGCATCCCAGGTGACGCCACTTGAGGCCACAGCCCACGCGACGGCGGTCTGTGGGCAACCAGATATGGCTGGCTAAGCTCTGCCGGCCGGAGCTTCACTCTTGAAGAAACAAATCCAACGAGGAAGACGATGAACAGTAATTTTGTAGGGTAAAATAGGAAAACGCAATTATCAGTGAGGGCAATATTGGAAGGAAAAAAAATCATTAAACCCCTCTTTAGCATTCCGAAAATGCTGAAAGCCTAAAGTAGGTCCCCACTTGCTTAGGGCTTTCAGCATTTCAAAGGCAAGCATTTAGCCAAGGAGACTTCAAAATGTTGAACCAAACGGGGCCTTAATCGGCTACAAACACTAATTCTTCTTGGATGTAATTGCACGAACGAACTTCAATACCAAGCACTCATGTGAAAAACGGCACCTCAAAAACCTTCAGTTTGCGTCCCTCAACGAACAAGCCTTGAGAATATATATATAAGCCACCGCCACCGCCAGAGAAGTCTCCGGGTGAGGAAACCGAATCAAGCTAGGATCCGGTCAACCAAAATAAAAGTTTTGACTTTTCTCTGTAGCTAACTTGCCGATTTAAACCAAACTATATATCTATATATTTTAAACAAAATCCAAGTCCAAGTCAAAGTTGGACTTTCCTATTTTAGCGGCGAAATTCTCCAACGTATATTCAAATTTTGGGAAGTTGATCTTCAGATCTTCTTTGGTCGATTTTGAATGTCCGCAACATATCCAATTCGAAATATTCAAAATTTTGCATTTGACTCAAATTCAAGACATATTTTAACAATTGACTCGATTGATGAAATGCTCTTGAGAGGTGATTGAGAAATATTTCCTATTTTTGTTCGAATCCTAAGGTATGTCCGGCCGAGATTGCTTAGTCATTAGTTGTTAAGCTTGATTTTCATGAAATGTTGTCTCCATTGAGTGTGGTGCACAGCCGACGCCATGTTGGTTGCCGGAGGTGATTTTGGTTTCCCAGCGATGAGTCATTGTGGTAGTTAGTGATAGTCCGGTAGCGGCCCTTCGCGATTGATTGTGAAATATTTGTTCATGTTGGGAAGATTTTGGCGTACGGAATCTAGATGGAGGCGGGGCGTTCTCAGTGGGTTGAAGAAGACACAATGGGAGCAAGCGTGAAGGTGATAAGAGCAAAAGGAAGAGGAAACGGGTTTAGTGCAGGTGGGCTTAGTTCTAATTATAATTGAGTTGGTGACTTTCATGCTTGGATTGACTAATTGAAGGAGGGCTTCGGTAATGGGCTCGGTGTTGCTTTAGGAAAAGTGGGCTTATGAAGTTCTAATTAAAATAAAGCCTAAGTAGTAAGCCCATATAAAGCATGTCCTAGTATAACACAAACCTGACCTTAATGTGGACACGGGCCGTAGAATTAGGCCCACGCCTTTATGAGTCCAGTCCTATATATTGGGGCGAGGTCTCTTTTTTTAGATTATAAAATTAACTTCTTTTAAATTTATAGAAATTTTTTTTAAAAATTTTTTTAAAAAATTAAAAGATTCCAAAAAAGGTTTATTATGAAACTATCAAGTGGGGACATGGCCACGACATTGCACCAGGTAAGTAACATTGCTACGGTACGCAATATTTTTGAAAAATTATCATTGTACTATCCATATGTTACCGTTATAATAATATATATATTTTATACATATAATTATCTTTACTATAATTCAATTGATTGATTAGCATTAAATTAGGAAGTTAAGTATTTTAGCCTTATTCTTTTCTCTCTCTCTCTCCTTCACCCACGATTCTAATCTCTCCTACTTATATGCGTTTTTGGCTATCAATTATCCTCACCCTCTTCATCATCAACCACTCTACACCTCCCTATTTCTACCCTCTCCCTATCACATTCTTAATCCATCATCCTCTCATCTCAATTTCTGCTCTTCAAACAGTTCAAATCATGCCTCCTAAATCATCAAAAGGAGCCAGCAAGCCAACTGGTAGGAGAAAATCATCTCGTATGGCCACCGTTCTTTCTCATGCTTTTAAAGTGTTCGTTGAGATTGACCTAATTAAAGGCTTCTACAAGTGAGCGCTGGTCTTGGTGAACCAATCGCTCCATCTGCCATCACTTTGAGTTGATCACAACAATCTAAACCAACTAGGAGGAGTCTTGTTGCTCAAAACTCCTCAGTGTCGACCACTTGCATATCAGGAGCTCACCCCAGGTCGATCCATTCAAGCAGAAATCCTTTTTGCATCAGCACTTGGACAACCTCTAACCAAGGAACAACAACAGTAGTTGCTCGATTAAAATCCTTCCTCAACCCAGAGGTAAACCTCCATTTACTATTGGTTTGTGTTGTACTTTAGCTAGCTAGCTAGTACATCCATGATGAGGTGCGATTGGACCGCACCATTTAGATTTGATACGGTACGATGGAAGGACACGATTTGTAGGGGTGTCATGGAGACGTATATAAACCTCCCGAACACAACCGTTGGGTTGGTTGGCAATTCATTCGCACAAAATTTTCTCTCCATTTCCATCAAAGAAGATCAAGGCGTTCCATTTCAATTTTGCAAGAACGATCGGCATTTACGCTGTGGAAATCAGGTATTTTCCTTGTGATTGCATCATATTAACGTGAGGAAGTGTCGTTCGTGATTTATTCGCAATTCAACGTTTGTTCCGAGGCTATTTGCTATTTGCGCATCGGAATCAGGTAAGTCGTCTTCCGCCGACTCGAATTCCAACATTGGTATCAGAGCCTGATCATGATTTCTGCCTTATTTTTCATCAAGTTTTCTCATTTACCATTTGATATTGAGATCAAGAGATAGTATTTTGCACTGTTTGGATCTCTGATAGTCGGAATTGCCATATGAAAAACTCGAAATTGAACCGGAGCAAAGAACGGGTTTGGGGTCACGTGCATTGTGAGGTTTTGGCCGTTTTTCGAAATGATTTTTTGATCAAAATTAATTTTTGAATATACCGGGTGAGAGCTCGTCGAGACAAGTCCGGCGATGGGTCGAGTGCTGCCGGGTGACACCGGACGCGCCCACACGCGCGGCCAGAAGCCGCTACGCGTGGGCGCCATGCGCTTGAAGTGCTGGCACTGCGAGCGCGTGCGCCACATGCGCCGGTCGGCGAACCGGCATGTGCGCGATGCTTGCCCACCGGCGAACCGGCACGCGTCGGTTGGCGAACTGGCGCGTGGTGACGTCACCCAACAGTCTGTAATCGTCGGGATGATGTCATCGATGACGTCATCGCCGGTGACAGTTGGCCGACCGGTCACCGACCGGCGAACCAACCCAACCGGCGACCGGCGACCCGACCCGAGACCCGACCCAACCTGAGACACGGCCCGAACTGACCATTGACCGGTCAACAGTCGAACCGCCCAGGAGCCGTTCGGCTCGCTGGTGCGTGCGCCACACGCGCCGCCCAGGGGGCGCGTGCGAGCTCCGATTGGAGCGTGGTCGGTCCCGTTTGGTTCGTATGAGTGTCCTTTACACAGTGGTATAATTATTTTATACTTTTGATTTTTTTATAAATATATGAAAATGTGTAGGGAACCCTATGTACGCGTATTTTTTGGGGTTTTAATGCAGCTTATTTATTTGTAGCTTGTATTTTCTTGTGATTAGGGAAATACATTATCTAGCTTACGTGCAAATGATGTTATATATGCTGTGTAGAGCTTGGTTCAATGATATGATGTATATATTTTAAAATACTTGCAATTTTCTAGTTGCTAGAAAATTAGAACAATGGTAGGAAATCCATTACATGTTGAATTGCAATTTTAATTATAGTTAAAGTATGATTGTTGTTTACGCGTTTGGTTATTATCATGCAATGTTTTTTGTGTTAAGGAAAAATGTAGAAATTACATAAGGTTATGTAATTATTTTTCCTAGTGGGAGTTCGTAGATTGGTAGAATTGAATGGAGTTCTCACCTAGAACTTAAAATTTGCGCAAATTAAACTAATTAATGATAATAGAACAATTGTACATAGAAGTTGATTGGGAACATTGTGAACTTTTGCTTTTGTGTCTTTTGTTGAATTATCATTAATTTAGTTTGTTTTTGCTGCAAATTAAATATGTGTGTTACTCTGTATAGTGTGCTAGTATTGATTCTGCATTTGTTATGTCAATGTATTATAGTAATTGATTATGGCTTCAGCATCCAAGACCATTGTTGCTAACCTCAATAAGGGTGAGAAGCTGAACGGTGACAATTATGATATTTGGCACCAAAATGTTCAGTACATCCTTGAGGAGCAAGAGGTTTTGGAAACCCTCAACCATACCATGTATGAACTTGAACATGGAATTTCAGCTCAACACAGGAGAGATCTGGAAGCTTATCAAGCTTGGAAAAAGAAAAATAATATTGCTCGCATTACGTTGCTGAGCTGTATGCAAGATGATCTCATGTGTGAGTTTGAGAGTTATGACAAAGCTCAAACTATGTAGGTTGCCTTGAAAGATAAGTTTGGAGGTACATTTGCCACTAAGCTGAGGAGACTCACCATTAAGTTTGACACATTCCGAAAGCGCCCAAATGTAAGGATGAGGCAGCATTCTCGAGAGATGTCAAACATGATTCGTGAGCTGAAATCGGCAGGTCACTCCCTTACTGATGAACAGCAAGTTCAAGCTATTATAAGGTCTCTTCCTAACAATTGGGAGCATATGAAGATCAATATGACGCATAATGAGAATATTGTCACTTTTGATGATATTGCGCGTCATTTGGAATTTGAGGATGAGCGCCTAGAGGCTACGAGATCCTCTACCTATGCTTATGTTTGCGCAAGGCTTCGGACTTCAAGCATAAGAGGAATCTTCAATTCAATAACAAAGGGAAGATAACTGATTAGGGACCCAAGAGGGCTAAGACCTTGCGACGCAAGAAGCGTGGTGGGAAGAAGGACAATGCCAAGATTGAGTGCCACAATTGTGGCAAGATAGGTCATTTTGCTCGTGAATGCACTGAGCCAAAAAAGATACCCTATTACTCTATTACTTTGAGTAATGTTTTTGTTTCTAGTACTGTAATACTTGCTGAATCTCATTCAATATAGACTGTAGACTCAGGAGCAACAGACCATGTAGCTAGAGACCGAGAAGCATTTGTGGAGTATCATCAGATACCGCCTGGAAGAAAATGGATATATGTTGGGAATAACTCAAGAGTTGAAGTAAATGGTATCGGCACATGTAAATTAATCTTACGTGGTGGTCGAAACCTGTTCTTGCATGATGTCCTTTATGCTCCAGATATTCCACGAAACTTGGTCTCTGTAGTTGTTCTTCTTAGCTTAGGTTATGTATTGAATTTTCATGGTGATTGTGCTGACATTTTGTATGGAACAGTTTATTATGGTTCAGGTCATGTATCGAATGGTTTTATGGTGTTAGATATTGACTATGATCAGTACAATGTTAATGTTAATGGTTGTTTTTATTTAATTGCGTCTTCTAACAATGTTGAGATTGATGTAAGTACTTGGCATACTAGATTAGGTCACATTGGATTGCAAATAATGCAAAGATTAGCTAGAGAAGGCCTTTTAGGGTCACTCACTAATGTTAGTCTATCCGTATGTGAACATTGTCTAGCGGGAAAAGCAACTAGAAAACCATTTGGTAAAGGGACTAGAGCTGAATTTCCATTGCATCTCATACATTTTGACATTTGTGGTCCTTTGAATGTGAGGGCGAGGCATAGAGCCTCATATTTCATCACTTTCATAGATGACTTCACACGTTTCAGTTATGTCTTTCTAATCTCCCATAAGTTAGAAGCATTAGACTGCTTTAGACAATGTATAGCGATGGTAGAGAATCAATTGAACAAAACAATAAGGCATTGAGAACTTATCGTGGACGGGAGTATCTATCGGAGCAATTCAAGGCTCTTTGTGATGAAAACGGAATTGTACGACAATTGACTATTCTTGGTACTCCACAACAAAATGGGGTAGCTGAAAGAAGGAATAGAATCCTATTGGAAATGGTTAGGTCTATGATGGCGCAAGCAAATTTACCTATCTCCTATTGGGGAGATGTGTTATTGACTGCTGCCTATATACTTAACCGTGTGCCCTCAAAATCGGTCACTTACACCCCTTATGAATTATGGACTGGTAAGAAACCAGACTTAAGTAGTCTACGTCCATGGGGATGTGCAGCTTATGTTCATGATTCTTCCCATAAACATGACAAATTAGGTCCTAGAGGGAAGAAATGTATCTTTATAAGATATTCCGAACACTCCAAAGGGTACGGTTTATAGGTAAACAAGTTGATGGAAGTGTGACCGAAATGGAGTCACGAGATGTCACGTTCTTGGAGAACAATTTTCCTAGTAGAGGTGAGATTGATAAGGACTTCCAATTATATGAGATGGAAGATCCTGATAACACACCCACTGGTGTTGTAGAGGGAAATGCTCACTGGTGTTGTAGAGGGAAATGAAGATTTACCTCAACACACAAGACCTAGTGGGAGTGTTGCATCGCCTGATGAATTGAATTCAAGAGAAATTCAATTGCGTAAAAGTAATCGTAAAAGTATTCCCCGTCGTCGTTTTGAGATTGAAGGAGGAGCACTTATGATTGCTCAAAAAGACGATGCCAAGCCTAAGACTGTTCAAGAGGCTCTCTCATCCTTTGACAAGGAAGAATGGAGAAAAGCTTTGGAAGATGAGATAGAGTCAATGAGGGCAAACCATGTCTGGGACTTAGTTGATCTACC
This sequence comes from Eucalyptus decipiens, assembly GCA_014182575.1. Classification (NCBI taxonomy): domain Eukaryota; kingdom Viridiplantae; phylum Streptophyta; class Magnoliopsida; order Myrtales; family Myrtaceae; genus Eucalyptus; species Eucalyptus decipiens. Next base: position 43,329,802 of record CM024616.1, on the reverse strand, counting down.
ACCTAATTGTAAGGCCATTGGAAACAAATGAGTCTTCAAGATTAAGCGAAAGGCGGATGGGTCTATTGAAAAGTATAAGGCTCGCCTTGTGGTAAAATGTTATACTCAACAAAAGGGTACAGACTATGAGGAAACTTTTTGACCAGTTGTAAGGTTTGTCTCAATACGCCTTATTCTAGCTATCGTTGCACATTTGGACCTTGAATTACATCAAATTGATGTAAAGGCGGCATTTCTCAATGGAGAATTAGATGAGGAAATCTATATGAAACAACCAATAGGTTTCATAGCTAAAGGTCAAGAGCATAAAGTTTGCAAGCTTCATCGTTCAATATATGGCCTTAAGCAATCATCTAGACAGTGGTATCTTCGTTTTCATCAAGCAATAATAACTTTTGGTTTCACGATGATCGAAGAAGATCACTGTGTATATGTCAAGCGATCCAAAGATAAATTTGTGATTTTATCATTTTATGTGGACGATATTCTGTTAGCTGGAAATGACAAGGTTTTGGTTATCACCATAAAAGAATGGTTGTCCTCCAATTTTGAGATGAAGGACATGGGAGAAGCTGCTTATATATTAGGAGTTAAGATCGAAAGAGATCGATCAAAGAAACTCCTTACTTTATCACAAGAGTCTTATATTATGAAGATTCTTGAGCGTTTCAATATGTAGCATTGTAATCTCATTGATACCCCTGTCATGCAAGGTGAATGCCTAAGTATTGAGATGTGTCCTAAGACTCCAGAAGAAATCAAAGTGATGGAAACTGTTCCTTACGCTAGTGCAATCGGAAGTTTGATGTATGTTATGATGTGTACTTGACCCGACATATGTTATGCCGTGGGATTAGTGAGCCGATATCAATCAAATCCTGGTCAAGCACACAGGAAAGCAGTGAAAAGGATCCTGAGATACTTGAAAGGCACCATGGACTATCGACTTTGTTACCAAGGGAATGATTTACGCCTATTGGGTTATTCAGATGCCGATTGGGGTGGAGACCTGGATGAGCGTAAATCGACTTCTGGATAAACATTCTTGCTCAATGGAGGTGCGATTTCTTGGAATAGCAAGAAACAGACATGCACGGCCTTGTCTACGATGGAGGCAGAATTTATTGCATGTTCTACCGCAGTGCAAGAAGCAGTATGGCTAAAACGTTTCTTGGAAAATTTAGCCAATATCACTGAAGTTCCAAGACCGGTGACAGTTTATTGTGATAGTCAAGTTGCCATTGCCTATGTGAAAGATCCCAAGTATCATGGAAGGACAAAGCACATTGACATAAAGAATAACTTCGTCAGAGATATTATAGTACAGAAAAAAGTGATCTTGCAATACATTTCAACCAATAGAATGGTTACTGATCCATTTACGAAGGCTATTCCTAGAGACATGTTCTTGACCCATAGGATGTCACTAGGATTGCTTAGAATGTGATATCTATTATTGTAGAGGATCATTGATTTATGTATTTGTGGACAGATGTATTGTACTAGTTTGTTTATTAGTGATTTGATGTTTTATCAATAAGTACAAATTCACTATGAGACTAGCACAAACACACATATATTATTGAAAAGTATATCAACAGGCAATGATTGGCTCACTCACACAAGCAATCGCCTCAAGTGTTGTAGTTAACACGTTGAGATGAGACGTTATGTACAAATAAATGTTGAAGAGCAAGTTTGGTACATAAAATATGTCGCCTTGATTGGAGTCAAGATGAGGTATGTGATTTGTTTATAATAAGACCGAACATGATAGTCCCACAATCATGTATGCCTGAAAGATGCCGGATGCGAGTACTTAATTGGGCGCTATAGAAAGCGAGCTGATATAGCACTTGGGCTAAACATGAGTATGTGAGAGGCACGTGACTATGTTTAGGCTAAGATCTGTATAATGGATATAATTAATAAATGACATACGCTCTTATAGAAAGAGAAATCCACTATAGCATGTAATTCATACTATATGTACATTATACGACCAACAAGGGAAGGTGAGTAAAATTATCCCTATTTACTCATCGTGTGAGTCCTTGAGGTAATTTATAATTTACCTCAATTTTGTGCCCTATGTTACTTCTGACTATGTTCTCGAAGTAAAAGATCAATGTTGCTACTTTAGCATGTTACGGGCGGTCATGAATGGATATGGCCTATGGGACGTGTCTAGGAAAGCAGTTGTTCTGAAATTGAGAGAGACATGAGTGCGAAAAAAGACTATTGTTGTTTTACATCTATCATATGTATTTACTAGTCGACCAATTATATCGCCATTTGTGGTTGCGGATGTAATTGTAAATACATTGTGTTTTTTAGAATAGTAAAGTATAGCCTTTAAGGGATAGGTATACTTGGACTGATGTAACAAAATATGTCTGGGGCACTGTGAGACATCGATTGTTTATATCTTTTCGGGGTTGTAGCCATTATGTCATCCATAACAGGTGTATACTTTGAGCTCCCAAGTGCAGGTGTACTCACTGGTCGCACGGCTTATTTGCCAGTATGAATTATTTTGTAAAATTGATGAATGTTGAATGCCTTATATTCTTGATAGAATGCTATCAAAGCCATCATGTCCAAGTGGGAGATGTTGTACTTTAGCTAGCTAGCTAGTAGTCCATGATAAGGTGCAATTGGACCGCACCATTTGGATTTGATACAGTACGATGGAAGGACACCATTTGTAGGGGTGTCATGGAGACGTATATAAACCTCCTGAACACAACCGTTGGGTTGGTTGGCAATTCATTCGCACCAAATTTTCTCTCCATTTCCATCAAAGAAGATCAAGGCAATCCATTTCAATTTTGCAAGAACGATCGACATTTACGCCGTGGAAATCGGGTGTTTTCCTTGTGATTGCATCCAGACTAACGTGAGAAAGTGTCGTTCGTGATTTATTCGCAATTTAACGTTCGTTCTGGGGCTATTTGTTGTTTGCGTATCGAAATCAGGTAAGTCGTCTTCCGCCGACTCGAATTCCAACAGTTTGTTCATGAATTGGCTCCAACAATGACGACAAGCTCAAGGTCTGGCCTCAGCATCTACATCTGCACTAGCCCTGCCTAGCACACCTCCTTCAACTGATGCTCCTAGTATAGACATCCCTCCCATTGCTGAACCCAATGCTGAACCTTAGAAAGAAGTTACCCTTGAAGAGAAAGCAATGCTTGAAGATGTAGGGCCTCCTAGTACAATAATTCAGGATGTTCATGAGGACATCAGCGCTGTTGCTGGTGAACCTAACTCTGAAGCCTTGCCAGAATCCAAGATAGGCCAAGTTGAGAAAAGGAAAGACGACGACGACGATTAAGACTACACTCAGTTTACGCCCTTTCTAAGTTTTGGACCTGATCCCTCCTATCATTATCATGAACTTCTTTCAGCTATTCGTGAACACCATTTTTTGTACCTTAAAACTCGTGAACCCATTGCCAATCGGACCGTCAACTACTCTTATCTGGATAGACGTGGCATTTTCATTTCTGAACTTTTTGAAAAACTTTCGCTGACCTTCTTTTGCACATTGCAAGAAGAAGTTTAACCCCTCTGCAGTGGCATGCTTTTACTCCAATATTCATTTTCCAAATCATGACAATTTCATTTTCAGTTTTGAAAATCAGTTATACATTGTCGCTATTGAAGGCTTAACTCATCTCATTCGCCATCCTGTTACCAATTTTGAGAAAATTCTCATTTCCCCTTCTAAGGCATATTCTTTTATTTTGGAAAGTCTTGAAACCCTCTGTCGCAACAAAATTCCCTTGAACATGCTGCCCCTCAAAATGAATTAGATTTACAAAATTCTAATCACGTCTCTGCCTAAGTCTAGCTCAACCAATGACATCTCTCACTATGAAACGCAAATCATCTGCGCCATTTTAAACGGAACAAATTTTTTGCTAGCTCATATGATAATCTTGCGCATGGCTCTCGTTGCCCGAAGGAAGACTGACAGGTTGACTTATGGAGCCTTGATCACTCTCATTCTGCGAGCAAAATGCATCATTATCAATGATGCTCTCAAGGCCGATAAGTTGGCTAATGTAGAAATTGGCAAATAGACCCTCAAGAAAATGGCCATCAGGATTACTCCTCAGGGGTGGGTGAATCAACAAGATGAGATTATTCATGTGGGACGTGGAGATGATGAAGCTGCTCAGCAAGTTCTACAAACCAAACTAAAAGGAGTGGAAAGGGCAATGTGTGGAAAGGATAGCCCTCTAGCCTCTCGTCCTTGACGAAAGAGATTATCAACTTGGAGGGGATGGCGGGCCTTTGTCTAGGAGAGACACGACCGACATCTCCAATGCCGATGTGATTGAAGCTGTTAAGGAACATGGAGAATCTTATAATATTCCCAGGATATTGTCAATTACATTCTCAATCTATTGCACTTTTAAATGTGGATAATTTTTAATAATAATTTATTATTTTTTCATAATTTTTAAAAATTTTAATTTGATTTTCCTTTGTGTTTTTTTTTTTCTATGCTTTTGTTTTTTATGCTAACAATAGTCATCAATGGCCCTTGCTCATGAGGGAGGCGGCCCAAGGGCTCAAGTCTAAACTAGATCAATTTAGCATCCTAAGATTGAAATCTCTAAAGTTGTGCATGTTAATAACTAAGAAAAACAGAAAAAAAAAAAACTATATCAGCTTCTCCATATTTATAATCTCAACTAATAAAGCTGCAAACATGGCTAAAATTAGCTGGTGGTATGTGGTGACATACGTGCTCTTCGCGCTTGTGCGTGGCGGGGCTATGTTGGTCTTTCCCAGGGCCTTTGTGGCCTTGTTGACGATGAGGCCTTCGTGGTCAAATGAGGGTCATTGGTGACCCTCGTTGCCATAGAAAAAGCACAAAAAAAAAAATAATAAAGGAAAATGAAGAATAAAAATTCAAACAAATTAAAAATGGAAAAAAATTAAATATTATTAAAAATTATGCACGTCGGCATCAACCGTGCCATATAGAATGGCTAGTGTCTACATTAACGATTTTTGACTAAAAGTGATTATTGGCTAATTGGCCAAATTGACTCAATTGGCGAAAACTAAAAATGTTCAAGATTGAATTGGCAAAATTAAAATGTTTATGACTGAATTGGCAAAATTACAATAGGTTTAGGACTTTTTAGACATTTTCCCCGTGATCCAGGATAATCTAAAGTTTTGTCATCACTTGGCCCTCAAGTTAGACTACACGAACAAGATCCTGAAGAAAATATTGTTGATGTTCTGTCCCGCCAGTACAACACTTAAATTTGAAGACCACACTTTGATGATGCATCATAAAAATCTTGCAAACCGAATCGGATCTCCTGGGTATCCAGTTGATGTTTAGCTCATTCTGATCTTAATCGGTCTGACCCAAGATTATCAGCAGATTTCCCAACGGTTGATGTCCTTTTCCTATTATGCCTGAACTGCAATTTGAACGCTACAAGGTATTCCCCCAAAGCCGGACCCGTCAGATCACGATCAATCGTTCGAGCAATGTTTGAAATAATCTACGCGTGTTGAAGGAAGAATCTAGGGTACTTGTCGAGGAATCTTCGGAAACCTTATAAACACGGTTTGCCAAACGTTTTAAATGTGAAGGCGGAAAGTCAAAGTCGTGAATCTAAAAAAGATGGTCGGCTATTCCTTGATCCACTCAATGCTCTCTCGGTGCGCGTCTTTGATCTTTGACAAAAATCCTTAAAAGTAGATCCGACGGTGATCTTCTCGAATCTGACGCCGTTTTCACAACCAAACTGCAAGATTTGCTCTGCAACGCGAGATCTTTGCGCACATATTCATGCACCTCATCTTCTTTCGAGATTTGGGCTATTAAAATAAAGAATCCTCTGTAGATTGGAAAAGTCTTTTGGCCAATAACGCGTTATTCTTGGTCAATACAAAGTTTTAATTGGAGAAGACGAGTTAGCAGTAGTTAGAACTTATATATATAACCCCGCTAACTTCTAGGGTTTCGCCAGACTAATGCATTTGAACGACAGATTTGGAGTCATACAATTAGGAATTAAAAAAAAAAAAAAATACAAGCTACGACAAAGATAAAATATAGATCATAAATCTGTTCGGAATATTAAGTAATTCAAGGAAAGACAATCAACATAAATTTTCTGGCCTGTAATCCTCATTTGCATAAAGTATGTCATAATTCATGTTTGCTACTTAAATCAAGGATACCGACAGAAATACAGCAGGCCCCTTTGGGTGCGTCTATAAATGTATTAGTTGAATAATAGAATTGGTCAAATACAATCGCATGTTGTTTAGATTCCTGCTTTAAATTAAACTATTACAATTTGGACTTAAAAAACAATCAGAACACTAATGAATCATGGTGTGGTCCACTCGAGTTGAGCTGACCGAGTAGACAACCATCTTGATGAAACATTCTTGCATGGTGCATCTGAACCCAATTCACATGCATCGTTAGACAAGATGAGTTCATACAGTAGAATCACGAGAGACTTGCTCCACCTAGACTTCACTCACACTAAAATTGAAGGCCTTGATGCTCGAAACGATGCACTTAAGCTTAATTTTAAAGCTTGAGCTCTCTCTTGTTGTTTGATTCAAGAAATATGAGGTCCTCCAACTGATTTTTCCTGTTGCAAATGAAGGTTTCTACAAAATGTGTTTCCATAACGTTAGATGATGTACATTTTCTATATTAATAATTGACTTGTTGCTTCATAGGGTCATAAAGATTAGGTGATTCTCATAAACATAACCCCAAAGAGTACACGGTATTCTAGGGTTCAAATTTCCTTTGCTTTGGGACCCTTCTAGAAGATAGAAAGAAATAGAATAGAGACAATTGATCGATTAGGTGATATTGGAATCTCCATAAATCAGACACGATTAATATCCTAAAGATGAATTTGACATCCCTTTGAACTCAGCGAACGTCCTCAGGTCTGCAAGAAAGATGCAAGAAGTTTCCTATAGATGGCCATGAAGGACATTAAGGCTTCTGAAATTAAGGGCCTTGCTAGGGTTCAAAGTGTATTTAATGGAACTGTCTTACAGAGAAATAAGATCCAAGTCAAATTGCTGACTAATGATGTCGAAATCTCTGCAAATCAAAGCCAAGAATCCTATCAAATATTTCCTTGCACGTTGCGTATAGTACTTTTTCTTTATAAGAGGGTGTGGCTAAGCCATCGTGTCCCTGTATGCGTGTTTATATATGAGACCCTTGTGAGCTCTCCCTCTCAACTCCGCCACAAACACCAACGCACACAAACTTGCTTATCATCTCTTTGTCCCTTCGACGTTAAAAAGGCACAAAACCATCCAATGGCCTCACAATGCATGACGATAACACTCGTCATGATGAGCGCATTGGCCTCAATGTTTTGGCAATCCAAGCTTGTGACCGATTCACAATACCACGAGCTCCTTTCTCTCCCCATCGCCAGCAACCTCCACGTCGATCCTGAATCCATCCGCGAGGCCTCTGTTGACTTTGGCCTCATTGTTCGAGAAATTCCCGCAGCAATCCTTCGCCCATCTTACCCCGAAGACATTGCGACTCTCGTGTTAGACGCAAATTGCGTAAACCCCAAGATCTCCATAACTAGAACAAGAACGTGCATGATTGAATAGAAAGAATTGACACACCTGTTTTGGGATCCATTGTTCTTGAAGCGGAAGCGGAAACACAATGTTCCACGCGCAAGTCCCTCTCCTCTATTGCCCTCCGTATCACTGGCTCAATGAGGCGGCCTCCTCACGTGCAGCGTTAGGTAAACGCCCCTTAGGTGAGAACACAGGTGAAAATTAGGGTTAGAGGAGAGACTTGAGCACTATTTATAGAGTTTCCAGCCAGTCCCTCTCATTACGGGCCAGGCTCAACTCGGCCCACACTAGCCAGCCCATATTAGACTAATTAAGAAACCTTCTATCTCACCTTAGACCAATCCCCGTAAAACGGTAAACGTTAAACGGTAAATTACAATATCAATTAATGTAGTCCATAATTAGAAAAAACTCTTACATTCTCCCACTTGGACTATATTAATTGAAATCGTACTGTATGTGCGCACATTGGTCCAAAGATAATTCTTAATAGTCAATCCTATCCCATAAAGTCTCAAACACCGAATCATGACGATAACTGCATGTATACACACAGAGCCTTCCATGGTCACAAGTGCTCTCAACTTTATTGATATGGATTCAATATGGTAGTGTGGCAAATGGATAACATCTCTCATAGAGAGATCTCATTTGTCAGTCACCATTCTCTTAACTTTAGGCGTCACAAAAACTTGTGCCACTAGAGAATGCTTTATGGTTCCAATGAACCCACATATGTCTTATCCTTATGGTTAACCTTTCTTTATGTATCACAAGACATATGCACAAGGCTAATAACCGGATGCCCGGATGCCCCTAGCCTTCACTCAAGGTTTAAGTAATACCTTGAGACTTTTAACTATATATATATTCAACATAATAACAATTCATTCAAAAAATATTTTATTGAATGCAAAAGTTGACATATATATATCAAAGTGTTACTAAATTGTAACAAAACAGATATAAACTTTATTTAAAGAAAAATAAAACATAGCTCCCACTAAATTACAGCATCCCAAGATGCTCCTAGGCCCATACTAATGACATGTCGATCAAAAACACACAGGCGTAGGCCTTTAGTTAGTGGATCTGCAACCATATCATCTGTATGAATATAATCTACTGCAACGTCACCATTCTGCACTGATTCTTTTATAGTCAAAAAAACTTGACCTCCATGTGTTTAGACCCCTTTAGACTTCTATTATTATTAATAAATAACACTACAGAGTTATTGTCACAATATAACTGTATGGGTCTATCCACAAAATCAAAAACTGATAACTCCCTAATGAGGTTCTAGAGCCAAATAACTTGAGTAGCAACTGAAAAACATGCTACAAACTCCGCTTGCATGGTTGAAGAAGATATGGATTTCTGTTTCTCACTCTTCCATGATACTACACCTCCTGCCAACATAAATATGTATCCAGTCGTTGATTTCTTATCATCTTGACAACCAGCAAAATCTGCATCTGAATACCCTACTAGTTGCAGGTCTAGAACATATCTATAAATGAGCATATAATCTTTTGTTCTCTTTAAGTACCTTAAAACCTTCTTGGCAGCAACCCAGTGATTGCGTCCTAGATTAGATTGATATCTGCCTAGAAGCCCTGTTGCAAAAGCAATATCTGGCCTAGTGCAAACGTGAGCATACATGATGCTCCCAAGCGCACTAGCATAAGGTACATTCTTCATTTGAGCTTTCTCAAAATCTGAATTAGGGTATTGTTAAAGACTCAATTTATTACCCTTAACAACGGGAGCAATTCTTGGTTTGCAATCTTGCATACTGAATCTTTCTAAAATGCGATCAATATATGCCCTCTGAGACAAACCCAATGAACGGCGTGAGCGATCCCTATGAATCTCAATGCCAAGAACAAAAGACGCCTCACCAAGGTCTTTCGTGTCAAAATTTTTCGATAACATCCGCTTTGTCTAATGCAGTAAACCAATGTCACTACTTGCAAGCAAGATATCATCTACATAAAGTATGAGAAAAATATATTTCCTCCCACTGACCTTGGTGTATATGCACTGATCTACTTTGTTCTCAACAAATCCGAATGAAGTAACAACACTATGAAACTTAAAATACCACTGTCTAGAAGTTTGCTTAAGGCCATAAATAGACTTTTTCAATCTACAAACAAGCTGACCTGAGTCATCTGTTATAAAACCTTCAGGTTGCAACATATAAACCTCCTCATCAAGGTCTCCATTTAGAAAAGCAGTCTTAACATCCATCTGGTGTAGCTCCATATTGTAATAAGCTACCAATGCTAAGATCACTCTAAAGGAATCTTTAGAAGAAACTGGAGAAAATGTTGCTTCATAATCTATTCCTTCTCTTTGAGTGAAACCCTTAGCTACTAGTCTGGCTTTAAACTTTTCAATCTTTCCTTTGGAATCCCTTTTAGTCTTAAATACACATTTGCAACCAATAGGTTTATAACCTTCAGGCAATTCAACAAGCTCCCAAACACCATTGTGTTTCATAGATTGCATCTCATCTTTCATCGCATCTAACCACAAATGTGATTGAGGACATGAGATGGCTTCAGTATAAGTCACGGGATCAACAACACAACCTATGTCATAATCATGCTCTCCCAGGTAGACTAGATAGTCAAGTGGTATAGCTAAACGTCTTTCTCTAGTTGATCTTCTGAGTGGAGTTATTTCATCCTCATTTTGAATCTGAGGAACTTGTGGAATTTCTTCAGGAACTGTCTCAACAACAGGATCATGTGCCACAATAGGCTTAGTTTGTGGCGCAAGAGGCTCCATAATTGTCTATACAGGATGAGACAGAGATCTAGTAATCCCCACCATACTATCATCTTCGATAGCTTGTGAGCAGCTACCCTTTTCAGCTACATCAAATTCCAGAAATTTTGCAGTCTGAGATTGTTGGAGAAATCGCTCTAGAAGATTTTGAAGCTGACAAAACGTTTCCATCAGTCTAGTCTGGTTATTTGCGTCTCAAGACTTTCGACCACCGACTCATAACTCCCGAACTCATAACTCAAGACTCAAGATTCAAGACTCAAGCCTTAAGACTCAAAATTATTCTCATTGACGGTCTATCGATCCCGGTGTCGAAGGAAATCCAAATCTGAGGATTATGATTAAGGATTTCATCTTGATCTCTGGAGAAGATCTTTTGGCTGGACAAATACAACGGATTCTTTGATTCGTATCTAGATCAATTGAAGATCCGATTATCGACGAAGTATTCTTGGAAGGTTCTATTCATGGAAACCAAGATCCCGATTGTATGGGCGAACGAGGATTGATGGGCTATCGTCGATTCCTTTAATAGCTCGGATGATCTTCTTGATTGATTCCGTCCAACGGGTAGATTGGAGGAATTCCTTTGGTAAGTGCCAACGGTTATGATGGCATAAAGGAGTATAAAAGGAAGACGTTCCAGTTGTTCAATGAGTGTGATAGATAGAGAAATTCCAGTCGAAGCACCTTGATTATTAGTCGATACGATGAGCGAAATTGTATACGAGAGTGTCTATACTTGGTGATACCTTGAGTGAGTGTGGTAGTTCATCTACACCCCGAAATCAAGGAAGATCAACACCGTAACATCTCTTTGTTCATAGTGGAATCCAGCCGATTGGGCATCGGTGCGAAGAAAAGTGGACGTAGGCTTGAATCAAGCCGAACCACTATAAACCGCGTGTTTAATTCTCTATTTCATTCACTTGAGTCTTACGATTGAATGTTATTTGTTGCAATTCCTTAATTGTCTAAGTATTGTGCGAAAAATCGTTTATATACCTATTCACCCCCCCTCTAGGTACTAGCACTAGCTATATCAATTGGTATCAGAGCTCGTGTTCTTACTTTATTTGAAGTGTTTTACTTCACAGTAAAAGATCCATGGCTAGTATGCTGGCACCAGGGCTGATGGAAGGGCAAAGCAATACCGGACCTCCCTACTTTGATGGAAAGGATTACAACATCTCGGAAGAACAAGATGAAAGCCTTTCTGCGATCAAAAAGGATCCTGCCGAATGGGACGTTGTGGAAAAGGGATCACTCCTACTGGCCGCATCGGTTTACGAAGAGGAAAAGAAACAATTGAGGCTGGTGGAATGACTCGGGGAAGAAATCAATAAGAGACAAGCACTCGATGCAAAAGCAATTTACTCTTTATATTGTGCTTTGTCACCAACTGAATATAACAGAATATCTTCTTGTGTTACAAAGAAAAGAAGTATGAGATGAGATTACACATCACCTATGAAGGAACGGATCGAGTGAAGGAGACCGGAATCAACATTCTTCTTGGTCAATATGAATCCTTCAAAATGAAACCAGAGAACCTATAACTGACATGTTTAGTCGCTTTACGAGATATTGTCAATGGTCTTGAGAACCAAGGACAAAAGATCTCGATCCCATGAAAGTGAACAAGCTCTGCGTGGACTTTCTAAGGATTGGAATCATATAAAGACTTCAATAAGAGACGCAAAGAATTATGCCACTATCTGCATGATGAGCTGATTGGAACTCTTCAATCTTATGAAGTGGAACGAATCAATGAAGACGAAGATCCAAGAGGTAAGAAATCTATTGCATTGAAATCAAATGATGATTCGATGATGCGATTCTGAAGATGATCTCGGACGATGAGGAGCTTGCTCTTATGATAAGAAGGTTCAAAAACTGAATAGAAAAGGAAGAAGGTTCAACTCCAAGAAACAAAATTTTCAAAGACAGCAATCCAAGTCTGTTGATGATGAGGAACCAAACAAGGATGTAGTCTGTTTCGAATGTAAGAAAAAGGGACACATAAGACCCAACTGTCCTCTTCTGAAGAAGAAGAAAGGAAAAGCTGAAAAGTTTCGAAAAGCACTCAAAGCCGAAACTTGGAGTGATACTGAGTGTGAAGAAAGTGAGGATGAATATGCCAATCTGTGTCTGATGGCACAATCAGACTCAGACTCAGAAAGTGAATTTGAGGTCTCCGTCAAGAAAAAGGTAAAATGGTATCTTGACAGTGGATGTTCAAGACACATGACGGAGACTCAAATAGCTTCATAAAGCTTATTCAAGTGAACGGAGGAAAAGTTTCATTTGGAGGAAACAAAGCAAAGGAAATATTGTGGGATTTGGAACTGTCAAAATTGGAAATCTCACAATAAACAATGTTTCTCTAGTAGAAGGACTCAATTACAATCTTCTCGGCATCGGAGTCAACTATGTGATACTTTGGATTCAAGATTTTCTTCCAAGAAGGAACATGTTCGACTCGGAAAGACTCTACTCGATCTTTCAAGGTCGAAGGCATGGAAATATCTATCTCCTAGATGTGAAACCAGAAGATTCGCAATGCTTAATTTCAATTCAAGACGAAGCAAGTCTGTGGCACAGAAAGCTTGGGCATATCAATATGAAGCAATTAGCCAAAATCTCGTCAAAGCAGCTTGTTCGTGGTCTACCCATTGCCTTATCAAAAGATCGAACTGTGTACTCCTTGCATTACGGGAAAGCGGGTAAAAATTCATACAAGTCTATAAATCATGTCTCTACTAATCATGTATTGCAGCTGCTACATATGGATCTCTTCGGACCAACCAGAACCCAGTATTGGAGGTAAGAAATATTGCCTAGTTATTGTAGATGATTACTCCGTTTTACTTGGGTATATTTTCTTGCAAATAAGTCTCAAACATTCTCGTATTTTGAAAAATTTGCTAAAAAGATTCAAAATGAAATTGGATGTGTTATATCAAGTATAAGAACCGATCATGGAAGTGAATTTGAAAATCAAAATTTTACAAAGTTTTGTGATGACTCGGATTTAAACATGTATTCTCCTCTCCATATACTCCTCGGCGAGAATGGAGTGGTGGAAAGGAAGAATCGATCTCTTCAAGAAATGGCTAGAACTCTTTTAATTGAAAGCAAAATTCCTTCTCGATTTTGGGCTGAAGTCAAGTTTCAAAGCATGCTATATAATTAATAGAGTCTTTTTAAGACCTATTTTAAAGAAAACCCCTATGAGTTATTCAAAGGAAAGAAGCCTATTGTTTCATACTTTCATGTATTCGGATGCAAATGTTTTATATTGAAAAATGCAAAAGATCAAGTTGGTAAGTTCGAAGAAAGATCGGATGAAGGCATCTTCCTTGGATATTCTACATCAAGCAAAGCCTACGAGTCTATAATAAGAAGAGCCAGTCTGTGGAGGAGTCAATGAATGTCAAATTCCAAGACTCTACGCAAAATGAATCCAGTCAGACTCAGCATGAAGAGTCTGAATCTGCTCCATACCCTCAAAAGATTACAACTCAAGAAGCTTCTCAGACTCTGGAAGATCAGCATCAAGCTACTCGAGAAGACTCAGATAAAGAAAGAGATCTTCAACCAGCCAAATCAACCAAGAATCGGAAGCATAAATCCAGTCATCCTAAAGATCTCATTATTGGAGAAATTAATGAAGGAATCCGCACCGCATCCAAAAGGCGTGAAGAGTCTAGTGCTATAGCTCTTATTTCTGAAATTGAACCAAAAAGCATAGAAGAAGCTCTATCGATGAAAGCTGGATTGAAGCCATGCAAGAAGAACTCGAGGGTTCAACATTAATGACGTCCGGGCTCGACATCTAAACCAAAAGGTAAAACATTATCGGAACCAAATGGGTGTTCGAAACAAGATGAATGAAAAAGGAAAAGTCAGTACGAAACAAAGCAAGACTCGTGGCAAAAGGATATACGCAAGAAGAAGGAATAGACTATGATGAGACTTACGCTCCCGTGGCAAGGTTAGAAGCTATTCGTCTATTACTTGCGTTTGCTTGCTATAAAAATTTCAGGTTATTCCAAATGGACGTCAAAAGCGCCTTCCTAAATGGATTTATCCATGAGGAAGTTTACGTGAAACAACCTCCGAGGTTTGAAGACCCAAAGAAGCCGACTCGGTCTTGACTGAAAAAGGCTCGTATGGTTTAAAGCGGGCACCTCGAGCTTGGTACGACGGACTAAGTAAGTTCCTATTAAAGAATGGTTTTGCCAAAGGTAAAGTTGATATTACTTTATTTATTAAAAAGGAAAACAAAAGTTTTATACTTGTTCAAATATATGTTGATGATATCATATTTGGATCCCCAAATGAAAGTCTCAACAAGAAATTTTCAAAGTCTATGCGGGATGAATTTGAAATGAGTATGATGGGAGAATTAACATTCTTTCTTGGTCTTCAAGTAAAGCAATTGAAGGAAGGAACTTTCATTTGTCAAGAAAAATATGCTAATGATCTTGTCAAAAGGTTTGGATTGGAAAATTGCAAAAAGATGATATACCAATGTCAAGTTCGTTGAAAATAGACAAAGATGAAGAGGGAAGAAAGTTGATCAAAAGCTGTACAGAAGCATCATCGGTTCACTTCTTTATCTTACTGCCTCTAGACCTGACATTTTGTTGAGTGTTTGCATCTGTGCTAGGTTTCAATCAGAACCTAGAGAATCTCATCTCAAGGTTGCAAAACGTGTTATTAAATACGTCGCCTCGTCTTCAAGCATCGGTCTATGGTATCCTAAGGAGGGAGACTTTAATCTTCCTGGGATATTCGGACGCCGATCCGCGGTTGCGAGTCGATAGAAAGAGTACTTCAGGGAACCCCGGTTGCTTGGAAGCGGGGGCAGTGTCTTGGTTTTCAAGGAAACGAGCACCTGTAGCTCTCTCTACAACGTAGCAGTATGTAGCACTTGGAAGGCTGCCGTTCGCAAATTCTATGGATAAAACAACATCTACAAGACTTTGGGATTGAAGACTCATGCACCGAGATCGGATGTGACAACACCAGCGCAATCAATCTCACCAAAAATCCAATCCTTCATTCAAGAGCAAAGCATATAGAGATTCGACATCATTTTATTAGAGATCATATTCAAAATGGAGAAATCTCAATTCAATTTGTTGATTCAAAAAGTCAACTAGCGGATATATTCACAAAGCCATTGGAGAAAAATCAATTCGATTTCATCCGTACCAGACTCAACATTTTGAAGCTTGAAGAAGTTAAAGTCGATGAATTTCCATCAATCGTCTCTATCTTTCGAGACTCGAATTCTCGACTCGGACCTTCATTGTATAGGCGTAAGTTATTCTTTTAATCTCGAAAAGGTACGATCTTTCGTTATATTTGATTGATATAATCTTTAATTTCCGAAAACATGCCTTTTTCAAAAAGGATAATCTCTTTTAAAATGGCGCTTATTATTTTTTTTTAAAGAAAGACGACTGTTCACTTCTCTTCGTAACGATTGCTCTTTCCTTTTCAAAAACGAGTTATATATACACGTTTTCTCTTTTTACCCGATTCTCAAAACCCTAAAAGGCATTCTTCTCTCAACCTGTTTTCTACTTCGTATTCATACTCGAAAGTTGTCGTTTTTCCTTGGGAAAGCAAGTGAAGGAATCTTCCATTGACAAGAAAAGATGTCTTCTTCGAGAAAGTCGTCAAGGATCGCCGGCGGGGGTCCACAAAGAATGAAGGAGGGACCGACGCACTTCGATCTCACCGAGGAAGATGATTTGTCGAGACAACAACGAGTCCTATTCCTTCTCCACCTCATCACTCACCATCTACCCCACAAGGTGCGGGTCATCATCGGAGGAAGTCATTCTAGAGGACGTTGAACTGTGAGAGCACAAAAACCCTCATTTATTTACATGCTCTATCGTGCGTTGAAAGTTTGGTTCTCCTCTGAATTATATAGATGCCTTCCTTAAAGATAAGAATTATGGGAATGAGTACAGATTTTTGAAGCGAATGGAGGAATTGGGAATTGCTCCCAAAGGTAAAAATTGAAGAGTCACTTGCGAACATTCCAAGTGACCCTCGTGTTTCGGGACCGATTCCTAATGAGGGGATCGAAGATGATAAAATGTTTAGTGATTTTCAACCGAGAATGGGCATTCTTTGCAAAAGTGAAGGGAAAGAAGATGGAGTTGTTTAGATCGAATGAACAGGAGAAGCTTTCTTGATCTGTTGAAACGAGGAGTGATAAACCCGGGAGTGTTGATTTTGATTTCTGGATGCAATTAATGTGAACTTAAGGAAAAGTTAACCGCTTCAACTTGAGCGGTTTTGCACCGATACCACGATGGTTATGCACACTTGATCGCATATTTCTATTCGAATCTAAGTTTTCTTGATGCGAATAGAATATCATTCGATGTTCGAGATCGGGATTATGTGATAGATGTGGACATGCTGGCGGACATAATTGGTGTTGAACGAGGGCGTTATCAACCAATCAAAGTCTCGATTGCTCGTGCTACTCTGGATCTTATCAAAAACGAGAGATACGAGAGGCGAAGATTACCTACTCGAAGATGAGTGCCATCAATATTGTGCTGCACAAAATTGTGATCAATTGCATCGAGGCCAAAGTCTACATCAAAGACTGATGTATCCAATTCGGAAGCCAAATTGATGTATGCAATCAACTCAGGGAAGAAGTTCTCTCTGCCTCATACTATTCTCTTCCATATGTACAGAGCAATGTCGAAGAACAAGGGACAATTGCCTTACCCAAATCTTGTGACAAAAATCTTCAGACACATGAATATCGAACGCCACTCACTCTGTGTTAGACCGTGCGATAAAATGGTGGTAGGTTTGAATATGTTGACGAAGATGCGTACGAAAGAACTTAGCAAGGAAATGGCAAAGTTCAAGGTGAAAACTCCGCTCTCTTCTGCATCAAAGAGAAAGGGAAGGAGCCCATTGGTACTCCATCCAAAAGAGAGAACTCTCATCTTGGAGGATGAAGAAGACGATGAAGATCTTTCTATTCCTGCACTGGTAAGGACTAGGCGTTCTGTATCTCGATCAACAGAACTTCAGTCGAAGCAAAGAGAAGAAGAAGAGCAGCGAGAAAAGGAAGAAGAAGAAGAGCAGCGAGAAAAGGAAAAAGAAGATGAAGAAGAAGAAGAGCAGAGAGAGAAAGAGATAGAAGCTGAAGAAGAAGAAGAAGAGAGAGAAAGAAAAAGAAGAAGAAGGAGAAGAAGAGAAAGAAAAGTCTGCTGATGAATGCGGAGAAAAAGAATCGAAGAGCATGATAATCACTCCACCCATCTTGATGTCTTAGAGACGGGGAGTTGGCGAGCAAGATTTTGATGTCTTAGAGACGGGGGAGTTGGGGAGCAAGAAAAATCCTCACCTCATGCTGCTCCGGAAGAGTCTCCATTGATTATAGAACATCATGATACATCATCAAATCTGCAAGGTCATACGAAGCGCCATCGTATGCATTTACTCCATCGAGAAAGTAAATGCTAGTATGCGAACAGACAATTCAGCGGATTTTCATCGTATTCTTGATATTCTTATGGAAATGCGGGGCCAAATCTATGCTCTGGACTATGAAATTCAAGCCATCAAGAATGCTGGCCAAGCATCTTGATTCTACTGGAAGACGAGAATGAAAGACCTCGCTCTGCAGATTCAAGCCAATGCCAAAGGAGAAGAGGTAGCAAAATTAAGAGAAGAATTGAAGAGGCTCGAAGGCATAGTACGGAGTCCATGGGAGAATTCCGGATCGTGCGCATTCCCAAGCGAGACATGACTCTTTTCTCACCCTTTTACCGATGACAAAAAGGGGAGAAGAAATTTGAACCAACCATCTTTTTCAAACATTGATTTTAAATTTGTTTTTGTGGTTGTGAGTTTTTTTTTTTTTTTTTTTTTTTTAGTATGACTTGTGTGAACTTGAGTATGGACTGAATTTGGCTGTGGATTGTGATGCTTGGTTGTTGGCAATTTATATCGAGTGTTGTTATATGGTATTACTCATGAAAGTCTAACCAATTTTCTGTGGATGCGAGTCTGGTTGTTTTATTAAATCTTTATGAGATAGCCATATTGCTTGAGAAGTGTTTTTGCGAGGTCAAGGTTGTTCAAATCTACGGAAAGTTTTGTCATCATCAAAAAGGGGGAGATTGTTGGAGAAATCGCTCTAGAAGATTTTGAAGGCGACAAAACGTTTCCATCGGTCTAGTTGCGGTTATTTGCGTCGAAGACTTTCGACCACCAGACTCATAACTCCGAGACTCATAACTCAAGACTCAAGATTCAAGACTCAAGCCTTAAGACTCAAAATTATTCTCATTGACAGTCTATCGATCCGGTGTCGAAGGAAATCCAAATCGAGGATTATGATTAAGGATTTCATCTTGATCTCTGGAGAAGATCTTTTGGCTGGACAAATACAACGGATTCTTTGATTCGTATCTAGATCAATTGAAGATCCGATTATCGACGAAGTATTCTTGGAAGGTTCTATTCATGGAAACCAAGATCCCGATTGTATGGGCGAACGGGATTGATGGGCTATCGTCGATTCCTTTAATAGCTCGGATGATCTTCTTGATTGATTCCGTCCAACGGGTAGATTGGAGGAATTCCTTTGGTAAGTGCCAACGGTTATGATGGCATAAAGGAGTATAAAAGGAAGACGTTCCGGTTGTTCAATGAGTGTGATAGATAGAGAAATTCCAGTCGAAGCACCTTGATTATTAGTCGATACGATCTATCGAGCGAAATTGTATACGAGAGTGTCTATACTTGGTGATACCTTGAGTGAGTGTGGTAGTTCATCTACACCCCGAAATCAAGGAAGATCAACAACGTAACATCTCTTTGTTCATAGTGGAATCCAGCCGATTGGGCATCGGTGCGAGAAAGTGGACGTAGGCTTGAATCAAGCCGAACCACTATAAACCGCGTGTTTAATTCTCTCTTTCATTCACCGAGTCTTACGATTGAATGTTATTTGTTGCAATTCCTTAATTGTCTAAGTATTGTGCGAAAAATCGTTTATATACCTATTCACCCCCCCTCTAGGTACTAGCACTAGCTATATCAGAGATTCCACAATTCTTGTACCTCCATTAGGATTATAAAATCGATACCCCTTTGAATGATCTGGGTAAGACACAAAGTAACACCGAGTAGTTTTGGAATCCAGCTTACTCAATGTTGGATTATACAACTTCACTTCTGCTAGACATCCCCAAACTTTAAGATGATTCAAGCTAGGTTTACGTCCAGTCCATAACTCAAAAGGGGTTAATGAAACTGGTTTAGTAGGAACACGATTTAGAATATAAAGAGCTGTTTTCAAAGCTTCACCCCATAGAAAATTAGGTAAATTGGTCATACTAATCATACTTCTCATCATGTCCATAAGAGTACGATTCCACCTTTCAGCTACACCATTTTGTTCAGGACTTCCAGGCATAGTAAACTGACCTATTATCCCAGAATCCTCTAAATATATAGCAAACCGCCCTTTAAGTTGGCCAGCATCACCGTGCCTATCAAAATATTCACCACCACGATCAGATATGACAATCTTAATAACTTTTCCCAACTGTTTCTCCACTTTAGTCCGAAAAATCTTGAATTTGTCAAGAGACTCGGACTTTTCTTTAATCAAGTACAGGTATCCATATCAAGAAAAGTCGTCAATAAATGTGATGAAAGAAAAATTTCTGCACAAGGTAGCCGTGTACGGTCCACTAATATTAGTGTGAATAACCTCCAATAAGTCTGAACTTCGTACAACAGATTTCTTCCTTATCTTAGTCATCTTACCTCTGCAACAGTCTATGCAAGTCTCTTGATCATCTTTAAGAGTAAGCAAGATATCAGCCTTTATAAGCCTTTCTACTCTATCTTTAGAGATGTGACCAAGACGTTTATGCCACAATGCATAAGACTGTTCCTTAGGTAGAGGCAAGCAACGTATATGTCATTGAGAGATAAGCTCAATCGATATAATCCATCGGATAAATTGCAACACTCAATCTTATTTGAATCATAAAACATGGAAATAGTATTACTCTTTATTTCAAAAGAGTATCCACACATGTCCAAACAAGACACAGAAACTAAATTCCGCCTAAAAGAAGGTATGTAAAAAGTGTTTCTTAACACTATCCAAAAACCAGAATCTAAAATTAAAATAAAATCTCCCACGAACTCAACGTCAACTCCAACGCTGTTTCCAACAGTGAGTTTTGATTCATCCTGAGTTGGCGTCCTTCGGTTTATGAACCCCTGAATGGTAAATGCAACATGATTAGTTGCACCACTATCTAGCCACCAGGAATTGGTCGGAACTTCAGATAGATTGGATTCATAAACAAATGCCAAAGAATCATTACCTTCAGGCTCTCTCTTATTTCTTTTAGACAACCAAGCCTTAAACTTGCTGCAACGTTTCTTCACGTGTCCTCTCTCCCTACAAAAGTAGCAAAAAACATCATCCTTCTTGGTGAACGCTTTCTTAGGACCTAGAGAGTTAGAAGGACCTGCACCTTCAGAATTTCCTTTGTTGTTGGAAAAATTAGAAACTTCTGAATTGCCTTTATGGGTATAATTTTTCACCTTCTTACCCTTGTCACTAGCAGAACTAGAAGCATAAAGAGCAATATGTCCTTTATCTTTCTTCAATTTCTCTTCCTCTTCCACCAACCTTGCAATCAGGTCATTAACAAACCAGGTTTCATCTTGAGAACTATAATTGGTCTTGATAATCCCAAAATCAAGAGGAAGAGTATTTAGAGCTTGATGGACAATGCAAGCGGTAGGAATTTCAACATTGAGCCAAGCTTTGTACGTAAATCAACCATCCTCGAACATAATCTCTAACTCCACCAGAACCATCATACTTCAAAGTAAAAAGTGTTTGCATATGTATCCCTATCTCAGCATTAGGCGACACACGGTTTCTAGCTATCAAAGCTTCCATCATTTGCCTAGCATTGTAGTCTGCAGGCAAACCACTTTTCAAGTGTTCCTAAATGGAACGCTTCATGGATAGCAAGCAAATTATATTGCTCTTTTCCCATGCAGCAAAATTTGCTTTTTTGAGCCTCTGTACTCTTGGCAGTCAAAACTGCCGGCCGATAAATAGTAAGAGCCATATGAACATCTGCCATCTCCATAGCAAACAGAAAATCATCTTTCCATCTCTTAAAATTTGAACCAGCAAGAACCTCAATGGTGACGGAGTTACCATTTACAGAAAATGTGACTGAAAGACAAGCAGTATATATAATTAGCATCATGTGAGCAATGTGTAACTTGACACACAAGTACACATCCAGAAAGTTACATGCAAAATCACATAATCACCTTTGGGCAGAATACATGACAAGCAATTGTACACTCCCCACATGATAGGGGTTATGAGAATATATTCCAATCTTCGTGAATTCATCACCTTTGGGTATATGAACCATTAGGATCGGTCACTCCTCCACCACACTATCATGTATCCCTCCATGAACTAATACACAATCATCTCCTTTGGGAGTATGACTATGCATTAGACCAGGAGACATCCCAATCAATATACGAGATCGAAATTTCTCTAATTCAACCAAGTGTGCCACTTTGGCGGTCACAACTGAATTGAATCCTTGAAACTCTCTCATACCAGGGATATAATGTTTACATCTCACATACATCACATACATGTGATTTAACTTTAGTGATAGGGGCATCATATCACTCAAATCACATGCCATGCTAATTACATTGCCTTATTCATTAATAAAATACAATGAACTTTAATTTTTATTAATGAATCATACTTTTATAATGTTTATGTGATAACATATCAGTAACCCAACACATGTATTTTCAAAATCACAGGAAAAAATACAAGAAAAATACGCAGAAAATACACTAAAAATTCACGTATTTAGGGCTTTGCATGTATTTTCACATCCATAAAATCATCAAATATATAAAATAAATATACCATGACGTAGAGAATAAACATACGAGTCCATCGCCGCCGGCCACGCGCAAATCAAACACTCCACGCGCCCGCACGCGCTGCAGGAGTGCGCGGCGCGTGGCTCACATGCGCGGCGCGTGTTCGACGCGCAGGAGGCGCGTGGCCGCGCGTGGGGGCGCGTGCGACCTCCTCCGACGACGCGCTGCCCACGGTTTTCTTCGTCTCCTCGAGCCCAGTCCGAATTTGTGAGTTAATTTTATTTTTATTGAACGAAAAGTCTTGAAAATCACAAATTATGGCAAGATCCGTACTAATTAGGGCTAATCCATACAGATTAGGGCAAAATCATTTGCGTTCGTGTTCTAGGGTTATGGAGGCTCTGATACCACATGTTAGACGCAAATTGCATAAACCCCAAGATCTCCATAACTAGAACAAGAACGTGCATGATTGAGTAAAAAGAATTGACGTACCTGTTTTGGGATCCATTGTTCTTGAAGCGGAAGCGGAAACACAATGTTCCACGCCCAAGTCCTTCTCCTCTATTACCCTCCGTATCACTGGCTCAATGAGGCGGCCTCCTCACGTGCAGCGTTAGGTAAATGCCCCTTAGATGAGAATATATGTGAGAATTAGGGTTATAGGAGAGACTTGAGCACTATTTATAGAGTTTCCAGCCAGTCCCTCTCATTACGGGCCAGGCTCAACTCGGCCCACACTAGCCAGCCCATATTAGACTAATTAAGAAACATTCTATCTCACCTTAGACCAATCCCTGTAAAACGGTAAACGTTAAACGGTAAATTACAATATCAATTAATGTAGTCTATAATTAGAAAAAACTCTTACATCTCGCGGCATTCGCATTCAATGAATCCTCTATTCCTCTCACCATCTCAGCGAGAGGATGTGGCCACTCCGTCCGGGGACAAGCTATGGCTCGCAATGGGGTCGTTGTGGACATGACGTCTCTTGGTAACAAGCGGCACGGGACCACCGTGTCATGGAGCCAGTCGCTCGGCCACTATGCCGATGTTGGAGGCCAGCAATTTTGGATCGATGTGTTGGAGGAGACGCTGAAACACGGTGTTGCCCCGGTTTCTTGGACAGATTATTTGTACCTGACTGTGGGTGGCACGCTATCTAATGCAGGCATTAGCGGGGAAACATTTCGATATGGTCCTCAGATCAGCAACGTCTACGAAATGGATGTCATTACTGGTATGCAATCACCCTCCTCTTCCGTATTTTGATTACAAACTAATTGAACTAGGGTTATGATGTCAATGAGCCTATCATCTCGGCAGATAATGATATGCGACAAGTCATGAATAGAAAACAACAAAAGCAGATCTGTTAAATACAGTCAATGGATTAATCATTCATTTCATTCCATAAGTTAATTGTTTACCATATGTCTCATTTAACATTGAGGCTCAACACATGCATTTTAAGAATTCGCTCTCATAATCTTTTTTTTTTCTCTCTTAAAAACTACGTGCTTTGAGTGTCACATCAAGAAGTTGACGTCAACCGGCCCATGTTCCAGATTTGTTTCATGGCAGTCTCAAGACTTGAAATTGAAAGATTATGTTGACCGGATAAGTCAACGGGGTTGAAGTGATACGTCCAAATTAATCTTTGAAGAACGAACGTTGTGTTTTAGTCTTTAATCTAAACGACAAAAACTTGATAGACTTCGAACTCTAGCCGACTACCAAATTTTTTAGTTGATGCATGTATGTACACATGGAAAAAGGAAGCGATGACCTCGGCGAAAAGGTATCTTATGTCTACTATTTATGTTGTTACCGCATAGGACTATCATTAAAAAATAATTAATGTGTTACAATAGAGCTAGGAATTTGTACTACATTTCGATATATATAAAGATTGGAATAAGTGACGACTATTATTTTAATACATAAAATTCTTTCATGTTCTAAGGATTTGTTCATTTCGCGGAAAATGACTTTTAGGAAAATATTTTCTAAACTTTTCGATGTTTGGTTCATGAAGAATGGATTGATTAGGAAAAAGATTTTATGACAATGGAAACGCAATTTTCTAAAATAGAAGGAAATATTTTCTACATTTCAAATAAGGGAAAACATTTTCCATATATTCTTTTCACCAAATGCCTTTTACTTTTCTTTTTTTTTTTTTTTTTAAATCAAGTTTTTAGGTTTTCTTTTTCTTCTTCCTCAATTGATCGCCGGCCACGGCGGTGGCTGACAATCAACCATAGGCAAGCTTAAGCCTTGCCACAGGTTGGCAAGCTAGGCAGGGCTTGACCTCAAGGGAGGCTTGAACGCTACCTAGCTTGTCAAATCTAGTGAGACTTGAGTTCACTTGAGGCCGGTTAGGTGAGCTCGGCCTCGCCGGCCTATGGCAAGGCTCAAGCTTGCCTATGGTCAATTGCCGACAGACAATTGATTAAGGAAGAAGAAGAAAAAATGGAAAAAAAAAAAAAGAAAAGAAAAGAAAAATTTTAAAATTTGATTTTAAAAATAAATGAAAGGACTACATGAAGAAAAAAAAATTCCTTACCAAATGGCTAAGAATATTTATTAGTTCACTTTCAAATTTTAACCGAACACCGGAAAATAGTGTTATTTTCTTAGAAAGTAGCTTTATAAAAAACATTTTTCAAAAACGCCACATTTTTCATGAAACAAATGAATCTTAAGTATCAAATCACTCACCATATATTTCATTTCTTCATAATTGCCTGATTGATGATGAGAGAAATTCTTGTTCTTTTCTTTGGTAGGAACTGGGCACTTTTTGACTTGCTCTCCCCACAAAAATCCGGAACTATTTTATTCTGTCCTTGGTGGTCTTGGTCAATTTGGCATAATGACTAGAGCAAGGATTGCACTGGGTCCAGCTCCAAAGAGAGTATGTAGCACACTAAACTCTTCATCAATGCCTGATAAAATGTCAATATTCTTATTCTATAGGATCGAGACAATCACATTTCTATTCTAAGATTGAACGTCCGTATCTTAATGTATTAAAACTCCGAAAACCCCAAATCGATATACATGTGATAAATTTATCCCAAATTAATTTCTTGACCACTAAAAACCTCAAATTGGTGTGCCTATAGCAAATCTACCATTCATTAGTTTTTGTTAAATTTCACCGTCAAATTATTGAGCCGAATGACATGTTGCAATTGACGGGTGCATTAGTTTGGGGTTTTACCTGCCGTTTGTTATAAATGTACCGCTTATGGTTTTTTATAGTATTAATCCAATTTCATGAGAGGGTAAATTTATCATAAATATACTAGTTTTTGGTTTTTTATAGTCAAAAAATTGGTTTGTGGTAAATTTGTGACATATATACCATTTTGAGATTGTTTGTTGTTGAAAAATTAGTTCAGCATGCTCTAGTTTGATTTTCTATAGATTGAAATTGACTCTTGTCTGTGCCATTAAACATGAACCTAGAAGTCAACTTACACGTTTCTATAGGGTATTCTTTCAATTGGTCAACAGAGAAGATCCCAAGCTAATAAATGTATTTGTACTGAATGCCTCGTAGGCTAAGTGGGTGAGAATGCTATACAATGATTTTTCAGCTTTTTCGACGGACCAAGAAAGGTTGATATCACGCCATGAAAGGGACCAAGATGAATCCCTGGATTACGTAGAAGGTCAACTTTTCATGCGCCAAAATTCAGACAGTTGGCTATCTTTCTTCTCTCTCTCGGACCGCCCGCGGCTGATGTCCCTAGTGACCGAACACGAGCTCCTCTACTGTATCGAAGTAGCAAAGTTCTATGATGAACGCACTGAAAGTACAATAGACAAGGTACTTGTTCATCTATATCGAACTATCTTTGAGGGGGGAAAATTCCCAGGTCATATTTTGAACTAATTGTACTTATGTCGGACAAGGGTTTTGGAGTACCTCTCTCTCTTTCTCTCTCGCACATACGCACACACTAATATAGTATAGTCATGTTTGACCATATAAACCTTACATTAGCTTCTGCTCAGCTCCATAGGAAACATCTTATCTCTTTTCTTTTAAGTTAGTTTGCTGTTATCTCGTTAATGTTAGGACCTGGAGATGATATTGAAAGATTTGAGCCATGGCCCCGAGTTCCTGTTCCAGAAGGATGTCGGCTACGTAGAATTCTTGAATAGAGTGCGAGTTGAAGAGCTAATGCTCCAAGAACAGGGGCTCTGGAACGTTCCTCATCCGTGGCTCAACCTATTTGTGCCAAAATCTCGCATTGCCGATTTCAACACAGGCGTTTTCAAGAGCATTGTTCTCAGAAAGAACATAACAACTGGACTTGTCCTCGTTTACCCTATGAACAATGACAAGTATGTATTCTTGCTAGCCACCACTTTCATTTAGGGCATATGTTTCGTTGGTTGTCACTAAAGGTTAATGAGTTATGGTCACCGAACTTTGATTTTAATCAAGTTATTCACTAAACATTCATTTTCTTGTAATTGATGCACTTTGATAA
This sequence comes from Eucalyptus decipiens, assembly GCA_014182575.1. NCBI lineage: Eukaryota > Viridiplantae > Streptophyta > Magnoliopsida > Myrtales > Myrtaceae > Eucalyptus > Eucalyptus decipiens. Next base: position 43,302,896 of record CM024616.1, on the reverse strand, counting down.
AAACTAGACTGATTTCTCGATGAAATTGTTGATGTGTTGCCAACATGGCAATGATGTGACATTCAGAAAATTGGCCACCTATCCACTGCGTCATTTGTTCTTATGAAAACCAGTCAAATCCGTCAAGTGCATCAAATGCAAAAAACTAGGAAGTTATAGTCCATTGAATGATTAAAATCAGATCTAGTGGCTTGATTATACACTCTATTATATGAACTTAGCCCCTTTATCATATTTTGATCTATTTTGCAGATGGGATGATAGAATGTCTGCTATCATACCAGATGAAGATGTCTTTTATACGGTTGGATTCTTGCATTCGAGTGGGTTTGAAGACTGGCAAGAGTTCGATCTTCAAAATAAGGAGGTGCTCCTTTTTTGTGAAGATAATGGTATTAAGCTCAAGCAGTACCTTCCAAATTACAACACCGAAAGAGCATGGATGCAACATTTTGGTCCCAAATGGAGGGCATTTCAAGAGAGCAAAGCTCAGTTTGATCCAAAAATGTTGTTGTCTCCTGGGCAGAATATCTTCAACTACAACTAAGGCATGGATTCAAAGATTGATGGGGTTTAGGGTTCAGTAGGATTTCTACGCACACAATTGATCATGTTTATATGAATCATGAATATTTACTTAGCCTGTGATTATTTCATATGTAACCATCTTATCATATTGCATTAAGTTTCATTATTTGAAAACTCTATGGATCGGATTAAATGACCCCCAATATGCAGAATAAACAGTCCCACTTCCGCTATAAAAAGTGTAATGCATTAAACATAGTATTTGTGTTTTTGTTTCTTTCGACATGACGATCATAAAAAACTTATCTTCGTACATTGTAGATAGCATAAGTTTGAAGTCAACAAAAGCATGGAAATGTTTGACACCAAATAAATTATTTGAAAAATAAAAACTCAAGAAGGTGCGTTAAAAGATCATCAAAAGATGCAAGCTAGCAACGACACAGAGAGATTTAATTTTTGTGAACGGAGAGAGAGGGGGAGGGGAGGGGAGGGAGGAATTTTTCAAAGCATTTGTGTAGAGATTGTGTAGACATCTTGTCGAGAATTCCTAACCTAGATGGAGGTCTATATATGGAGTATTTGCAACCATAGCTATTGAAAATGTTAGGATTCACATTATCAAGCCAGTTCAAAAGCATTTAGGTTTGATAAGAATATTCCTCAATTAATCTAATTTATGACATAAAGTTCTAATTTTTGGGTTCACTTCCTAAGTACAAATTTCCCTCAAATAATTTGGTTTATGATTGCATCTGAAGCTGTTCTTATTGTCTTGCGTTGTACTTCGTAAAGGAGAAGGTGAAAGGAACAACAATTGTCATCTGAAGCTGTTCTCGTTTTATGTTTGGATGAGACACCTAATGTTTACCTATAGGACTACATTTATATCTCATGAAGTAACCTAGAGCAATCATTAGTTAAGTTCAACTAAACAAAAGGGACAGAGAGGTGATTTCATCCATAATTGCTTCTGAAGAGGTATGGCTGGCCATTCAAGGTTAGTAGAGAAGTAACTGTGTCCTTTATTCAACATGTCCTTGATAGAAAGGCAACAATTTCTGGAAATATTTAACCTACAACGCGAGGGAAGTGGGGTGAATTGTGCACACACAACAACATTATCATACTTGCAAGCTTGCTCAAGCTCTTTCTCTCTCTCTCGCCTCTGGTTTTTTCCTTGGTGTGCTCTCTTCTTATGTTGGTGCTCCTAGGTGGTCCACAGCCCTCATCAAGGTATCTATCGGTAGCTCATCATCGGTGAGTCCCTATTCGAGTGCACACCCCAACAACCACCCATCTGGTGTCATAGGTTACCCCTTCGTGACCTACTCAACTATATTCCATGGCTTGATGTAAAATATGGGTTTGAAAAGTCAAAGGTGGAGAAGGGAAAAAAAGAGAGAGACAAAGTTTGAAAAGTGAATAGAAAAGGGAAGGTGAACATCAATTAAGGGGCACTCAGGATAGGGAGCTCACCGAGAAAGAAAGAATAAAAAAAAGGAAGGAGAGAAAAAACTTCTTGCTAAGTTGATTCCACCCAGATTTGCAACGTCAGGTAATTGTTCATGCCCTTGGTTTGTCAAATTGGAGTAGTTTTCAAATTTAAGGCTTAAATTTGGAATTTTGGGATTTTTGAGTCGCAAAGCCCGAATCTTGAGTTGTTAAGCTTTGGAATTTCTTGAAATTTGTGGTATATGGCATTGTGGAGCCATGGGTTTGGTGGGAGTCATTTCGAAGCAACGGTATGGTTGGAGTAAGAATTTTGGGGTTATGCATGTAAATTCCATGTTGCATTTAAGTTTGAGCAATCGCTTTGATTGAGCAATTTGTTAACGCGTATAAGTCGTATTGTTAGTATTTAGATGTAATTTAACCGTTTCATAGTTGGGGTAGAGTTTTATTTAATTATAACATTGATTCTTGTTTAATTGTTAAGATTACGAGATCCTAGTCTCACTTAACTATGTGTTATTTGATTTGGGCATTCCCATATGAGTAGTGCTACCTTTTCTATGAATTTCTAAACTTATGATTTAAAGGTGAAAAATATTTGATATATTATGAGTTATAAATAAACATGTTTGTTACATAAAATTTGGATTAGGCATTTACTACGATTTGATATTTGTGAATAGTTTTCCAGATGTTTTTGGAAAGTTATCGTAAAAGATTTTATGTATATATATGTTGATTCGTGAACTTGGTTTATGAAATGATTTTGGAAACACATTGTGACATATGAAATATTTTCTAGATTTGGCTTTGTGGATTGTGGAGAATGTTGTTCTAGATTGGTGTTGATGTTCAATATTATCATGAGTCTAATGAAGGGCTTGTGGGTATGAATACTAATTTAGAATATCTTTGTGAGCCAGTTACTAACAATATATGTGGAGACCTTGTCAAGGTGGGAGCTTGATCTTTTTGTGATAGGGTGTTATTCGTGACCATGGTCGATATTTGGGCATAGGGATCAATGGATGGACCATTGACATGTGATTTGATATTAGTCAATGAAATGGTCTATTAGCCTGGTATTTTGTTGAGATTGATTAATGGACTTGATCATTGATGTTTGTCATTATAATATTAATTTAACAAATGTTTTTGCCAATATGTATAGGGTTATGTTAAAGCAATATAACCAATTCTTATCTTTTATATGTATTATATTTTGAAATTGAAAGGAGTTTTAATATGGTTTTGTAAATTGCATAGTGGGTACTCAATCTACTTAGAAGGTATACACACAGTTCAGTAGGTTATGATTGCTCATTCCATTCATCTTTTGTATTTTTCACGGTTCTCGTTAGTGGCCATTAGAGTAAGAGCATTATTGTAGGGACTTGGATATTGGTGGTTTGAGGCTACATCCTTTACATGGAAGGATGGCAATATGATCCCCTTTTATGCTAAGATTTGATGTATGACATCGATGTCCTCGGTATCCTAACTAAACTAAGGTAAGATTTATGTGGTAATTAAGTCCTAATGGAACTAATAGTACCTTAGTGGATGATTGAACGCATATTACTCAATCATCATGCCTTTGATTATCCATGTTATCTCTAGGTTAACCTTGCATCATACATATTTAATTTATGATGAATTGGATCTATGGGTCAAAAGATAGGGCCCTCTATTTATATCACTCATGCATCTCATATAGTAATACCACATGCTCGAATGATCCACCTCCTCAAGCGACCGCACTTTTCCTCGTCGGCCTAGCGTAGTCAAAATTTTACTTTTGAAGCAAATTTTGATATGTCCTCAAATGCCTCAAGTAATGGACCAATTCTTACTACACATTGCAACCCATTGAAATAAATCCACCAAAATATAGTAAACACAACTTTCATTTAGCATTATGCCTTTTTTTCTATATATTGATTAGTATGAAAATTGATAAGAAAAAAACAAAAGATGCATATAAATTATCATGCAAATGCCTAATCCATTGATAACCTAAAAGTAATAGTAATGTGCAAGATAAGTACACTAAAAGTGCTAAAAGTTATGTATGATACTCACTTTAATACCATTTTTTTTTCGAATCACTTAAATGTCACTTTAGAAAAACCGATCATTTAATTGCTAACTTTGATTTGGGTTATCAAAAGTTTAACATGATTATATTTTATTAATTTCTCAGTCCTACATGACTCGCCAATATGCTTAATCACCATATAAACTATGAATGACATCGTCCAAAAGTTGTATATAATGATTATTTGAGCACCAAATTTTATTTAAAGTGATCAGTTAAGTACCAAATTTTGTTTAAAGTAACCACTTTAATACCGGTCGTCATTAAAAATTACTATTTTAGGGCCAAGTATGCCAATAGACTGGAGTTTTTAAAATTTGCCAAGCCATATTATAATTTTAATTATAAATAAAACGTAATCAATTTGGCGGAATTTCTCACCATTAGTACTTTAAGTGATCATTATTTCTATGATTTAGTACTTAAGTGACCCAACGAAAACTTTTGACACCAAATTGAGCGATGCATACAACTTTTAGCACTTCTAGTGCACTTATCCAAATAATGTGCAATGTGCATTCCAAACAATTTTTTGCCATTAAAGCAAAGTGAGGGGGAAACAAGATGATTTTCCCGATTAAGCTTTGACACTCCAACCTAAGTCTTCCTTTTAAACAGAAGGAATGGTGCATTGTCACGCCACAACCCTCGAGCGCATGCCCATCCCTCGGTGGTCAATAAATATGCGACATCCCATGATGCGTCGCCAACCCATTCATTTTAATATACATGCGGAAATGAAACAACCAAAAGCTTGGGATAGGAGAGCAAAAAACCATTCACATAAAAAAACAAGCCTTTTATAAACACACAAGGTCTATATACAATACTAAGCAATCTACAAAAGACCGGCTCAACAAAAAGAGAACTGTCCTATGACCAACTAGTCAGACACGTTCGCCAATCCTTCGGTCTCCACCTCCCCAAACTCCGGGCTCTAGGTCCTCCACAACCGCCAGCTAAGGACTTGAAAATGTTGAGCTCACGACGGAGTGAGACAATGTCTCAGCAAGTTCACCTCCTAAACTCCGACTAGGAAGGAAATACGCCCTAAGGGCTTGCTAAGCACAAGCACAGGTTATAGGACTTACCTTTGCCTCAAATCCTTCTTACAAGTCAGTACAATTCATATAATCATCCAAACATTTCAATCCAATTCAACCATCAATTAGTCGACTCATTCAACTCCATACCCTCAATACCATCTATAACTCTATCGATTCGAACACTACTCACCTAAGCTGAAATAGGTAGTCTAGCTCACCAAAGCTGATGTCTATATTGCTCACCGAAGCTGCTATATCAATTATTGCTCACCAAAACTGCTAGATAATATTTGCTCACCAAAGCTGCTATAATCTTGCTCATCGAAGCTAAACTACGAAAAATTACTCCTGGCCAAGGATCTTGTGCTTTACACATCAATTCCTCAATTAAATACCCAACTTGGCCTAATTTCATCGTGTTAAAATATACCCGATAAAAATAACCATGTGTGGTAAATTAATTATATAATATAAGGTGTGTGTTAATTAAGGATTATGTGGTTAATTAGATTATATTAGTGATTTAATTATCTGATTTTTGCATGTTATGTTGTTATATTAGATTAATTAGAGACTAGAAATGTTGTATTAATTATCTAATTGGTTCGGAAATTTTCCGGGCCCATTTTGGTATTTAATTGGGCTTCTCGGCCTAAAATTACAATTATGGCATTTATTGGTATTTAATTAATTAATTTTAGTAATTATTTAATTATTTATTATTTTTCGAAAATTAGACTGAGATAGCCGGTGACCGGAATTTTGTGCTGATTTCAATGGTGTGGTTGGTTTATTTAATTGACTACTATTTAGTGCTAATTGAGTGGAATTTATACTTTTGGGAATTTATTCCAAAATTGAGTAATTTTAGTAATTAATTAGAAATTATCGAGGCATCGGTTTACAACGCCAAAAATATTTTCAAACGCTGTATAAATAGTGGGATTTTCTAAAATAAAGATATTAAATAATTACTAAAATGAATTAATTAAATACCAATAAATGCCACAATTTTAATTTTAGGCCGAAAAAACCTAATTAAATACCAAAACAAGCCCGGAAAATTTCCGAACCGATTCAGATAATCAATACAACCTATCTAGTCTCTAATTAATCTAATCTCACAACCTAACATGCAAAAATCAGATAATTAAATCACTAATCTAATCTAACTAACCACATAATCCTTAATTAACTTAAACTAATTACATCCTAAGCATAAGTACCTCCCTAAGCGGAGTTTAGTCGGTAAACTCACCAGATTGGCGAGCCAGTGAGTCCACGGCGACGGCGACACGGAAACAAGCAATAAACTCCAAAGTGCCGATACCAACTCGAGTCCGGATTGGGCCGAAATTGGCCCCGCAAAGCAAACGGTTGAGCTGGAAGTTCCGCGGCTGCTGGGCTCGGTGGAGTGTTGCGGACGTGCTGACTGAAAACGCGGGCTACAGCGAGGCTTCGTGACTGCTGACCGCATAAGAACACGTGAAGGAGTTGCTGGCGTCTTCATAGCAGCTTCAGCACGAAGAGAAGGGACGATCGTGGGGCTTGACTTCGGTGGAGAGAGGCTCATGGTTGCAGGCACTGATTGGTGGCAGAGAAGAAGTGGTGGTGGACGCGCGGCAGAGGGGGAAATTCGGTGGAGTTGGGGCTGCTTCGATGGATGTTGCAGGCATTGAAGATGGGGTCAACAATTCGGCCAAATGACAAAAGATGGTGGGGAGTAGGCGTGGGGTTGGCTGATGAAATGAAAACAAAACAGAAGCCAAAGGAGAGAAATGAAAGTGAAGCAGCAACGAAGGGATCGGGGGTTGTGGCGCGCGGCGGGGGAGGGAGAAAGAAGTGCATGAGAGAAGCTTGGTAAAGGGGACCAAAAAGTCAAATATAAATATCACATTCATCATTGTTTTGGTCCCCACAAGCCCACATGCATATCCTCTATGTCCTCCAATACTTTCTAGCATATAAAATCCCACAATTAATCCAAGTTGAAGCCAAAAGAAAATTCAGCCTTCATCCTAGCTTGGTGAAGGGGGACCAAAAGTCAAATATAAATATCACATTCATCATTGTTTTGGTCCCCAAAGTCCACATGCATATCCTCTATGTCCCCCAATATTTTCTAGCATATAAAATCCCACAATTAATACAAGTTGAAGCCAAAAAAAAATAAAAAAAATGCAACCTTCATCCTAGCTCCGAATTTCACAATTTAGACTTCCATTTCTTCACCCAATTCCTCAATTCGATGTCCAATTTTGTCAAAGAAAAAGCCCACATAATTTCTACAAATTCCCATCACCAAATAACTCGGTTTGGAAGCCAAAAATTCCTTCAATTCGGCTCGTCCGAATTTCCGTTCTTTTCCGAATCGTCCAAATCGATTTTCCGTAAAAATCCCGAACTCTCCGAAAATTCCTCGAAAGATGAGTCAACGCTCCTAAAATAAATCGTGACATGATAGAACTTTCAATTTCTGAAATCGGCTTCAAATTCGCGGTTAATTTTAATCTGATGCAATTTTAGCGTAACCTAACCTACCGAATAGCTTTCAAGAATTTTTAGTGCAATTGACCTGTGATCGATTTTCTTCGAGCCACAATGTACCTCTTCGATACATTGGTGACTTTCGGTGGTCGTAAAAATCTTGAGGTTTCACTCATGGACATAGGGTATCAAAACGACAGAAAAATTGGTATAGTGTCGATCGACAAGAATTTTGCAATCTGGTGGAATCACCTACACTCTGATCATAAACCTCAGTCAAATTGACCTATCTCTGGTCTCTGATAGATTTTTGACTGTGCCGAAATGACCATTGCAGATTAGTACGGTCAAGTAGTTGATTCCTGATCGAATTCTCAAGTCTATTGCGTTAAAATCTCTTAATGGTTTCCACATATAGTCTAGTTATCTCATGAGTGATTACCTCAGAGAATAGCACTATAGACGTGTCGATGAAAGGCCTGATTCACTCAATTGAAAACAGAACTGAATTTTTAGGATGTCACATGCATAGCAGGGTCCTTCGCTCCCTAATGCATGTATTGACCATCATCATCATTATCATCTTTGAAACGGATGGAAGGGTGCGTAGTAGGGGCCTTCGCCCCTTAATGCATACCATCATCATCATCAAATGTACACTATATCATGAAATTTCATATAAAAAAAAAAATTAAATCTCTCCCCTCTAAGTTAGGTACCGTAGAAATCTTAGATCTCTTTCTCCTAGATGAAATTTTTTGAATCCACCATCATTACCAATTAAGGGTGTACCAAAAAACTGAAAATTGATTGGGTTCATGATTCCAATAAATTGGAACTAGTGAGTACCAATACAAATCTTGGTTCTAAGTGTGGAACAGCCCAACCAAACTACCTAGATCAGACCAACAAATATATTTTTATTATTTTTTATTTTTACAAAAAATCCTATTCCCCATTCTCTCACTTCATCTCGCTCTCGGTCGCCTCTTTACATGATCCTCTCAACCCTCTCGCCTCATCTTACTCTCAATTGCCTTTGGCCCTTTATCGTGGCATTACTGTCATAGCCTCTCATTTGGCCCTCCCTCATAGTCATAACCTTGCTTCCCTCTACAATTCCCTCACCTCATCTCTATCTCGAGTCGCTCTCTCAGTATCTATCAACTCTTGTGGCTTGCTTTCGATGCTTGCAGGTTGCATCTTCACTCACAAGTCAATGCTTGTCACTATTTTCATCGCCTCGCTTGCTCATGACACTTGTTGCTCTCTCTTATGTAAGTTCAAAATCCTAATTGCCATTTGCCTTGTTTCTAGTTTCTTCACTCAAGTCTCATGACTCTCTTTCTCACCTTGCTCTCACAATTATTTCCTCACTTGCCATTCATGACGCTTGTCATGACTCTCACGGCCTCAATTGCTCACAGCGTTTGCCACATACTCTCATATAAGTCCTCAATCCCTCTCCGACTAGAGTGGTCTACTTCATGGCAAGATATTGTAGTGATTATTATGTTATATAGATCAATTTCATGGATCTACCTAGAAACCGAATCGTACCAGTGGTTTGATTCATAGGTGGGTCCAGGAGTCAATGGGCGATTCTCAGTTTCAAGGTAGGAATCATCCACACTAGAACCCATTATCCCTAGTTCCACTCTCCAATTTGTCATTCAAAATATTTGCACAAACAAATAATGAAGAACTTCCCCAAATAATGCGGTTAGCATCAATTTCTTGCGGGTGCATAATTTATATATTAGTTGGCAATTTTTTAAGGAAATACTGACCAACATATATCAGGAAGTAACTGGATAATAGGATTTAAAGAAGTTGCTTAGGTATGCAAATCAGAATAAATATCATCCTTAAAGAACGAGGACAAACAAGTCGGAATATTAGTCGCAATTGGCAACTGATGAGGATAGACAAGTCGGATCAGAGATAAATGCTAGAACAATTGTCAAAGTTGGTCCTTGTGTCAAGCAAGCATCTTCAAGTAGGTTTAACATGGAAATTGCAAATATAACTTAATCTTCTTATACTTATCTGCTAATATCTTATTATTTGAAGTGTCAATGTCAAAGGATTTTCTTAAAATTTGAGATGGAGCATCAAGAGTCTTTTAGCTGAAAATCGTTAATGTGGATACTACTCATCCTACGTGGCATGGCTAGCTAACATAGACAATTTCAATAATATTATAATATTTTTTTTATCTTTTATTTTATTTATTCCTTCCCTTCTTCTTCTAGCTAGTCACTGGGCCACAATGATGGCCAACAACTAGCTGGAGGTGAGGGCTGGTAAGCCTTGCCACCCTTGGTGAGGCTCGAATTTACCAACACTCACAAAATATGGCGAAGTTGTCACTAGTAATGCTCATCCTCATTGGCCACTAGCAAGGTCGACCTTACTAGCTCGATGATGACAAGCCTCACCTACCCCTAGTGAGGCTTGACTCACCATCGCTAAGTGAGGTTGGTCTTACTAGTGGTAAATTGAGGTCAACCTTGCCTTGCAACGACAAGGTCAGGTCTCACCAAGAGCAAGCAAGACTTACTCTTGCCAGTGGTTGGTGGGGCGAGCTTCACCAAAGATCAGCGGAATTGACCTTGTTGGCCCTTGCTTGCTAGTCACTCCATTCATCAAATTCAAATTTAAGAGACTCGGTGATTGACCAAAGGAAGAAGGGAAGAAAAATATAAAAGTAAAGGAAAAAAAGAAAAAGAAAATAAATAATACTAAATATTTTTTTAACTTTGTTTACATCAATGTTGTCAAGACAAATGAGCGAACAGGGCAGACGGAGGAGGCTGGCATCTATATTGGTGATTTCCGATCAAAATTGATTAGATGGATTCACTTGGCAAAATGTGAAAATGTTTGAAACTCAATTTGCACAATTAAAAGTTTTAGGACTCAATTAGTAATAATGCAATAATTTTAGAAATTTTTGGACAATTTTTCCTATCACTATTCACAAGATAAACTCTTCAAATATTTTATGATGACTATTTCCAACAAATATGATAAACAAACTATATCTACCAAATCAACAGTGACTCCTCTTTTCACATATCCTTCAACAAAAAATGACACACCTAGAAGAAAACAAAGCCTCAAGACTTTGAGGTGTTTATAGCTACTTAAGGGGGCCTAGGTGATTTAGAAGAAACGCAATGAAAAGCTTGATGAAGATCCTACCCTAAGTCACAAAATCTCCAACTTATTGTTTATGTTTCTATTTTTTTCTATAAACTGTCTTAATTACGTCGAAAGGAGAGAGTAACCATTCAAAAAACGGAGGTAGTTGATGAGGTTGACAGTTGGTCGGGCGTGGAAATATGATTGGATAGGCTTTTATAGAACAAACTGCAAATCAAAAAGGAAGGTTGGAGTATAAGAACTTACAGTGTTGAAATCAAGATTAAATAAAAGGAATGATAAGGAACATACTTTCAAAACCCTACCTCACTAAGTCTTGCAATATATTACATTTGCAAGGGATGACGTGGACCCATTACAAATCCTATAGTAAAATTCTATTTTACTTGATTTTCCCTCAAAAAAGTTAGGTAATTTTCATGAAAGGACCATATTTTCCTCCATCCCTAATTGAAAGATATTTCTTCTAAACAACACATTGTTAGATTGTAGGTCATCAACGTCACCAACATGCAAATCTAACTAATTTTACACGAGAGTAGTGTTCATATTTGTGACTCTCCAATTAAAGGACAATTTGCTCCAACCTCCATGATCTTTCATTAATATGGGCCAAACTAATCATCAAGTTTATTTAGATTCAAAATATCATACAATTTCAGCCAAATTAAAAGCCTAATAGCCCATTCGTCCTAAGCTCTACTTTTGGACCCCTTTGAAGCATCTCAGACTGGGTTAGCCTAGCCCAAAAGATGCTAACAAATTTGAAGGCCGTCTTTCTAAACATAAATTGTTAAGTTGTAATTATGAGTTACTTTTTGTTGTTAACTTATTTTCCCGAACAAAACAAGTAGCCAAAACTAGGAAAATATATTCCATATGGTTTATATTCTACAAAACAAATTGAGTGGACTAACAATTTTTATGCTATTAAAAAAAAATAAAGAACAAGCTGTAGCTTTTTTGCAGTAGTTCAGCTATGAAAAAGGTTGTTGCAGCTTCAAAATATTCTCAATAGCTATAATACTTCCAAGATTATCATCCAACATATATATTATAGCATTTTGTAACATAATTATTACAGCACAACACAGTTAAGCCATAGCTCACGGCCATACCAAATGGGCTCTAAATCACATTTTGCAACCCTTCCAAAGAAACAAGGGTTTGAATGCTTTGGTCTCTTTCCTTCCTTAAAAACATATCCAAGGGCAAAGGTTAGTTTACTAGAAGAGAAAACTTATTAATAAAGGGTTTTCGTCTAGAAATGTAGAGGTTAGTGTAAGAACTGTGAATGTCAAAAGTGGGTGAACTTAGCATACATGAAATGCAAATGTAGCGGCCGGCTCGCATGACTAGAAATGTGCATGCAATTGAGATGGCAAAGGCTAAATCCGAGATGCCTACACTATTTTACTACACTGAATAAACCTAGATATGATCCGGAGATTTATAAACACAATAAGATGCAAACAAAATTCTATCGTTGTTTTCTATATCCGTTCTAGGTGTGTTCACCTCACTAAGTCCATCTAACTATTCACTTGACTTTGTACCTCCAAACCATCACGAACATCCCCATCCTTCTCTGCTTGTTCACCGCTAATTAAGGTCCTTCAAAATGTTCACCTTATTAGAAAATCCTTTCAACTCGTATACATTTTCATCGCCCAATACCTTATTCACCTTAGATATCGCGAAAGCTCTCAAAACAGTTATAGAGCACTCTTCATATCAAAATCTTTAGTGATGTTTGTAACATCATCTGCATACATCATAATATATATTATACTAAGGATAGTTTTGACATCATCTAATATCGTCCTTACAAATGAAAACAGGACAATGGAAAACAAAAAAACCTTATTATAAAGCCCTAAAGGCTTACCCAATCAAAGGTTTTCTAATTTAATTTTTTAAATTTTTTTGACAATTTTCTAAAACTCTAATTCTTTTATTAATTTTTTATCCGAAAATGGGCTCGTCCCTAGGGCCCAGCCCGAAAATAGGTTGCTGCGGCCATACGACTCTGGACTCAAGGACACGAAATGGGCTTTATACAGCAGGAGGCTTTAGTTAATAAAAACGAATTAGGCCCACAGAAAAAAAAAATCCTAAGTTTATCCTAATGCCCAATCTCACGTTCAGCTCAAACCAAAATCAAGTCCCCCAAAGCCTTAAGTCCATCTTTTGAACTTATTCTGCCCTTTTTTTGTCGGCATTCTGCCCTTTAAATGGCAGCTTCTCCCACGCCCTAGCCTTCTTTTTTCATATTTTTAATTTTCTCTTTCGTTTCATTCTTTATTTTCTTTTCATTTTCTTCTCCACGTTGTATTCTTCGCAACGTCCCCTTCTCTTCACCCAACATGGGTCATCTTCCTTACCGATCCCATCCTTACTTCTCACCCTCTACGAAAGTCACGGGGGCCACCATTCGTCACCAGAACAATGAACACAAAACACACCACGCGCACGAAAGTAACCATAATGAAGGACAGAAGTGAGGAATCGTGACAATGACTCATAAAAACCAACAAAATATGGACAAAAGGGGCTACGGTTTCAGCAAGGCAAACATGACTTTTGTGAGTACCGCAGAGACATTCCGTCGAACTTCTGGTGGGCATCGAGTGGAGAGCAAACGATAGCTCGACTGGACATCAAAACACGACTGAGACGAATATAGACAACCAAGCAGTGTCCAGAGGCAACAAAATGCAGCACAGCTGTGGTTGGGATTGGAGCGAATCGAAGAACTGCGAGCCTTGGCCCGATGAAAGGAGCGCCAGGAAATGGGGTCTCGAGCACGGCCAAGCTTCTCTCGTGCTCTCTACCGGAACTCCTTTCTCGAGCTGCTCTCCCTCTCTGTTTTCAACTGAATAAAGGAAACCCTCACCGTCTCTCTCTCTCTCTCTCTCTCTCTCTCTCTCTCACATAAGAGTTTTCCTAATGTGGACTAAATTAATTGATATTGTAATTTACTGTTTTTATGGTTACCGTAAAACATAATTGGTCTAAGGTGAGATAGAAGGTTTCTTAATTAGTCTAATATAGAACTGGCTAGTGTAGGCCGAGTTGAGCCTGGCCCGTAATGAGGGGGCATGGCTGGAAACTCTATAAATAGTGCTCAAGTCTCTCCTTTAACCCTAATTCTCACATGTATCCTCACCTAATGAGCATTTACCTAACGCTAAACGTGAGGGGGCTACCTCATTGAGCCAGTGATATGGAGGGCAATAGAGGAAAATGACTTGCACGTGGAACATTGAGTTTCCACTTCCACTTCAAGGACGATGGATCTTAAAACAGGTGCATCAATCTTTTTATTCAATTATGCATGTTCTTGTTCTAGTTATGGAGATCTTGGGGTTACGTAATTTGCATCCAACGGTGGTATCGAGCAACCATAACCCTAGAACTCAAACGAATAAGATTTTTGCCATAATTTGTGATTTTCGTGATTTTTTGTTCAATAAAAATAAAATTAAATCACAAATTCGGACTGGGCTCGACGAGACGAGCAGATCCGTGGGCAGCACATCGCCGGAGGAGTTTGCACGCGCCCCCACGCGTGCCCACGTGCCGCCAGGGCGTAGAAGACGCGCACCATGCACGGTCATGCGCCCTCACGCGCGAGGCGCGGGTCGCGCATGTTACACGCACGTATGTTGACGTCAATGACCGGACCCGATGGCAGCCGACCCGACCCGACCGACCCAACCCGACCCGTTGACTTGACCAAACTCGGTCAACTGTTGACCGGATCGGGCAGCTGGACCGGGCGGTCAGACCGCTATCGGTCGGACCGATTTTGACCAGTCAATATACGCCCGTGCGTGAGCTCCACGCGCTGCGCACTTAGGCAGCGCGTGCAGGCTCGTGGAGCATCGGATCGGCATGTGGATAGCGGCGTTGGATTCATATGTTCATTCTCTATCTTGTGGTGTATTTATTTTATATGTTTGATGATTTTATGGATGTGAAAATACATACAAAGCCCTAAATACGTGTATTTTTTGTGTATTTTTTCATATTTTGCTTGTATTTTCTATGTACTTTTGTGTTTTTTCTTGTATTTTCTGTGATTTTAGAAATACAAGTGTTGGGTTACAGGTATATTATCACATAAACATAATAATGGTGTGATTCCTTAATAAAAAATAAACTTTATTGTGAACTGAAGTTGGCTTAATGAGATACAACAATTATTGAATAGTAATTAAACTATGTATTGAGGTGATGAGAAATAGTAAAAGGTTATGAAACTTTTGTTACTCATGCATATTCCTTTACATGCTGGTAACCTTTGAATAATTGACGTCTTAAGAACCTGTGACCAAACTGATTGTACTAACTAACATATCTGCTGAATGTAGATAATGTATGTCAATTAAGTCATTGCATATTATACCTAAACTCATCTGGTCACTGGTTAATGTCCATTAAGTTGAAGATTTTTATTATTTATGAGTATGACAATATTTACGCAGAGCAATAGTACCTACTATTAAAGTTTAAATATTTGGTTCTCTGGTTTGACTCAATTAATAGGCCACTGGTTGATTATAATGATAATTTGTTACTTAAAAAAAAATGGCTAATAAATCAGTTGTTGGCCTTGGAGTCATTTTTTGTCTTAT
This sequence comes from Eucalyptus decipiens, assembly GCA_014182575.1. NCBI lineage: Eukaryota > Viridiplantae > Streptophyta > Magnoliopsida > Myrtales > Myrtaceae > Eucalyptus > Eucalyptus decipiens. Next base: position 43,287,474 of record CM024616.1, on the reverse strand, counting down.
GAAACTCATGAGTGATAATAGATCAGCTATCAGGCTTGTCGATTTGGTGTATCCTGTATTACTATTTATGTTAATTTGTGAAAGATCTTCTAGATCAGTATTCTTTTTATGTTGTTCTAGTAATCTGTAATTGGGATGCATAAGAGATGCTTTATTCTCTATTATGATAAGTTTCTTATGTTGCTGTGATCAGTGATCTCATTGGAATCTATTTTTCAAGTTCGCTATATATAAATAAATATATATACACATGTATATGTATGATTAATTTTTATTAATGAATAAAGTAATGTAATTAGCATGATATGCGATTTCAGTAATTTACCGCCCCTATTACTAAAGTTTAAATCACATGTATATGGTGTATGTGAGAAGTAAAGTTTATATCCCTAGTATGAGAGAATTTCAAGGATTCAATTGAGTAGTGACCACCAAAGTAGCATGTTTAATTGGGTTCGAGAAATTTCGGTCTTGTATGCTGATTGAGATGTCTCCTAGTTTAATGCGTGGTCATACTTCCAAAGGAAGTGATTGTGTATTAGTTCATGAATAAATACATGATGGTGTGGTAGAGGAGTAACTGATCCTAGTGGTTCATATGCCCAAAGGTGATGAAAAATTTATGAATATTGAAATATATTCTCATAACCGCTATCATATGGGGAGTGTACAACTGCATGTCATGTATTCTGCCCAACGGTGATTATATGATTATGTGTGTAACTCTCTGGATGTGTACTTGTACGTCAAGTTACACGATGCTCACATGATGCTAATTATATATAAATTGCTTGTTTTTCAGTCACATTTTCTATAATTAATAATTCCATAATTATTGAGGTTTTTATTGTTTCAAGTTTTAAGTTGTGGACATATAATTTGTTGCTTGAGAAAAGAACAATAGAATTTGCTTACTGTCCATAAAGCATTCCATTATGGAATACTTGAATAATGGTTTGCCTGCGAACTGCACTGCTATAAGATGATGGAAGCCTTAGTGGCTTGTAATTATGTCTTGTCTAATATCAAATTTAGAACACATCTGCAAAGATTGTGTTTAAGTCATAATGACATATACATCTCGTATATGGTTAAAAGGTTGTTTCCAAAGTTTTCTATTTAAGGAAAATGACCGAGATAAAAAAATAAAACAATTTCAATTAGTCTTAAAAGGTTGTTAGGCTTAATAGTAGCCGTGAGTATTTTGGCAAGTATGACAATGCGAAATAGCTAAAATGGTCATTTGTTAAATACTTGGTACTCTGGGGTGGTAACTTAATTATTATGTCTGAAAATCCTGACAAAAAGATTTTGCCGAAAAGGCATATATACATCATATTAAACATGGTGATGAGTATGATTAATAAGACTAATTTATCCGGTTTTCTGTGAGCTGATATTTTGAAAGCAACATTTTCACATACAAAAGGTGTTTCTTATCAAAGTTATTTCATAAACTTCTTTTGAGTTATAAATTGGACATAAATTACTTGAATCATATTAAATTTAGAGGTGTCATACAGAAGTGAGGTTATCTAATTCAATATTAAGTATGTTAGAATTTAAATCTACTTGGAATTATTTTGTATCTTACTCAGATTGTTCAAATGTGTATTAATTTTATGACCTTAAAGAAAATACAAGAATTATGGAATCATATACTATAAAAATTTTACAGTTCGACGTAATTGTAGAGGATAATTGTTCTCAAACTATTAAGAATAATAATGCGATGGAAGATTATTGTGTCTTTGTCTTTGCCTATACAAATAATTGTAGAATCTCCTATACCATAGACTAAATTTGTTGAGGTTCAAGGTACTATTCTTAATATAGTTATGATGAAATTTTTCCAAAATCTCTCAAATATCGAATGAAGTGGTTGTAACTTTATTTAGGAGATTTATTAGGAAAAGTTGATCAATTATTCCATTAGACTATATAGTCTATTTGTGAGAGTATGACTGTAATATTCACTATATGGTTCATTTAGCGACATATATGAATGTTGTTTCTTATATTTAATTAAGTATGTGATTAGATACCATAAAAGACAATATGCAATCTATGAAATATCATAGTGTTTGGAAACTTATTAACTTGCCTAAAAATCACAAGTTCATTAGTTGCAAATAGGCGTACAAGACTAAAAAGAATTTCAAAGGAAAATTATTAAATTTAAAGCCAAATTGATAACTAAAGTTTTTATTCTGAAAGAGGGATAGATAGTTAGAAAAAATAATTATTTCTTTATATTATTTTTTAAAAATTCTTTTAGAGTGAACGTGGCATTAATATAAATATTTATACATATATATATATATATATATATATATATATATATATTTATGGAGTTACGTCAAAGAGATACAAAATTTATATAAGTGCAATTGGAGGATTTTATAGAAGATTCAAGTAAACTTGTGTGTAGATTGAAAAGTCTTTTCATAATCTTAAAAAAGTTTCCAAACAATATTATTAAAGTTTCATAGTATTATTATTTATTCAATTGAGAACAAAATAATTCAATATACTGCAAAGTCAATGTGATGAAATTTATTTTTCTCATACACTATGTACATGATATTTTGTTTATAAGTAGTGACCTTGAGGCATTTTTTGTCTTTTGTACTGAGATCCGTAAAGATTGTTTTCACCATATTTTATTAGATTTTTCTAAGAGGACATTTGTTGATCATATTTTGGAAATATACAATATACATCATTGCAAGCCAGGAATTGTTCCTGTCATTGAAGGTGATGGACCGAATCCATTACATTATCCCTATTTAGATATTGAGAAAATCTAGTTAAATTGTGTATATTGTGTTAGTGCATTTAAAAGTATAATGTATGCTCAAACTTGCACTAAAGTAAATATCGTCTTTGTGACGGAACTTCTAGGCAGAAATTAATTATATTGGGTTGCTACCAAGAAGGTTTTGAGGTACTTAAAGAGGACAATAAATCATATGTTAATTTACAGACATGTTCAATTTTTGTAGTTAGTAGGGTATTTAGATGTAAACTTTGCTGGCTGTTAGTATGACATGTAATTAATAACGAAATACATATTTATGTTAATAGGAAGTGTAGTAAATAAAGTTCTATGTCAACTATGTAAGTAGAGTTTGTAACATTCTTTTAGGCAGTTACTTAGGCTAATAGGCTTTGGAACCTCATTAAGGAGTTGACCATTTTTAACTTTATGTATAGACCTATATGATTGTATTGAGATAATAAATTTGTAGTATTATTAATAACAGAGGTCTCAATGGGTCTAAATATATGGTGGTTAAAATTTGTGACTAAAAGGAAACGGTACAGAAAGGTGACGTAATAATATAATATATTTTCACAGATGATATGGTTGCAGATCCACTAATTAAAGACCTATGCCTATGTGTGTTTGAGCAATATATCATTAGTATCGGCTTAGGAGCATCATAAGATGCTGCTGTTTAGTGGGAGCTATTTTGGTTTTACTATGATAAATGTTTCATCTGTGTTCGTTATATTTTGTAATGGTTTAATATATATCAACTTTTACATTCAATAAAATATTTTTGAATGTGTTATTATTATGTTGAATATATATTGATAAAGTCTCAAGGTACTGTATAAACCTTGAGTGAAGGCTAGGGGCATCTAGTTATTAACCTTGTACATATATCTTGTTATACATAAAGAAATGTTAACCGTAAGGACAAGGCATATGTGAGTTTATTGAAATCACAAAGACATTATCTAATGGCACAAGTTTTTTGTGTCGCCTAAGGTAAGAGAATGGTGACTGACAAATAGGATATCTCTATGAGAGCTGTTATTCAATTGCCATACTACCATATTGAATCCATATCAATAAAATTGAGAGCACTCGTGACCATGGAAGGCTCTGTGTGTATACATGTAGTTACCGCTGTAATTTGGTGTTTAAAACTTTATGGGATATGATTGACTATTAAGAATTATCTCTAGACCAAATGTGCGCACATACAGTACGATTTCAATTAATATAGTCCAAGTGGGATAATGTAAGAGTTTTCTTAATGTGGACTAAATTAATTGATATTGTAATTTATTGTTTTTACGGTTACCGTAAAACATGAGTGGTCTAAGGTAAGATAAAAAATTTCTTAATTAGTCTAATATAAGACTGGCTAGTATGGGCCGAGTTGAGCCTAGCCCGTAATAAGGGGGCCTGCCTAGAAACTTTATAAATAGTGCTCAAGTCTCTCCTCTAACCTTAATTACCTAACGCTAAACGTGAGAGTGCCACCTCATTGAGCCAGTGATACAGAGGGCAATAGAGGTAAATGACTTGCACGTGGAATATTGTGTTTCCGCTTTCGCTTCAAGAACGATAGATCATAAAACATGTGCATTAATATTTTTACTCAATTATGCACGTTCTTGTTCTAGTTATGAAGATCTTGGAGTTGCGTAATTTGCATCCAACATCTCTCTCTCTCTCTCTCTCTCTCTCTCTCTCTCTCTCGGATCTCTAGTCTCTTGCTAAAGAATCTCGCTGAAATCCTCTGAGCACCAGCGTCCTTCTCTCCTCCTTGCATCACCCGCCCTTCTCTCGTGGTAGTTCTTTCCGAAGAAAGGCTGGAGGCGGGGTTGGACTTTTGCCTTATTTTCTTAGTCTCTGGTGGGCTCAAGAACATAATAGAAATGGGCCCGAAAGAGAAACCAAAAGATGGGTCAGATGAATGAAGGGGCCGATTGAAAATTAATCGAGAGAGTGAGCCGGACATGCCAGCCCACTCATGTTCATTTTTTTCTCATGTTTTTTAATTAAAATTTTGTTATGTCTCTTTTTTTTTTTTTTTATATCTTCTTTTTCTCCTTTTTTTTTTTTTGTATTTTTATATTTTGCAAAAAATGGACTCTTGAACAGTTGATAAAAATTCAGGTGTCAAATAGTACATGGACATTGAGTGGCTGAAGGAAGACTGCAAATCTTGCCCTATAGGCAATTTCAGCAATTTAGAGGGCACCAAATTTGGTCACCACATCTTTATATTCATGACTTAGACTTGCATATCCACTTCAGTTACCTTTCCACTTGAGCACATTCGTTGGCTTGAAAGTTTCTGATTGGATACTCGTTAACTTGTTAGCTAATTTTCTCATATTCTTGTTTCCCCATGTACTGTAAATTTGTCATAAATTACACTGAAGCATAGCCTGATCAACTTCTTAGGCCTTTTTCATTGATCAGTAACAACATTCTACATTGGGTTATTTCCAACAGACTTGTCACATTTGGCGAATTTTCGAGATTACTATTTGATGTGAGTTATATCGGTGTATACTGTACATAACGTTGTACTTTTATTGTATATAGAATAGAGTAGCGGACGCTCGGAGAGACGAGAGCCTTGCACAATCTCAGTGAAGACATCTAGGCCGACATCCTATCCAAGCCTCCAGTGAGGTCTCTAATCCGGTTCAAGTGCATCCATGAGAGTTGTCACGAGCCCCCAATTCATAAAGGCCCAACTCCATAGGGATCCGGCTTCTCCTTCTCTCACAGTCCTCATCACCACCAACCCACCTCAGGTCGGGGACTGTGAAGCGCTCAAATCACCCAATAGTGCGAACAAAGGTACATTGGCCACCCACCTTCGATTCCCTACGTGATAGACCAAAGATTCGAGATATCATATCGAGATTGTCGGGTCTTGTAGGGGCTTGGCCTGCTTAGATGCTGATCATCAAGTCATTGTCCTGGGGAACCCATCGACAAGAAAGTCTATAGAGATCCCAAATCACTAGTCTCTCGGTGAATTCTACAATAAGATGTCATACAACTTTTCAATATTTGTGATTTATCTATTGTGGATGTTCCTGCAGGAAAGGCTATCTTAGGCCGTGTCGCCGACGCCTTGGGAGTACCTACTGATGGAAGAGGGGCTCTAAGCAAAAGAAGAGTTGTAAACTAAAGTACTTCTTCTTCGAGTAGGAAGATATCGGTTTTTCTCCTTCCTTCTCAGAACAATCATTTCGAGGATTTAATGGTTCCTAAAAGTGGATTCATACTTTTTTTTAATTAAAATTAAAAAAAAAAACTCTTTATTTATGGACATTTTTTGGGGTAATCGAAAAAAAGATAATAACGAATAGAGGGTAGGGGTTTGGATTGTGTATCGACATCCACATCGCCAATCTCCGGTAGAAGAAAAGGTTCCATCGGAACAATTATACGGAGTAGCCACATCATCCAAATTTGCGAAAGGATTGGGTAGCAGTGATATTTGATGTAACGTAATTCCTGAGATGATTACATAAGGTCAAATGGCATATGTAAAGTTGCATTTGACCCCCTGGGGAGGTGATGATCTTTTTGTAAGTTAATTGGAATTAAATGGTAATCTGAGATTTAATTTTCTTTTGCCCACAGGTATGGAAAGTTATTTTTGGTTCTTATAATTACAGGTTTTGTTAAGTAAACTCTAATGTAAGTTGTGTGCATGAAGCACCTCTACCCACAAGTAGGTTTTAATTTACATTACTATGGATTTTTTTATTTTTTTGGGCGGGATCAGATGCATTGCTATGGATTATTTGATCATAAAGTTGATTGTTTTCTTGGTTTTACATATATTCCTAGTACTACTACTATTATTGATTTTCCTGTCTTGGAGCGGTGATAATTTTCAATCAGAAAGGAAAGGTTCTTTAGGATCTTGAGTATGTGAACCTTGACTGGCGCTCCGTGTGGATATACTGCCGATGTTGATTCTTTCATACTAATTATGGGGATGTGCAGCATAAATCCAATATATATATTCTAAAGGAAATCATCGAGGGAGAGGTCCACTTGGAACTAATCACATATTTGATTGCATCATCTTCACTCAAAAAACTTGACGTAATGAGATATGAACTGAATATGATGTATTCAGTACGTTTGGTTCAATTTTTACTAGGTACTTTAAGTCTCTAAAATATTTAAGGAAAAGTTAGGCATATAGATTTTGTTTTTGTATAGATCATTGAGTGAAAGTCATCAATCCCAAGGTAGGAGGGGATCTGCTTTTGAAATGTTATTGTGGGGTTTAATGATATTTCTCTCCTAATCTTGTCCTCTCGCTGATACTTGCGTATTTCACTACTGCCTCTAAAAACTATGTTCATCTTCTTTCTCATGCACTCTGTGTGCTCCGTGGTTGCTGAGGTCGCTGAGTTCAATGTCACCAGTCATCGAGGTTGAGGTCGCTGAGGTCAAGATCGCGCAAAGTTGCCGAGGTCAGGCCAAAGTTGAGGGTCGTTGTGTATTAAGGATCGTTGTAAATAAAGGTAAAGGTCGAGGGTCGAACAACCTAGTTCTGGCCCTTCTGCAGTAGTCGTTGAGTTCTAACGATCTCCTCCGACAAAGATCTGGCCCTTGCACAGTTTCCCCTTCAGTTCGCATTCAGGAGGTCCATCACCGTCATCAATTGGACCGAGATTGACAACGTCTTCGTCGACGAGGACTACGTCTTGTCCTTTATGTTCAACATTTTATGTGTTATCGTGCATAATAGTAAGTGATAGTGAATCATATGAATGCAGAGTCTTATTAATAACTAGTAGGTTACAAACTTTTAGCACTATAATTGTCTCCCCTTGCTCGAACAAGCCCTTAAAGAAAATATGGATCATCACCATGCACCACGATCCATCGCTACACAATCTATTCCAATCGCGCCTCCAATAGTCATAAACATCTCTCTCTCTCTCTCTCTCTTTGTATGCGCATGCATGCTTGATGAACGGTCGCCCACAGCGAGCTTCTTTAATCATTGTTGCTCTAGTTAATCCCTAAGTACAGAAGTCCGAAAACACATGATTCAAGGATAATCTAAACTCTTTTCGTCACGTATCCCTTAATTTAGAATCGTGAATAGATCTTCTTGAAGAAATCTTATTGATGTTCCCTTTGTACGTGCGTGTGCGTGCGTTCGATGAAAGGTCACCTAAGGAGAGCTTCTTTATCAATTGTTGTTCAAGTTACTGATGTAAGGATAATCTTAGGTTTTGTCATCACCTGCCCCTTAAATCAGAATCGTGAACTAGATCTTCCTGGAGAAAATCTTGTTGATGTTGCCCCCCACCATTAGGACACTTCAATTTGTAAGACCATTCTTTGATGGATAATGTATCATAGAAAATCTTGCAACACCCGAATAAAATCTCCTGTGTATCTTCTTGATGGTTACCTAATTGTGACCTTGATCGATTCAACCCAAGATCGTTAGCAGATTTTTCACGAATAATTTATTTTTTCTACGATGAATAATTCAGACAACGGTTGAATAGTCTACCCTATTGATGGAAGAATCTGGGGCTCTCGTCGAGGAGTCTTCGGAGAACCTATAAAGTTATAAACCCAGGTCGCACGACGTTGCCAAACGTTTTTGATTCGCAATCGAAAAGTAAAAGTCGTGAATTTACAAGAGAAGGACGGGCATTCATCGAACAAATCCCATGCAGTCTCCTTGCGTATCTTTGATCTTTGACGAGAATCCATAATGATAAGTACAGCGATGACCCTCTCGAATTCGACGTCATTTTCCTAACCAAACCTCAAGATTTGCTCTGCAATCAAAGATCTTCACCCCCATTATCATGCAACTCAACTTCCTTCTAGATTTGGGTTATAAATATGAACAACCCTCTTCAGAGTGGAAAAGTCTTCAGGCCACTTGACGTGTTATTCGAGGTTGATGGGAAGTTTTAAGCCAGTAGTTGTTAGAACTTTTCTAAGTACACATAGAGAAACTTGACCCCGCTAGTGTTTAGGGTTTGGCTTCACTAAAATATCAGAACGACACATTTGGACTAATAAAAATTTATTAAAAGAATCTAAGATACAATAAAAATATATTAAGTATCAATAGTATTTTAGGGTTTGGGCACCGGCAGGCCAGTCCATAGATGCAATGGTTGCATATTAAACAATAGAGTTGATTGACTTCATACGGACTAGGAAGTACCGATATTTTGCGGCAACTTTTGTGTCGTGTTGGACACTCCAACACATGTTTGATGCTCTCCAACACTCAAGTCTGGAATTCTAACATGCGGATAACAGGTGTCGAAAAGTCAAACATATGGTCAACTTTCTTGACATTCTCCAATACTCGAGTTTGGAATTCCAACATGTGAGTTCGGAATTCCGACACGCACGGGTCAATTTTCAAAAATTTTTATAAATTAAGGGCCAAAATGTAAATATGGAAAAAATAAAATAATAAAAATGAAAAATAAGAAAAGAAGAAAAATCTAGTCTTTTTTGTTTTTTTACTTTCACTTCTCGTGACACACAATTCACTCCCCAACTTCTCTTCGACACATTTTGACACACAAGTCCAAAATCTAGATTGCTTGTTTGCTTTTTCCTTAAAGTTTTATGAATTAATGGAATTGAGTTGAATTTGTAAAATTGAAACAATAAATTATATTACTAAATTGTGGATTAATTTTTTAGTGTAAATTCATTGTAGGCTCCTTTTTTTAATTATTTTTTATTTTTATTTTTTTTTTTGGTAAGTTAATTTGAATTAAATTAATTTGATTAGATGATCTTAGAAATGATAATTTATCATTTTTTCTATATTTAATATATTAACAAATAATTATATATTTATTTGTTAATTTGAATTAAATTAATTTGATTAGATGATCTTAGAAATGATAATTTATCAATTTTTATATATTTAATATATAACGTGTCACAATATGCCAGAATTCTCTATTTTTTTAGATGTAACGAGTTGACAAAGTTACTGAATGGTAGTGGGGTCCATTCGAGTTGAGCTGTCTAAGTAAGCTACCATCTCGACGAGCCATTCTTGCATGATCCAGATATATATTAGCCCAATTCATATATACCGTTAGATGAGGTGAGTCCATACACCAAAATCATGAAAGACTTGCTACATGTGGACTTTCACTCGGATCAAAATTGAAGGCCTCAATACTTGGCTCGATACACATTTTAAAGCTTGAACTCCCCCTGGATGTTTGATTTAAGGAGTTTGAAAGCCTCCAACTGAGATTTCGTGTTGCGAATGAAGGTTTCTGCAAAGTGTGTTTCCATAATATTAGATGATATACCGACACATGACCCTCTATAATTTTTTATATACATATACATTTTTATGTCAGTGCTTGACTTGTCTCTTTATGGTATTGTAAAGATTAGGCGATTCTTATAAATATACTCCATATAGTTTTCTAGGTTTCACATTGTTCTTGCTTCGACAGCTCAGTCTATAATCGATTCACCGACTATGTGATAATGGGATCTCTGTGAATCAGGCACAATTAATATCCTAAAGATATATTTTGACATCCCTTTGAACTGAAGGAACGTACTCAGGTTTGCAAGAAAGATAAAGTCCAGAATGACCAGGCTGCGCCAGAGCAAGAAGTGTACTACAGATGGCTTTGAAGGACATCAAGGCTTCAGAAGGCAACGGCCTTTTCTAAGGTTCAAAATGTACTTACTGCGGTACACGTCTTACTGGTAACCCAATTCAAAAGATACAGAGAAATCAAATGAAAGTCAAATCACTGACTAAAGATATCAAAATCTCCGCAAATCAAAGCCAAGAACCCTACAAATCATTTTCCTGCTAGCTGCGTATAGTACCTTTCCTTTTCCAAGAGGGCATGGCTTCGCAATAGTGTCCCTGTCTGCGTGTTTATATATGAGACCCTTGGGAGCTCTTCCTCTCACCTCCACCCCAAACTTTAACACACACCAACTTGCCCATCATCTCTTTGTTCCTCCATCGTTAAAATGGCACAAAACCATCTGATGGCCTCACGTTGCATGATTATATTACTCATCATGATGAGCTTACTACTCTCAATGGTATGCCAATCCAAGCCTTTGACCGATTCACTATACCACAAGCTCCTTTCTCTCCCCATAGCCGACATCCTCCACGTTGACTCTGAATCCACTCGCTCAGCCTCCGTCGACTTTGGCCTCATCGTCCGAGAAATTCCAGCAGCCGTCCTTCGCCCATCTTGCCCCAAGGACATTGCGACTCTCGTGGCATTCGCATACAATGAATCCTCTCTTCCTTTCACTATCTCAGCCAGAGGATGCAGCCACTCTATCCAGGGACAAGCTATGGCTCCTGATGGGGTCGTTGTCGACATGATGTCTCTTGGAAACAAGCGGCGTGGGACCACCGTGTTGTGGAGCTGGTCGCTCGGCCACTATGCTGATGTCGGCGGTCATCAACTTTGGATCGATGTATTGGAGGAGACGCTGAAACACGGTGTTGCACCGGTATCGTGGACAGATTATCTGTACCTAACTGTGGGCGGTACGCTCTCTAATGCTGGCATTAGCGGGGAAACGTTTCGATATGGTCCTCAGATCAGCAATGTCTACGAAATGGATGTTATTACTGGTATATCACACTCACCCTCGGCTTCCATATATTGACTTGGAACTAATTAAACTAGTTATTTTTCGTTTACATCTTTTCATTTAATTGAGAACATTCAATGAGCCTATCATCATGGTAGACAACAATCGACTGCAAGTCTCGTATTGGGCTCATTATAAGAAAACGAGAGAATCAGATTCTACAGTAAATAAAATTAGGCATACACTATAAGATATCTAATTAACATGAGTTAAATTTAACAATAACGCTCAACACATGCATTCGGGGAATTAACTCTTTTAATTTTTTTTTTTATTTTAACATTCTATCTTTTGTTTTTAAAAGCTATGTACTTTGAGTCTTTTATCGAGAAGTTGAGATTTACTATGATTTACTATATTTATCCCACGTCAACAACCCAGGACACCTGGAGGTTGAAGACTGGAAATGGAAAGATTAGGTGGAACGGAGAAGTCAACTGGGTTAATGTAATACGTCCAGATTAATCTCCGAGGAACGAGGATTTTGTTTATTCTTTGATCTATTCGACAAAAACAGCTAGACTGCGAACTCTCGCCAGCTACCAATTTTTCTAGTTTATGCATGAACGTACACATGGAAAAAGACAATGATTTCCTCTGCGAAAACAAATCTTATTTATGCTATTTATGTTGTTGCCATAGCGTACTACAAATACTTATCCAAAAAAAAGAAAGAAATTGTTTTTGTGTTAACATATGAACAAGGAATTTGATTTTAAGTTTCCAAATATGTTGACTAGGAAAATATATGACTTTTCTGATGCACAAGATACTTTCTTGTTCTAAAGTATTAAATTACGCACCATATATATTTCATTTCCTTATATTTTCTTGCTTGTTCACTAGAGAATTTTCTTTCTTTCTTCCTTTTTCATTTATTTTTTGTAGGAACTGGGGACTTTTGACTTGCTCCCCTGACAAAAATCCGGAGTTATTTTATTCTGTCCTGGGCGGTCTCGGTCAATTTGGCATAATAACCAGAGCAAGGATTGCTCTGGGTCAAGCTCCAAAGAGAGTACGTAGCTGGACTCAATCATCATTATATAGTCAGAATTCACCATATTTGTTCTTTAGGATTGAGACAATCACAATTTTTTTTTTAAATGAGATTGAATGCCTCAGTCTCTTGATGCATCAGAACTCACAAGAGAAAAAGACATACTTGAAACCACATGTTTTTATATGACAGCGTAAGCACCAATTTTCCTTAAGCAAGCGGCAATTGACTCTATCTTTCACATTGACCATAAACCTACAAGTCAGCTTATACGTTTATATTGGGTATTTTTTTAGTTGGTTGATAGAGAAGATTTACAAGGTAGTGAATGTAATTTTATTCGAATCCAATGCAGGTTAAGTGGGTGAGAATGCTATATAGTGATTTTTCAGATTTTACAATAGACCAAGAAAGTTTGATTTCACACCATGGAGGAGACCAAGATGAAGCATTGGATTATGTAGAAGGTTCGCTTCTCATGCACCGATATTCAGACAGTTGGACATCTTTCTTTTCCCTCTCGGACCGCCAGCGGTTGATGTCCCTCGTGACCGAGCATGAGCTCCTGTACTGTATCGAAGTAGCCAAGTTCTACGATGGACGCACCCAAACTACAGTGGACAAGGTAAGTGTTGATCGATGTCAAACTATCTTCAACAAAAGAAAGAAAAGGAAAATACTAGCTCATCTTTTGATTATGTGTGCTTGCGCTGGGCCAGCGTTTTGGAGTACCTCTCTCTTCTCTCCCTCCAAGAAACTTCGTTTGTCTTTTCTTTTAACTTAGTTCACTGTTATCTTGTCAACATTAGGCCCTGGAGATAATATTGAAAGATTTGAGCCATGTCCCGAGTTCATGTTCGAGAAAGATGTTGCCTATGTAGATTTCTTGAATAGAGTACGAGTTGAAGAGCTGAAGCTCCGACGACAGGGGCTTTGGAACGTTCCCCACCCGTGGCTTAACCTATTTGTGCCCAAATCTCGCATCGCTGATTTCAACACGGGTGTTTTCAAGAACATTGTTCTTAAAAAGAACATAACAACCGGACTTGTCCTCATTTACCCTATGAACAATGACAAGTATGTTTTCTTGCTAGCCAACACTTTCATTTACGGTGTATATTTTGTTGGTTGTCACTAAAGGTTAATGAGTGATGGTCACTAAACTTTGATTTCAATCAAGTTAATAAAGTAAACGTTTAATTTCTTGCAACTGATGCACTTTGATCAAAACCAGACTAATTTATTGACGAATTTTTTGACGTGTTGCCGACGTGGCAATGGCATGAGATCCAGTAAATTGGTCAGCTGTCCACCTTGTCTTCAGTTCGTCAGGAAATCAGTCAAATCCAGCAAGTGCATAAAATGCAAAAACTTGGAAGTTTTAGTTCACTGAATGATTAAAATCAAATCTAAGGGCTTGCTTATAGACTTCACTAAACCTTAGCGACCATATATTGAATTTATTAGATATTGATCTGTTTTGCAGATGGGATGATAGGATGTCTGCTGTTATACCGGATGAAGATGTCTTTTATACGGTTGGATTCCTGCATTCAAGTGGGTTTGAAGACTGGCAAGAGTTCGACCTTCAAAATAAGGAGGTGCTCCTTTTCTGTGAAAATAATGGTATTAAGGTCAAGCAATACCTTCCAAATTACAACACCGAAAGAGAGTGGATGGAACATTTTGGTTCGAAATGGAGGACTTTTCAAGAGAGCAAAGCTCAGTTCGATCCAAAAATGTTGTTGTCTCCTGGACAGAGGATCTTCAACCACAACTAAGGCATGGATTCAAAGATTGATGGGGTTTAGGGGTTTCAGTAGGTTTTCCACGCATGCACTTAATTACGTTTCCATGAATCATGAATGCTTACTTAGCTTGTCATAAATTAAGATGTATCCGTCTAGTCACATTGTGTTCGGGAGTTATTATATGAAATATGAACTACAAGGATTGGAATATGTGATCTAAATATGCAGAATAGATAGTTGCATGACAAGTAAAGAGTGTGACGCATTGCACATAAAATAAGTATATATAATTTCGTGGTGTAAAATAAAGTTAATATTAGGGGTGATCGGTTCCTGGTTCGGTTCGGTTCCCACTTAGGAACGGGGAATCGGACTAGGAGAACCGATTCCCAATTTTCGGGACTGGGAACTTGATCGGACTGACCGAACCGACTTAGGATTGAGAACAGACCAAACCAACTTAAGATTGGGAAAAGGAAAGACTGGGAAGAGGACTGGACCGATTGGTCCAGTCCATTCCGGCCGAGCGAGGGCTGCGACCCTCGCCGGATTTGGGCGCGGGCTCGCGGGTCCTCACTTTGCCCGAGTCCTTCGGACGGCGGTGAGGGCTCAGCCCTTAGCCGCCTCCCCCCCCCCCCGCCTTTTTTTTTTTTTTTTTAAAGGTTTTAAATAAATTTAGTTTTAATTTTACTTTAATTAATTTTTATATTAATTTTTTTACCACGTCGGCACCAAAACAGCGTCGTTTTGTACTTCATTCGCCGAAAAATCGCTACGTCGGCATTTTGGCTAGAGTGGCACTTAAGTAATTCATTTTGTTTTGATTTTGACACTTAAGTGTCACTTTCCTAACTTTTGGCACTTAAGTCTCTCCGTGCCAAGTTTTGGCACTTTGGGTGTACTTTGTCCCTTTTAAAACCCTACCACGCAATTCACTAAGTCTTGCAATATCTCACATTTGCAAAAGAAGACATGGATCCATTACAAACCCTAGGGTAAAATTCTATTTTACTTGACTTTCCCTCCAAAAAGTTCAGTAATTTTCATGAAAGGACCATGTTTTCCTCCATCCCTAATTGAAAGAGATTTCTTTTAAACAACACTTTAATTGGTGGATCATAGGTCATCAACGTCACCAACATGCAAATCTAACCAATTATACACGAGAGTAGTGTTCTTATTTGTGACTCGCCAATTAAAGGACAATTTGCTCCAGCCTCCATGTTCTTTCATTAATATGAGCCAAACTAATCATCAAGTTTATTTAGATTCAAAATATCATACAATTTCAGCCAGATTAGAAGCCCAATAGCCCATTCGTTATGAGCTCTACTTCTGGACCCCTTTGAAGGCATCTTAGACTAGGTCAGCCTAGCCCAAAGATGCTAACAAGTTTGAAGGCCGTCTTTCTAAACATAAATTTTTAAGTTGCAATCATGAGTTATTTTTTGCTGTTAACTTATTTTCC
Source organism: Eucalyptus decipiens (assembly GCA_014182575.1). Taxonomy (NCBI): domain Eukaryota; kingdom Viridiplantae; phylum Streptophyta; class Magnoliopsida; order Myrtales; family Myrtaceae; genus Eucalyptus; species Eucalyptus decipiens. The sequence continues at coordinate 43,271,815 of CM024616.1, read as the reverse complement.
TGAACGATACAAGATACAAGTAGCCAAAGCTAGGAAAATCTATTCCATATAATTTACGTTCTACAAAACAAATGGAGTGGACTAATCATTTTTACGCTATAAAAAAAAAAAAAAAAAAAAAAAAAAAAAAAAAACGAGGTGTAGCTTTTTGGTAGTAGTTTAGCTGTGAAAAAGGTTGCTATAGCTTCAAAATATCCTTGATAGCTACAATACTTCCAAGATTATCATTCAACGTATATCTTATAGCATTTTGTAACATAGTTATTACAACACAACACAATTAAGCCATAGCTCACGGCCATACCAAATGGGCTCTAAATCACATTTTGCAACCCTTCCAAAGAAACAACGGTTCGAATGCTTTGGTCTCTTTCATTCCTTAAAAACATATCCAAAGGCAAAGATTAGTTCACTAAAAGGGAAAAGGTATTACTAAAGGGTTTTTGTCTAGAAATGTAGATGATAGTGCTAGAAGTGTGAATGTCAAAAGTGGGTGAACTAGCATGACTTGAAATGTGCATGCCATTGAGATGGCAAAGGCTAAATCCAAGATGCCTATGCCTACACTATTTTACTACATTAAATAAACCTAGATCTGATCTAGAGATTTATAAGCAAGATAAGATGCGAACACCATTCTATCACCGTTTTTTATATCCATTCTAGGCTTGTTCACCTCACTAAATCCATCCAACTGTTCACCTGATCTTTGTACCTCCAAACCATCATGAACATCCCCGTCCTTCTCCACTTGTTCACCCTTAATCAAGGTCCTTCTAGATGTTCACCTTGTCTGAAGATTCTTTCAACTCGTATACATTTTCATCGTCCAATACCTTGTTCACCTTAGATATCGGTAGAGCTCTCTAAATAGTTATAGAGCACTCCTCATATCAGAATCTCTAGTGCTGTTTGTAATACCATCTGCATACATCATAGTAAACATTATACTAATAATAGTTTGAATATCATCTAAATCACTTGGAGATGTTTCTCTAACAAATATAATCTGGAGATTTCTAAGCACGATAAGATGTGACCAATGTTCTATCCAAGACCTTCTTATGGTAACCAAGGGCTGTGGATGTGACACACCTTTAACGCTGTCTATAAGCTATTGTCAACAATGGTCACTATATCTCATAACCAACACAGCCATAAGAAATTTCTATTGTCGTTTGGACCACACTTGTGTTGTTGGTGACCATTTCAAAGATGCCTTTCAAGGGTTCCATTAATTCCTAGCAATTGGAAGCAAGTCCCTAACTCTAGAAGATGATTAAGTATTCGCTTCGACCAGGATCAAATGTGAATAGAATGTGTGAGAAGTGTTTTCTCACTTTGGCAATAGAAGAAACACTTGATTAAATAATGTAATGTACAATAGATTAGGTGAGAATAATTTGGTTGTGTGTGAGTCAATGCATAAACACTTGATTGTTGCGCGATATGTGATAATATGTACATGTCACGAGCCAGAGGGAGGGAAGGAGGCTCTCCTAAGTCCATATCTTGCACAAAATCAGACATTCAAATTTTAAATCAATTAAGCCTACACAAATTTTGACTAAAAAGTCGCCAGTAACCTTCTCAATAGGCTAAAAACCAAATAAGATGCAAAAGAATATGTTACTATTTACGCAATCGGAGATTCTAGACTTGCATACTTGATTATATTAACCCCAAGGTTAGCACTCTTTCGGTAGCTAAACTAATTATATGCTAACTAATGCCATAGCAGCCTATCAAAAAAGAATCTAAGATTCGTCCTAACCATTTTAAAACAAGAAAATAACATCCAAATATGAAAAGGTGCAATTAATTATAATCATGAAAGAAAGCACACAAGTATCCTAATATCGTCCTTACAAATGGAAACAAGACAATGCAAAACAAAAAACCCTATTATAAAGCCCTAAAGGCTTACCCAATCAAAGGTTTTCTAATTTAATTTTTAAATTTTTTGACAATTTTCTAAAAGTCTCATTTTTTATTAATTTTTTATCCGAAAATGGGCTCGTCCCTCGGGCCCAGCCCGAAAATATGTTGTTGCGGCCACACGACTCTTGACTCAAGGACACGAAGTGGGCTTTATACAGCAGGAAGCTTTAGTTAATAAAAACGAATTAGGCAAATTAGGCCCAATTTCTCCAGCAATTGACTAAGCCTATGCCCAACAAATCAAGCTCAACCCAAAGCTAAATTAACAAGCCCAAGCTTCCCAACACTAAATTAAGCCCACAGAAAAAAAAAAGATCCTAAGTTATAATCCTAATGCCCAATCTCACGTTCAGCCCAAACCAAAATCAAGTCCCCCAAGCCTTTAAGTCCATCTTTTGAACTTATCCTGCCCTTTTTTTTTTTTTTTTTTTTTTTATCAAACTTATTCTGCCCTTTAAATAGCAGCTTCTCCCACACCCGAGCCTTCTTTTTTCATATTTTTAATTTACTCTTTTGTTTCATTCTTTATTTCCTTTTCCTTTTCTTCTCCAAGTCGTATTCATCGACGTCCCCTCCTCTTCACCCAACATGGGTCATCTTCCTTACCAATCCCATCCTTACTTCTCACCCTCTACGAAAGTCACGGGAGGCCACCATCCGTCACCAGAACAATGAACGCAAAACACACCACGCACACGAAAGTAACCATAATGAAGGACAGAAGCGAGGAATCGTGACGATGACTCGTAAAAACCAACAAAATATGGACAAAAGGGGCTACGGTTTCAGCAAGGCAAACATGACTTTTGTGAGTTTCTCTCTCTCTCTCTCGCTGGAGGCGGGGTTGGACTTTTGCCTAATTTTCTTGGTCTCTGGTGGGCTCAAGAACATAATAGAAATGGGCCCAAAAGAGAAACCGAAAGATGGGTCAGATGAATGAAGGGGCTGACCGAAAATTCCGGCCCGCTCGTGTTCATTTTTTTCTCATTTTTTTTTTAATTAAACTTTTGCTATGTCTCTCTCTCTCTTTTTTTTTTTTTTTTTTTTAATGTCTTCTTTTACTCCATTTTTTTTTCGTAATTTTTAGATTTTTGCAAAAAATGGACACTTGAACGGTTGACAAAAATTCAGGTGTCATGGATATTGAGTGGCTGATGGAAGACTGCAAATCTTGCTCTATAGGCAATTTCAGCAGTCTAGAGGGCACTGAATTTGGTCACCACATCTTTATATTCATGACTTAGACTTGCATATGCACTTCAATTGCCTTTCCATTTGAACATATTCATCGGCTTGAAAGTTTCTGACTGGATACTCGTTAACTTGTTAGCTAATTTTCTCATATTCTTGTTTCCCTCTATACTATAAATTTGTCGTAAATTACACTGAAGTATGGCCCGATCACCTTCTTAGGCCTTTTTCATTGATCAATAACAACATTCTACATTGGGTTATTTCTAACAGACTTGTCACATTTGGCAAATTTTCGAGATTACTATTTGATGTGAGTTATATCGGTGCATATTGTATGTAACTTTGTACTTTTATTGCATATAGAACATATTAGAGGACACTCGGAGAGACGAGAGCCTTGCACAATCTCAGCAAAGACATCTAGACCGACATCCTATCCAGGCCTCCGGTGAGGTCTCTGATCCGGTTCAAGTGCATCCGTGAGAGTTGTCACGAGCCCCCGATTCATAAAGGCCCACTTCCATAGGGATCTGGCTTCTCCTTCTCTCACAGCCCTCATCACCACCAACCCACCTCAGTTCGGGGACTGTGAAGTGCTCGAATCACCCAACAGTGCGAACAAAGGTACATCAGCCACCCACCTTCGATTCCCTACGTGAGAGACCAAAGATTGGAGATATCATATCGAGATTGTCGGGTCTTGTAGGGGGTTGGCCTGCTTAGATGCTGATCATCAAGTCATTGTCCTAGGGAACCCATCGACCAGAAAGTCTATAGAGATCCCAAATCACTGGTCTCTTGGTGAATTCTACAATAAGATGTCATACAACTTTTCAATATTTGTGATTTCAGAGTAGCCACATCATCCAAATTTGCAAAAGGATTGGGTCGCAGTGATATTTGATGTAATGTAATTCCTGAGATGATTACATAAGGTTAAATGGCATATTGTAATGTTGCATTTGACCCCTTGTGGAGGTGATGATCTTTTAAAGTTAATTGGAATTAAATGGTAATCTGAGATTTAATTTTCTTATGCCCACAGGTATGGAAAGTTTTTTGTGGTTCTTATAATTACTGGTTTTGTTAAGTAAACTCTAATGCAAATTCTGTGCATGAAGCACCTCTACCCACAAGTAGGTTTTAATTTACATTACTATGGATTTTTTTTTTTTTTTGGGGGGATCAGATGCATTGCTATGGATTATTTGATCATCAAGTTGATTGTTTTCTTGGTTTTACATAGATTCCTAGTACTACTACTATTATTGATTTTCCTGTCTTGGAGCGGTGATAATTTTTCAATCAGATAGGAAAGGTTCTTTAGGATCTTGAGTATGTGAACCTTGACTGGCGCTCCGTGTGGATATACTGCCGATGTTGATTCTTTCATACTAATTATGGGGATGTGCAGCATAAATCCAATATATATATTCTAAGGAAATCATTGAGGGAGAGGTCCACTTGGGACTAATCACGTATTTGATTGCATCATCTTCACTCAAAAAACTTGATGTAATGAGATATGAACTGAATATGATATATATTAAGTACATTTGGTTCAATTTTTACCAGGTACTTTAAGTCTCTAAAATCTTTAAGGAAAAGTTAGGCATATAGAATTTTTTTTGGGTAGAGCATTGAGTGAAAGTCATCAATCCCAAGGTAGGAGGGGATCTGCTTTTGGAATGTTATCGTGGGGTAAGGGTGGCAAATGAGTGGGTTGGGTCGGGTATGGGTCGGGTCAAAAATGAGTCGACCCATATTTGACCCATTTAACCTGTTTTAACTCATATTCCTGTAGTGTAAATTTAGTGATCCATACTTCATCCGACCTGTACTTGATTCATACTCGACTCGACCCGTATTGCTAAAACCTATTAATATTTTAGGAAAACCCACTTCTACTATATGCTAATTGGATTAAAACTTCAAATTAAATTAAAAAAAAAGTAAATAAAATAAAATAAAAATTAAAAAAAAAAAACCTATAAATTGAAATATTTATAAAACATTAGACTATGAACATGCTTCTCTTATTTGAAGTAAACATACCATTGAATAACTAAAAACCGTAACATGAATAAATTTTAACTAAACCTAAAAAAGCTCATTTTTTATGATTTTTTTATAATAAAAAAAGTTCTATTAAAATATTTTTATGCAATACAATTTTTTTAACAATTTTTATGCAATATAAATTTAATGGAAAATTTTTATAATTCTTTTTTTAAAAATATTTTTTAAAAAAATCATTTTTATTTTTAAAATATAATTCTTATAATTTTTATTTTTTAATATTTATTTTTTATTTTTTTTTTTTTTTCTTTTTTTCTTCTTCTTCATCCAGCCCGGCCACGACAACGGCCGGCGACCGGCCACAAGCAAGATCGAGCTCACCGGCGTCGGGTGAGGCTTGATCTCGCCGATCCGGCGGGGCGAGGCCTTGCCGTGCCGATAAGCTCGAGTCTCGCTAGATCTAGTGAGGCTTGAGCCTCGTCGATCATCGTGAGGCTCGAGCCTCGCCTAGCCCGTTGTTGCGGCTGTTGTCTCGTCGGCCATCGGCTAAGGAAGAAAGAAAAAAAAAAAAAAAAAAGAAAAGAAAAGAAAGAAAAAGAAATGAAAAAAATTGAAATATGAAAAATAATTATAATTTCAATTTTTTATAAAAAAAAAATTATAAAGATAAAAAAGGTCATGGTTTAAACTATAAAGTGGGTTTCCTAATAACTCATTTAAACCCCTTTTTTTTGTATTTTATTTTTTCAAACCCTTATTTAACTTTCACTTAACCCATTTTTGACCCACATGTAACTTTCACTTGACCCATATATAACCCATTTAACTAAAAATGGGTCATAATATGGGTTTATGACCCATTTTGCCAGCTCTAATGATATTTCTTTCCTAATCTTGTCCTCTCGCTGATACTCGTGTATTTCACTACTGCCTCGAGCTCAAGCTCGCACTCTGCACTTTTGCTTATCCTTTTTTTATTTACTCTACCCTACAGTTATACATTGCTCAAGCAAATTGCTCTACATGCTTTACTTCTTTTTTCTTTTGTTTATTGGAACACAAAAGACACAGGGGGAGAACAGGCCACTAAACTTAAAGATTCTCATTAGGGTTTTACATGTTTTGCTTCTTTTCTCCTTTGCTTCTTTTTAAAATCCATACGAATATTTTTTAGAGTAGATGAGCATTTGCTGATAATGAGGAAACAAAAATATGAAGCAAGTTTGCCCAGATTTAAAGGCAAGTTCATATTTGATGGATTTATAGGTCGGTAAGTGAAGCATGCCTAAGTGGTGAAGTCTTAGAAAATACTTTTTTTACCGAACAAAGGAAAATATTTTCCGAAACATTTTCAGATTTTAGTCAAACACCAGAAAATATTGTCATTTTCCTGAAAAATGACTTCTGGGAAAATATTTTCGAGAAAATGCATATTTTCTGTGAAACGAACGGACCCTAAATTTCTAAAATCTTTAAGGAAAAGTTAGGCATATAGATTTTGTTTTTGTATAGAGCATTGAGTGAAAGTCATCAATCCCAAGGTAGGAGGGGATCTACTTTTGGAATGTTATTGTGGGGTTTAATGATATTTCTCTCCTAATTTTGTCCTCTCGCTGATACTTGCGTATTTCACTACTGCCTCTAAAAACTATGTTCATCTTCTTTCTCATGCCCTCTGTGTGTTTCGTGGTTGCTGAGGTCGCTGAGTTCAATGTCACCAGTTATCGAGGTTGAAGTCGCTGAGGTCAAGATCACGCAAAGTTGCCGAGGTCAGGCCAAAGTTGAGGGTCGTTGTGTATTAAGGATCGTTGTAAATTAAGGTCAAGGTCGAGGGTCGAGCAACCTAGTTCTGGCCCTTCTGCAGTAGTCGTTGAGTTCTAACGATCTCCTCCGACAAAGATCTGGCCCTTGCACAGTTTCACCTTCAGTTCGCATTCAGGAGGTCCATCACCGTCATCAATTGCACCGAGATTGGCAACGTTTTCGTCGACGAGGACTTCGTCTTGTCCTTTATGTTCAACATTTTATGTGTTATCGTGCATAATAGTAAGTGATAGTGAGTCATATGAATGCAGAGTCTTATTACTAGCATGGTACAAACTTTAGCACTATAATTGTCTCCTATTGCTCGAACAAGCCCTTAAAGAAAATATGGATCATCGCCATGCGCCACGATCCATCGCTACACAATCTATTCCAATCGCGCCTCCAATAGTCATAAACATCTCTCTCTCTCTCTCTCTCTCTCTCTCTCTCTCTCTCTCTCTCTGTGTGTATGCGCATGCATGCTTGATGAATGGTCGCCCATGGCTAGCGTCTTTAATAATTATTGCTCTAGTTAATCCCTAAGTATAGAAGTCTGAAAACACATGATTCAAGGATAATCTGAAGTCTTTTCGTCACGTATCCCTTAATTTAGAATCGTGAATAGATCTTCTTGAAGAAATCTTATTGATGTTCCCTTTGTATGTGCGAGTGCATGCGTTCGATGAAAGGTCACCTAAGGAGAGCTTCTTTATCAATTGTTGTTGAAGTTACTCCCTTAGTACATAAGTCCGAAAACACATGATGTAAGGATAATCTTAGGTTTTGTCATCACCTGCCCCTTAAATCAGAATCATGAACTAGATCTTGTTGGAGAAAATCTTGTTGATGTTCTCCCCACTATTAGGACACTTCAATTTGTAAGACCATTCTTTGATGGATAATGTATCATAGAAAATCTTGCAACACCCGAATAAAATCTCCTGTGTATCTTCTTGATGGTTACCTAATTGTGACCTTGATCGATTCAACCCAAGATCGTTAGCAGTATTTTCACGAATAATTTATTTTTTCTACGATGAATAATTCAGACAACGGTTGAATAGTCTACTGTATTGATGGAAGAATCTGGGTCTATCGTCGAGGAGTCTTCGGAGAACCTATAAAGTTATAAACCCAGGTCGCACGATGTTGCCAAACGTTTTTGATTCGCAATTGAAAAGTAAAAGGCGTGAATTTACAAGAGAAGGTCGGGCATTCATCGAACAAATCCCATGCAGTCTCCTTGCGTATCTTTGATCTTTGACGAGAATCCATAATGATAAATACAGCGATGACCCTCTCGAATTCGACGTCTTTTTCCTAACCAAACCTCAAGATTTGCTCTGCAATCAAAGATCTTCATCCCCATTATAATGCAATTCAACTTCCTTCTAGATTTGGGTTATAAATATGAACAACCCTCTTCAGAGTGAAAAAGTCTTCAGGCCACTTGACGTGTTATCCGAGGTTGATGGGAACTTTTAAGCCAGTAGTTGTTAGAACTTTTCTAAGTACACAGAGAAACTTGACCCCAAGAGTGTTTAGGGTTTGGCTTCACTAAAATATCAGAACGACACATTTGGACTAATAAAAATTTATTAAAAGACTCTAAGATACAATAAAAATATATTAAGTATCAATAGCATTTTAGGGTTTGGGCACCGGCAAGCCGGTCCATAGATGCAATAGTTGCATGTTAAACAATATAGTCGATTGACTTCATACGGACTAGGAAGTACCGATATTTTGAGGCAACTTTCGTGTTGTGTTGGACACTCCAACACATGTTTGACGCTCTCCAACACTCAAGTATGGAATTCTAACACACGGACAACGTGTGTCGAAAAGTCTGACATATGGTCAACTTTCTCGACACTTTCCAACACTCGAGTCTAGAATTCCAACATGCGAGTTCAAAATTCCGACATGCACGGGTCAATTTTCAAAAAAATTTATAAATGAGGGGCCAAAATGTAAATATGAAATAAATAAATAATAAAAATGAGAAATAAGAAAAGAAGAAAAATCTAGTCTTTTTTATTTTTTATTTTTTACTTTCACTTCTCATAACACACAATTCACTCCCCAACTTCTCTTCAACACATTTTGACACATGAGTCCAAAATCTATATTGCTTGTTTGCTTTTTCCTTAAAGTTTTATGAATTAATGGAATTGAGTTGAATTTGTAAAATTGAAACAATAAATGATATTACTAAATTGTGGATTAATGTTTTTAGTTTAAATTCATTGTAGGCTCCTTTTTTTAATTATTTATTTATTTGTAAATTTGAATTAAATTAATTTGATTAGATGATCATAATAATGATAATTTATCAATTTTTATATATTTAATATATAACATATCACAATATGCCGGAATTCTCTATTTTTTGAGATGTAACGTGTTGACATATCGTGTCGCGTTGTGTCACATGTCGCATATCGGTGTTAGTGCTACTCAGCACACAAATGTTGTGTATATTCATGTTTTGATTAAACTATTACAATTCGACCCAATGGCCACCCTTCCAACTTGGAAGGGGGAGGTTGTGGGTTCAAATCTCCACATTCTCAAAGGGGATTGGGGTGGAGACGATTTCATTTCAAGAGTGGGTTTCGACTCCCACGCCCTGCAAGGAGGCACGGTAAAAGTCTAAGATGTGTGTTAGAATAGGATTAGAGTAGGACCGATAAAAAAAAAACTATTACAATTCGACCAAAAAAAATTAATTTTGGACTAATACAAATTTATTTAAAGAATCCAAGATACAATAAAAATAAATTAAGTATCAATAGTATTTTAGGATTTGGCCATCGGCAAGCCGGTCCATAGATGCAATAGTTGCATGTTAAACAATAGAGTTGATCGACTTCATACGGACTAAGAAGTACCGATATTTTCCGGTAATTTTCATGTCGTGTTGGACACTCTAACACATGTTTAACGCTCTCCAACACTCAAGTCTGGAATTCCAACATGTAGTAAAAGTTGAACACATGGTCAACTCTCTTAACACTCTTCAATATTCGAGTCTGGAATTCCAACATGTGAGTTTGGGATTCCAATATGCACGGGATCAATTTTCAAAAATTTTCATAAATGAAGGGTTAAATGTAAATTTGGAAAAAACTAAAATAATAAAAATGAAAAATAAGAAAAGAAGAAAAATCTAGACCTTCTTTTTTACTCTCACTTCTTGTGACACATAATTTACTCCCCAACTTCTTTGGTGTAAAATAAGGTTGATATTAGGGGTGATTGTTTCCTGATTCAATCCAGTTCCACCTAGGAACTGGGAATCGGACTAGGAGAACTGGTTCCCAATTTTTGGGACTGGGAACTTGATCGGACCAACTAGACCAACTTAGGATCGGGAACAGACCGAAGCGACCGGACTGACTTAAGACTAGGAACAGGACTGGACCGATTGGTCGAGTCCAGTCCCATCCCATGAAGCCAATTACTTAGCCAAAAAATTAAAAAATTAAGAAAAATACAAGAATTATTACTATTTAAAGTTTTATTGCTATTTTTAAAAAATTAAAATACATATTTTAAAAAAAATGGTTGGTCCGGTTCCCCCGAAACTGGGAACTAGACCGACAATCACCAGTTCCTTTTTATGGAACTAGGAACTGGACCAATCCCTCCGAGAACTAGACCAAATCGGCTCAGCTAGTCTAGTATGGGTGGTTGCAATTTTGGCAGTCTGGCGTGCTCATTCTAGTTGATATCAATAAAACATGGCAACATTTGGCACCAAGCAACTACATTCTTCGTAACGATGTTGCAAATTTAGTAAGTTGACAAGATCCATTACCCATGGTCTGCACGAATTTGTTTCCCTCTCATTATTTTTATATATTTTAGGAATTTCGTGAGAATTGATTGCCGCTGAAAGTTTTTCTTGATCCATGAGGTGGCGTCAGCTACGTTGTGCGCCCAAGAGAGTTTGATGTTTCAAATGCATCGATTGTTCTCTTGGTGCTTGTAATTAACACTGTCGGAATTGAATTATTGCTTATATCTATATATATATAATTGAACTTTCTGTAGAATCTCTATGTACTCGTAGCATTGTTCACAAGATATGCTCTTGAAATGTTTTATAAAAAAATTCAAGTAAGGGATTAAAGTGCCATCATCTTTTTAAAAGAAAGCCCGGAGAAAACCTTATTTTAGATAAAGGCCTAAAATATTTAAGTCGATCTCAAATACTAGTTGGTGAACATGTGATATTTCCGATGATCAGAACATGGGCATTTTTGTCCAAATATTTTGAATAACAGATAGCCAAAACTCTAAAATTAAAAATCGCAAATTTAGTGTTCTCTTCTCCAACCCATGTTCTCGTCTTCAATCCGACGTTCTGAACCAAACTAAGGAAAAAAAATAAATAAAGTGTTGCATGAGGAAGGACTGACGGAAGGTTGCGGTGGCCACCGGGCGGTGGTTCTCTCATGGACACATTGAGAACTCCAGGCTGTAATCACTTTAAAAAAAAAAAAAACCAAAAGAGGGAAGAACCAATAGTCGGGGCAACATACGTGACTTTGGAGAGCTCAAAGTCGTGGTTTGTTTTCTTCTCATCTTGGCCAGATTTGATAAAGCAAGCCAGCAAACCTGTGGCGTTGGAAGAAGAGAACATCGCGACAACCTCAACGTCCATCAACTCATGCCGGGGTAACTCGTTGCTCCTACCGTCAAGTTCGCTTTTTTGGCATCACCGTGAGTCCCTCCCGTAACCGTTCCGTGCTTTCCCGGTATTGCTTTGCCATCGTTGCGGACGTTTGTCTAAATTAGATAATCATTCAAACCATATTCAATTCCGATATATTGATTCCCTAATTTAGATTATTCGATTCCAACAATGGTTTGGAGTGAAATTTTAGGCTTACTCTGATTAGGAGAAATTCCATGTTGAAAATCTCAATAATTAAGGATTTGAGTTGCGAGAGATTAGATCGGATTTTTATTATTATTTTGATTTCCTGTTTTGACTTCACTAAGTATCTGATTATACAAAAATTGCTTGTCTTTAATTCAAGAAACTTTCCTATTTTGAAAATACAAAAAGAATTGCATTGCATGTTAAGATATATTGCATTCATATTGGTTTCCTAGTTTTAAATTGCGCATTTTAGAACCATAAATTTAATTAGAAAATTACCTAATTCAAAATAAGATTTGATATCAATTATTTCCTAAGTCTGAATTAAGTAATCATGTTTTTTAATTTTAAAAGAAAACCACAAAAATAGCATAAATGTGTCATTTAGAATTTGTAGCATCAATTTCATGTCACCACTTGCCATGTTGTCATTGTCACGTCATTATCATTGCCACGTCATTTGTTGCCATGTAATAATTTCCACATTGTTATATTTCCATGTTATTTAATGATTGCATGTTGTATGTGTCATATACTTATAATTTGGGATTAAAATTGTGTTTTATGCATTGCATATAGTTTAGTTTTCATAAACAAGAAAAACCCAAAAAGAATTAGCTAGAATTGTATAATCATTTAGAAATCATATTTTGGTTAGACATGCATTTTTTCTGATGATAATATTTGGGTGTGATTGTGATGGCCCAAGTGTGATCATAATAAATTTATGTTTTTTAAAGCCGTGTAAACTCGGTGTCCAAAACGGACTTTACATTGAGGTCAGTTCTAATTCTAGCACTTTATTTACCTATTGATTTGATTTATTGAATGTTAAATTTTTTATTGCGAACCTGCGTCACATCTCATGTTAGTGGCTTGGCTTAAAATTGAATGAGACCGCTTGCAAAATAGTTTTCAAATAAAGAAAAAAAGGTACCAAAATGACGTTAATTTATCTAGTGTAATCGACTCCTCGTGTCATGCCTCAAACCTCAGCGCACGCACATCCCTCGGTGGTCTATAAAATTACAACGTCCCAGGACACGTCGCCGACCCAATCGATTTTGCACATGCAGAAACGTATAATAATCCCCAAACAACACTCAACATGGGATAGAAAAGCAAGACAACAAAATCACAAAAGTCACACTTTATAAACGGACTAAGTTTATATACAAAAGCCTAAACCAAAAAGAAGCTACTGAGCTACCCTACCCCAGACCGTATCTACTTGGGATTCGGGTCTAACACGACATTGTCAGGGGTGTCGGTGTCTAGAGGCTCAGCTACCTCTATTGCAGTTCCTCACCCTTGGGTCCCTAGTCTGCCTCGATATCAGTTATGATATTGGTGTCATGCATAAGGTCGAGATCCACCAAATACTCATCCTTGACAGCAAGTCCATCAAAGCCATCTAGGGGCCCTCCCAAACACCATTGGGCCATGGCGGAACTACACCTTGAATCGATGAGGTACCTACTAAGGTAGGTCCTCATCGACCCAAATAGTATAACCACAAGCTCACGGGTCCAGGCGGGGTTCCCGTGGATAGGGAGTACAACGCACTCTTCCTTGGCCTCCCACGGCCGTCCAAAACGAACGGGTCACGCCTCCATCTATGGACTTGAAAAGTTTAAACCCACGGGGTGAGACAATGTCTCAGCAAGCCTATGCCCTAAACCCCAATTAGAAGGGTAATACACCTAGGGGCGGCCTAACCACACAACCACAAAGACTCACCTCGCATCAATTCCTCCTTGTACATCAATAATGTTCATATAATAGATATATGCAGTAATAACACTCAACAATTGGAATGCCTCACTTCATAACTCAATCAATTGCATGGTTCCGATTATAATGCCAAATTGTTATGACATGTCTCATTCCATGCTACACAATTTTGTATTATAATTAGGCGTGTTTATCTCAATCAGACATGCGTTCCATTTTTAATCATGACCCAATGGACATGGCCTACTCGACGTTCGGTGGTTTTTTGGCGTAACCAGGCATCGTGTAACCCCATTGAGCATGGCAATGTCTACACTAGATGGCAATCCCGAAGGAGCATTAGTCTAGCCTCTACTACGACCGGCATCCGTTGTCTAGGGGCATCCCATATAGGGGCAACATCCACCCGATACATTGGGGACGGGTTCTCATAACCATCACACGATCATTCATTTCCAGCTAAAGACATTGTGCATTGCACTCAAATGTCTCAATTAAGATAATGTGTTTGGCATATTTTCTTCATGTTAAAAAACATTAGATGAAAATAATCGTGTGTGAATACACGGTTAGATCGAACCTAAAAAATTGATATCATTCTTTTTAAAATCACACTATTTGATATAGTATCTAAAAACATTTTCGATGTCAAAACCCGAACACCCGGTATCTTCTAATTAAATACCAAAATTTCATAATTTTGAAAAATACTCAAAATCAACAATCATCACTCAATTGCACAATTTAGCACTCAATTGCATAAACTAAGCACACCATTGCAATCGGCATGAAATTTCGGTCACAAGTTATCTAATATAATTTCCGAAAAATATTAAATAATTAAATAAATTACAAAAGTAATTAAATAAATGCAAATTAAATCAATAAATACATACTTAGGCCTAAAACACTAATTTAACCACCAAAATGGGCCTAAAAAAATAATTCACCTATCTACATAAATCAAGCAACCTAAATAACCCCTAACTAATCTAATCTAACTACCTAATTAGCCTAATTAAGCAACTAAATCACTAATTCTAACTAACTAACTACCTAAGCCATACTTAAGCTAATATAATTACATCTACTAAGCATAATTAACCTCATAAGCAATGTTTAGCAAGTAAACTCACAAAATTAGCAAGCCAATGAGTTCACAGCGACGACAACGCGATGGCAAGCGACACTTGGGTCTATGATGACTTTAAAGGGAGGTCGGACGGCCTTGAAAAACAACCCACAAGTCTCAACTGTGGCTAAGGTTTGGTTTTTGCTCTTGGGCTACAGGGGTTGGTCAAAGGGCTAGGATGGTGGGAAGGGGCATGGCGGGCGGCTAGGCGACAACAACGGGTCCAGGCGGTGCTTTGGCTAGTTGGGCAGCAACGGAGGTGTAACTTCCAAGTGAGCTCAACGGCGACCAGGCCGCGAACGACAGATTGGGCACATGGACAGGTGAATGTGCAAGCGGGGGACGGTGTGGTGGCACTCGGGCGGCAACGACTGCTCGAACGAGCGCGAGCATTGATGGCAAGGGGGCTTGGTGAGGCTAGCTAGTTCTTGGTTGGCTTTCTTTGGTTTTCTAGCTTCAAAATAGCAACAATGGAGGAACTAAGGGTGAAGAAGAAGAAGAGAGATGGCTGCAGCTGGAGGAGGGGCCACAAAATATCCCAAACTCACTTAAGTGGCTGCCCCACCTTACTCAACCATCATCTTCAACCAATTTCCCACGCCAAGCTTCCTCCATAAGCCTCCCAAGTGGTCCAAAATGTTGCAGCCCCATGGACCTACGAATTTTGTAACATTCCACTTCAATTGAGCTCAATTCTCCTTCAAATTAATCCAATTGAAGTGCCACAAGGCCAATGTAAGTGCCCACATCAAATTTCACATTTTCCCACGCTAAACAATCCATCTTGAATGCCAAAAGTGCGACAAAAAACAACCCTCCAAATTTCTCGATCCAAAATAGCCCAACATTGAATTTTTGCCAAAAACTCGGGTTTGCCGGAAAATCTTTGGAGGATGAGTTGACGTTCCTAAAATAAATTATGACATGACAGGACTTTCAATTTCTAAAATTGGGTTCAATTTTGAGGTTAATTTCAACATGACGCGATTTTAGCATGACTTAACCTACCGAGTAGCTTTTATGAATTTTTAGTGCATTTAACCCGTGGTCGATTATTCTCGAGCCACATTGTATGTGACATCCCGATTTTTCTCAATTTTATTTTCAGTCAATTAAGTCGGGCAATTCATCTGTGCATGTAGTTCGTCTCTCAGAGTTGGCCACTCTCGAGGGAAGTAGTCTATTGAGTGAAGTAATTAAGGAATTTTACCGCGTCAGACTTGGGGACTGATCACCCTCGGGTTGGATGCAAGAAAATTTCCCCAAAAGCTACTCAATGGATTAGGCACGCTAAAATCGCACCAGATTGAATTCAACCGTAAAATTTGGGATTGAATTTAGAAGTTGGAAGCCCGGTTATGTCACACATCTTATTAGGATCATGGGATAATTTTGTGGATTTTAATTGAATTCAATTAGAAGAGAATTGAAAGAAAAATTGAAGAAATTGGATGTGCAAGGATTTGGATCCTGACGGAAATGATATTGCACCCATTGGAAGATGTTGTGAAGAATTTGAATTAGTGGAGTATGACATCACCTGATGTCATGGTGGAGCCAAGCGAATGGGGTGTTGACAAGTGGCGAGAGCCCATTGGCCCTTATAAAGTGGGGTTTTTCCCTCTCACCTATCAACATCATCTTCCTCCTTTGGACTTTGGAAGAGAGAGAAGGAGGGGAGGGGGGAAGCTTCGACTGGACCAGGCCAACCGCACGCTCGACCGGCCGCCCTCCGCCTGCTCGCTCGTCGCCACCGTCACTGGCACCGCTTGTCCGCGCACGCTTGCGCGCCTGCTTCGCCATTCCGCCGTCGCGCCACCTCTAGCTCTCATCCATGTGTCCCAGCCGTCTTCCTTCGTCGTCCCGAGCTGCTTGTTGTCGCCAACCACCGCCGAAGACCCGTTGGAGCCACCGCCTGCACCGCCCGAGCTACCGTCGCCCTTCCCCGCCGATTTCGTGCCCAACCGGTCGCCGTTTTGGCCCTCCTCCGCCCGCAACCAGCAGTTATGGGTATTCCAACCCCGTTAAGGCCCGTTTTGGCCATCTTCCCGGCCTCGGAAGCTAGGCTCGCCTTTGGAAAAGTCGATCTCGATGTCGCCCTCGTTGTTTTGGTCCAAGCGGCGAGTTAATCAAGTGAGTTTAGCTCACTAAACCTTGATTAGAGGGTTAATGATACTTTAGGGGCGCTTGGTTTATGTTAAGTGTTATTAGATAGTTAGTTTAATTTATTTAAGTGTAGATTTTATTAAGGTGTTTGATTAACTTAAATTGTGTTTAAATTAAGGCTAAGTGCATGGTTATATTAATATAAGCTTTGATGTGACATAAATGAATTTACTTTTGATTTATTTAAATATTCCGAAATTATTAAATAATTTAATAATATATTATTATTCGAAATTATTAAAATATTATTATTTAATTATTTTCGGAATAAATTTTAATTATTTATTAAATTCCGAAAATTTTGTGAAGACCTTAAATTCTCATAATTTTGTGCTTTGATCATTTGCCGTGTAGCCAGATTTTGAAATTGATGATTGGATAATATAAATTGAGTGTGGACCGTGAAAAATATGGATATTATTATTTAATTATTTTCGGAATAAATTTAATTATTTATTTAATTTCGAAAATTTTGTCGAGACCCTAAATTCTCGAATTTCATGCCAATCGCTCGCCGTGTAGCCAGATTTTGAAATTGATGATTGGATAATATAAATTGAGTGTGGACCGTGAAAAATATGGATATTATTATTTAATTATTTTCGGAATAAATTTAATTATTTATTAAATTCCAAAAATTTTGTCGACCCTAAACTCTCAGAATTTTGTGCCAATCGCTGCTGTGTATTTAGAATTTGAATTTGATGATTGATTATGACAAATGGAGTGTAATTGTGATAAATAGAGATTCTTTTTATAAAGTCCCAAGTGTCGAAATTTATGGGAGATTGGCCATGATTAACCACCTATTAGAGGTCGTGCCTAGTGGGGCCGTGAATTGCCACCTGATAAAGGGCATGCCGTGAATTGCCACCTGATAAAGGTCGCGCCCAGTGGGGCCGTGAGTTGCCACCTAATAAAGGTCGCACCCAGTGAGGCCATGAATTACCACATACTAGAGGTCGTGTCCATCAGGCCGGGATTTACCACCTTTTAAAGCTTGTGCCGAGTGGGGCCGTGATTGCCATTGGTTGTTAAACCTTCCTATAGGGTCGTGATTAGAGGTAGTGATTGATTTGCTAGAATGACATATAATTAGCCGAGTCGATTGATCGCTGAGACGATTCAAGTGGTTGAATTGTTTTGATGATGTGATTGTGCCGCAGTTGTTTGGTTATCATAATTGCACGTGGTTGAATTATATAAACTATGCTAACCTGCATATGAAGAATAATGCGAGGTAAGTCCCTGTGTGATGTGGCTAGGCCACCCGGGGCGTATTTTCTTTCTAATAGGAGTTTAGGGGGTTGAACTTGCTGAGACATTGTCTCATCCCGGTTTGGGGATTACAATTTTAGGTCCCTGGTGGACAGAGCAGCTAGATAGCTTCGGTTGGCCTTGAGGAGTTGTAGAGGTGAAGTTATAAGGATTGGAGAACGTGTCCGACTTGTAGGTCATAGGACAGTTCCTTCTTAAGAGCCGGTCTTTTGTAAACTTTTGGTCGTAGACCTCTATTTGTAATTCTGTTGAATTATGAAAGTGTTATGTTGTGGTTTTGCTTCCTGCTTTTCTATCCCGTATTTCATTGTCAGGGGTTTTATAATACGTTCTGCTTGCGCAATAATGAATTAATGGGGTCGGCGACACTACCTGGGAATGTCGCATTTGCATGACCATGGTGGGATGTTGGCACGCCAGAGGTTCGGGGCGTGACATTGTACATCTTCGAATCATTGGCGACTTTTGGTTGTCATGAAAATCTCAAGGTTTCAAATAAGGCACATGGTACAAAAATGATAGAAAAATTGGTCTAATGCCAATCGACAAGAAATTTGCAATCAGGTGGAATTACCCACACTCTAATCACATGCCTCTATCGAACCGATATATCTCCGATCTTCTGATCAATTTTGATAATACCATATTGACCTTGTAGATTAACATGGTCGAGTAGTCGATTTCTGATCGAATTCTCAAGTCTATTGCGTTTAGGTTTCTTAATGGCTTCACCCGATAGATTAGTTATCTCGTTAGTGATCGGCCCAGAGAAAAAGACTATAGGCGTGTCGATGAAAAGCTCAACTCATTCAATCGAAAATAGAATATAAAAAATCAGGATGTCACACTTCGTATCCATGAATCCTTGGTTCATAGGAGCAAAGTGCTCTTATACACTTTGCTTAGGTGTCTAATCGACCTACCAATAACCGATTAATGGTGACTCTTGAATAAATTGATTTGCATGTTAAGTTAATTAAATTATAAATGCAAAAGTTGCAATTGGTAAGGACTTGGAAGAGTTCATGCTAATGAATTAATTTCCAAACGACTCATTATCAATGTTTCCATTGTTTTGATCTATTTTGACAAGATATGGTGAGATGTTCTACCCATGGATGCTAGTCACATTATTCTTAGCTAATCTTGGCAATTTAATAGAAGGACTATTGTCATGTCACCATTATGCATATTTTTTTCGAGTATGGAAGAAAGAAAATTATTTAGGTGCCTAGTAAGGAACCCTTTAAGACCCATTTGGTTGAAAATTTCTTATCCTCTACTTTACTCACAATGAAAGATGTAAAGGGTGCCATGAAGCGAGTTAGAATTGTGTACATTTTGCTTAACAAAAACTGTGTGGAGAATGTAATTGTATTTTCCATACTCCATCAAGCTCAGCCTCTTTTGGAAGAGTTCAAAGATGTCTTTCCATTGGACTTACCACCTAGTCTTCCTCCCATGAGAGACATTCCATATCAAATTGACTTGATGCTTGGTGCTTCACTTCCTAATTTAGCTCATTACTAAATGAGTCCAACAAAACATGAAGAATTACAGCAACAAGTTAAAAACTCTTGAGTAAGGATTTTATAAGGGAGAGCCTCAGCCCATGTGTCATTCCAACCCTCTTAGTGCCTAAGAAAAATGACATTTGGAGAATGTGTGTTGAATAGTGGGGTGATTTCATATTCCCTGTCTTCATGATCTTTTGGATCAACTTTTTGGTGCAATCATTTTTTCAAAGCTAGATGTAAAGAGTGGATATCATCAAATTAGAATCAAGCCTTGAGATGAATGGAAGACCACATTCAAAATCAAAGATGAACAATTTGAGTGGCTATTCATGTCATTCATAGGTTTATGACCTAGGTTTTGAAGCAATTTCTTGGGAAATTCGTTGTGGTTTATTTTGATGAAATTTTGATTTTTAGTAAGTTTACAAATGAGCACTTGTAGCATTTTCAAGAAGTGTTACAAGTGTTAAGGCAAGAATGTTTGTATGTAGCCCCCGACAAGTACTATCTCATGGTGCCACATATCCTATTATTGGGATTTCATATCTCCAAAGAAGGAATTTTAGTCGATGATGCTAAGATCTAGGTTATTGAAAAACGGTCAACTCTAGCAAATGTGTATTAAGTTTGAAACTTTCATGATCCAACTTCTTTCTACCGGTGGTTCATTGCGCAGTTTAACACCATTGCAACCCCACTCGCCTCTTGCATGAAGAATTGAGCTTTTGAGTGGACAAATGCAACCCAAAGAAGTTTTGAACATCTTAAGAAAAAGTTGAGCATAACATCTATCCTTGCATTGCCTAACTTTGATCTTGTCTTTGAGGTATATTGTGATGCATCAAGTACTGGCATAAAAGGAGTTATAAGTCAAGGAGGTTGACCTATTACCTTCTTTAGTGAGAAATTAAATGGTACAAAACTTTGTTACAACACTTATTATTTGGAATTTTATGCCATAGTTCACACACTTGAGCATTAGAGCAACATCTTATGCATCGGGACTTTTTTTGTACACTAAAGTTGAATCTCTCAAGTATATTTCAAGGCAGCAAAAGCTCAATTCTAGGTGTGCAAAATGAGCTGAATGTGTTTAGGAATTCATGTTCATTATCTAGCATAAAGCCAGAGTTCAAAATCAAATTGCCAATGCTCTTAGTCGAAAGAAGATTTTACTCCATGTTAAACGTTCTTCTATTCTTAGATTTGACTATTTTCAGAAATTGTATCGAGAAGATCCTTATTTTTCCAAGATCATTTTGGGTGCACAAGACAAGAGGCTTGCTTATTGATAACTCTATTAAAATAGAGTTATTTTACCTATTTTAGGCAACATTTAATGCAATATCTATGAGAAATATTTGAATTTCCTTATGATTATTTGAATTTTCCTTGTTTATGCAGAATAATGAAATATGAAAAAGATAAAGAAAAGAATAGCAAAAATCAGGAATTCAAATCAAAAAGCAGTGGAAGATGGATATCAAATCAGGATATCCTTGATTTTGTTCCCTAATGTTATTTGCAAGCATTAGGAGATAGATATCTTAGATATATTCTATGAATAGGAGAACATTGAGAGGGAGAGAGAAGCTAGGTTTTTGTTAGATAGTTTTTCATTGTTCTGAAAGTTTTTCAAGTATTTTGAAAAGAAGACCAAAGTGGTATAGAATTCTTGTTCTTTGATTCAAGATACTGGGTTTGATTTATATTTTTATTTCTTCATCTACTATGTTCTAATTTTCTTTTATTAGGGCTACGATGTAGCCTAACCATGATAATGTAAATTTCAAGATTTTTATGTTTTACAATTGATTTCATTCATGTGAGTTATATATTATAATGCATAATGGTTTTGAGTGACTAGCCGCCACTTGAATGATCTGATGTGCATATTTGAGACTAACAATTGATAATATGCAATTGCTCATTAAATATAACCATCAATTAAACGTGAATAGAGATATACTGCGTTATTCGTTTAGCTTTCAGTAATAAGGTGATCTAAAAGACTCATCGTAAACCATGAATATATTTATAGTTTTTAATGCACTTATGTTTATTTTAATTCACATAAAAATATAATGGATTAATAAACTGAGTAGGTTTGCTATACCTAGAGATAGGATAGTAAATAGATTAGGAAATTCCGCTATTACATATTTGATATCATTCTTGTACCCACAACAATCTCAAATTCATATATAGTGGTTATGGTGAATCGGATGCTCTAATATATTTATCTAATTGATTTATTGCATTTAGTCTCCAAATTTTGTTTTTAATTTATTATATAATATATTTTAATCTATTAGATAAATTTTAGAATTAATCTATTTTAGTATTTAATTAGTTTATTAATCATCGATCTCTGTGGGATGATACTCTTTCTTATCATTATTTTACTTATTCAACACATTCACTTTTATTTAGAATTTTACAACACTTTTTTTGGCGTAATGGCTTTCTTTTCAAAGGAAACCATCTAAATGTGTGCCAGATTGCTCTCTTCAACAAAAGGGTGATCAACGAAATTCACCATGATGGACATTTTGGGCATGATAAGACTATGAAACTTGTTTAAGCCAAATATTTTCATCTCCATCTGAAACATGATGTATACCAACAATGTGATGAGGTGTCAATGTTGCCATGTAGGAAAGGGACAAGCTACCAATGACGGCCTTTATTTGCTCTTTTTGATATCACAGGTCCCTCGGGAAGATATCTCTATGGACTTTTATCCTTGGACTATTGCATAAACTCGAGGGTATGGATTCAATCTTTTGTGATTGTTGATAAGTTTTCAAAGATGGAAAACACTTTATTATTTATTGCAAAGCTATAGATGCCTCATGGATTGTTGAGTTATTTTTCAAAGAAATCTATAAGTTGCATGAACATCCTAAGACTATTACTTCCGATAAGGACACCGAGTTTCAGTCACTTTTGGCGGCAACTACAGAAGAATATTGGCACTAAGCTACAATACAAATATTGTGTTTCACCCCAAATGAATGGACAAACTAAAGTTATCAATTAGTCTTTGGGATATTTGTTGAGAACTTTGATCAATGGTAACCCCCTTTCTTGGGAGACATGATTGTCACTCGGAGAATTTGCATATAATTGTTCGGTGAACAGTACCACCGATAATGTCGCTTTGTGATCATGTATGGATGTCAATCGAAGATTCCTCTTGATCTTACACCCATTTCTTTTGCTGAAAAGCCAATCTGAAAGGTCAATGATATTGTTTCTTGAACGGGGATAGTTCATAAAGAAGTGCGCCGAGTGTGCCAAAGGTTGGAGAGCAAAGATGAGTACTATAAAGAGGATGTCCATAAGCAATGACATGAAATTATCTTTGAACTTGGAGATTTTGTTTGGGCTTATTTGCCATTGGAGTCTCATCCCATTGGAAGTTACAACAAGGTTAGTGATTGAAATCTTGATCCACTTGAAGTTCTTGAGAGCATCAATCCTAATGCATATTGACTAAGGCTTCATTCTCATATAAAGATAAATAATGTGTTCAATGTTCAGCATTTAACACCTTATGTGAGTGATTCTTCCGATAATGGTGATTCCCGAATTCTTCTAAAGAAAAGGGGAATGATGCATCCCATATTCAAGACCAACTTGCTCAACCAAGAAGATCAACCCACATTCAAGCTCGATGAACCCTCATTGGTAAGCCTTCATTGGCAAGAGTTTCATCTTTGACTTTGTCATATAGACTTTGTCATCTTCCATACATTGGAAGCTTGCAACAAGAAATTTTGGGATGGCCAAAGCATTGGAAATATTGTGATTTAATAACTCCTAGTTTCTACATGCTTAAATAATTTCTAATTTCTAGATTTGGCTTTAGTTTTTTCCTTTTTTTTCTTGTTTTGCTTTGAAAGGCCATCAAGTTTATGTGGAAATGGGTCAAATTTGATTAATGAAACTTGCTTAGTGTAATTCCCATGACTCTCAAAAAGTTCATACCCCTTGAAAACGTAGAAGAGTTTTCACTCCATCTTTGAAGAGTCAAAGCTTCTTATTAAATTCTATGTACTTGAAGAGTTGTAGCCATCAATCTATAATAATTAATGCCATTTCAAGTTCCTTGGGACCTATAAGAGTAACCACCAAAATTTCTATCCTTTTTCTCATTATGTCCACTCACGTACATCAATTTCCTCCCCAATTTCGGCCTTCTTAAAGTGCTCATCTAAGAAAACTCGATATAGAAAAGTTATAGATTCAAGAGTTTTCATACTTTTGGCTTTAGAGTTAGGTCATTTCAATATGTATCAAGAAAGTTATAACTATTTTCCCTAGTTAGTGCAAAACTAAAATTTTTGCCCATTTTTATGATGAAGTTTTCATGTGCAAAAGTCACTCTCCTAATTCTATTGCTTGAGAATCAAGCATTGGACTAATCATAGCCATTGAAAGTACGGTAAATTTAAAGAAGTTCACAGATGACATAATTTTTTAAATGAAGGTAGTGATAATAATGGAACTTAATTAGTTTTTAATGCAAACTTTCTTTCCATGGAGTTAATAAACAAGCTTATTAATTTTATGGAGATTATTATACTCCATAAATATTTACTTCTTCAATAAATACAGGGCGGCGCTATTTTCACCACCATTTGGCTCAGACACTCCTTTTCTCCACTTAATTTACCGAAATATCCTTCTCTCCCTCTTCAAATAATTGTTTCTTTTTCATTAGGTTAACCCACAAAACACTTTTATTTTTATCATCTCTCTCATCAATTTCACAATATAAATGTTCCATTACACCCAACAAAATATCATTTCATCATGCATCTTATTGTAACATTGCATAGAAAATGTTGTTGATTTTAATTTGTGGAATTATATTTTCAATTTTCTATTTATGACAACTTATGAACACACAATTAATTTCCTATTTCTATTAAATGGTATAAACAAAACTTTATTTCAAAGTCGACAGTTAAAATTCATATCTAACAAAAAAAAAGCACATGAAGGGGAAAAAGAATCTTCTTGATTTTATATTCAATCTCATCAAGTGTATTTAAACTTTAAAATATGCTAAAAATATTCCTCTGAAAAATCTGGTATGAGTTTGAAAGTGAAGAATGCATAAATAAATTTTCGACCCCAACTTGCAATTCAAATTAAAATGTTAAAAGCTCAAAAGAAAGGACAAACCAACGATGTTGAACTTTAAAAACCTACAAACTTATTCCCGAAAAACATTCACAATGTCAAAATCAACTAGATAGTTAGTTTAAATTTTAATTTTCAACTTTGAAATAAAGTTTCCCTCATACTCTTTGATTAAAAAAAAAAAGGGGCAATTGATTGTGTATTCATAAGATGTTATAACTAGAAATTTCTAATCATCTATGTAACTTTTGTGATTTAAATATGAGACCATAAATTAAAATTAATGACATTGTGTAGGCAAAATGATAATATGATACATGGAAAGATATTATCTTTTTTAGTGTAATTTAATATTTATATTGTGAAATTGATAATTGGAGAGATGATAAAAATAAAGGTAGTTTTGTTGGTTAGTATGATGAAAAAGAAATGTAATTTGAAGAGAGGGGTATTTTGCTAAGTTCAATGGAAAAAATGAAAAAAAAAAAAAATGAATGCTTTAGCCAAGATGGGATTGGAAATAACGCCACCCTAAATATAATCATAATCGTAAAACATGGATTACTCTAAATTTTGCATGTCCTGATATGAGTAATTAAAATGATAGGTAGAACTTCTATGTTCAACATTTACGTATTGTTGTGTATAATATAGTAAGTGAATGTAAGAAATGTGAATGCAAGCAATGTGAATGCGAGTCTTTATAATCACTAGTGTGTTACGAACTTTCATGAAACTTAGCACTATAATTGTCTCCCACTGCTTGAGCAACTCCTTGGAGAAAATATGAAGCCAATATGAAGCCATCGCTACGTGCCATGATCCATCGCTATACCATCTATCCAAATTGTGCATCCAATATTCATAACCATCTCTCTTTTGTATGTGCGCACACACGAGCTGGATGGAAGGTCGCCTAAGGTGAGCTTCTTTACTAATTGATGTTCAAGTTACTCCCCATGTACAGAAGTCCGAAAGAACATGATCCACAGATAATCTTAAGTTTTGTCATCATGTGGCCCTTAAATCAGAATCACGAACTAGATCTTGAAGAAGATCTTGTTGATGTTCCCTCCCACCACTAGGATACTTCAATTTGTAAGACAATGCTTTGATGGATGATGCATCATAGAAAATCTTGCAACACCCGAATCAAATCTCCTGTGTATCTCCTTGATGGTTACCTAATTCTGACCTTGATCGATCAAACCCAAGATCATTAGCAGATTTTTCAATTATAATTTCTTTTTTCTATGATGCATAATTCAGGCAATAGTTGAAATAGTCTACTATATTGAAGGAAGAATCTGGGGCTCCTGTTGAGGGATCTTGGGAGAGCCTATAGATTTATAACCCAGGTCGCACGATGTTGCCAAACGTTTAAAGTCAAAGTCGTGAATTTACAAGAGGACAGGCATTCATCGTGGGCCCTCGTGGCGTATCTTTGATCTTTGACAAGAATCCATAATGATAAATACAGCGATGACCCTTGCGAAATCCGACGTCGTTTTCTCAACCAAACCTCAAGATTTGCTATGCGATCAAAGATTTTCACCCTCATTTCATGCAAATCAACTTCCTTCCTTCTAGATTTGGCCTATGAAAATGAGCAATCCTCTTCAATGTGGAAAAAGTCTTTAGGCCATTGACATATTAATTGTGGTCGACCCCAAGTTTTTAACTTCAAGTAACAATTAGAACTTTTCTAAGTATAGAAACTTGACTCCACTAGTTTTTAGGGTTTGTCCAAACTAAAATATTTGAACGACACATTTGGACTAATAGAATTTATAATTAAAATCCAAGATACAACAAAATTATAGTGAATTTCATTAATTTATTTTCGGAATATTAGTATTTTTTGGGTTCGGGTGCCGGCAGGTCCATCCATAGATGCATTAGTTGCATATTAAATAGTAGACTTGATCGATTACATACAGATGTTGTGTATATTCATGTTTTAAATAAAATTATTGCAATTCTTACCCAATCCAGATGCATATGAGCCCGTTGGTGAGTCCATACACCAAAACATTAAAAACCTGCTCCATCTAGACTTCACTCAGATCAAAATTGATGGCCGATACTTAGCTTCATCCAGTGAAGCTTGATTTTAAAGCTTGAGTTCTCTTTAGATGTTTGATTCAAGAAGTGTAAAAGCCTCAAACTGAGGTTTCGTGTTGCAAACGAAGGTTTCTGCAAAGTGTGTTTCCATAACATTAGATGATATATCAGTACATCAACTTCTATATTTTCCATATACATGTACATATTTTATGTCAGCGTTTGACTTATTTCTTCATAGTTTTATAAAGATTAAACGATTCTTTAAAAACTCAGGAGGGTTACACGGTTTTTTAGGGTTCGCTTTTTCTGGCTTCGGCAGCTCAGTCTAGAAGATAGAAAAAAAATCGAATAAAATCCATTCGCTCACTATGTGATAATAAAATCTTTATGAATTAAGCACAACTAATATCCTAAACATGAAATTTAATATCCCCCTTTGAACTCAAGGAACAACATATTCAGTCTGCAAGAAAAATAAAAGAAGTTTCCTACAGATGGATATGATTTACTGGTGATCCGACGGAGACAATACAGAGAATGAAAGTCAAATCACTGACTAACGATATCAAAATATCCGCAAATCAAAGCCAAGAACCCTAAACAATTATCTTCTTACAAGTTGCATAGCTGGTGCTTTCTTTTCCAAGAGGGAACGGCTTTGCAATACTGTCCCTCTAAGCGTGCTTATATATGAGACCCTAGTGAGCTCTCTCTCTCAACTCCTCCACTTGCTCGTCATCTCTTTGTTCCTTCAACCTTAAAATTGGCAGAAAACCATCCAATGGCCTCACGTTGCATGATAGTAAAACTCAGAATTACGAGCGCATTGCTCTCAATGGCACGCCAATGCAAGCTTTTGACCAATTCACTATACCAGAAGCTCCTTTCTCTCCCCACCGGCAACAACCTTCACGTCAACCCGAGAACCATCTGTGCGGCCTCCGTTGACTTCAGCCTCATCCCCCGAGAAATTCCCACAGCCATCCTTCGCCCTTCTCGCCCTGAATCCTCTATTTTTTTCACTATCTCAGCCAGAAGATGCGGCCACTCCATCTGGGAACAAGCTATGGCTAGCAATGGGCTCGTTGTGGACATGACGTCTCTTGGTCACAAGTGGCGTGACATCATTGTGTTGTGGAGCCGGATGCTTGGCCACTATGCCAATGTCAGCGGCCAACAATTATGGATCGATGCGTGGGAGAAACACGGTGTTGCACCAGTTTCGTGGACAGATAATTTGTACCTAACTGTGGGTGGTACGCTCTCTAGTGCAGGCATTAGCGGGGCAACGTTTCGATATGGCCCTCAGATCAGCAATGTCTTCGAAATGGATGTTATTACTGGTATAACACATTCACCCTCTGCTTCCATATACTGATAACTAATTAAACTAAGTATTTTACGTCTGAAGTCTTTACAGTTAATTGAGAACATTCAATGAGCATATCGTCTCGATCTGCTGGAAGTCATTGGATTGGGAATATTACAAGAAAACAACATACTCAGATTTGTTATATACAGTAAATAAAAACAGACATACACTATAAGTTAAATTTAACATGAACACTCAACACATGCATTTTAACATTCTATCTTTTGTATTTTATATTTTCATGTTTTATTTTAACATTCTATCTTTTATTTTATATATTTTCATTTTTATATATTTTCATGTTTTATTTTAACATTCTATTTTTTATTTTTAATACTTTGAGTCTTTTATCAAGAAGTTGGGATTTACTATAGCAGTTAAAGACTTGAAATAGAAAGATTAGGTTGACCGGATAAGCCAACTGGTTAAAGTAATAGGTCCAATTAAATTCAGAGAACGAGGAATTTGTTTATTCATTGATCTATTTAAAAAATAAAATAAAATAAAATAAATGATAGACTTCGAACTCTAGCCAACAACCAATTTTCTAGTTTATGCATGGTAGGTACGCGTGAAAAAAGACAACGCAGTCCTCAGCGAAAAAGTCTCTTATATGTGCTATATATGTTGTTGTGGTAGCGGACTAACATTACTTATCCAAAAAAGAGAAAAATTCCAAGGAAAATTATCTAAAAATTCCTAAACTTATTACGTTTTTATCAATTCAATCATAAACCTTTTAATTTTACCAATTGAGTCTCAAATATTTTCATATTTGCCAATTGAGTCCATTTAGTCAATTTTATGAGAAAAATATTGGCATGAATAACGGCCATCATATGTGACACAATTAGACCCAATGTGAATAATTTTAAAAATATTTTTTTTTTTTTTCCTTTACCTTCTTCCTCTAGGTCATCGGGGGAGCTCGAGCTTTTCAATGACCAGTTAGAGGAAGAAGAGATGTAAAAAAACAAGAAATGAAAAGGAGTAGAAAAATGAAAATTAACCAAAAAATATTAATATCCTATTAAAAATTTTATATATCAGTGTCGACTGTGTTATGTAAAATGGTTAGTGTCTGCATTAGCACTTTTTGATCAAAATTGGCTAGATGAACTCACTAGCAAAATGTCAGAAGATTTAGAATTCAATTGGTAAACTTGAAAGATTTATAATTAAATTGGCAAAAGTACAATAAATTTATGATTTTTTGGATAATTTTCCCAACAATTCCGTATTACAATATAAACAAGAAATTTGATTTTAAGTTTTGAAATATATAGACTTGGATAATTGATGACTGTGTTTTGATGCGTAAGATTCTTTCTCCTTCTGAAGTATTAAATTACACACCACATACATGTACATGTTGATTTCATTTCCTTTATTTCCTTACTTGTTGATGAGAGATTTTTTTTTCCCGTCTTTTTTATAGGAAATGGGGACTTTTTGACTTGCTTCCCCCATAAAAATCCCAAGTTGGTTTATTCCGCCCTGGGTGGTTCTGGTCAATTTCGCATAACAACCGGAGCAAGGATTGCATTGGGTCAAGCTTCAAAGAGGGTACGCAGCGCACTATCTGATCAGATTTCACCATCTTAGAATTGAGACTAGATTTTTTTTGGGTTAATATCTTGAAAACTTCAGACTTGTACATTTTATAATAAATTTTTCTCAAACTAATTTTTTTAATCATGAAAAATCCCAAAACTAGTACACATGCGCTCAAATTGATACGCTTATAACAAATTTTATCCAAATTAATTTGTTTGACCGTTAAAAACTCAAAATTGGTACATTTATGATAAAATATACCCTTTTTAAATTGGATTAATACCTTAAAAAAAAACACAAAATCAGTACAACTGTGACAAACAAATAGTAAAATCCAAACTAGTACATCGATTAACTGTCACATATCATCCAATTTAATAATTTGACGATAAAATTTAACAACAATTAACAAATGGTAAATCCATCATAAATATATCAGTTTAAGGTGAATTTGTCAAATGTGTACCAATTTGGAGTTTTTTTGTAGTAAAAAAATTAGTTTAAGGTAAACTTGTCACAAATATACTAATTTGAGGTTTTCAAGATGTTAACCCTTTTTTATTTTATGAGATTGAATGTCCAAGTCTCATGATATATTGGACCTCACAAAGAAAGTAGACATACTTGATACCACATGTTTTTATAGGAAAATTACCAAAAAGGTCATTAACATATTGTATTTGTATCAATTCAATCCTAAACTTTTTTTTTACCAAAAAACAAAAAAAAATTCAATCCTAAACTTTTTTTAATTATCAACTGAATCATAAACCTTTTGTATTTATACCAATTCAATCCATCTAGGCAATTTAGTGAAAATTGCTAATATGAACATTGATTGTTCTATATAACACAGCTGGAGTTTTTTCTTATTTTTTAAACATAGCTAGAGTTGATCTTCACAATTTTTAATAATATTTTAATATTTTTCAAAGTTTTTTTATATTTTTTTCCTTTATTTTTTTTTTTTCTCTTTCTTTTTTTTTTTCCTCCCCTTCCTTATTCCTCCAGCCTATTGCCGAACCTTGGCGACTAGTTAGGGGTGAGTTTGACCTCGCTAGCCTCTAGCGAAGCTAACCCCCATGGGCCATTGGCGAGGGTCAACCTTGGTGTCACTAGGGCATCGATACTGGTGAGGCCAACCTTGGGGTGAGGCTCTAATGATTGGTACCCTTGGACTAACCTTTGACAAATAGGTTGATTTGTTGCTCCCATGGCTGCTATCATTGCAGCTCTCTTCATCGCTCACCTACATGAGCTACTGTACGGCAACAATCACAAAGGCTAGATAGTGAGGGCGACGATTGAACTTGCCAAATCTAGTGATGTTGAGCCTCATTGAGCCACTAGCGAGGCGGTGATGTCGACCTCACCAACCCTCACCTTTGGCTAGTCACCGAGGTCTAGCAATTGGCTAGAGGAGGAAGAAAGAGAAGAAAAAAAAAGGAAAAAGAAAAAAAATTCCAGATTAAATATTAAAATATTATTAAAAATTGTCCATGTTAGCACTTACTGTGCCACCTAAGATAGTCCATGTCCATGTTAGCAATTTTTTTTATCAAAATTAATCAAATAGACTGAGTTGGCACAATTGCAAAAAGTTTATGACTCAATTGATATAATTACAATAAGTTTAAGACTTTTTGATAATTCTTTCTATTTTTAAATGATAGCAGAAGCTCTTTTTTCCTTTTGTAAGCTGCAATTCTTTCAAATTGAACAAAAACCTACAAGTGAGCAGCTTATACGTATATATTGGGTATTCTTGTAGTTGTTTGATAGAGAAGATTAACAAGGTAGTAAATGTATTTTCATTTGAATTCAATACAGGCTAAGTGGGTGAGACTGCTATATAGTGATTTTTTAGCTTTCACGAAAGACCAAGAACTTCTAATTTCACACCTTGAATCGGACCAAGATGAAGCATTGGACTATGTAGAAGGTTTGCTTCTCATGCACCAAAATTCAGACAGTTGGATGTCTTTCTTCTCTTTCTCGGACCATCAGCGGTTGATGTCTCTCGTGACCAAAAACGAACTCCTCTACTGTATCGAAGTAGCCAAGTACTACGATGGACGCACCCGGAGCACAGTGGACAAGGTAAGTACTGGTCGTTATCGAACTATCTTTGAAAAAGAAAGAAAAGAGAAATCCTAGCTTATGTTCTGATTTTTTGGTGGTTGCGTTGGGCTAGGGTTTTGGAGTACCCCCTCACTCTAGGAAACATCTTATCTTTTGACTTAGTTCGCCGTTGTCTTGTTAACATTAGGAATTGGAGATAATATTGAAAGATTTGAGCCATGTCCCCGAGTTCATGTTCAAGAAAGATGTCGCCTACGGAGATTTCGTGAATCGGGTACAAGTTAAAGAGATGAAGCTCCAAGGACAGGGGCTATGGAACGTTTTTCAGCCGTGGTTCAACCTATTTGTGCCTAAATCTTGCATTGCCGATTTCAACCTTGGCGTTTTCAAGAACATTGTTCTCAGAAAGAACATAACAACCGGACTTGTCCTCATTTACCCTACGAACAAAAATAAGTATGTTTTCTAGTGCATTAAATGCAAAAACTTGGAAGTTATAGTGCATTGAATGATAAATTATAAACTCTATTATATTAATTTAACCCCTTTATTAAATTTTGATCTATTTTGCAGATGGGATGACAGAATGTCTACTGTCATACCAGATGAAGATGTCTTTTATAAGGTTGGATTCTTGCATTCAAGTGGGTTTGGAGACTGGCAAGAGTTTGACCTTCAAAATAAGGAGGTGCTCCGTTATTGTGAAGATAATGGTATTAAGGTCAAGCAATACCCCCCGGATTACAGCACCGAAAGAGAGTGGATGCAACAATTTGGCCCGGAATGGAGTACTTTTCAAGAGAGCAAAGCTCTGTTCAATCTAAAAATGTTGTCGTCGCCTGGGCCATGAATGTTCAATCACAACCAAGGCATATATTCAGGATCGATGGCTTTTAGGGTTCAGTAGGTTTTTACGTACGCACTTAACTATGTTTACATGAATCAAGAATGCTTACTTAGCTTGTCGAAATTTCCAATGTATCCATTTAATCACATCGTGTTAGGAGTTTCATTATGTGAAATATGGACTACATGGATCGGAATAGATTATCTGAATATGCAAAATAAATAGTCGCACCCTGCTGTATTAAGTGTAATGCATTAAACATATAATAAGTATATTTGATTCTTTCCACATCTCGACAATCATCAAACTTGATCTATAAATTTTGTGTAAAATAAGGTTGATATCAACAATTTATGGCAATGTTTGACACCAAGCAAATACATTTTTCACAACCATTAATAAATATTTAAGAAGTTAACCAGTTCTATTACCAATGGTTTGCCTGATTTTGTTTTCCTTTATTATTTTATTCATTTAGGGAAAAATTTAACATTAAATTTAGGGGAAATTATTTACAGTCAAGTTTTCCTTGATCCATGAGTTGGCATAGGCTACATTGTGCATCTAAGAATTTAATTATAAAGGATGAATCTTTATTGACATGTAAATTTAACAATCAAATTGATTATTTTCATATAATCCACCAGCTCCAAGCATAAAGGTGTATTCTTATTAAAGCTATCCTTACTAGGATGTTGAAATTCAAGTTACATGTATCATTAAACATATAGAGTACCCTTAAAACATCGTATGAAGCATTATCGTATTGTAGGAATGGGTGATAGTGCGCTCACTAGAGTTTTCAAAATTTGCATCGTTTTATTGAACCTAGTCCATTCACTAGGTTAAGTTTCCACCCCAGAGCCTCTTTATTGGGTTAAGTGTAACATCTCAAATTTTCAATCATGTTTTCTATTGAATAAATCGGGCATTTCATCGACGTGCCTATAGGTTTGTTCTCAGAGCTGATAACTTTTAAGATAACTAAACTATCTAGGGAAGCTATTGAGGAATTTTAATGTAACAGATTTGAGAATTTGACCAGGAATCGACTTCTCAACCGTGCTCATCTTTAGAGACCATTACAACACATTATAAAATCGAATTGAGATCAGAGATAGGTCGACTCGACTGAGATGTGTAGCTAATCGTGGGTGACACCACTAAATTAGAAAATTCTTGTCGGTCGACCCTAAACTGATTCTTCTATCGTTTTAGTACCCTGTGTCCGTATTTGAATCATCGAGATTTTCACGATAACCTAGAGTCGCCAATGCATCGAGTGAGTTCATTGTGATTCAAAGAAAATCGACCACGGGTCATTTGCACTAAAAATCTCTGAAAACTACTCGATAGCCTAGGTCATGCTAAAAACACGCCAAATGAAAATTAACCGCAAATTTGAATCCGATGTCAAAAATTGAAGATTTTATCATGTCACAATAAATTCTAAGAACATTGACTCATCTTTCAAGGAATTTTCGGTAAGTTCGAGATTTTTACGGAAAATCGTTGCGGACACTTCGGAAAACGAACGGAAATTCGGATTGGCCACTTTGAAGGAATTTTTGGCATCTGATGTGAGTGAATTGGTAAATGGAAGTTGTTTGGGCTTTTTCTGAATTCAAATTGGACCTCAACTGGATTTGTTTGTTCAGAAAATCGGATTCCGAGAAAAATGAATTAAAATTCGGAATTAAAGGAAATGGCCATTTTTGTTGTCCGAGATTTGTTGTTTGAGGGAAATTGGGTGCAAGAAAGCAAGTGAAGATCAAGTACTTTAGCATGGGAATTTTTGGGGATTAAATTAGACTAAACAAAAGTAAGTGGGACAAGGATTTTTGGATTATAGGAAATTCTTTAGTTTTCTTTGTTTTTTCCTATTTCCTTTCCCCCTAGCCGTCCACGTTCCCCTTTTCTCTCTCTCCTCCCGCGCGAAACCCCTACCCACGCCGACGTCCCCTTTTTCCCTTTCCTCTCTGCC
This sequence comes from Eucalyptus decipiens, assembly GCA_014182575.1. Classification (NCBI taxonomy): domain Eukaryota; kingdom Viridiplantae; phylum Streptophyta; class Magnoliopsida; order Myrtales; family Myrtaceae; genus Eucalyptus; species Eucalyptus decipiens. The sequence continues at coordinate 43,237,071 of CM024616.1, read as the reverse complement.
GTGTTCCACTTTGCTCTCCATTTCATTGACTACAAAAGTCAATCTTATCTCTTCTTTTTCCCTCTAATTTGCTGCTCGTTCATTTCCTTCTTGGCCGATGATGCACTTCAGCCCCTCGACCTCTCTCTCTTTTCTCTTGATTCTGCATGCCGCAAGCTGCCCGATCATTCTTTTTTTTCTTTCGTTAATTTCTCAACTAAGCAACGTCAGCCCACCACCTCGCCAGGACTCCTTGGTCGCACCACCAACAACCCGACCAGCAAGCTTAGTTGTGCAACACCAAAACCAACAGCCCGGTGAGTTTTGCGGGCCAATTTTCGGGCCCGATTTGTGCCCCGTTGTTGTCGCTGCTTTAGAGAGAATCAAGCCTCGTCACGTCCCCATCAAATTGAACCGAGTGGTTCATTAAACAGGTGAGTTTTGCTCACTAATCATCACTTAGTCGGCTAATAATACTTAGGGGTTGTTTAGATTTAATTAAGTGCAATTAGGTGGATAGATTATATTAGAATAATTAAATTAGAGACTAACAGATGCATGTTAGGCAAATGGTTAGTGTATTTAGCAAATAGACATGCTATATTATTTATTGAGCAAATCTCGGAAATTTTTCGAATCTATTTTGGCGTCCAATTAGGCATTACGAGCCTAAATTGGATTTATTGTATTTATTTAATAATTTACATAATTAATTAATTAATTTTTTTTTTTTGGAAATTAGACTGGACAGCCGACGACCGGAATTTTATGTTGATTATGGTGGTGCAGTCCATTTATTTACTTGAGCTTTAAATTGTGCTAAAATGATTTAATTGTATTTTAAAGATTTTATTCCTAAATTAAATATTTCAGTAATTGATTGGAAATTAATCGGGCGTCGATTTACAGCGTCAAAAATATGGAATAGGCTGTTGAAAATGATGGGAATTGTGGAAGGCGAAATTATTATATTTTGGCTAAGGCCGATCGTGTATCTACACACGGCTATTTTTATCGAGTATGATAAAAACGATGAATTGACTATATAGTTGGAGTGGTATACTCTATTGACCTACGGGCGATATGTTAGCTTTAGGCAAGTAGTATACCGATATACTATATCGACCTACGGGCGATATGTCAACTTTAGGCGAGCAATATACCTTTTTATCAGCTTTAGGTGAGATCTATTATCAACTTTGAGCGAGCATATATAGTATACTATGATGACCTAGGAGCCCTAATCTATCAGCTTTAGGGCGAACATATATATAGTATACTATATTATCAGCTTTGGGCGAGCTATACTATATATTTTCAACTTTGGGTGAGCAGTCCTAGACTAAGGTCGAACTTTGTAGATAGTATTGAATGTACCGACTAGAAAAAGGTCGTGATAACATATAATCGACTAAGTCGATGATTGATAATTCGATCTGATTGAGTGATGTGATGTAATCGTGTATATTTGATATATATACTGATTTGCAGGAAGGAACTAAGGCCAATGTAAGTCATCTGACTCGTATTGTGTTTAGGTAACCTCTAGAGTATATTGGCTTCCTAATTGGGTTTTAGGGGGTAGAACTCGCTGAGACATTGTCTCGCTGGTTATTATATAATAATTTTCAGGTCCTTAGATGGCATTGGTGAAGGACTAGAGGCTCGAAGCGTAGAAGGTGAAGCCTGAAGAATTAACAGTCCCATCTAACTAGTTAGTCATAGGACAATCCTCTTTTGATAAAAATTGATTCTTTTTTGCAGACTTTGCCCTATGAACCGGTGGTTTAAAAATTGACTTAACAATTCGCCTTATATATATTTGCACTATGATTTGCAATGTATATAAGTGTTGTTGCCTTTAAAGTATAAAAATTTGAAGTCCTACTTTCCTATCCCATTATTTTATTGTCTAGGGATTGTTTATATGCTTTCACATGCGTATTAAAATGAAAGAGTCGGCGATGCGTCTTGGGACGTCGCTATAAATCAACCAAACTGAGGGATGGGTGCGTGCCCGAGGATCGAAGCGTGACATTAAGGCTCTTAACCCCATTCCTCTTGATGTGCAATTTACCTGCTCTCTCGACAAAACTTTTGTCAACAAATCCTTAATATTTTCTTTGGACTTTATGAAGTGCAAAAGAATTGTTTTATTTGAGAGCAACTTATTATGCCTATGACGGATGTGTCTAGACTTACCATTCTATGTTCCAATTAAGTTTGTTTTGGAGAAGGAATCGCCAATTTGGCTAAGCATCTCCACACTTTCAAAAAATTATAGGATGGCAAGATTTCATTCCATAACTCATATAGAGTCTTACCTGTCCTTCTCCACAAGTTTTGAGGTAAACCCAAAATCAAGAGGATGGCATTAGTCTTCTCCTTTAGAGTTATGTTCTTCCATTTAGCAACTTCATTTTGCTACAAAGTGTAATGTGTAGTTGTTTGAAGAATTATCCCCAAGCTAGTACATAACTTCGTTAAGTTGGAAGAACAATATTTTACTCATTTGTCAAACCTAAGCATTTTGATTCATCTATCAAGTTGATTCTCAACCTCATTTTTATACTTGATTAATATTTTATAGCCTCATCTTTGCTAGTTAAAGATAAATATAGCAAAATCGAGTGCAATTCATCTATAAAAGTGATGAAATACTTCTTTCCACCTCTACTTTCTACAAACTTTAAATCACATAGATCACTATAGATTAATTTGTAGAGGTTCACTCATTCTTTCAATGGATTTGAAAGATTTCTTAGAAAAATTAGGCCCAACACAAGTCTTGCACTTGTAATAGGGATCTAACTCAAACTTTGAATTAGGCCACAAGTTTACTAACTTCTTCATTGTACCATAATTTACATGTCACAATCTATCATGTCAAAGATAAGGAGACACAATAGTGTAAACTAAAGGCTTCTATTTATTATTAGCTTTTAAGTAAAAAATTTCGAGTTCACATCAATAATAGTCATATTGGCTTTCACTAGGTCATTATACAAGTATCATTTCCTACATACATCATTCCTTTGAAAGTACAAACTTGATAAATTCAATACAATTTTGAAACCCTTCTTGACAAGTATTGGGCTTGAAATGAGATTCTTCCGAATCTCTAATATATGCAACATGTTTAGCGATGTGATTCCTTGCAAAATGTGAAATTTAGGATCACATTTCTTCTCTCGACAATATTTGCTAATGTAGAGTTAGCCACATAGAGCTTCCCTTCTTTCTCAGGCTTATTGTAAGATGAGAACATGTGTTTATTTACATAAATTTGATTTGTGGCACATGTGTCCAATCACTAATCAATATTGTTCAACACCAAAGATACCTCAAACATCACTACAACAATCGATCTTTCAACATCTTTCTGCTGCCATTGAAATCCACACTAAATTTCTTAAATTTCTCATTCAATGTTATTGGAGGTAGTACCATCAAATAAGGCAAAGCCTGTTGAATCATCCCTCTAAAAATTTGACTATATGCCATTTGGCTTATAGTGTTTTGAAAAACAGTCTTGAGTAAATCAATCAAGCGACTTGTACCATATCACCATAAATGGTTTCAGCTTGAATACTTACAGCATTTGTCACCACAACACCAAAGCCATCTCCACTCTTAAGATTTTCTACCATAGAACCTCTCTAGCTTTGTGTCATCTTAAATAACATCTTTCGTGGTGAAATTCCGGAAAAACATTCTCAAAGTGGTTAGAAACATTCCAACATCTTGATTCTTCTCTCCTTAAGGTTTTACTTTGATTGCTATTAATCATTTTGATTTTCTAATAAACCCAACAAACAGTGAGAGTGTAGACCTATCTTTTGAATTTGTCCTTGCTCTAATAATCGTCTTAAGATTGTTGAAAATTATAATAAACCCAACAAACAGTGAGAATAATAATCGTCTTAAGATTGTTGAAAATTATAGAGGAGAAGAAGAAAAGAAGAAACATTTTGATGGAAGAATACGTAAAACTATTTGTTGTAACCAGAAAATTAATTTAAGAAAATAATAATAACATAAATAAGAATTGAATGTGAAATACAACTGATGATTGGTTCATGTCTACAATGTTAAGCAACTTCACAAATTTTGCCTCCCAAGATACAACATCTAACCTATTAGTATCAGCATTATACAAATAAGATTTTGTTGAACACTTCATGAAACCGCAACACTTATAGAATTTTGGAGAGAGATATGTAAATGTTTTTGTTTTTCTTGGAATGAAGAGTTTGAAGTCTATTTATAAATTTTAGAAGTCATGTATATAAGCGGTACATGGATCATGAATATAGATACAAGAATTTACAAGATACATGAATTAAATGGATACAAAAATCCAAGAAATACATGAATCATGAATTAAGTAAATAGACAAATCCAAGAGGTACACGAACTCGAGAGATACACAAATTAATGAGATACATATACGAAAACAACATATCTCATTTTGCTTACTTTCACTAATCCATTAACCCACCATGCATACAACACTTTCATCTATTTGCTTATTTGATGTAAATAATTCTATCATATCTAAATTTGAAAATTTTAAGAAAGTCCGAGTATTTCAATCATCTTTTGAAAAGGTTTGGCAAATCATTTATTAATGAACAACACTATAAAACACTATCAATGTCATTTAACCATTTATAGTATTGGTTATCTGCATTTGTTACTATGTAATTATCAATGACCACTCCCGTAAACATGAACACCCAATATCTCCCTTCAATTCCTTCTTCACCAGAACCATGTCCCACAATACTACACATGAAGCATCGCTCTAACATGCATGACTCGTCAAGCCAATGAACCTAGTAAGCATGCCATGGTGGTTTTGTACAAGTGGAGCACCTCGTTTCTATTGACAATGTATTAGGGCTGCTTCCTCAAAGCCATCATTCTAGTTTTGAATCACCACTAAAATCAAGCCCAAGTGGCTTCATGCCATCAATTCATACTAGATTAGGCATCACAAGTGACTTAGATAGTACGAAAGAAATGAAGGAAGAACAAGGAAGAAGATGTATAGAAAAAAAAAAAGAATGAAAACAAAAAAATTGCCTCCCGACAAAAATGCCCCAACATAGTTTAAAAAGTGGCATGTGAGATGCATGTGCTCACTAGGCCCTTGTTTGAGACTAATTTGACTACTTTATACATTTATTTGAGACAAGATTCATTTCGTATCCTTTTTTTAAGAAAATGGTTCCACTTCAAGCCCTTATTTGGAATTTTCCTATTTTTAATTGCATTTATATATTAGGAATATCTTCATGTGATATTAATAAGCCCATATAATTTGCATTTTGATTGGACTAGAGTTAATGGACTTAAGCAGCGAGGTTTTAAGCTTAATTAAATTGGAGAATAAAATTTGAACAAGCCTACATGACTGAAATTTATATGTAAGGAGTGTCAAGTTGAACTAATTAATTTACTAAAAGTGAAGCTTGAAAGATTATTTAGCTTGTATTATCAAAATTTCAACTATACAAAAATAATGAAGAATTTGTGTCATATTGAATTTCATTGATACACTTGATTGAAATTAGGAAATAAACATCAAAGAATGGCCTAAGCTAAGCCTACATAAAGGGGGACTCAATAATAGAAAGGGGGAATAAACACAATAGAAAGTTATAAGAGCAATAGAGAGATTAAAGCACATGAGCTCCTGCAGCTTCCAAGCCCACCATGCACCACTACCCTCTCACCATCATTCTCGTTGTTGCCATCCTCACTCCAATGCTACCACTCCTTTGATTTTGTGATCTATCATAACATGGTCACTCAACATTTCAACTCGACAATAGCTTGGTCTCTTGGTAGTTTTGCCTAGCAATAGCTCAATCTCTTGGCAACATCCCAATAAGTTCTTGTGCCAACTCAAATGAAGATATGATGAAAGTAGTAGGCCTTTGATACTAAACAAGAGGAGGAGGAATACCCAAATATTTGAGTGCTAGATGTCACACCCCAAACCTCGGGCACGTAATAACCCTTCCTTGTTCGATAGAAAGCAATGTCCCAAGACTTATCACGATCCTTCATTTATAATCTTTCATTATGCGCTTGCGAAAAACAAACCATCTCCCCATCAAACAAACAATCAAGCAGCCAAACATAGATAGTGAGATGAAAACACAACAACAACAACAACGACATCTACTTGTATATATATTTTTATATTGGATTAACCTCCGAAGGATCGCTTCCAATCTACAAGCCCAACAAAGGGGCCGATCCATCCTCTAAGCCAAACCAAAAAGAAACTAGGCTAGGCTAATTCAACTATACATAAAAAGAAACCTCGGGCTTGGCATTATAGTCACACAGATCCAACGGACTTAGACCCCATCGATTCGTAGTCGGAGGCAAACGGATTGATCACTAGTGAAGCGAGGCCAAGATTCTCCACTACACCGTCAAGAGGGTCCAACTCCATGGGATCCTAGTCAGCGTCCTCGAGACCCTTACCGAGAGGCCCGTCAAAACTTCTTAGGGAATCGATCAGCAAATCGCCATCCTAAATGAACCATGCTAGGAACCTATGAGATATCCACTGCCCCAGTCCCTCATCCACCCAGATGGTAGAGAGATACTTCTCGTAAAGATGCGCCCGACCCAAGAAACGGTGGTGCATCACAACAGTATCCCAGTCCTTAGGGATACCAAACCTCATTAACGGAAGCACCATCCTAAGGACCTGAAAGTGGGTTATACAATAACCAATGAAATAAAATCTTAGCGAGTCCTCCCTTAAGCCCCCAATTAGAACACTAACTCAACTTGGGGTATCTCTCTAGAACCACCCCATAACAAACCAACAACCCACAATTAACAACCAACAAATAATTACAGCCAAGATCAACCACTAACCACATAGTCGGCTTGCATGCAACCTTACCCAGTATGCTATACCCTACATGTTACATCTCAACACAATACACGCAATGCACATGACCATTAGATGATGGAAATCATTGATCACATACGAGTCGCAACATAGCAATCTCACCTAGCCATTGCCACACCTTGCACGTTATCGATTCATGCGTGCATATCATAAACAATATGCTCAACTCATGCATAGACAAAACCAATGATGCCATGATTCTCATACACTCTTGCACATTAGTGCGCCACATAACATATATCAATCAATCACATGAGTTCCGATTATAAGGTAAAATTGTTTTGACACGTTCCCATATCATACCACATAATTTTACCTCATAATAAGGCTCAACCATCTCAATTACTCATACACAGCCAATTGTCATGGCCAAATGGCCACACCCAACTTCCCAATCGGTGATGCCCAACTCCCCAATCGGCAATTATCCGGACTCCCACCGGGCATCTAATATAAATTGGGCGTCATCCCGCCCTATCGGGCACGGTATCATCTAGAACTCCCGCCTAGACGGCATTCCCGAAGGAGCATGGGCCCGACCTCTACCGCGACTCCGCATCCGAACCCCCACCAAGCATTCGAGAGACTTGGGCATTGTCCTCAAACTCTTGTTGAGTGACGGTTTCCACTTAGTGTTCACACAAGCATACTACCACAACTCACTATCGCTTTTGAGTATCAATCAATGCACACGTGCCTATATATATAACCCCAAATCATTTTCCCATAAAAGCGATCTATTTCCAATGTCCCTCGAACAATTCATTTTTTCCTTCTTTTTTTTTTTTGTGAAAACCATACGATTCATGCAAATGTCCATGCATTTACACACTCAATTCGCCTCCGCTTGCGATCCGCTTCCCCGTCGACGCCAATGTCCTCTCTTGAGCCTTAGGTGGTTTATTTGTTTATATTTTAAGTTTTGTTATTATTATTTAAGTTAGAACATGGTATATTGATGTTAATTATTTGTATTGTTTAGACATTATCCTTAAGGCTTTGTCCAAGATTTGTGTAATTATTAATTTGATCCGAGAGACATCAGATCATTTTTTTAATTATATTAATTTTTGGGCTTTTTGGTAAAATTTTAATTGTTAAATCATTATAATTATTAATTTGATCCCTAAGACTTTGGATCGAATTTTTAATTATTTTGAACTCTTTGTCGTGATAATTAGGGTTAGGATAATCGTTAATTTGACATGTGAGACAACAAAGTTATTTTTTCGATTATTTTAATCATTTATTTTGTTGATAGTTTAGATTTAATAATTACTTATCTTTTAAAAAAACTAAAATTAGAAAATCAAACAAATCAAAATCTTGCATTAGAGCATGTAGGTTTATTTAATTAGAATTTGTTTATTAGTAAAATTATATCATATCTAGAATTTAGGTAGTTAGGTCCATACACATTTCATATTAAAGCAACACACCTAGATATTTTTAGATTAAGTCAATTTTCATTTAGTAAAACAAAAGATGAACAAAAAAATGTTATGCATGCCATATGAGTTATAGTTTAATTGTTTTTTTTTTTTAAAAGGAAAATGCTAAAAGATGATCATTGCACCATTAAGTTACTTTCTTTTCAATAAAAAAACATTATGTCATTAAAAAAAAACAAAAAAAAAAAGATCATTTCCTTGGTTAGTTAATAGGTTAATTCATAATTAATCTCATATCATCATTATTTAGCATAGGTTGCATATATGCATTAAAATGAATCATCATAAATAAATAAATAAAAATCATAAAAGAGCATGCATGTAGAAATACCATGTCATTCATCCCATATCACGTAGCACATGCATATTTAGGATTATATAAATCAGATTGCATATATATAGTGATAAGTTTAAGTCATACCATATGAATTGCATCTCGCATGTCATCAAAATAAATTCATGCATATTAAGTTAAATTAAGATTGCATATAATTAACATTTTTAAAAGAAAAAGAAAATTTGGTGTCATGTCATTTAGAAATTATGTTTAGGACGTGCATTTTTATTAGCATTTTTTTATTCGAATGTTATTTTATTGATTGTGCACTCGCATGACCACCATTTGCATGTTAGTAGCTTAAGTTTAAATTAATCAACATTGCCTGCAAAATATTTTTAAAATTAAAATAAAAAGGTACCGAAAGGGCGTTAGACTAATCTAACGTAACCATGTCCCCGGACCTACTGAATCTCTGGTTTGCAATAGTAAAATATTCTCCCATACTTTACTTGGGTTTCTAACCAGTCCTAATTGCTTAGTGGCGGCTCCAAATTGAGTATAATTGCATATTTGAATAGATTAATTTCTTAATATCAAGTCGTGATTTGTAGGACTTGGGAGGGTCCGTGTCAAGTCTTCGGACTTAGTAATCCATTAGCCCTTTCGAATAATTCATCTTCAAAAAATTCGGGAAGGTCGCGACAGCTTGGCGACTCCGCTAGGGATAAAGTTAAAGCTCATAGTGGACATAGGCCATTTTTTTTAAAGAAAAATATTTTGTTTGGCAGCATGGAAACAAGGTACGCTCATAACATGAAGTGTTAAATGTTTTTACAGAAAGGAGGTATAAGGGGAGTAGTGTCACTGACTCTTTGTTTTATAGGAAGGTGTTGAGATCAAATGCTTTTCTTATCATTGAAGTGTTGCTTGTATATAAACTGTTGTGCATGATTTTCAAATTGTTTTAGTACTACACTATTGCAAACACAACCTGCTGCCGGACCTGGGCTGTGATAGGATTCTTAGGATGGTGTTGAGAATGATACTTTCTCTAAAGCGAGACTGCTATATAGAGGTTGACCTTCTCTTCCCCGAAAGTTCTTCTTGGTGTCGAATGTGTTTGTCCATATCCGCGAGACTGCGTGATTATTAGGCATTCCATTCGCATGAGCCGGGGTTAGGAAGACCTGACACGTTAATGCAAGATTGCAACGGTCAAATCATCATCTTAGCTCCATTTCGTTAAGCCTTCTAGATAGAAATCGAGCCCCACATTTCATGTGTGTGTCTATGTGATTGTCATCCCCTCCCAGTGAAAGTAAGTTGTTTAAATTCTCACTTCTACAATTTACTTACTTGCAATTTCGTCAGTCCATGACAATGGGTTTCGTTGTCCGTCTTGTTTTATATGTGATGGGGAAAACCAATTTGCAATTCATTTCCACTCCCAAAAGCATATAAAATGAGATGTTTTGGTTTCTTAGTTCAATGTTTAGAGACATCGATTTCAAGTCAATGCTTTCAATTTTTAGTTCAATGTTTAGGGATTTGAATTTCGATTCTTAGTTCATTGTTAGGAAGTTTGGTTCAACATTTAAAATAAATTTTAAATAAAATGAGGCGATTAGACCATTGTCATGGGCCATTTTCCTATCTTGTCATCGTTTCTTACATTATCTCTTTTACCTAGGTGACAACACGGCTCACCTAAGATTACCAATCCGTACTCGTTCCAGAGCAACAATGGCTGATAACACCGAACAAACACATGTTGTTGAACAAACTCGCATCGCTGTCCTCGAATCGGAGATGAAGCAAGTCCTAATGTTCTTGAGCAACTCTCTAAGCAAATCGATTCTCTCCAGGCAAACACTGCCCCACCAGCTCCGCAAGTTGAAGTGGTGTTACCACAACATGCTCCCATGGCTAATCTGAGGGATAGAGGCAAGAATACATCCACAGTTGGGCCATCATCCTCTGATGATGCCTCCAGGGTTAAAATTACTGACGCACCTCAAATTGTTGTTGATGATGAGGTACAAGTGATACCTTCAGCTGTACCAAAAACTGAGCAGGAAAAACGTTTGATAAAAATCGAGGAGAAACTTAAGCAGCTGCAGGGTTCATTTACCCAAGACCCAACTGATCTGTTTCATCATGCAAAGATCAAGATGCCAAAGAAGTTTAAAATGCCAGACTTTGAAAAGTATGATGGCACCTCTTGCCCGAAGATCCATCTACCGACTTATGTGGTCAGGATGACCTAATATGTTGATAACATCCCCTTGATGATTCAACAATTTCAAGCAAGCTTGACTGCAATGATACATCATGAAAAAGATTAATCTGCTAGAGACTTAGGAGGATTTGACTGATGACTTCTTCAAGCAATATAAGTATAACATTGATGTCACTCCATCTCGAGAAGATTTACTTTGCACTGAGAAGAAGATGACAAAATCTTTCAAGGCATACGTCACGAGATGGAGGACCGTAGCTGCTCAAATTACTCCGGAGCTGATAGAAAAGGAGTTGATGGATTTGTTCATGAAGACACTCCCGCCTGAATATCGAAATCGGATGCTGGGATCGACTGCCGAGTCGTTCAATCAGCTAATCCCTGTTGGCGAGTGAATTGAAGTAGCATTGCGTGATGGATGGGCGTCTAATCAAACTAGCTTGTATGGGAGAATCTCAACCAAGAAGGATAAGGAACCTATAGTGGAGGTTAATGCAACTTATGTTCAACTACCTCGCCCTACCCCAAACACCCAACAGGGAAGAGCACGACCTTTCTTTGGCCAGCAGAAAAATTCTTCCAGGCGTCAATTTATGCCACTTCCTAAGCCATTGTCCAAGATCTTGCCAACTCTTCAGAAGAAAGGATTACTCGATAAGGAGCCTAAGCGACCTAATCCCGAGTATTTCCCCAGCTATAATTCTTCTAAGACATGTGCTTACCATATGGGGGAGGTAGGCATTCTGTTGACGATTGCTATACGCTGCAACATAAAATCCAAAATCTTTTGGATGCTAAGGTGGTCTAATTCCGCAATGCATAACCGAACATCTAGAATAACCCACTTCCTAACCACCTAGAAGCTGTGAATGCCATTTTCAGTTTTGATGATGAGTCGACCATGTTTCAGATGATGCATGAGGAAGTAGAAGTGATGGACACCCTAGGGCAACCAAGTGGTAAATTCGATTACTATGTAAAGTATTCGGCTCCTCCCAGCTCCTACTTCGACTCACGGGATATCATCCCAGATGGATGAGGTGGCATAGATGATCCCGCACCTCCAAAGATTGAGAGCTCTGATGACGCACTCGAAAGAATGACTGAATTATTCGAAGAGAATTTAGTGTTTGCCATCGACAAAGCTAAATGGTAGGAAAATTTTAATTATTTGCACACTCCTCTGCACAGGAGTCTTTATTGCTTTCCATATTTGCATATTTGCATTTTCAATTCTAGGATTTCCCTTATTTCAATAATGTAATTTGATTTTCATTCAATAAAATACATGGAGATTTTCGTGTTTTAAGGGCATGTTGAAATACACCAAACTAGCCCTGTAATGAAATCCTACCAAAAGAAAAACGGCAAGGAGCTAATTCTGAAGGCTGGGCTTCTTCATGTTCCCTTGAAAATTTTTCAAAATAAAATAATTTTCCAGCATGCATCTAATTTACCCAGTTTATTTCTTTTAATTATTTGCTTTATGTTTCTAGTGCAGCCTTGTGCACATTTAGGGAACCTCTATGAGCTCCCTTGCAAAGAGTGGCAAGACATGGACACCTAATAGTTTTGACTTTATGATTTGATGTGCAAGAATAGAGCATGGCCTTTTTATCATTATGGAATGCTTTCACACGATATTATGCAATTTGTCAATTCCACTTGAAATTTATCAAAATGGATAATTCAGTGAAAGATGTCGAGTTACTTGAACATGCTAAATGAGGTGTCAAAGGCAAGCCTAATCCCATACACAGTTCCCAGTCTATACATTGTGAGGTGAGTGTGGAAACATTTTGTATTTCAAGGTGAAGAGTTTTTTGCGAAAAGTACGACAGCTGAAATGACGAGAGGCAGTTCATTTTTCTATCCCAAACACTACAGATGATCCATTGCTTAACCCCTTTGAGCCCATACACTTATAGATATTCTTTTCAAATTACCCCTGTCAAAAATCACCCCACATCGGAGCAACTGAGAGATAAAATGACATCATGAAGTGAGGAAAATGAATTGAAATTTTCTTGCTTTGAATTGAAATTTTCTTGCTTTCACTTGTATCAATCTTCGAGTTGTGTTATTACATTGAATTCATGTGATAATTTAAGTGCCTTAGGATGACGAAGAGCGTTTCTTTCGCTATCCTACACACTTATATCATTTGCATAGCCCACTTGAGCTTGTGATTTCGTTTCTTTTAAACCTAGTTGATGATCATCCCCCACACTGGGGCAAGGCAAGCGGTAGATGAAGACCATTGAATGTTCGAGTGTCATTTAAAGTATACTTGACACACACATTGCGCACAAGAACTGAAATCAAAATAGAACTAAGGGGCATGAAAAAGCAATGTGCCTAGTAAAAGCAAGGCCAATGCCTATGAAAAGAAGAGAGAAATGACTAATGAATTGTGGGGCATAAAAAAAAAAAAAAAAGCAGTGTGCCCGATCGATGCCCATCATCAAAGAAAATGATTTTAAAAGAAAAAAAAATGTTGAGAAAAGATCTCATGTTGAATAATCATTGGCATCAATGATAAACTCTTGAGCCAATAAAGAAATCTGTCAAGAAGACAATCCGTGGCGAAGAAAACTAGTGGTAATGTCAAGATGATCACCAACTCTTACCCATTACACACATCTTTGAGCCTAACGATCATTTAGTTTCTCAACCCATGAACCCAGCCTATGTTACGTCCCTTACAAAGTCTCTTCAGATTATGGCACTTAAATTAACATGAAAGTTCACATGTTTTAAGCATTGCTCGAAGAAGTGCGAGCAAGATCATTTCTTTCTCATTTTGCAGGGTTCTTGACTTGTAAACCCGAAGATGATTACAGAATTGTTCTTTCAATTGCTTTGACTCCAAGAGTCCCTTTGTTAAGCCATTGACCAAGCCCACATTATAGTACTTATTAAAGACCTCTCAGATTGGTAAGGTCGTACTGATTGCAAGAAAATTTGAACTCTTGTCGACAAGATGATGATAAGATTGAGTGATATATTCCCGCATCAATGGTCGGGACAAATAACCCCTCCTAAATGAGAGCAAGTGAAAAGCCTTTTCACACCAAAAGTGTCTCATTTAGCATGTTCAAGAGATTCACGCTATAACTGAAAATTGTCCTTGTGATAATTTTTCCAGTAGAAGCTTGATAAAGCCATCATGCATGGACCTTCATTGAATTTTTCCTCAAAGACCAAAAAATTGTCTTTGAAACCCTGAGTTTGTTAAATCATCTTGGTGCTTGATGAGAATTCCAAGTACCCATTTATAAAATGTTTTCAAATGTCTAGTTTGAGTTCCAGATGTTTGAACCTGTAAACATTTGATGTGACTTCCAAGTGTTTGTCTTTTCAAACATCTGATATGATTTCCAAATGTTTAGTAAAATATTTTCAAATGTTTAGTGTGAATTCCAGATATTTGAACCCATGCTTGATGTGACTTCCAAGTTTTTGTCTTTTCAAACATCTGATGTGATTTCCAGATGTTTAGTAAAATATTTTCAAATGTCTAGTGTGAACTCCAGATATTTGAACCCTTAAATGCTTGATGTGACTTCTAAGTGTTTGTCTTTCCAAACATCTGATGTGATTTCCAGATGTTTAGTAAAATATTTTCAAATGTTTAGTGTGAATTCCAGATATTTGAACCTTTAAATGTTTGATGTGACTTACAAGTATTTGTCTTTTCGAGCGTCTGATGTGATTTCCAGATGTTTAGAATTTGTAAGTACTTGATGCAATTTTCAGATGCTTGGGATTTGATGAGAGTTCCAAATCCCTAAAGACTTTGAGCCTTTCAATTATCTAAAGAGATTTCCAGATGTTTGTCAAGTCTCATAGGAATCATTTCACACCTAATAATAATTTTCTAAATCTCCAGATAAGTATGATAGGTACGTGTTCTTCTTTGCATTTGCATTTCATTGGGCGTGGACACATTGAGATCTACGTTATTAACCAAATCATTGCATTTACATGGCATTCTTTATTGCATGACCTTGCATTTATTTGAGTCCATTTCTTTAAAAAAAAAAAAGTCATTGACATTTGCATATTCATATTCATTTTGCATAATTTAAATTTAGGTGTCATTTATCTTTGAAAGAAACCTCTGAGCTTTCCTTCAAAGAGGGGCAACTGTTGACACCTAATTTAAATTTAATTTTTAGAAATAAAAGATAATATTTGATTAGAGGGAAATTTTGAAAAAAAAAATTGAATTCAAAAGAATTCAACAGTCAGATTTTGGAGCCACTTCTTTGTTGAAGAAGTTGAGTGAATATCGCCGGATCTTCAACAATTTCAAGTCTTTCCTCTATAAAAAGCAAGGCGAGGTTTCGGATCCAAAGGGGGGCTTCTTTTTGTCAAAAAATTGAAAAGTCAAAAAAAAAAAAGAGAAAGCGAGGAAGAGCTTCCGATAGAAAGGGAAAAGCCTAGAGAAAAAGTCATAAAGTTTTCTTCCCTTTTTGGCTGAAATGCAAGACATGAGTTCGGAAAACACGAGAGAGAGAGACAGTGAGTGAGACGTGTGAGGGAAAGAGAGAAAAAAAAAAAGGAAGGAAGCAAAATAGGGCTAGGGGTACAGGTGTCCTCTTCCTCCCGATGTTGCCCCATGTTTGCGTTGGTCCTGTGCCCGCGCCGATCACAATGCCGACACCACAACGCCAGCCACCGCCGCGTCTCGCCACCTCGCTGCTTTGCTCGCCTCTGCCACCACTGCTCCGTCAATCACGCCGTTACTTCCAGCCCCGCCATCGACGCCTGCAGCAACTCCCTCCGCTTCGCCCGCAACTTGCCGGTTCGCAATTCAGCCGGTCACCCGTGCCTCCGTGCACCCGCACCCGCAAGCCTCGCCGCGCAGCAACCTGCGACCCGCAACAACTCTCGCACACCACCCAACGATCCCCCGCGATGATACAGCAACCCGAGGACCCGCGCCGACCATCACAACCTGTTGCTGCCTAGCGCGACACTAGAGCTCCAAAGCCCGCCGCTCCTGACCTCGCCACACCACCATCTCGCACCGCCCGTCGCCGCTCGTCTCCCTCTGCCTGAGCCCACTTTTAGTCGCACGCCTGCACTTCCACCCAGCAACACCGATGCCGCGAGCACCCAAATCCGACGCCACCTCTCAAGCTTTTGTAGCACCGCCGCTCGGAGCCCGATGCCGCCGCGACCTATTGCTGCCCAGCCCTCGCCGGAGCTCCGAAGCCCGCCACTCCTAACCTCGCCGCGCCATCACACCGCCTCTGCTTGCGATCTGCTTCCCCGTCGACGCCACTGTCCTCTCTTGAGCCTTAGGTGGTTTATTTATTTATTATTTTTTATTTGTTTATATTTTAAGTTTTGTTATTATTATTTAAGTTAGAACATGGTATATTTATGTTAATTATTTGTATTGTTTAGACATTATCCTTAAGGCTTTGTCCAAGATTTTTGTAATTATTAATTTGATCCGAGAGACATCGGATCATTTTTTAATTATATTAATTTTTGGGCTTTTTGGTAAAATTTTAATTGTTAAATCATTATAATTATTAATTTGATCCATAAGACTTCGGATCGGATTTTTAATTATTTTGAACTCTTTGTCGTGATAATTAGGGTTAGGATAATCATTAATTTGACATGTGAGACAACAGGTTATTTTTCAATTATTTTAATCATTTATTTTGTTGATAGTTTAGATTTAATAATTACTTATCTTTTAAAAAAAACTAAAAATCAAACAAATCAAAATCTTGCATTAGAGCATGTATGTTTATTTAATTAGAATTTTTTATTAGTAAAATTATATCATATCTAGAATTTAGGTACTTAGGTCCATACACATTTCATATTAAAGCAACACGCCTAGATATTTTTAGATTAAGTCAATTTTCATTTAGTAAAACAAAAGAGGAACAAAAAATGTTATGCATGCCATATGAGTTATAGTTTAATTGTTTTTTTTTAAAAAAAAAAGGAAAATGCTAAAAGATGATCATTGCACCATTAAGTTACTTTCTTTTCAATAAAAACATTATGTCATTAAAAAACAAAAAACAAAAAAAAGATCATTTCCTTGGTTAGTTAATAGGTTAATTCATAATTAATCTCATATCATCATTATTTAGCATAGGTTGCATATATGCATTAAAATGAATCATCATAAATAAAAAAAATCATAAAAGAGCATACATGTAGAAATACCATGTCATTCATCACATATCACGTAGCACATGCATATTTAGGATTATATAAATTAGATTGCATATATATAGTGATAAGTTTAAGTCATACCATATGAATTGCATCTCGCATGTCATCAAAATAAATTCATGCATATTAAGTTAAATTAAGATTGCATATAATTAACATTTTTAAAAGAAAAAGAAAAATTAGGTGTCATGTCATTTAAAAATCATGTTTAGGACATACATTTTTATTAGCGTTTTTTTTATTCGAATGTTATTTTATTGATTGTGCACCCACATGACCACCATTTGCATGTTAGTAGCTTAAGTTTAAATTAATCAACATTGCCTGCAAAATATTTTTAAAATTAAAATAAAAAGGTACCGAAAGGCGTTAGACTAATCTAGCGTAACCATATCCCCAGACCTACTGAATCTCTAGTTCGCAATAGTAAAGTATTCTCCCATACTTTACTTGGGTTTCTAACCAGTCCTAATTGGTTAGTAGCGGCTCCAAATTGAGTATAATTGCATGTTTGAATAAATTAATTTCTTAACATCAAGTCGCGATTGGTAGGACTTGGGAGGGTCTGTGCCAAGTCTTCGAACTTAGTAATCCATTAGCCCTTTCGAATAATTCACCTTCAAAAAATTCGAGAAGGTCGCGACATTTGCTAAGAAACTTGTTGAGGGAATATAAACAAAATCAAAATTAAAATCAATTTCTAACCATAAATTGATCTCTGGAATAGAATGGTTATTATACGCGCCCTTAGTCCTACATCGGGTGGAAGAAGAAACTAATAAGTATGCTTCCTCTTTTAGTAGCGAGGAACAAAAAGAGCTTTGGTAGTCTCTTGGCCACATGTGAGGTTGCTATCTCAATTGCAATTTTTTTATTCCATAAAGAATTAGTTTAAATTTAATTTACATTTATGTGTTTAAGAAATAAAATTAAAAACTTAAAGATTAATAACCAGTCCAGTCCGGTTTGTTGATTCTATTCCTGGAATTGGGAACCGGACCGAAAATCACCGGTTCCAATTTAATGGAACCAGGAACTGGACCGAAGCCCCTTGGGATTGAATCAAACCAGCTGGTTCAATCCAGTTCAAGTGGTTCCTTTTACCCACCCCTAATGAGGATACATGGGCTACCTTACATGCCATGTTGACATATAAATTTTGGTCATTTCATGTAATCATTAATTGCACAAAAAAGGTAAGGAAACCCCTAAATGAAAGATCATTTGCATTTGTATTTCATTTAGGTCATGCATCGTGGCACCTGCCAATCGCATGGCCTCTCTATGATGGACATGTCACATGCTGGGCACATGTCTTGGTCAAAATTCCGCGACATCACCAGGGTCATGCATCCTTAGGATAGGAACTCCACATGTTTGGTTATATCATGCTCACAATTAACACACGCCTATTTGAACTTGGATGAGGACTTCGGTCCAAATTTGAACGGAATGGTGAAGATTGAGCTTTAGTTTTTAGGGAAAGATGTGATCTTATTAAGAAAACTCTTAGTAAATTTTGAAGTTCTCAAAACTGTTCATGAGATTTTAGTCAATTTGATAATGGTCTTAAAGCATGTTGATCCAAGAAATCAATCCAGTACAAACTACAAAGTCTACTTCCAACAAAACAAGCTTAGACTTAAATCCAAATCTTATATTGAAGTTAAAGACTGAGAGAATCACTCTCATTCCCATCCTCACACGAGTTCAAAATGTAGTTAGTTCAAAACATGTCCATAACAAGGCAAGTTCATAATGAAGACCATAATGTGACAAGTTCAAAAACAGATCAGTCCAGTTATATGACGGTTAATGATATGGTTTGGATTCCTCACCAAAAAAGATTTGATTCACTCAATCTCATTTGATTGGCAAATCAATCTCGAGACAAGTTCTTTCTAAATGGAGAAAATCTATTGATGGAAACAAAGACACTGATTATATATGCGATCAGAATATGTGGAGATTCTATCTTTGTCACTCAACAGTCACTAAATCTTTTTAATATAGATGTTTCCAACGGGTAAATTGGAAGATAGTCTTACTGAGATTGTCCAACGGCTAATTTGGAAGTGAAGAAGTATTTAAGGAGACCAAGGTGCCAAAAAGCATGTAAGAGACAAGATCGAGAATCTATAATTCCAAAGTTTGAGTAAACTTCGATCATACACTTATCTTTCTTGGGCTTAAAAGTTGGTGATCGTGAGAGAAGTATAGAAAATAATGTGATTTATTACTAAGTGCTTACACGCAATATTGTAATCTCTTGTCAATTATATAGTGAAATTCAACTAGTGGATTGTTAGTATGGGAGAATGGACATAGACTTGATCTAAACTAAATTACCATAAATTTTGTTTATAATTTCTCTCATCCCTAAACTCTTATTGTTTATTCCTATAATCTACTTCACACTCGCTAGGTGCTTCTAAAGTCTGTTCTACCACATAATAGATTCTAAATCTTGTTCTAGAATATGACCTCTATTCAGGCTTTAATCTTGACTCATTTCATTTCGGTTTAAATTATCAAAATTTTATAGAATTACCTATTCAGCCCCTCTAGGTGATGCTTACTAGTTATCTCAATCCTGAGGTTAGGAGTTTGCAAAACAAAGGTTGTTAGTAAATAAAAAATCGGACTTTTTTGTAACAACTTCACGGCCACATCTTTATTTTTCCAAAGTCGAGTGTTAGTGCTTATAAATACGGGAGTACTCATCACACGAGTGGAGGATGCAAGAGAGACAGAGAAGAGAAGTGGGCTTTTTTCACGAGAAAGAGGAGAGAGAGGGATACAGTTCGCAAAAGGGGGAGATACACCAAGAGGATTCGTTAAAAAAGAGGGTTGCACACTAGGGCTATCAAAATCGAACAGAAAAACCAAACCGAAATTTCGTACATTTTTAATACAGATAACCAAAAAATAATTTTCTTTTTTCTGGTTTGGTTTGATTCAATTAACCGAGTCGAACCGAAATTCTCAACAAAACTTTAATGTCCAACTTAAAATCTCTCTTTTTTCCAATCTGGTTCGGTTCCAATTAGCAAGGCAAAAATAGGAAAATCAAAAGACCAAAAATCGAACCGAACTAATCTGAACAAGGCTTTCGATTCGATTTTTTTCATTCCATGTCAGATTCGGTTCGGGTCAAATTCACACCCTATTATTCGGTTCGGTTTGGTTTAATTTGGTTTTCTTGAAATCCAAACCAAATCAAATTGTCGATGCCCCTATGAACACAATGCAAAAGGGGACGGCCATACATTGAGAGAGAGAGGACATTGTGAACACTCAGAAAGAGATGTGAAGATCCGATCACTCTTACCTGCAGCAGTGTGTCCCTGTTGCTGTGACCGTGCGATTTCATCCCGCAGCTGAGATTGTGCCTCATTTTTTCAGTGTTCACTGTTCTAACCGAGCGAGCCCCGGACAATGACGTACTTGTTCACTGCTGCTGCATCACCATCCCTGTTCACTGCGGCTGCGTCGCAGATGATTATAGCATGGACCGGGATAATTTAGAATACTACCAGGGACTCTATTTCCAGGTAGAAGATTATAGCATGGAATGTGGTAATGACGATAGTGATGAACTTATAGCAAATGCTCTTCAAGAGGAACTTTGTCAGCTCGCTACTACATAAGCAGATCAATCTGTGCATGAAGAATCGGAAAAGTTGCAATCATCTTTCTTCTTACCCGATTGGCCTGAACAATCTATTCAAAACTATGCTTCAGGTCTTTCTTAAGCATGAAAACAGCTTGAACCTTTGCGATACCATATTAAGGTATACACTTTTATGTTTCAAGTTGTCTGTTAACTAGTCGTCCATTGCGGGAAAGCAGAAGCTATCTTACATTCCAGTTCATGTCCTAGCCCTGATGAAGAAGGCAAAGCCACAGTTGATGATCATTGTCTGCCGCACTGGCCATATTTCTTAGAGCTGCCAGATGAGTATGCCTATGACGGCGAACTGGGAAGGAGGTTAAATCAAATGATTTGTGTTCCGGTGACTTTAGCATTCATCAAAGAAATGTTTAACCATCTTAAGTTGCCGCAACAGCAAGCCTTTTCTCGCCTTTGATTAATTGCAATTGCTATATTTCCTTTTTGCTTTCACGGTGTGAGCGAGTTATCACCCTATCATCTAGGGAATGTTTAATCTTTTAAGAACCAATGGGAGTGAACCTCTTGTTTTGAGTAGTGGAATTTGGTATGCACAATGTTTCCAAGCGCAAGAGTTGTTAAATATCACTTATAAGAGTTACTATTATGATGAATTGAAATGATCAAAATGAATTTTAATCTATGTCTCAATCTCCTAATGGACTATTAGAAAGCTCACTCTGTATTTGTCAGGCCGGCTTGATTCCTCTTTTTCTTCAAACCGTTTTTCTATTTTTTTCCTCCTTCAATTAATGTTTTCTGACAACAGAATTGATCCTAGAACATTAGGATGGAAGATTGGTACGATGGCTAAACGATGAAAGGTGATGTGAGCACATGAAAATATTTCTCGGACTCGAATGTAACCGATTCAGCTCAGCAGGAGATTTATCTAAATCCATATGCTCATGAAACCCATTACCTATTGACATTGTCATGTAGTCTTAGGTTTTTCTCGATTGGACCACGGCGGATCATTTAGACTAATGGGATCCTGGTTCTTTGCTGTTGTTCATGTTCAGTCAAATTACACCACAAATCCGGACGTAATTTCTTTGCAGCTGTTCTTGAGCTTTGTGCAGGTGCTGTCATTTGCGACAGCAAGCCATCTAATCAAATACCGACAAGCATTTACTATCATATTATTCTATTGACATCTAAGTTTTAACTAAATACCGAAGGTTAAATTGCATGAAAAATTAGCAATGGACTCACGCACCTAACAAAAAAGGATTTTCACATCTCATAGGTATTAATATTATTTGCATCTACTAAGTTTTATTTTCAGTTTATTTTCTCTTATTTTACTGTATTTGGGAAAAATATAAAATTTTAAAAAATTATTAATTAATTTCATTAAAAAAAAAAAGGAAAAGGGCTCGGAGAGCTGCGCCAATTTTTTTTTTCCCACGCACTGGCCTGGGCCCATTCCACCTATTCTTTTTCTTGGCCCGGCCCTCTCTCCCTTGTCTTCTTCCTCCCTTCCTTCTTCCTCCCTTCCTTCCTCTGCAGCCCACACGCGCAGGACGCCCCGCCGAAGGAGACTAGCGTTAGCCGGCGACGGATGAGACAGCAGAGCAGAGGACTTCAATGCACCGTAGGCCCGGCCAAGGTAGAGAGGCCTACGCGGAGGTGACGAGCTCGAGGTGACCGCGGTTCGGCCGAGGGCGAGGCCGGTCGGTGCGCCAGGACCGGCGGCCGAGCTACCTCCGTCGACCGGCCTCCTCGGCCTATAAACAGGGCCTCTGGGGCGCGGGTTCAAGCAGAATGAGAGAGCACCGGGAGGGGTGAGACGGAGAGACAAATCTGGGGCATTTTGGGGAGGAAAATCGGGAGAAAGGGGGGGTTCAGTTCGAGAGGAGTCGAGAGAGAGAAGGCGGAGAGAGAACGAGCGAGATCGCGTGCAACGCCTGTTGCTTGGCCCGACGCTGCTGCCGCCGTTCAGCCACCGACGACGCCGCCTGCACGCGTCGCTCCTGTCGTCGCTCGATTCCGTAGACGTCGCCCCTCTGTTCCGCGACGAACCAGCCGCTCACTAATCTCGGCCGAGCCTCCCACCGTCGAACCCGCCGTCACTCCGCCGTCGCCCGCCACTCCGCATCGCGTCTGTTGGTCCCTCGATGACGAGCTGCACCGCCGAACCCCTTGCTTAGCCGCTGACCCACTGCGTATGAAATTACTGAAAGGAAAAAAAAAAAAAAAAGCTTAAAAAAAAGTTTTGAGTGATTTTCCCTTAAAGCATGTGAAATTCCTGAAAGGAAAAAAAAAAAAAAAGTTGTGCTCAAATCCGGAAGTACTCACTAAAATTGTTGTTTGCACATTTTCGTTGCTTAGGTGAGTTGTGCCAAAAATATCTTAGTAATCAAGAATATTGAGTCCGAGATTTGATTTTCCATCTTAGGTCATGGTGTACATTCGTTTTATAGGTGTGATTATATTGTTTGTGTTGATTTTTAATAAGCTTAACATGTTATAATAAAAATACAAAAATATCATATTGCATGCTAGGATAGTTCAGCCTCCAACTTAGAATAGCATATTTAGGATCTCATAGTATGAAAATTAGCTTTCTAATCCAAAATACTAATTAATTTAATTTATTCTGTGAAATAGATCAGATAATTTTATGATAGGATAATTCTTGTAGAAATAAAAAAGTAAAAACCACATGAGTATTTCATAATAGATGGCATTATTAACGACATGCCATTCATATTGCTTGTAATATACCATGTTATTCATATTGCTGCTGAAAGAGTATGAATTTGAGTTTAATCGCACATCATTAGTGTGGAGATTTGTATGATATTTATAATATGTATATGAGCAGGAAAAACACAATTAAAAAGATTTAACAAAAATAACAATCTACAATATCAGTAATAGCAATTTACAGTATCGATACGGTACAAATTGTGAAAAATTTGCAAATTGACACAAATCATGGAAGATCAGCTCAATCAATGGGATTGTCACAAATTGTAGGAGATTGCTATATCATGGGAGATTTGCTCTATTACACCCCATCAAGCAAAATGGTGGCGAAGTCACTATGAGCTTGTCGCGTGAAATAAGAAACCGAGATATGGATAGAGACTTTGTCATGATATCAGCCGTTTGAACTTGTATAGGAATGAAGCGAACTTCCAATTACTTCTTTTTAATTAAATCACGAACAAAATAATAGTATATTTCCATGTGCTTGGTTTGGGCATGAAAGATGGGATTGGCAGCTAAATAGATTGCCCCTACATTATCACGATGAACAAGTGGTGGCCGATGTAGAGTGTATCGAAGATCTCGAAAGAGTTGTAATAGCCATAATAATTCTGACGTTGCATTAGCCACCCCTTTTATTCCGATTCAATGCTAGATTAAGCGATGGTTTGTTGTTTTTTAGAACTCCAAGAAACCAAGTTGGGACCAAAATAAATGCAATATCTACTAGTAGATTTTCAGTCATTAGGGTAGCTAGCCCAATCAGCATCTGTAAAGGCAGTGGAGGTCAATTAGCAAATAGGTCACAAGGTAATGCCATAATGAATAGTAGCCTTGAGATAGCGCAAAATTCGTTTGACAATTGACGAATGATCTACAGTTGGACAATGCATAAATTGGCACACTTTATTGACGACAAAGGATGGGTCTGGCTTAGTAAGAGTGAGATATTGCAGTGCCCCAACCATACTTCAATAAGTGGAGACATCAGTGTCACGCCCCGCACCTCGAGCGTGCCAACATCCCACCATGGTCATGCAATTGCGACATTCCCAGGTAGTGTCGCCGACCCCATTTATTTATTATTGTGCAAGCGGAACGTATTATAAACCCCTGACAATGAAATACAGGATAGAAAAGCAGAAAGCAAACTCACAACATAACACTTAAACATAATTCAACAGAATTACAAACGGAGGTTTACGGCCAACAGTCTACAAAAGACTGGCTCTTAAAAAGAGGTTATCCTACGACCTACAAGTCGTACACGATCTCAAATCCTTATGGCTTCATCTCTGCAACTCCTCCAGGCCAACCAAAGCTATCTGGCCGCTCCGTCCACCAGGGACCTGAAATGGTTATTCAATAACCACTGAGACAACGTCTCAGCAAGTTCAACCCCCTAAACCCCTATTAGAAAGAAAATACGCCCCGGGTGACCTAGCTACATCACACAGAGGACTTACCTCGCCTCAATTCCTTCCTGCAAGTTAGCACAATTGTATCACACAATCTCAGGTAGTAATAATAATTCAAACAATTGGAACGCCATCACTTTCATATAATTCACGATCGCACTTAGCATGCATTCCAATTATTATTCATGCCACACGAGGGCATAGCCTTCTCACGAGTTGGCTATCTATTAACATTACGGCATTTCGAGAAGAATAAAGATCCGGTCGGTCCCGCCACTCTTTGCGACCAAGCCACGTCATTCTATCGACGGCATTTCTAGAAGAGTAAAGGTCCGGTCGGTCTCGCCACTCTGTGACCAAGCCACGTCATTCTATCGACGGCATTTCTAGAAGAATAAAGGTCCGGTCGGTCTCGCCACTATGCGACCAAGCCACGTCATTCTATCGACGGCATTTCTAGAAGAATAAAGGTCCGTCGGTCCCGCCACTACTTTTGCGACCCGAGCCACGTCACTCTCTTGACGGCATTTCTAGCGAGAATAAAGATCCGGTCGGCTTAGCCACTCTGCGACCCGAGCCTTTCAACTAGCACACGACAATTCGATACCGATCCTTGGATACTTTACATTTCACTCACATAATCCAATTACGATATTAGCCATTAACAATCCAATTTCAATGCCGAACTCGACACTTGGGATTTTATGAATAAAATCAATATTTATCACAATCCACACTCAATTTGCCACAATCAATCATCAAATTCAAATTCTAAATACACAAAGAGCGATCGGCACGAAATTCGAGAGTTTAGGGTCCCGACGAAATTTTCGAATTTTAATAAATAATAAAATTTATTCCGAAAATTAATATAATAATAATATCCCTATTTTTCACAATCCACTCTCAATTCATACTATCCAATCATCAATTTCGAAATCCGATTGCACAGCGGCGATCGGCACGACATTCGAGCAATCGGGGTCAAAAATAATTTTTCCGTTTTTTTAAATAAATAATAATATTTTAATAATTCCAGATTATAATATAATATTATAATTTCCAGAATTCGAAATCATTTAAATAATTCAAAAGAAAACCCCATTATGTCACATCAAGGCTTTATATTAAGTAAACTCTCTTAACCTTTAATTTAATCACACTTTAAGCTAATTAAACACATTAATATAATCCACACTTAAATTAATTAAACTAACCACCTAATCACAATTAACATAAACTAAGCACACCTAAAGCGTAATTAACCCTCTAAGCAAGGTTTAGTGAGTTAAACTCACCGGATTAGCGAGCCGAGCGGCTCAAAACGACGGAGACGGCGCGAGGATCGACTTTCCTCAAAGCGGGCCGAGCATCCGGGCTCGGGAAGGCGGCCGAAACGGGCCACGAAGGGGCTGCCATACCCATTTTCTGCAACCTCCGGTGGCTGCTGGACGGTGGCTAATCGGCGGCGGTTCGGCGGAGGAACGGCGGAGGATGGGCAGCAGCAGCTCAGGCGGGTTGAGGCGGCGGTGCACGGCGGCTCTCCGGCGACGAGGCGAGCTCCGTAGCTCGTGGAACTTGCGGACGAGGCGGGCGGAGGCGGTTGGGCGGAGCAGCGTGCGGACGCGGGCTGCGGCGAGCGGGCGGAGATGCGCGGGCGGCGCGGGCGGCGGCGGCGGCGACGGACGGGCGGGCGGCGGGCGGCCGGCGAGCCGGCTGGTCCGATCGAGCTTCCCCCTCTCTCCTCTTTCTCTCTCTCCCAAGGTTGAAGATGATGGGAGAGCCCCACTTTTTGAGAGCCAATCACCACTTGCCACTTGTCAAGCTCTCATTTGCTTGGCTTCAATCAGCATGACATCACCTGCATGATGTCATCTTCCACTATCTCCTCTCCCACAACATTATTCAATGGTTGCAATTCATTTTCCGCCGGTCCAAATCCTTGTACATTTAATTCAATCATTTCTCAATCAATTCCATCCATTGAAGCTCAATTAAATTAACCCAATGTCACCACGCTTCAATTCACATATTCACTTGACTATATAATCACTTTAAGTCCCAAAAGTACGACCAAAAGCGGCCTACTAATTTCTCGGGTTAAAATAGCCATTCTCGGATTTAATTTGCCAAAGAACTCTGATTGCACGAAAAATCTTCCAAAGATGATTCAATGATCCTGAAATGATTTGTGACACACCCAGACTTCCAATTTCTGAATTCGATCCCAATTCCACGGTTAATTTCACTTTGGCACGATATTAGCGCGGCCCAACCTACCGGGTAGCCTTTAGAAATTTTCATGCATTTGACCTGTGGTTGATCATTTCAAGCCACAATGTACATCTTTGAAACATTGGCGACTTTCGGTTATCGGGGTAATCTCAAGGTTTCAATTACGAACACAGGGTACCCAATCGATGGAAAAGTCGGTCCAGTGCCGATCGACAAGAATTATGTGATCTTGTGGAATCACCCACACCTGATCACATGCCTTTGTCGAGTCGACCTATTTCCGATCTCTAATCGATTTTAATTGTGCCGTAATGACCCTTGCAGATTAGCTCGGTCGAAAGGTCGCTTCCTGGTCAAATTCTCGAGTCCAATGCATTAGAAACTCTTAACGGCTTCACCCGATAGACTAGTTTTCATATGAGTGGTCCACTCAGGAAAATAACTATACGCGTGCCAACGAAATGCCCGTCTCAATTTATTGAAAACGAAGAATGGAAAATCGGGATGTCACAACTCTTCCCCTCTTATAAAAATTTCGTCCTTGAAATTTAAACATTTACCAATTCTTAAACAAAAAGGCGAGGGTAGTCTTCTCATATAATCTTCTCTTTCTCAAGTTGCTCCTTCTGAACCAATACTGCAAGATCACTGCTATCTTGCCCAAACCACTTCGAATTCAAAATACTAAACACCTGCCCACTTAAAATTCCAAAGGTCTTCAACACAAAATCTGCAAAGCTAAACTGACGATTTTAAGTAGTCTCTAAACTGTCTCTGATCATTACAACTGAATCACTGATTTCTGAACCAACTCTAGACTTGCGGTTTTCTGATCTCTGATCTCATCTCAATTGACTGAAATCCTGTACACTCTGCTCTACACTGACTAAAAAGAAATTATCTGACTGATCTGCTGAAACTGGGAACCTCTGGTCAAGATTTGATATAACTTTAACACTGATCACGGCAACTGCAATCACTGACTATTGTACTGACCCTGGCCCGTGATCTTTCTTTCCTTGACATCATCTCAGTAATCGAAATTACGCACTCTCTGTTATGCACTGCTCAAGAAAGAACCATTTGAAAGCTCTGCCAACTTGGAACATCTGATCTAGATTTGAAATACAATTCATCCTCGGCACTCCATTCCGGTGAATTAACTGATGCACACCCACACTTCGGTATACCCACTTTGTGACAAGATAGAACCTTCAATTTCTGAAATCGAACTTAGATTGGCGGTTAATTTCACTCCGACACACTTTTAGTGTGACCTAGACTACTGGGTAGTTTTCGGAGCCTTTTAGGACAAATGACCCGTGGTCGATTTTCTTCAAGCCACGATGAACCCACTTGACACATTGACGACTCTCGAGGGTCGTGAAAATCTCGATGATTCAAATACGAACACAGGATACGAAAACGACAATAAAATCAAATTAGTATCGGTCGATGAGAGTTTTCCAATTTAGTGGAGTCACCCACGATCGGTCATTCATCTCAGTCGAAGTGACCTATCTTTGATCTTAATTCGGTTTTTAACTGTGCCGTAATGATCTCTAAAGATGAGCACGGTCGAGAAGTCGATTCTTGGTCGAATTATCAAGTCTATTTGCCTTAAAGTCCTTAATAACTCACCCAGCTAGTCTAGTTATCTCGTAAGTGGCCAACTCAGAGAAAAACACTGTAATCGCGTCGATGAAATGCCCAATTTAACCAATCGAAATCAGAGTTTGAAAATTAGGATGTCACACGCTCAAAACAAGATCTATTCATACTGTACCAAAGTGGACCAACTCCATCTATCGATCGACTACTATCCTCAAATGGTATCAGTAATCCCCTGAATCCTTAGTAGGCTCGTCACAATGTTCCATTGTGATATAATTTCATTCTCACTTAGGACTCTCAGGTGATGGTAAAAGTCCTCCTGGTTTACATCACTGAACTTCCACTTACTGACATCTCTGATACTTGCAACTTGTTCAACGATATCTATCTTCATACCGATCTACCAATCTCGATGCTGTAGATTCTGACTCATCTTCGCACTGTCTAGACGACTCTAAAATTGCTATGATGAACTTCCCATAAGATCACAAACCTCGGTCGTGTCCTTGTCCTTTATGGAGAACCACTATTAGCTTTATAACATAGATTAAATCACTGGTAGCATTGGAGAGCTAATTGACTTGCACAACCACAAACCTAACAAATGAGTCGAGAATGAGAGGAACCTCCTTCATAAAAATTGCGACTCCTTGGCCGCGTCCTCAACCATTGGAGGGAGGATTAAGGACAACATATGATTTGACCGAAACATTCACAATTGGAGAAGACTCTAATTCAGTGGTGCTACTTTGAAGAATAACCTCCTGATTATAAAGCAGGCCGAGGAAGTCATCAAGAGGTAGTGGATTAAGACGAGATGTGACTGAGGTAATGAATGCATCATACTCCAAACCTAGGCTAGTGTGGATGCTGAGAACTAATTGAGAATTAGAGATGGGATAAGCAGCGGCAAAAAGTTGATCCACAATGTTCTTGGCTTTTTTAACAAAGGCTTCCATGGGAAGAGAGCCCTTCTTTAAAAATCAAAGCTGATACTCTAACTACATTATGTGAGCTTGAGATTGAGGAGCATAAAGTTTCTCAAGCAAGGTCCAGACATCATGAGAAGTCTCAAGACCGACAATGTGTGAGAAAACTAATTCAGTAAGAGTGGAGAGGATGCAATAGAGGATGAGTTGATCTTAATAATGCCATGCGGTATGATCCGGGTTGTCAGTCACAGTATTATTAGCATCAATGATGTGGGTGCCGGACAAAGATATAAGCCATCCACAAACCGAAGATACCCATGAAGACGAAATAAATGAATAAATTGTGCTCGCCACAGAAGGTAATTGTTGCGATTTAGCTTGATTTGGAGAACTTGAGATATATTGCCAAGAGCAAAGGGCAATTGGGAGGGGGATAACAAGGATGAAGAGTTAGCAATGGTGACAATAGTAATGGTGTTGGAGGATGTAGAAGAAGACATTATAGTAGAGAAGAGAAATGAGATGAAAAAAATAAAATTGCAAAGCTCTAATACCATGAAACTATGAATTTGAGTTTGATCGCACACCATTGGTGTGGAGAATTGTATTATATTTATAATATGTACATGAGCAGTAAAAACACAATTAAAAGATTTTACAAAGATAATAATCTACAGTATCAATTATAGCAATCTAGAGTATCTGTACAAATTGTGAAAGATTTGCTCTATCAATGATATTGACACAAATCGTGGAAAATCAGCTCAATCAAGGGATTGGCACAAATTGTAAAAAAATTGCTATATCATGAGAGATTTGCTCTATCAGCCGCTTCCTGGATGCCATGTCATATTGCCACTTCATGTCATATCATGTCACATGTTCATATATGCCATGTCATCCATGCCTTGTCATCCTTTACACATTATATAGTAAGTGCATATATAAGGTAATATAAATTAGATTGCATGCCATGTTGGATTAGTGCATCATTTTTGCCCATCACTAAAATTAGATCATGTTACATGTCATGTTAAACTTATGTTAAAGTTGCATATACTTTATTTTAATAAATAAATAAAAAAAGCCCAAAAAGAATTAGTTTGAATTACAAAATTATTTATAAATCATGTTTAGCTTAGACATTCATTTGTTTTTACTAACATCTTACAGAATAATCATTAGAATCAATAGGGCTTTGCTTTGCATCAAGATATTTCAATTAGTTGATATTTCTCTTCTTTTGTACTCTAGTCATGACATTCCCGAAGCAGGAGGAACAACCTAGAGGTTTGACTAATGGATTGTTCAGCTTATATTTAATTTGAGCTCTCCCAAGCCTACACAAATTCACAACTTTGGGTTTAAGTTATGAACATGGAGTCGTCACTAATCAATTTATGGTGGGTTGATTAAATACTCAATTAAAGTATTGGGAGAACTACTTTCAAAGATTATATGTATGTTGACTTGGTTACACTAATGCCCATTCAATACCTTTATTTTTATATATATAAAATGATAGGCGGTTTGGATTTATTTTATTACTCCTTAACGTGTGAGGTAACCCCACAAGTTCACAAATCATTGATTTAACATCCAATAAAGCAGTAAATAAATTGTAGGGCTTACTTCATGCAATGAAAATATTTGCAATGTTAGCGCAGAAGTCACGTCAACAGCCCTAGATATGATTTCTAATTAATAAGTAGTTACTCAAATTTGTTTTGAGGCTCTCACTTATTTTATTGCATATGTCATACCAAATGTCTATACTAACGTGGCACACTACATACTGTTAAATAAACCTAACATGCAAACTATGTCATGCGACATTACTTAAATGATTTGATTTGATAACCGGCAAAAATCAAATGAAATTATCCTAATATTTCACACATTTAAATGGCCCTAAACATGCAATAACTAAATGACGTGCGAGGAATAACATAATTCTACGTGATACATGCGTGATATTTTTATGTTTTCTTTTATTTTTAATTGAAATTCTAAATTAAAACTATCTAGCAATTAAACATGCAATTTTAATTAAGGAAAATGAAATCTAACAACCTAAAGCAATGTTTTTGGTTTTTTTTTTTTTTTTGAAATTCGGAATAAATAAAATACATAATCTAAACATGTAGTCCAGCTTAAAACATGTAAAACTTTACCAAGAATCAAATCCAATTCAAATATATTTTTTGGCTTTTTTTGAAGGAAATTAATTAAACAATATATAGATATTTAATTAAATAATGCAATATACAATATTATGTTATCTATATCAATAAGAACACAAAATAATCTAACGATCATATCCAAGTGGTTAATATTGATTGAAAGTTATCCATTCAAATTTGGAAACAAGTAAATTAACTATCATATCCGAATAGCTGTGAATAGGATGGAAGATTTTCCGCATCCCGGTATCGTATCTCATAGTTAGAAATCCAACAACAATCTAGATACATTGTTAAGTTATGAAAGTTTCCTAACTTTGGGGGTTATTTTAGAATTTTGTGGATATTACCATCTTTAAGTAAATATCTAATAGAATATTTTAGTACCAATAGAATATTTTTAATATCTAAAATGATATATTGGAATATACCAAATTATTCAAATAAGGCTGAGAAATATGCGGAATATACATCACCCGAGTGGATGGTGCTGAGCTTCTCCCCCTAACAGGGAGTTCGATTCCCGAGCATCGCAAGGTTGACTTACCCGGGCACAAGGGGTAGTGGTGACTTACATGCTAATTAGAATGCAACACAATTGGACTGGGTTCGCAACTGGCTCCTCGATAGTGAACAGCAAGCGGCGGTGATATGGCTCACGGTGAAGGACCTACAAAATAGAAACCTCTGAAGGTTGGCTTGGTTCGGGCGCTTGGGCGTGAGCTCGACATGGCCAGCTCACGTCGGGGAGGCCCCACGGCGAGAGACTCATGTAATGATGGTGCCCGCCCCCCAGTACGATTTCCTGGTTCCGGGAGGATTTGGCAACGACAACGACAGGTGCAAAACAAAAGCAAGAGCAAACAGCGTGGGGCTTGCAAATTGGTGCTCGGGAGTAGACCACGACCAAGAGCGCAACGAGTCACGGCTTGGCTTGGAACGGGGATTGCTTTTCCTCCTCAAGGCCACCTGCTGATCTCACAAAAGACCCTCCTTTTCAAGCGGTGATCAGTCCTCCTTCACCAGATTTTCACCACTTGGCCCTCTCTCCATGTCATTCCTTTTGACTTTCCTCCCCGAGCAGGTGCTGGAACTCAGGCTCTCGGATGTCTCGTTAGTGTTAATGGAGACCGGACTGGATGGTGTCGCGGCAGACAACAGCGGTGGAAAAACAGCGAAGACATGACGGCGAACAGCAACGATGCAGTAGCGAGCAAGTACGTCATCACGCGGGTTCGGATTGAAGCAGCAGCAGCAGCAGCCTCAGTCGATGGGTAACGCGAGGTGGCTCGATGGACAGCAGTAGCAACCACCACGAAGGGGGCAGCAGCGGCCACAGAGTGGAGGACTCGCGAGGCAGGGGGGTCTCCGCAATTCGGCTAAGAGAGTACCCTTCTCTCTCTTTTCTCTCCCTCTTGTGTGTCTCTTTATTGTGTGCTTTGAGATTCTCAATTGCCCCCCTCTAATTTGTGAGGCATATAGTGCAAATCTAAGGCTTTGTTCGGTTCATGGAAAATGACTTTTAGAAAAATGTTTTCTGAATTTTCTAATGTTCGTTTCATGGAAAATAAACTAATCAAAGAAAATGTTTTTCATTAATCGAAAAAACAACATTTAAAAGTGAGGAAAATGTCTTCTACTTTTCAAAAGTGGAAAACATTTTCCATAACTTCTTCCACCTTACATCTTTTCACCAAACACATTTTCGTTTTATTTTTATGCCTTCTTTTTTTTTTTTTCTTTTTAAAACAATCGAGTTTTTAATTTTTTTTCCCTTTTCATTTTTTTTTTTTTTTTTTCTTTCCTTTTCATCTTCTTCCTTGGCCTTGGCCGGCCATCGTCGGTTGTTGGCCATGGCGGCGGCCAGCCGCAAGCCAACTCGAGCCTCACCAGCCTCGCTGGCCTGGGGCGAAGCTCAAGCCTCGCCAGATTCAGCAAGTTGGACGAGGCTCGGACCTCGCCCGAGTTCGCTAGAGGTTCACTGAGCTCCGTGAGCCGCGAGCTCACTAGATCTAGCAACCGCATCTTGGTCAACTGCTGGGCAGCCAGCCACCGTCAAGCATGTGGCTGTGGAGGAAGCAAGCGGAAGAAGGAGGAGGAAGGAGGAAGAAAAAAAAAAAAACAATAATAAAAATTTTTCATTTTTTAAAATATAAATAATTGAAAAATTATTTTAAAAAAATATAAAAATAATTTTTTGGTCAATTAAAAATATTTAAATTCAACTTTTTGATAATTTTTCCCAAACAATTAAATTAACGGTGGAAAATATTTTCCATTCAAAGTTCGAGTTTCAACCGAACACCAAAAATATATAGTCATTTTTCAAGAAAATAATCTTCTAGAAAATATTTTCCAAAAACATGATATTTTCTGCGAAACAACGGACCCTAAGTTTAAATTTAATCTCATGGGCTTAATTTAGACCTTTTCCATGTAATTGGCTGAATTAAGCTTAAGACCTATCTATTTGAATTAATAATTAATTCCCACGAGGTGAAACTAAATTAAATTAACCTCAATTTAGCCCATCTTCCCATGCAAATTTTGCCCACTTGATCCCCCAATACTAGCCGAATTTTGTCCTGCTATGTGGGCTCAATTCGTTCGATTTTAAGTGTATGACCATGCACTACCGGTCCAATGTTAATGCAATAAATGAAAATATAAACTAAATAACAAATGCTCATAAAACTATATGCTATCAATTTAATTCTAATGTTTTTGTTTAGATGTTAAAAATTAATTCCTGATTTTCTACATAATAAATGAATAATCGGGCTGCCAAAATTTAAGTGTCAACAAAACTATTATTCAAAAATAATTTGAACATAGGTAAGAGTGAAAAGAATCACCTACTAGTTTTTGTACACATTTTGTTTAATTATAACATTAATATGTATCATTACATTGTGATCCATGTATTTTAATTGCTCAACTTTCATTTTATTTGGTAAATCTAGTAGTCCGATAATCATTAATTTTTATGTCATCATTGTATGATGTTTTAAAAGACAGTTTCAAAAGAAATTTAAAATATGACAAAATTAAGCACATAAAAATGCATGTGCAAATTTGTCCAAGCATGCACAAAAAAAAGGATCTTCAAGTCAATTGTGCCCCTTTGGTTCTTGTAGATATGCTTTTAAAGTCTAAATGCCTTCCTTACAACGATCTTCAAATCCCCAACGAGACTTGTAGATATGCTTTCAAAGTCGAATGTACCTCTTCAACTCTTAAAGTAATACGATCCCCAAAATGCATGTGTATATCCGTCCAAGAAGGCACAGAAAGCTTTTTGAAAGTAAACCATGTATTTTTAATGTAATTAAGAACCAATGAATTTTTCTTACAATCTTTGAGTAAGTTCTCGTAAATTTGTATTGAAAATTGAAATCGAAATCGAATAATACACAATCATGAAGGTAATATATGGGAATAAAGTAAACATTTTGCAAATATAAATAATATTTCTTTACTCTAATATATGATTGATGCTTGCAATAATGGAGAATAAGTTCAAGGGAAAAAAGCATAGAAGAAGCATTGAAATATAGGGCCTGCATTACAACAATGGAGAATAAGTTTAGGAAAAAAAACATAAAAGAAGCGTTAAAATATAATGGGTGTGTGAGAAAAAGGTGAAAAAAGGTTATTCGAAAAAGATGTAGGTAGTTTTGTCTTTTTGAAAATTGAAACAAAAAGAAAATGAGGAAAAAATGTAAGAAATAATCTTATATCAATAATGGGACTCGCAAGGAATAACATAATCAAATCAATGTGATAAGAAATTCAGGAGCCAATAAGGGATGGAAATAGCACAAGCCTATCTATATGTAATTTAACTAATACGTTAATTTTCCATGTAATGAATGATTAAAATTTAAAATCATCAAAATTTAGATGTCAATAAAAAAAAAAAATAAAAACCTCAAATAAAAAAAAAAAACATTTGCAACGTAAGGAAATGATTTTCTTAAAAGTATATTTAAAGTCATATGCACTAACGGATCTTCTACCCTCTTGTTTAGGTTGGTTTTGTTTCTCTTTGATCGTTTGCTTCCTCTCACGGATTGGTGATGTAAAATCGATAAAATTAAGAACAAAATGGGGGGTTATCTTGTCTTTTGTTGCTGACTTGAACTTGCCCTTTCGATTTGAATCGATGGCTGCGAGGATCAAGGTGCACGAGTTGAGGCAGAAGTCGAAGACTGACCTTCTGACCCAGCTGAAGGAACTCAAGGTTGAGCTCGCCCTCTTCCGCCTCGCCAAGGTCATCGGTGGTGCCCCAAACAAGCTCTCCAAGATGTACGTCGTTGTTCTTACTTGATTTTCGTGATTTCGATGGTCTACATTGGAGCTTTTTTATGTTTTTGGTAGATGGTAATGTTGGGTTTGGGATGACCATGAGCTTTGGTTATGGTGGTTAAATTGGGTTTTCGGCACATACTAGATTTCTTGTTTATGGAAGTTAGTCAAAGTATGCTGTATTTGTTGCTGTTTATATGATGGATGATCAATGTTTTGGCGATGGGTTGATCTGGCGATGGGTAATGCAAAGAGCTGGCTTTTTGCAAGTAACTTACTGAAATTTCTTGGTGCAGTTATTTTGGGTATAATTCTTATCGAAATAACAATTTTATTAAATTAACAAAATTGAAATTATATTTCAATATAAATAATATTTGAATTCTAATTTAAAGATAAAAAACAAAAAAAACTAAGTTATTTATAATTAATCTTATTTTAATTTATATATTCAACTTTAATTCTATCTTATAATAAACATTCAATCTATAAATTAAATATTTATATTTATTATATATTTTAGGTATTTTTGTAATTTAGGTATGTTAGTACAATTTACTATTTGATAAAATTTTATAAAAGAATGATGAAAGGAGAAAAAAAATATAAAAAAGGAAAAATAAATAAAAGAACCCTAGGCCAAAAATTTTCAGCTTTGTAACTAATTTATAATCAAATTCATTTAATATAATTTTTTTTTATAATATGATTTTTACATTTATATAAAAAAAAGGTTATATAATCATTGCTTTTTTTTGTAATTTTAAAAATACTAAAACTAAAAACTTAATTTGGTCACACCAAATGGTTTTTTAAATATATTTTTAAAACAAATCGCTAATTTTTAGTTATAATTTATTCAATCCTATCCCATTAAAAATCACTTTACCTAAAATATTTGTATTTGTCATATAAGGCGTTTTTCGAGGACAAATATATCCTGGCGTGACAAAGTCGAGGTGAATTTCCTTTTCTTTCTCCAAGTTTTTGAGTACCCACCATTCGTCCGCATACAATTCAAATGGATTTCACAAAAATTTTAAGAGCGCTTTTAAAACCACATCGGATCATAAATTAGTCGTCGGATCCGGTCATAATGGCCCACGACCCGATTTCACATCCAATTTGCCAAATCGGGTCATCCGCCCGTCTCAACTTTCAAGCGTATTGCCGCACGGAGAGAGAGAGAGAGAGAGAGAGAGGATGCAGAAGCGAGACCAGAGCAAGTCCGGCGGCTCCGGCGGCGGCTCCGCCCAGACGCCGGCGAAGAGGGGCCGCCCCTTCGGCAGCGGGGGCAGCAACTCCGCCTCCATGGCGGCCGCCGGTGCCGACGCGGCCTCCCCGTCCTCCTTCCTGGGGCCGTCTCTGCAGGTGCACACCTCCTTCGCAGGTCAGTTTCCGGAAACCCTAGCCTCCGTCTCGGCTTAGAATGACAGTACTAGCACGGCCTCGAGTAATTCAAACCGTCGGTAATGGTGAATTCGTGATCTCTGGCATATTGTCCCCTTGGATGGTCTTTGACCCGTCGTTTATTTTTCGTCATTGACAGTCAAGTGGGAAGCACAGGATGTTGTTGAATGTGTAGCTGTTCCCTTTACGTCTGAGAGAGATTTCTCGTGTGAAGCTGGGTAGTTTTAGCTTTTTCTTGTGCTGACGATTGGCTGTAATTGGTTCCTGTTAGATCAAAACAACAAAAGAATAGTGCTGGCGCTTCAGAGCGGGTTGAAGAGCGAGTTGACATGGGCGCTCAACACTCTCACATTGCTCTCGTTCAAGGAAAAGGAGGACGTGCGCAAAGATGCCACCCCTCTTGCCAAAATTCCCGGCTTGCTCGATGCTCTTCTCCAAGTTGTATGTCTTACCCATTTTCGCGTTTCTTTCTCCTCTTCGTTTTTCATTCGTGTTCATTTAATTGGTTTACAGAGCTTTCCTCTTGATTGACCAACTTTTTCCCGCACCATTGATGTTGACTAAAGGAATGCTTTTTGTTGTGCAAAACAGATAGATGATTGGCGTGACATAGCTCTTCCGAAGGAACTTGCTAGGACACCGAGGGTCAGAACATTGGGTTCAAATTCTGTCGTAACAGGGTTCGGGAATGGATATTATGCTTTAGGCTCTGCTGGGTAATTTCAATCATGCTAACCTTTTTGTTCCTGTGTGTGTTAACAACTTCTACAATGGAAAGCTTTGTGATTGTAATGGTAATGTGTAGATGTTCTTATTGGCAGATTGGGTTCTGGTGCTCCCATGACAGAAGCTTCTTTGCAGAAAAATCTGACTAGACCTCGTCCTTCCGAGTGGTGGTCTGATGAAGATGGTCTATTTAATCTGGATGATGAAGGGCGAGCAGAAAAGCAACAATGTGCTGTTGCTGCTTCAAATGTTATTCGCAATTTCTCTTTCATGCCAGAAAATGAAGTCATCATGGCACAACACAGGCATTGCTTGGAAACAGCATTCCAGTGCTTAGAGGACCGTGACACAGGTGTGTTCTGTCGCTGATATAAGTGGGATGCTCTGTTTTTATGTTTTCTGGCATTACTCTGTTGGAAAGTAATTCTTGAGAGTGGAACTTTTCTTTCCTGTAGTAGACTGTAATTCCAAAAGCACTGTCTGGTTTAGTTGGGAGGGCCCGGTTTGGTTTTGTCAGGATGGGAAAATTAGAATGAACACTGAGTATTCAGGATGGGTATAAATATATGAATAAAATTTTCCAAAGAAAAGAAAGTGAAAATAAGAAGAAGAAGAGATATCATGTCATAATTCTTGATTTAGTTGTTGCCATGCAGTAAAAGTTCCTCCTTTATGGGATTATTTTTTGGTAATCCATACCCATTACTTTTCTCACATGTGGATTGTATTTGTCTAAGATATTCTTTCAGATGCAATTTCAATATTTTCATCAGTACTAGGATTGTCTTGTTAAGTTTCCTTAAGATATTACTGTTAACAAGGTTCATAGTGATTCTACTGTCTTCTATTAGAATTATAAAATGGCATGATTGTGTAATAGTATTGTCTAGGCTCTATTTTTTGGTGTTACCTTGGATATGTTGACAGTAGACCCAGCTACTATTTTCATGGAATGTTTTCTAGTGTATGATGGATATCAAGTAGCAGGTCTAGGTGCATAAGGATCATCGGATAGTCTTGATTTTTATATTTTTGGCAATGAGAAAAGGATGTGTCAACCAGCAGCTCAGAGTTTCTCAACACGGAGAGTTTTGGAGTTCATGTGGGGAGATATTTTTAGTCTGCCAGCTTGCCCTTGGGTCATGTCTGTTTAAAATTCTGTGCAAAGGGAGGATTAGTGTTGATATGCATAAGCCATTTCTTGGTACCTTTTCATTTTTTTTTCTTTTGCTTTTTTGGGATTTTTGGCTGGAGGGTCAGGGCAAGTAGTTTTCATACGGATATGCTTTTAGACTGAAACTTGAGATGCTTATTTCATACAATTCAAGATCAGGTATTTTATTTACTGATTTCTTATGTGCTTTTTCCAGTAGATCTTTTCGTGATGTGAGATGGAAATTTCTGATCCATTCTTTTCAATTGAATATTCTAGATGTGACATTTGATCTTCCATTAGATTAAGGTGTTGAAGCGGGAGTAATACATAGGAATAGGATGGATTTCTGGCATTTGTTTGGCTATCATTTAAGAGTATTTAATTCAACATTCATCTAGAATTTGTATCTTGCTTTCTGTTTTTGATCCTTTTTTTTTTTTTGTAAAATAGTTTCATGATTCCAGCACAGCAACTAGCAGAGTTCCAGTTGCTAACTGATGCTAAGTGTAAGGTCCGATAGAAAGCATGATACAACTTACTCATGGTCGGAGCCATCTTTATTTCTCACTTTAAATTATAGGCTTGGTTTACTCTGTTTCAACCACAGGCACCATGCAATCCCCATAGTGTCTTTGAATATAGTTTGTATGTAAGTATGTACTTATGCATGCATCCATCTATTTATGTGTATATATTAGGCTCTTCCAGGAACAATTGCTAAGTCTCAGTTTTACTTGCATGTTTGGATTTATTTATCTCACAATGGACTTTTGGAGCATCTGATGTACACTATTGATGCTTGGGCCATTATAGAAGTTCCGTTGCGTGGCTGCTGATTGCTTTAGTACGATCTGGTAAAATGCGAAATGTGTGTCCTCTGAAGTTAAGGTCCAAATTTCTCTTGCCCTGACTAAGGGTGGAACCAGTTGGGATTATGATGTCAATCATTGTGGATACTTCTGAAATTATTGCGTCATCTCAATCATTGCAACACATGACCATGTGCAAGTATATGAGACAATGGCTTTTGTGAATATGTTGGAGCTGAAGGACTTGATGGATTGTTACATCCAAGTTCCTTTTATGCATAAGAAGTTTATATTTATACGTGCTAGCGTGTTTTGCTTTTAGTTGCCTTGTTTCCTATTGATCTCTCATCTTAACTCTTTAAAAAACTAGATTTGTTTTTGCATATTTCTCCTCCATTCTGTCATTTATTGTACTTATCTGTTTTAAAAACCTTAAGAACTTTACACTATGTGCAGAGGATGAAGAACTTGTCACCAATGCCCTTGAGACAATTGTGAATTTGGCTCCTTTGCTCGATCTTCGGATTTTTAGCTCAAATAAGCCTTCATTCATCAAAATAACGTGAGAGCACTTTTCCCAGCCTTTTCTTTCTATGTTATTTATGTAAATTTTGTTCAATTGTTTCTAATTTTGTTTTGTCAAACAGAGAAAAGCGTGCAGTTCAAGCCATTTTGGGGATGCTGGAATCTCCTGTCAGAGCTTGGCATTGTGGAGCTGCTGAACTGATTGGCCGTTTAATTATAAATCCCGATAATGAACCTTTTCTTCTTCCCTCTGTTCCTCAGGTTGCTGAGACTTTGTCTGCTCTATTCTTTACCTTATATTGTGATTATTTGTGCCTTATCTATATAGACCAAACTTTTTATCTGTTTGGAAATTAAACTTGCAGATACATAAGCGTATGGTGGATCTCATGAGCTTACCAACACATGATGCACAAGCAGCTGCTGTTGGTGCTCTGTATAATCTTGCTGAAGTTAATATGGACTGCAGATTGAAGCTTGCCGGTGAACGATGGTAAACATTATGTCTCCTTTCATGAGACACATCATAAAATCTTAATAATGGCACCTTACATCATCTATGCGGCTCTCAAAACGAATATAATCTACAGGGCCATTGATCGACTGCTTAAAGTGATAAAGACACCACATCCAGTGCCAGAGATTTGCAGGAAAGCTGCAATGATTCTGGAAAGCCTTGTGTCCGAGCCACAGAACAGGCCCCTACTACTAGCTTATGAGAATGCCTTTGCGGAGATACTTTTTTCAGATGCCAGGCATTCAGATACATTTGCAAGGATATTATATGAGCTTACGGCAAGACCAAACAACAAAATGGTGGCGGCTCGTGGAATATGGGGCATGTAAGTTTAACCCTCATTTTGCAGTATAGCAGTGTGGCTTGATGACGCGGCAGATAGGATAGTAAAGGCTAGGTATATGCTAGCTCGTCCGAGCTTTGGTTGTAGGTAAGCAGTAGCGCTTATATGATCGATATATTTTGATGCCGCATCCTTGGTTGCTTCACAATGCCCTTGCTAATGAGCACATGCTTTGTCTAGCGATATGCCATGCATTGAAGTCAGCTGAGTTCTCGTGTCTAATTGTCTACATTACTGGCTTTGTTCTGATGCCACATCCTTGGTTAATTCTCGTGTTTAGTTTCAGATATCTAATGTGTACGTGTATCTGCATGAGCACCTGCGGTGCCTAATCTTGATAAGACACTTTTCTTTGAGCAGCTATGTTGTCAAGCATAGTGAAGTCCTTATATCCCATACCGTTGCGGCTCATGGGAAATGAAGGCGGAAGCAGAATATTTTGTCCGGACTGGACCAAACATGAATCGAACAATTCGAGCCAAGCCCTAAATCACAGATTACAAAATAATCCCATTCAACACCCTATACAGGCTATACAACCTAGAATTTCGGAATTACACAAATTCAAGAATAAAGCATGTATCTTTTATCTTGACCAAGCATTGCGATCAAGAACAACGATACCAATTCGCAATCTGATCTACCAAGGCATTCTTTGGTACTACTTTCTCTTAGAAATTTGAGCTTTGGAAAGGAGTGCTGTAGCTTTTATACAGGGATTGATAAACATCTCGCAGTTGCTTTATCCAATGTGACAGCTTGAAAACATATATTACAAAAAATGTAAATCGTAACGCGTCATAACATGGACGGAATATTAGGTACCCAAATGGCATAAATTCAGCAAAATACTAGTTCATTTGCAACACGATACGTGCCTTTTTTCTGATCTTCCACGTCCCTCAATCTTCTCTATTTAGCACTTGTTTTTCTTCTTTCGGCTTGCGTGCATCATGGCTAGAGCCCAAGCCCGAGGGCAAGTCTCCTGGCTACTTTGGCCATGGAGCTCGACTTCAAACCCAGAGTTTGGGGT
Source organism: Eucalyptus decipiens (assembly GCA_014182575.1). Lineage (NCBI taxonomy): Eukaryota > Viridiplantae > Streptophyta > Magnoliopsida > Myrtales > Myrtaceae > Eucalyptus > Eucalyptus decipiens. The sequence continues at coordinate 43,194,366 of CM024616.1, read as the reverse complement.
AGCCTTGGGCGCTCTAGTTTCAAGCTCAGCCTCAAGCTCGTGGCAATGGCCACTTGAGCTTTGAGCTTGTGGTCATGGTGGCCCGACTTCGAACTTCCATCCATGGCTGCTAGAGTGGAACACTCGTGGACACAAATCGGGACTTGAGCCTAGAGCTCGAGGTCAAAGTAGTCAAGGTCGCTTGAGCACGAGCTCGCGTTGGTTGCCGTATTCAGAGTTTGCGACCTCGGTTACTCGAGATCGAGCTTTGTGACCATGGCAGCTGGGAGCCTCGGGCTCAAGCTCCACAGCCGCGGGGCAGGAGAAAAAAATACAAAAGAAAAAAGAAGCGAGTGTAGCAGAGGAGAGACGAGGACGAGAAGAGAGGTGCGAGAGCCGCAAGACGTTGAGGGTAGGGGAGGGAGGGGGAGGCCGCGACTGATGGTGGGCCCACGTGTAATACGTTTGGCGAAATGAATGGATTAATTTTTTGCTAAATTGACATCAGACTTGTACCTAATATTTTCTTTATAGTGTGGTGCCAAGGTCGTGGCGTAGCGGTCGCGGTAGGGGTACAAGATTTCGTAAAATGTGAGAAATTTGGCAAAGAGAATGAGAAAAGGCGGAGACAGAATAAAGACAAAGGCTAGGGTTTTCATAATTTTTTTAGGATGTTTTGCTGATAATTAATTGAAATTTCGTTACTGATTATGATTTTCTGGCCGATTGGTACCTTTGGACCACTTCGAAGATCCAATAGCTATTGATCCTTTGAGAAACGGTAAAATAATTTAGAAATTATAGAAGGCCTCCATGGACCAACATAGGACTTAAGGCATGTATTTTTGGCCTCGAAGATCCGGTGTGGTCAAAGAAGACTTCGATTCTTTGGAGGAGGTGTAACCTCGAAACCACTCGTGTAGCCTAACAAGACACTCAAACCTCAATCTAAACGAAAGCTCATTATGTCGGACCGAAGTTTTCTCACCAAACCATCCGTCCGCGCATACATTTTTCTCATTGAAAGTTGACCTATTTATCGGCAGATGAAATAAAATTAAGGGCTGAAGAAAATTCCAACCAAACACAACCACAGGTCCTTCTCTCCTCCCTCGGCCAAACCCCACCTACCCTCAATAGACGAACGGTCATTTTAGTAATGTCGAGATTCACAATGTTTCATGCATTTGATTAGCAATTTTCTTTGACAAAATTATTAAAAAATTCCTAAATTTATTATGCTGATGTCGGTTCAATCATAAATCTTTCAATTTGATTGATTTAGTTAAAAACATTTTTAACAATTTGCTAATATAATTATTTCGACAATTTGCTAAGGTAGTCATTTTGGCAAATTTTGGCCATAAATTGATAATATAAATGCTAGTTAATTTACATGGCAAGGCCCTAGGTGAGGTCGACATGAGCAAGGCAGCACTTCCCAAATTTGACAAGGGCCCTATGTGGGATGATTGGCATCAATATTGTTGTTTTACGGCCAAAATTAGTCGAACAAATTACATTGGCAAATCATCGAAATATATAAAATTAAATTGGTCAAATTAAAAATTTTATGCCTAAATTACCATACATACAACACGTTTAGGACTTTTTTTGTAATTATCCCATCTTGCTTCGGCAATCATAAAACTAGTTACTTAGAGAGATTTTCCTATTGTTCCTTCTTTGAGGCCAGGTGTCTAGAAATTCAAGGACTACTTGTAACATGCTTGGACAATTTTGATTGGGCTTTGCTAGCACAATAATCTTTTGGCTATTATGAGAATAATAATTTGTCATGAGCCTCAAATTTTTGAAGAAGTGGACCCATCACAATTTATATTTATTTGTCATTTGGTTTTTGTGGTTCATAATAAACAAACTGTTGTTCTCATAGTACATTAAAGATCGTCACTCAATCGTTTTTCATTTCGATTTTAGCTATGAAAGGAAGGCAAAAGCAGTTGGGAGATCACACCTACATAAATGAAGTGATCTTGAATATGAATGTGCTCTATCACTATGGTAGAGCAAAAAAACAGCAAATGCTTATAAACCAACCCTCAAAGACACAAATCAGACACACCCTCTCAATAGACATAATACAAAAAGAATCAATCAGGCTTCAACTTCTCTAACAAATGTACTGAGAGATTGAATTGACTTCTACTGTGCAATGATTCCCCCAGTGAAATCTCTCTCTCCCTTTCTGTTCCCCTGAAAGATGAAGACATGCATGATTCTTGAGGACTTTTAACTAATGGATGCCACTCTTGGGACATCAACAGGGAACTTGTCAATCTCATCCATCCAAGGGTTCTTCTCCTTCGCCGGGTCGATTGTCCTCAGCGCCTGCCACACCGCGCTGTTGCACTTGAACCCAGATCCGAACGCGATCTGCCACGTCCTATCGCCCTTCCTGATCCTCCCTTTGGCCTCGGAGTAAGCCAGCTCATACCACAAGGAACTGCTTGAAGTGTTCCCGAATCTGTATAAGGTCATTCTCGAGGGCTCCATGTGATGCTCGGTCAGTTCGAGGCTCTTCTCCAGCTCGTCAAGCACCGCCCTGCCTCCGGCGTGGATGCAGAAGTGCTCAAAGGCCAGCTTGAAGTCTGGAATGTAAGGCTTGATCTTCATCTGGAGCACTTTCCGGGCCACTAGAGTGACGAAGAACAGGAGCTGCTCGGACATGGGAAGGACTAGAGGGCCGAGCGTGGTTATGTTGGTCTTGAGGGCTTCCCCGGCCACGGCCATCAGGTCCTTCGAGAGCGAGACCCCAATCCGCTTGGTGTCATCCTCCCGCTGGAAGACGCAGCCGTAGCATTTGTCATCCGCGCCCTTGTGGGTGCGAACAGTGTGGACGAGCTGGTACTTGGAGCGTCGTCTGTCGGAGGATCGGTTTGACAGGAGGATCGCGGCCCCACCCATCCGGAAGAGACAGTTCGAGAGGAGCATCGCCCGGTCATTGCCGAAGTACCAGTTGAGGGTGATGTTCTCCATGCTCACTACAAGAGCATAAGAGTTGGGTTGCACCTGCTCATGACAATTGAAAAGAAAAAAATGTCAATAAGAAGCTACTTGAGTTGAGTGATTTTATTTGTGTCCAGTTTAGAGAGGAGGAATTACTTCGCTTCATATAGTGTTTTCAGTCAAGCAATTCGAATCATTATCGGGGATTCTAGAGAAATTCGGTTGTCGCAACCTACCTGCAAGAGCTGTTTGGCCAAATCTATGGAGATCAAGCCTGCACTGCAACCCATCCCACCAAGATTATAGCTCAGAATGTTGCCTCTGAGCTTGTAGTGATTCACCACCATGGCAGAGAGTGATGGTGTGGGATTAAACAAGCTACAATTCACCACCAAGATCCCGATGTCCTTGGGCTTGACCCCGCTCTTCGCCAGCAGCTGGTCGATCGCCCCAAACATCACGATCTCGGCCTCTTTCCTCGCCTCGGCCATGCACGGGTTGGGCGGGACCCGCATCACGGCGTCGGGCAGGTACGTGTCCTGGCCCAGCCCCGCCCGCTCGAGGATCTTCCTCTGGAACGTGAGGTTCTCTGCCGTGAAGTTCCCCGTGAGGGCGGAACGCTCCATGAACACCTCCCGTGTGCACTTCTGGGCCGGCTCGGGCTTGTAGCACGCAAAGTCCACCAGGTACACCCGCCGCGGCCGGGTCATGAAGTGGAGGGTGATGAGGAAGACTACGAAGGCCGAGCTGAGGACAACAGCAACAAGGTTAAACTTGAGCTGGTCCCACAGGTTGGTGAGGTCGTCGGCGGTGAAAGTCGACAAGTGGGCCGAGGCCACGAGGAGCAGCGGCAAGAGGAAGATGTACATGGCGTTGGAAATCAAGTAGTGGTAACCTAGCTTGACATATTTGAGCTTGACGGATAAGAGAAAGTTGGGAAGATTGCGGGTGCTTCGCCTCGTCTCCGGTCGAGGGTCGACCGAAACTCTTGCAGACGGCGACACCGCCCCAGGGTCATGGTTGTTTTTGCTTTCTCTGTCAGCCATTGGAGAGGGATCCGAGCACAAGCAGTGAAGCTGCGATTGCTCCACGCCACAAACACAAGAAGGTACAAGAGTTATAAGTTCTGCCTCGCAAAGACTCGCAGAAACGTAGTGAATTTAAAGCGAGAGAGAGAGAGAGAGATTGGAGGGAGGATGCAACTACCACCAACGAACTTTTTAATTGGTATTCATGAAATGTGCCAACTGACTGGCGGATTTTGGTTCATATACTGCGACATTATCGTATAAAATAATAGTCTCTATTTATGTTCTTACAAGTTTAACTTTGCCACCACCTGCGGCTGCGCAAGAGATTGTTGAACTAAGTAGGATAAAAGACCATTAAAATACCCTAGCTTGACTCTTTTTTTTCTCTTTCTCTCTCTTTCTTTGTTTTTTTTTTTTTTTGGTAACTTGATTACTCAATGCTGATGTGTATGTATTTCAATTAATCCATATAATCAAACTGGTCTATAATGGCTAGAGTTGGATGATCTGCAGGCCGCCCACATTTCTTCCTCGTCGGATGCATTCTTCTCTCAAAGTTTGACACGTGAATCCGACCATCAATACCCTCTGTGAGAGAAATATAATTTTTAAATCACATAAATTTTTTATTACGAGAATTTGTCTAAAACGGACTAATCTTCTCCGTTTTAATTCCTCGTTGAAGGAAAAAGGGGATTTTATTACATGCCAAGCATCATATCTATCTTGTGTCTAAGGCGTTCCACTTAAGGGGCCATTAAAATTGGCTTTTGGAGCATGGGGCCTTATAATTCGAACGTCTTGCGTTCGATTTAGGCACTATGTATTCCCCAGAGACTTGTTATCTAGGGTTTAGGTCACAGCCTGAGAGTTTTCAAGAGCTTGTTTCTCCTCATCTCGACAAACTTACAAATCATCTTTTTGTCTTACATTGCTCGGTCTAAGTTATATTTTATGTTGTTATAGAAATGGACTACTTAGATGATCATATGTTGGTGAACTACGCAAGTCCTTATGATAATAGTTTTCTTGATTCTTTAGCATAGGTAAACAGCAAGTCCATGATCTATGATTCGATATGTCATAAAACATAGTGCTCAGCGGATAGTTCTTCAAAATGGCAACACCACATAATCAATTTATGAAAATACATAGACTATTTTCCACACTCTAAAAATTTCTTTTATTTCGTTAAAAATGAATGATTTAGACAATATTTTCCTTTAAAATGATCATCTATATAATTTACAACAATGAATGAAGATATTTTCATCATCCATCAATAAATTATTATCAATAATGAAAATATATTTTATTGACTGAATATTTTAAAAAATATATTTTTTAAATTGTGTATTTTCATGAAGTAAACGAATGCGAAACCTGGCCGACCCTAGACGTAAGGGACAAGAGATAAGAGTCATTTGACCTATGAGGGAGGGAGAGAGGGAGGAGATAGGTTGGAGACATAAATGAAAGGCGCGGTTGGGTCAGTTTGGGAGGGAAAACTTAGGGGCAGATTGGATGCGTTGTCCGGGTATAGTCTAGGTGTCCAATTTATTTCCCTCACTTTTTGGATTTATTGCAGTTGAGGCCCAACCGACCAGCTTATGGCCCCACAATCAAAGCAACAATTGTCCTTGGAGAGATTATTAGTTTCATTGGAAAAATGAAAATATTAATATATAGTAGTGGTAGAATAAGTGTCTGCTACAATGGAAACCTAGTGTGCCACCATAAAAATTAAGTGTTCTTACTATTAGGTTATGCTTTTCAGAGGAAATGATTCCAGCAAAGTCGTGTTTTCAAGAATATAAAATATTGTTGGGTATGTGATCAAATCAAATTACAAGATCGGTATATTAAGAGAAGGGGCAGAAAATTATACTGAGTTTTGAATTTGGCCCACTTATTTAAACGTCTATTTATACTTGCTGCATCAGTTGTTATGCAAATTTTGCTAAGAAGTCTTTCGGTACCTGGCATTGTTCGTTTTCATGTTATGGAGTATTTAAATGACAGTCGACATTCAACAGGATGGATGTTGCATGTACAAATCATGGAAAGCAGCTAGAAATCGCAAGTATAGCATTTGAGATGATATGACTTCAATTTAGGAGTATAAGTGAGTCGAAAACTTGGCTCAATCCTTTTCAAGTCTGACTCGAGTTCGAGTACTTACTCAAACATTAACTCGTGAGTCTAACCGAGTAACTATATCTCTATATATTTGTATATGTTTATAAATATGGATTAGAAAAAATATTCATTAGAACAATGCATTTTGAAAAATTGAGCTGGAGTTTGAATCATACTCGAGTTTTGATTAATACTTATTGATCGATCAAGTTAAGTTGAGTCGAGGTTGAACTTATTAAAAACTTACTCAAGTAGAGTTCGAGCTTGAGAAATTAAGCTCAAGTCAAGTACTGAGTGCGAGTATTAAACCGTGTCGACTCGATTACATCCGTAATGATAACTCACTGACCGATGGGGCTAGTTGAGTTTCTAATTCGATCCTTGCTTCCTGCAGTTTTCTTAAGGTTTTCCAAGACGAGAAAGTGATTCTTTGTGTGTTAGCGCCTACTTTAATGAGAGAAATGAGGAGAAGGGGGGGCAACGTTGCTGGTGAGGGACAGGTGGGATGGACCAATGGCCATTAACAGGTATTTGTGTTCTTTGACCACACAGGCGAAGTCATCTCTTCTTATTAACTCCACTGGAAAAACAAAAGAGAAAAAAACTCTAAAGCGAATTCGTAATCCCTGACGTGACCGTGACCTGCGTGTTCATTTCAGCGACACATTTTCAAGAATTCATTCAACGAACACCCCCACATCTTCCCACCTACACGACCCGTTTCCCACTTGGGATACGAAGATTCGTGTGTGGACATCTATATGTGCGGACGCATTCCATATGATCATTTGTTGGGTAGACAAGAAACAGAAGATCCCACGTTATCTCCCGACCTTTTTTAACTCCTGTCCGGTGCACCGCTCCAAGAAATCCAGTGATAAACTCTCTGATCGTGAGGTAACTTGGTAAACACTCAATTTGATCATGTGATTGCCTCCTTAGAGTAATGTTATCAGCTTGGTCGAAGGAACCCTTTTCTTTTCTTCACACTCAAGCTTCTATGAGGTTCTTTGTTTTGCTTTCCCCACTCCGAATAACTTTCGGGCAACATCCACCTCTCTTATAGGTGGATCCTTACGCGATGTTAGTGGACACAACAATTCGCATGCTTCCGTGAGGATTTGGTTGAGTTGATGAGTTAAGATATCCTGGCTGAAAAAGATTACCTAAATAGTCCCTTTGAAATTTGAATTTACGCTAAAATCTCTTGATCCTTGTCAATCTCTTGATCCTGTAGGAAACAGACACTAATCACAAGCAAGACGATTAATAAATTAGAAACCATGGTTACCTCGGCGGGGCATTGACTTCCTAGTGATCTCGGTGTAGGTTTCATTTTAATAAGTGATTAATTGAATTGAGGCAATTAAGTCTAGATAATATTTCCTCAAGGCGCCATACTTTCCTCCAACTATGCCTTTGATCGGTCAGTAGACTTGATCATGGGTCTGGTGATTTACAAGTCTACCCCAACTAGGCCTAAGCTAAAGAGCCCTACCGCGTCTTTAGATGAGCTTTCTCAAGTCTTTAACCCATGTTCCAGATTTTATTAGAGCATCAAATAGCTTTAGCTAAGGGATAATTACCAAATCGATCATAAATCTACCATACAAATGTCAATTTAATCCTAAAATCTTCAATTTCATCAATGTAATTCTAAATCTTTGGACAAAATTCTAATGTAATTTTTTTTGGACAAAAGCAAAAAATTATTGACGTGACATACAATCATCACTGGCCACCATATGTGGCATGTTAATGTGGATAACTTTACTTAAAATAATGTTCCACGTAGATCGTTATGTCAATAATTTCCAGCGACAATTAGCAAAAAAAATAAATTAAAATGTCATTCAAAGATTTAGAATTATATTGGCATAATTAAAAAGCTTAAGACTAAATTGGTATTCATACAATAAAGTTGGGACTAAATCGGTAACTTTCCTCTTTAACTAGCCATTAGTGTTCAACATTTTCAAGATTGACACTTCACGTTTGGGTTGATCAACACATTATTGTTTGGAAAATTACCAAAAGTCCTAGATGTATTTTACTTATGCCAATTCAGTTTTAAACTTTTTCGTTATGCCAATTAAGCACTAAACATTTTTCCATTTTACCAATTGAACTTATCCGGCCAATTTTGGTTAGAAATTGCTAATGTGGATATCAGTCATCCTATACAGCACAATCGAAGTTGACTTTGATATTATTTGATAATATATAAATATTTTAAATTTTTATTTTGTTAATTTATTATTCTTTTTTTCTTTTTTTCTTTTCTTTACTCTCGCTTTATATATATAACTATAACTTAGGCCAACATAGGTCGCTAGCACTCTTGCTAGCCATAGGCAAGGGTGTCGAGCCCTCGCAAGCCTCGAGCAAGGGCCCTCTTCTACAATAGCAAGGGTGTTGACAAGGGCCACAATGCCCTAATCAGTGAAAGTGAGGGCCCGCAATATCCTCACTTGGGGCTGGCAAGGGCATTGCAACCCTCGCCAGCCCTATGTTTAAAAATAAATAAAAAAACTAAGTAAAGAAAAAAAAAAGAAAAAAATTCATAAAATATGAATATATTATTTAAAAAAATATTTACATCAGTGTCGGTCATATCACATACAATGGCAAGCATTCACCTTGGCGATTTCTAGCCAAAATTAGTTAGGTGAACTTAATTGACAAAATAGGAGAAGATTTAATATTCAATTGACACATTTTAAATTAAATCAACACAAATGTAATAAGTTTACAACTTTTTTTGGTAATTCTCCCATTATTGGTTCAAGTCCAAATATTTTCTCAACGACCCTTCTCTACGTTAGAAATGCAAAACTTCGAAGCAATCGCCATCATGGGGACTCGTTATTGTCGTGTTAATTCATGTATAAACAAATTCTCCATGAAGGAACACAATGAAGGGATACAGAAGAAAAGGAGGATCCCAACAACTGCTGAGGACGACCTTTTCCTTCATTTGCTTTGAGTGCACCCAACAGCAAATTAGGGCGAAACTTCTTGAGATTATAGTACAGATTCCTCGTAGTTTCTTGCGGTCATTGGATGTATGGCACCTCCCGCATGTTACTTACAGAATGAGCGCAACAGTCAATTAGTCAACTCATATGCATATCAATTGCAAGAAAGAACAATTAGAAAAATTGGTAAGAAAATGAAGAGCAAAGGATTAATAATTGGGTCCCTCGCATTTGAGTCGACCCTGCTAGTTGGGAGAAAAGTCAAACTATTTATCGTCATCGACACCCATTCTATCATATCAAATCAATACATTTCAAGAGCAAAAGGATTATAATATTTCTCAAGATAAGTATCGGTAAGATTCATTCATTTTGTGCAATAAATTTTGACAACAATAACACTATATCCTACTAAAAAGTTCAAGATTTCAATCCATGATTGATTTGTCAATTGTGTGCCTATAGGACGAGTTGATAAAATATGTTTTGAGGATAGTGTAAAGGACCCGAGTTTTCGTACAATTTGTGTATTTCAATTAGTTGTACAAACCGTATCATGATCTATATAGATATACTTTTCTAGGATGGGAGGAACGGAACACATCACATCACAATTATGAAACTACGTATGAGAACTGTGGTTGGGAACTGTGCCATAAGGTGTGCTAATATAGCAGTGGGCATTTCACCCATCCTCTCTCATCCCAGGCGTGGGTGGCTACTATACCACCCTACCCAGCAGTAGCCAGAGCAAGACCTGACATGGAGTCTACCTTCTCCACTACCTTCTCCACCGAGAGGCCCCCAAATTTCTTGTCTATCTTTGTCTTTACAATAGAGGGCGAATACGGAGGACAGCGCAAAAACTCGCACCCCAGGGCGGTTATCCCACCTATTTCTTCCTTGAGCCTTTTTAGGACCTGCTCAGGTCCATGTATTTCAATTAATTGTACAAACCATATCATGATATGTTTAGATATACTTTTCTAGGCTGGGATGAACGGAACACGTCACATCACAATTATGAAACTCCGATGACAGATGCTTAGCTGGGGGGATAAAAAAAACAGCCATCCATGTGCTGTGAAATATCACAGCTGGACGATTTTGAAAGCTGTAAGCTGAACGGAGAATTGATTTCAACTTGTATTGGACGCTTTAAGTGGGAGGGAGAACAGCTCAAAAGTTTCGAAAAAGTTCTATTATAACCCCTCGAGGTCGGCTCGTGTCTCGAAGGCGTTAGGGGACTTTCATACTCAAGAATTAGAGGCTGCACATATAAATCTCGCCATCTACATGTAAAATGCTCTGAATTGGGGCTGTCTATTTGAGTCGGGGCTTAAGTGATTCGTGAAATTTGTTGGGTGTTATGTAGATTTCCAAGTGGTCGATCCTTTGCGCTCGTACCCTTAAATTATCATAAAGGAAAATTAAACCCCAAACTGGTACAAATTTACCCCAATTTTTTGACCACAAAAAACCCCAAACGGTACATAATGACGTTCTGCATGTTATTTTTAGTCGATTTTTCCCTCCGTTATTTTTCGATTTTTCCGTTAATTTTGCTTGTGGTTGCTGACGTGGCAAGCCATGTGAAAATTCATAAGTTTAATACCATTAAAAACCCCAAACTGGTATATTTATGACAAATTTACCCCAAACTGGTATATTTATGACAAATTTACCCCAAGCTGATATATTTACGACAAATTTACTCTAATTAATTTTTTCGATCATAAAAAACCTAAATTGGTACACGTGCGGCACATTTACCATATTTCAATTTTCCCAAATTTGATTGAGTTGTGATGTACAATCAATTTTATTTTCCGGATTACTCTAACATTGCCTCCATATCATTAATACTTAATTTTTTTTCTTTTTATTGGAATCATTATTAGAGAATATTCAAAGACTACCAAATGTGCACTTCATTCTTGTGCCGAGAGGATGCCCATTAACTAAAAGATGGACAGATCGCTTGCGCACATATACAAAAGAAGTGGACATATTGTGATTGCTTCACTCGTTTTTGGTTTGTGACAAACTTGGCTTTATGTTTATATGTCTCAGCCCCACATGGTTTACTACTTGTCCATAATCTGTTTGTACGCTTACATATCACTCTTACTTTGCTGGTCCTTATTAGCGTTACGTAGTCTTTCCTACCTTGAATCGTAAGTGTCAAAATTTTAACATGGAACTTGCATGTGAAAGGTATGAGTGACTCGTACATCACATGCTCGTTGAAATGCCGGAACCAAAATCTATTTATGTTTGTCGCTAATTTCAGGTGTGCTTTGAGTGTGATTCTTTTGTATATGTGCGCAAGCGATCTGTCTATCTTTTAGTTAATGGGCATCTTCTCGGCACAAGAATGAAGTGCACATTTGGTAGCCTTTGAATAGTTTTCTAATAATGATTCCAATAAAAAAAATCAAGTATTAATGATACGAAGGCAATGTTAGAATAATCCGGAAAATAAAATTGATTGGACATCACAACTCAGTCAAATTTGGGAAAATTGAAAGATGGTAAATGTGCCGCACGTGTACCAATTTAGGTTTTTTATGATCGAAAAAATTAATTTAGAGTAAATTTGTCGTAAATATATCAGCTTGGGGTAAATTTGTCATAAATATACCAGTTTAGGGTAAATTTGTCATAAATATACCAGTTTGGGGTTTCTAATGGTATTAAACTTATGAATTTCCACATGGCTTGCCACGTCAGCAACCACGTCAGCAAAATTAACGGAAAAATCGAACGGAAGCTAACGGAGGGTAGATCGCATCACATATGTACCAGTTTGGGGTTTTTGTGGTCAAAAAAAATAGTTTGGGGTAAATTTGTCGCGTGTCTGGGTTTGGGGTTTTTTAAGGTATTAACCCTAAAGGAAAATTAATAATAATAATGACGATCCACAGAGGCGGAGATAGGGAGGGCCGAGGGGCAAGCGGGACGATTGGCGCGTGGCCCCTCATGGCTCATTATGATAGGGCCAAAAGGCTAATTAATATCGGGGACTGATTGGGCCAGGCCTTGAATTGCATGTTGAAGGGCCATGATATTTGGTTTAGGCTTCTCTTAGAATATTTTTATAACTTTGTTTTTCTCTCTCCTTTTAAGTTTATTAAAATATGCCTGCTTATTTTTCATGAGGAAATTTATAAGGAAGAGTGACGGTGCAGTTGGCACCACATATTTTCACAATGATGTGGGCCGTAATGATACTGTTATGCTAGTTATGTCCTTTTCATAATTAATGATCAAATAATAAACATTTCTAGAACTTATAACCTTTGATGAAATTAAGATTTTATTTTAATTAAAACACCAATGCGATAATTAATTTTGTCTGAGCTTTTATGAAATGATGAACTTTCGTAAAATAAACTAAAGAAACTTCATTAACTAGAGTTATTTAAAAAAAAAAAAAAAACTCTTGCTACTCGACAACAAAAAATAAACTATAGTAATCTATCTTTCATATTAATTTATTATGCAGCGTTCGTTCTTGCATGTTCCTCACTGAAAACGCGGCCATGTCATGCTCTCTTTTCTTCCATGTCGTTTTGACAGGGCTAATGACCGGTTATTACGCTTTTAGAAGTTGTCACTTTAAAGCACTGGTTTCCAGATGGTAGATGCATCTTCATGAACACATTCAAGTCCGATCGCTCGAGACAGTCCAAGAACATGAACCTGTAACTAATGCAGAACATGGGCCAAATGCCCTCAACAATCACTACAACAAGAAATGCACGTAGGGACATGTATAGCAGGACGCTCGAGCATAACGTCCCTGCTTGTCGAAGATTGGGGACGGCGTTTTAATGACATCCCACCACAGAGACGCCAACTAAAAGTACACAGAAAACTCGAACAAAATGACAGCAAAGTTTGATGGAGCTACTGATCAACTTGCATTACTGGTAAGAATAAGAATACTGCTCCGCCGAGCAGAGAACTCTCAAATCAATGACAAAGGCTTGATTCGAATAGGACTTCACATGGCTAGTATTTTCTCAAAATTAGATGGTTTGATGCGTGCATCTATCTCGTTTGCAGGAATCTTTGGCAAATGCTCACCAATGTCTGCTAGAAGGTTTAGCCCTGCTGTCCCTTGTCCAAATGAACAAGCTAACCTAGAAGTAACAATTGAAGTATGGTCTTGAAATATTTTAAATAAAACATGTGCAGGCTGTTGTGGAAACAATTGCATTGGCAACATCATTTGCATGAATGCATCTGCTAATAGAAGCTCGTGATGCAATAGTGTTTTAGGAACATTCCCTCCGGAAGAACACTTACTAATGAGACCGTGATATTGGAAAAGAAAGAAGTTCTGGTTCCACTAATGATGATGTAAAGAAATTGGGATATTGAACTTCACAGTGATTGTACGATTCCAAAGGCGGCAGGCTTCCCTTATATATTGGGAAAAAATTTCAGTGGTCACTATGTTTGCTAAGTGGAAGGCGCAGTAATCCTGTGTTAAATAGAGTAAAGTACTTTACAACATGTCACATTGATAATAATCTGATATGCTAAATCATCACTTAACTAAAAAATTTCGTCATTTGCATAATTATAGACAAGTTAAAGGGACCATCTGTGTACCTTGAGCACTAGGGACATGGAAAATCTTTGCTGATACATAGATAAATCACCATAAATTGCAGCAGAGTTTTTCCAGACCTTAAAATGATGACTATCCATATATTCCCGGAATGATAGATATTGATGATTTTGAATATCGATCCAAAAGCGACAAAACACGGGCGGCCCTCCTCCCAATATGACTTTCATCGCGAATGTTCCGGCCAGCCATGCGAACGAGAAGCAATTTAGCCGTTGATCCATAGCGTTCCATTATATCCTTTGAGTGGAAAATCTTCTCCAAGAATCCCAAAGCCTCTTCCTTGAGTGAATCCATTCCCCACGTCAAGATCTCCAAGATGGGCTTGATTGCATTGGCTTCATGCAGAACGTTTGCGCCTCTGTTGGGAGATCCTTCCCTCACCAGCGTGGAAAGTGCCTGAATTGCTTCGTATGCTGTTGCGTGAACCTGTATCTGCAAGAGATTGACTAATTCAGGCAAAGCATTGGCCTCCAGGAGACAGAACGTGGATGCAACACTACATTTGCTGCCATGGGCCGGGCATGGAGGCACATGTGCACTGAAACACCAGCAAAAGCTAGGTTTAGTGGCCATAACGAGCCTTGGAGTGCTCGATGATAGATTTCCAATGAGAGCTGCTGCTCTTGCCTTGGCCGTCATAGAACCGACCCGGAGAAAGTTTACTAGTAGAGGATAAACTCCTTGCTCAACCACAATACGCTGTGACTCCACATTTGTGGGGTCTGTGAACCTGAAGAGTGCACTAAGGGCATTCTCTTTTGCTTCCATGGTTCCTGATCTCAAAACTTTCACAATCGCTTCAATTCCATCCAACTCAATTAGCCTCGTAGTAAGCGATACTTCTGATTTTGGAAGATTGGCCAGTAAGCCAGCTGCTGCCATCTGCACATCACTCTTATATTCATTCTCAAGAAACCCCACTAAGGCCTCCAATCTTCTCGGCTTAAGAAGGTACTCGACAACTCCTTGCGGTTCATGCTGTGAAAAAAGGAAGAGAAGATTTATTGCAACTTCACGGATTTCAGAGGCTGAGTCGTCAATGAGTGGAAGGACTATGGATATTCCATTTGCAGCCAAAACTGCCTTCTTGACCAGTTCGGGTTCGGAGTTGCAAATAGCTAGAATCACACGTAAGGCCGGTCTCCGCACATGGGATGAGCTGGCACTCTGTTGAAAATCTAACATACTGGTTATGATCGGTTCTAACTCAAGTTGGGTGCCTCTTCCATCAACGAGGAATTTGATCCCATCTCCGTCAGAAGTAAGTTTGTCAAGGAGTTCACAGCATTTGATTATTATAGCTGGACGCTCGTGGGACATGAACATTAGTTTTATAATGTGAGACACCCCATCAGAAGCGGCTAGAAGTTCTTTGTTGGCTCCGGAGCTCGATAGCTTGACCAATGCACGGAGAGACAGCTCCTTCGATTCAGCTGTGCCTGATAACATCTCAAGCAACGGTGGTATTACCCCCATCTTACCAATTATCTCCAGATTTGCTTCAATCAATTCCATATTGACCAGAGATCTCACCATCGACATTCTCAATGACTGTGGACCTGGCAATGTTCCAGGTAACCAACAAACAAGAAAAGCCAATTATAAAACATGTGCCGTCACTCATCACAGAAAAAAGAGCATAAAAGAAGTTAGAAAGGCCTATCATGATGGCATTACAAATTAATACGTGCTTAATTCACTCCAACTAGCTGTTGTTTACATAGACTATAATGTTCTCTTCTTATGTAGTCTAATGTCTTTATGGTGGCCTGTACCTTGAGATACAAGGAAATGGCATTATGGTCGTACGCTTACTCTATTTTATGTCTAACTAATCCACTCTAAAGCGCAATTTTTACCTTTATATACCATGTAATCTTTCCTTTTATCAGGTGTTTTGTAATCTACTATCTGGTATAGGGTTGATTTACTTGGATGATCAGCTTCGTGGAGTTTCTTTTTTCCCTGATAGATAGGGTGCCAGGAGTTATAAGGTTCAAAAGCACTCAGCAATTCTGAAGCATCCAAAGATTTAGCCACATGCAGTAAAATGGCATTCAAAACTAGGAATTTAGTGCATACACCACAAGCATCAACAGCATTGGAAGATGGTGGATAAAGAGCTTCAACCTTGAACTATGCGATCAACAAGCGGCTTGTACCAGCCTGACCTAGCAGCACAAGTTATGTTCTCCTCATCCACATCGAGCAACTTATCCAAGATCTTCTTGGCATACCCTGCTGATTCTGTCTCTGGCCCTCTCAAAAGTGTTACAAGGAAAAGAATAGCACTGCACTGCTGAGACAGCTTCTCGCATGCAGACACATTCCAACCAGATCTATCTTGCAATAGCTCAAACAACAATGCAATAGCTGCCTTTGAGATGCTTGGATCACGCCCCAAACAAGGAATGATGTAATCCCAACCTTTGGACTCAACCAGTTGTTCCTGGAAAATCGGGTGCATCCAAAGCATGAGATGGCTTCTAGAGATTGTGACCAGAGTTCTGACCAACTTAGGCATCTGACTAAGAGAATGCTGATACTCTACTCGTAAATTTTGAGTGTGGTAAATCCTCAACATCAATTAAACAATCAAGAAAGCCAACTATTCAAAAAAGAAAACAACTTTCAGATGTCAATTACTTCCTTTCAAAGACTATGTAACAGTATCCCCATTAACAAAAGTAATTGTCACTTACCTTACTATGTAACAGTATCCCCATTAAAAAAAGTAATTGTCACTTACCTTACTTTTTGCATGCCCTTCCACTACCTCCTTTAAGGTAATTAGTATCTTCCTCTTCACATCTTTGTTGTGTGAGTTCCCTAGAATAGAGACAATGATGTCAGCCAGTCCTCCTATGAAGATCCAATCCTTGTTAACCGAATCTTCTCTCACAAGTTCTTGAATTTGGCAGAGAGCCTCTTTCACCAACTCATCAGAACCAGATGACATGTTACTTTTGCAGCATCTGATTCTTAGACAGTAATTAAGCTCTCTCCATTCTTCTATTGATTGTCTCAGCGGAAGGTTTGACCTCAGAGAAGTGTCCTGAAGAACCTCTCCCGTTACGGGATCAGTTCTCTCACCACACTCAAGCCAAGCCTTGATGGCCGCTCTCTCAGCAGTGGTACCAGTGCAAAGGCTCACAGGATCAACCATTATTGTCTGATTTATAGGACAAACAAAGGCATTCAGTGGAGGGATTTGTTTTTCCCTTTCATTATAACCCACAATGACCTGGAATCTTTGGAAATACCGGGTTTTTAATTCTTCATAATTAATTGCGGCATCTGCCCGAGAGAGCAGTGCAATAACCTGTTGCAAGAAATATTCCTCAGCCTTTTCCTTTCGGTGTGCGGCTTCTTCCTTTTCCTTCCTGAAACTTTCCAATTCCTCATTTATCGCAGATGGCTCAACATTTACACCAACTGCGCGTGCTATTTCTTCAAGCATGTCATTTGCAAAGCCCTGATCCCGTTTTTGGTCCTTAATGCCCTGGTTCAACTTGTTGATTATTTGGAGCTGAGAATGCGAAGTTTCAAGTTCCACTCTCTGCATTTCATTCTGCAGCCTATTTACCTGATCTGAAATGTTAGACAAGACTTCAGTGTTTGCAAGAGATAGGGCAGCCAAGGACCTTCCTATGTCCCTTGTTACTTGTTCTACCTCCTTCACTATGTATCTGCACCTGACCAACAAGTAAAACCGGGATCGGTTCTTATACTTCTCAATCAAGCTATTAGCCTTCTTAACATCGGTTTCGAGGGATTCCACTGCTAGCCGAGCAGCTTGTGAGTCGTTTAACTCTTGGAGCTGCAATTCCTTCAGAACAGGTTCTATGTCAAACAGGTGTTTCGACAGGACTCTGAAACTATCTTTCTCGACGAGAATGTCTTTTGCAGCTTGAGCTGTTTTGATGACCTGGTTAGTCAGCACAGCCAAGATTGTGCCAATGGGAATGAGCTCCAAGGCCATGGTTAAGCACAAGATTAGGAGAATGGATTATTTCCTTGCTCAAATGTTCAACAACATCATCGAAAATCTTCAGATTCAAGCGGCATCCATATGACCTGCAGTTTATAACAAGTCACTTTCCACTCCACACGACGAAAGGATTCAGCAAAGCTATTAGTTGATGGAAAAATGGCACCGTGAACAAGTTCTCTCATGGTCTGTTAGGATGAACTAAAGATGAAATGGGATAAACAAAAGGCTTAAAAAATCCACAAAGGCCACAGGATAGTAGAGATAAACATCTCACAATCTCTGTTTTTCTGATTCATTTTGGCATTAAAATATGAAGGTTCCCTCACCTTGTAACATAATAGTTCATCATTTCTCAACACAGAAAAAAGACCAATTTCAGATTAAATCATGCTCCACTCATCTTTCTTCAGTCGATGTGGATTCCTAATTAACTTAATCTCCCAAGAGTTTTCTACAACCATGCTATATTCTGTTCGCACATGAAAGTGAATATTCAGCCTCTGGTAATGCTACCGCTGCAGCTCAGTGGACTCAACTAGATTGCAGTTCCTTAGAATGTCTATTAATTTAGGCGGTTCATCATCCATTATAATGCATAAGCACAATGATACACAAATGTCTCCATGCCAACCGTTTTAACCCCTCCCATTTAGTAGTACGCATCATTTCGTCCTTTAGACGTGCGCAAAGGAGAAGAAACTGAGACAGTATAAAAGAAACAGAGAAACACATTAACCAAATCTTTCACAGACTAGAAACAAACTCGACCTGAACTGTCACTGACATAAACAACCCTTATATCCGGAATGAATGTTTTGTTAATCATCCGACTTCCCAAATTCCCAGAACGGGACCAAGAAGATTGATTTTCTTTCACCGAATTTTTGCTTCGCGACAGTTTTTACACCCTCTTCCGGCTAATTTCTCCATTCCAATCACAAATATCAAAAGCATAAAAACAGGGAGACCCGAGAGAAAGAGAGAGATTCAAATGACTCCTGCAAACTAGCAAATTATACAAATGGAAAAAAAAAAAATCCAACGAAGCCCATGTGTTCATTGTACTCAGCTGAACGAATTCCACATGCAGAAGAAAATATGAATCTCTCTCTTACTAATAACCAAACGCAAACATCCAAAAATGGCAAATTTCACTTCTCATGCGTTCCATAAATTACCTCTAGAGAACTGCGCAAGCCCTTTGAGATTCCCCACGAGATTAGTACCTCTGCAATTATTCCAACTTCACTCCTGGAAAATTCCCAAAGAAGAAGAAGAAAAGCTCGAGCATGCAGTGACAAGTGGGCAGAAACGGAGCACCGATACAGCTTTTACCGGGCGTTGCCGTACAGAAAACGAGGACTTGCCCCGAGTCAATGCTCCCCGGTCTTTGCATATTTTAGATAATATTACATGACGATCCCGTTTTCCGCCTTGACGTGGTCCGGGAGGCGGTTTGGTCGGTTCTTTCTCGATTCTGGGAAAACGTGAGGCAGTCGTTGGAACATTCCGCCAAAGTCGTCGGACGTCCAGCGAGAAACTTCCGTCTTTTTCTTCTGCGGATCTTCACTGGGTCGGGGATTTTCCGGGAAAGTTCGTTTTTTTTTTCTCCCCGTTTCCGGGAAGTGACAGTTGATGTGACGGTTAGAAGTTCATCCTCTTTTTAAACCCACCTGCGTGATTACTTCCTGGACAGAATCATCATTCGTTGCTCACCCTGTAGAAATCAAATCACAAGTCTATAAAGTGCGAATTGATTCGTCGTGCCAAGCAGCATCAACATTTGAAAAACATAAGATTAATCAACAATTTACCATACAGGAGTTGAATTACCCTATAATCACGAGATACAAAGTATGACTAAGTTAAAAGAATTTAGAAATCATGGAGTTGATTTTCTTCTTACCACTATTTGGTTAGAGTTCAACATGGCCCTTACTTATTAAAAAGGAAAACATGAGACATTGCTCTTCTCATAAATGGCAAAATTTTCCAAACTCCAAGGCTAACGAATACAATAAGAAAAGGAAAATTCTGACCAAAAAAAAAAAAAAAGAAAAGGAAAGGAAAATGATTACCTAACCGTTCAGTCACTTCACAATTTTGCGTTCAGTCACTTCACAATTTTGATGGTGCATTGTGAGCCACTAATCTTTAAGTTGGAAACTGGGACACCAGGTGGTCCAAATTTTATATATTTTTGTGATTTTGATTGGGTGGGATTTCCGCATTTGAAAGGTGTGTTTTTGGGGAAAAAATCATAATAAAAATATATATATATATATATATATATATATATATATATATATATATATATTTTTTTTTTTTTTTTTTTTTTTTTTTCGGAAATCATTTTTCAAGAATTCTTTTTTGGAAAATGCTTTGATTTCCCCTTTTTCAGTTTAAAGAATTTATTTTCCTGACATTAAGAATATACATTATCTATGACCATAAATATTTTTTCGTTGATTGATAATTTTCTGCAAATCAAAATACATGAAAGTTCGAAAACTCATTTACTTCTTTCATTCAAACAAATACATCCCAAATCCCACCTCAATTTTCTCTTTCACACAACCAATAGCAGTTTTCATGGTTATTCAAATGTAGGGGCAAAGAACAAACTCAACACATGCACTCACTCTCACTTTGTATTGTGACTGCTTGGGGAGGAGTAGGATTCTTCACAACGTATCCATCCTTCCTATCCAGCCCCTTGAGAAGCAGCTCGAGGCATCACCAATTTGGCAGCGGGGATAATAGAGCCGTTGATTGATTCGGGCATATTGAGGTTGGAGATCTTTCTTCAGTGAAGAAGCTGCTCGAGTCTTTGAAGCGAGTTGTCGCGGATTGCTTCTCCTCCATTGTTGCCCTTGCAACTTGCAGAACTCTTCAGGTTGCTCTTGAATTTCGATTCTTCCTTATTTTCTATCGGTCTTGCTGACTTGGTTTGATCTTGCCGAGTTTTAATTTTGGTCCTAGTGGAGCCATTTGGAATTTTATAGAAACAAGAGAAAATTCCAAATAATGACCTGAAGTGAACTCAATTTTTTGGGAAAAAAAATATAAAATAAATATTGTTTCAAATAAGGATTTAAAGTTGTCAAGTTAGCCTAAAATAATGACCTAAGCTTGCCCATCGTAGCAAGCACTTGATTTTTTTGTTGGCCAATTGGTTCTAAGATTGCGTTGGATCTGTTGAATACAACTATAGAGAGCTCTAAAGAGTCTTGTGCCAAGAAAAGCGGACCATTCCAGAAAAAGTACGAGACCATTCAATGCTTGTCCCATGGGACAACTATGATCTCGCACCTGAAACCAAACAAGCACTTGAGGAATTCAATCAAGCACAGAATCAATTAAGAATGCTTCCATAACAAGAACAAGAAATGGCAAACATGAATGATCCTTAAAATCCTCCCAAGAATCTTATGCTTAAGTATCCTATGCCTAATGGGGGAGGCTTCTATCTCAAGACCCTAATGATCAAGGACCCTTTTTTCCTTATCATTTGGATTAGACCTCAACATAGTCTCCCATTATACTCAAACAGCAAATTGGCCCCAGCTAATCATGCCTAAAAGGTATAAGGAGATCTATGCTTAGAACTAGGGAAAACCGGATCAGTTGCAGTAGATTTGCTATCTACACTAGGTGAATCTCTTGTTCAAGCCTTCCAGGGACTATCTTTTAACTACAAATTTTCTAGAAATTTAGTTCAAAGCATAAAAACGCTAAAGGGTGCTAAGATGGAAACATTTCTAACTAGTAGAGCTACATTTCTTAGAGGATTTTATCAAGTTAGAGAAGATGAAGTGTTTAGAGAGATATAAGGAGAATTTTCACAAGCTTACATTTTAATTCAAGGGACTTTGCCCCAAACATTACATCACATTTGCCTTTTATAGACATTAAGAGGTCACAAAAAATAAAGACCATACACACGGGTCTCAAATGCACATGTAGGCTCTAAGAATCCCAATCAAGAATTATTTTAGGTGGTATGAACAGTGGCTATGGATAGTGATTTCCCTAATCTATTGTTACAGTAACTTTGCTATGATGACCTGTGCTATGGTGATTTTGCTATAGGCCTATTTATCATCTTAGGAGTTGTAATCATAGTCTAAATCATCAGAGCTATGTCATGCAAGCTATTCTTCTCCGTAGCATTGTTCAAGTCCAAAGTCAACAGGAGGACTATTGGTGTTTTGAGTGAATTCTCTTTGTGATGTCAGGACATTCCACATGTTTAGACCGATTGAGGAGAATCTTTCTTCACAAGTCCTAGAGAGTCCTAGAACATTGTCTTGGTTGTTCTTTTAGGCATGACTAGCTAGGGCTAGTTTGCTATTTGAGCATAATGGGAGATTATGTTGAGGTCTAATTCAAGGGATAAGGATAAAGGTCAATGGGTATCATTGCTCGTTCGTTACTTGTAAAAAAGAGATGTGGCCATTTCACAAGGTAATACCATGAAAAACTAAAAATTAATACATTTGTAAAAAATTTGCCTAAAATTAATTTTTTAATTACAAAAAACTCAAAATTAGTCATTTTATAATAAATTTATCCAAAACTAAATTTTTGACCATCAAAATCTCTATACCTGTACATTTGTAATTCCATTAGTTTATGCTAAATGAGATTAATATTATTACCGCAAATTGATACATTTGTTAATTGTCACATGTTATCTACTCAACAATTTAATGGTAAAATGTAACCAAACTAACGAAAAGTAAATTTTTCACAAGCATACCAATTTTTGAGTTTTTGGTAGTTAAAAATTAATTTAATATAAATTTATTATAAATGTATCAAAGGTTTTTCATGGCATTAAACATTGCTGGATATTAGAGGTGTCAAAATGGGTCACTTGTTTTTGACAAAAAGTAGTTAAATGGGTTTACTTTGATAGGTGAATTTTAAATAGGTCTTAAGGGTCTTCAATGGGTCTTAAATGGGTTTGGTTTTAAGTGGATCTTAAGAGAGACTCTCTCTTATCTCTTTAACTTTACAAAAATATTTTTTATAAATACAAAAATTATAATTATTTTTTTATTAATTTTTTCTTTTTCTTTCTGTTCTTTCTTTTCTTTCTTCCTTTTTTTTTTTTTTTTTTTCTTTCTTCTTCCTCCGTCGCCGACATGGCAATAGCTGGTGACCGGTCAAGCAAGCCTCGAGCTTGCTAAGCGAGCTCAAGCTCGCCGGATCTGGTGAGGCGGAGGCCTCAACGCCGCCGGCGAGGCTCAAACCTCGCCGATCCGGCGAGACTCAAACTCACTAGCGTCAAGCAAGGCTTGAGCCTCGTCGGATCCGGTGAGGTGCGGCTCAAGCTCGCCCAACGCTGGCGAGCCTCACTAGATCTAGCAAGGGGCGAGCTCCGGCACGGCGAGCCTCGAGCTCACTCTGAGCCTCGAGCTCGCCGGCATTGGGCGAGCTCGAGGCTCGCTCAAACCGCCGGCCAAAGAAGATGAAGAACCAAAAAGAAAATAAAAATATAAAAATATATTTTAAAAATAAAAATATATATTTTTAAAAAGAAAAAAATAATTAAAATTCGATTTTTAAAATAATTATTTTAAAATTTATAATTGTCCATTAAATTTGTATTGTATAAAACTATTTTAGTAATACCATTTTAAAAAAAATAAGATTGGAAATTTTTAGTAATATAATCTTTAAAAACAAAAAACATAAGAATAAGTTTTCCTAAATTTGGTTCAATATGAAAATATTTTATTAATATGGGTTGAGTCCAGTATGGGTCGAAAAATTTACATTATGCTTAAATGAATTATAAATAGGTTAATGAATCAATTTGGGTTGACCCATTAATGACCCGACCCAAACCCAATCTGACCTACCAATTTGACACCTCCTGGATATTCCTGTTGAAGTCTCTCTATAGCCCAATTCATTTCTTACCGGGCCCGGCGCGGCCCATTTTGCTCTCCTCTCCTCAAAGTTCTCGCGTATTCTCCCCTTCTCTCTCTCTCTCTCTCTCTTTTTTCTCTCTCTCTGGGTATTGCTATTGCAGGGGTCTTCGTTTGCCGAGAATTCTGCAGTTCACGGTCTTCCCGGCGAGAAAATGTCGTCCATCGGAACGTCGAAGGGCATCCTGGAGATCGCCAAGTTCGGCGTCTACGTGACGGTCCCCATCGTTCTCATGTACGCCTTCGCCAACAACTCCAAGAATCTCCAGAAATTCATGGGCACTGTGAGTTCCTCTCCCTCTCTCCCCTGTCGCGATCCATATTGGCGTCCTACCAAGTTAATGCCCCTGTCAATGCGAGCGAATGTCAAGATTTCGAATGGTGGGTGTTGCGTTTTTGGGGAGTTGGGTAGATTCGCTAGTCCGGCCTAGGGTTTTAGGCGGCTGGAACTGTTGGCGTACCGTGAGCTGTTTGTGATGGGGATTTTTTGGAGTTTGAGCTCGTCAGGATGAGAAGCGCCCGAGTGTTTTTTCGTCTTGGACGTGGTTCGGTTGTGTCATGAATATGCTGAATTTGTATGTCTTCCTATAGGTTGCAGCGATTGAAAAATGTTGTTTGTGCAAATTGCCTCGAATTGCTTGTCTTGTATGTTCTTGGGATCTTGGCCGAGGGAGTGGAACCCAGATGAATATAACCGTTTCGATGTGGGAGTCGGGTTCCTTTTCAATTTCAATCTTCTTGATGATCTGTCATACGGATTTCAAAGAGCGATTTTGGTTTTATCCTGTTGTTTGGTCACCGAGCTTGTGTGTCTTCAGTATCGAATTTGCGAAAAAACGACAATGCACTTCGAGCTGTTCAGCGTACAGTTTTTCTGATAACAGCTCTTCACTTAGATCATGTTTGATGGTTCCCTGAGAACTGTCTTTGAGAATCTGGCAGATTGTGATGACCATGTTGAACCTAGACTAAATCCAATATCTTGTGATAGAATTTCTCAATTGCTCCCTGCTATTTGTGTTTCCTTCCAGGATTTATGAGTTCCAAGTTAAATTTAGGAGGATCTACTGTACCACACACATCTTTGACACATCAATAAGTAGTTCAGGATGATGATAACAAAGACCATCTAATGCAGTGACAGAACTCAGATATTTCGATAATTGTTTGGCAGATGGGTTGATCCATGGACATTGCTTTGCTCACTGTACTAACTAGTAAGGTTGCATATGCCCCTTAGTCATCTGTGCCCTTATTACGTAGTGTATAGGATCAATTTGGTTCTCTCAAAAATTGACCCCAATTATATTGCCACATCTTGCCTCTTCCATGAACTTCAGTATTGGCTGGGTTCTTCAGGATGGACTTTCAGTTTTGTAAACGTATATTGCTGTACTTGTTTCTCGATTTTTCAACATTTTGGTGAAGCCTAATGATTTTTTCCTGCCAAGTTCTTCCCCAGTAACGACTGTCCAAGGAACTTTTCGACATGGGCAGACTGCTTTTTATTTGATTCTTCATATTAATTTAGCCTTTTCATCCCTTAATGGATTCCTTTTTACCAGTTTTACAGAAGACTGCTGCTTTTTTAAATGGAATTACAAACTAAATGAAGAGCTAGAATTCACACTTCCTGCTGCTACTTCATACCATGACAAGAGCAGTAATGAGTCATCTTGGATAAATTACAAGCTTCTATTGCTCGCATTAAATGAATTTTGTGGGTCAAGGATGTGGTGAGGTTCTTTAGTAGTTTAAAGGGAACTAATGGCAGAGGTGACATCTTAGCCCACTTTTTTTGGAAGATTACAATGAGCATGAGGACTTTCTCGTTAGTCGCTCCTCATCTGGTGATGAAATACTGCAAGGTTGAAGCTGTGGTTTATTATCTTCTGAGTGTGAATACTGAATCATTGACTGAGATAAAAGTACCTTTGTTGTTTATGTGCCCATTAGTGCTTCTTAAAATCATCCATAATCCATCTTCCTTCCGAAATTTGTTCACTTGAGTCTGAGTCTTATTTCCAAAATTTGTTGGTACTCCTTTGTGGTTATGAATATGACTCTGAAGTTCCTTTTCTGTCTGTCAAGAAATCTTACGTGGTATACCCACCCGAGGGACCAAGGCCGCCTTCGCCGGAAGAGCTGAGGGAGATGGCAAGAGAGATTGCTCGCAAGAGAAACAATCAATAAACAGCTTCTCTCTGATGCGGGTCGGAGTTTCTCCGCATACTTGTTTGTATTATGCGAGAAACAATAAGCTTGTACGTGTTATAATTTCTTAGTGAAGTCACCCTCATTCTCCTTCCCATCCCATCAAGTAAATAGAAGCAATTAAAGGAAAGGTTCATGGATGTATGCGATGTATGCTTGCTGTTGTGATGGATTTACCCATTGTTTCCTCGTGTATAACATCTCAATTTCGAGAAACCTTTGCCAGAGAACAGGACTGAAGAACCACGGAATGCTAGGTTCGACTTCTACTCCTGTCGGAATGCATGATGAACTTGAAACTCTCTTCAGGGGAGTCTCCTACTCCCTGTATGATGTATTTACTGCTTCTACCTCAACTGTTTATGACTGTTGTAAGGAGATTCTGCCAACTTCTCGTGCGACTTCTCTTCCTTCTATTTACTTGAGAATTGTTGAATTATTGAATTAGGAGTAGAATTTGAAGATACGAGAAGATCCTGTGACGTACTCGTTGGTTCGAACACGTGTGACTCCTGTAGACTGACCCTTTTGACAGCAATGGATTGTTGACGGATGTGATGGAGCTCCTCTGTCATGTCAAAGTCCTTCACTCTCTTGTGTCTGGAGAGGTGATCAGCGGATAATTTAAGGTCATTAGTTGCAGATTGCGTATGCAAATTTCTACCAAATCACAAGCGAAATGACTTGACAACAGTTTGCAATTTAAATGTACGTTGTCTCCAAATGGAAATATTACCAAATCGATCTTAAACTTATGACATGAAATAAGTAGTCATAATTTTTTGGGCTAAATTAAGAAGTTAAAGAGTATACCTGGTTTTTTGAAATTTGATCATCATCCTATTTTAGCCACTCAATAGGAACGCTTTGTCACCCTTCAAATTCCTTCTGACTTTCCATGACAATGGATACAGCAAGGTTATACACACCTTTAATTTAGTGCCATTGGGCTTGCTTTATCCTTTCATGAAAGGAATGAATTAACTATAGTTGCTTAAATGGCTCTTTTAGACACTCGTTTCTTGAACTACTAGCATGCTTGCATCGGTAACATCCCAACCACCCTTAACATAGGAATAGTGTTTGTTATGCTGTTTCCAAACTTCAATACGGCTCTCTTGAATTCACCCCTTCTCTCAGCCCTTAAGATCTAGTTGTAGATTATTGGAGCACGTCAAACTTCAAACTCTATTGCCACTACTTTATATCACCAAATGATTTATCCGATCTAGAATCATGCCATTGACCTCAATTTCCCTTGTTCTGAAGATGCCTTGTTCATCATGGTGGATAATAACCAAAATTCCTATATCCATGTCCCTAAACAGATCCATCGAGATCAGTTAGTTAAATTACTCCTAGATACGTGGATAATTCACTATGAAAAAATCCACCAAAATTCCAGACCGATCCAATCCACAAAGTCCCAGTTCACTAAGAAGAAAGATGGCACAATTGTCATCAAATTTAATAAGGAAAATGAAGAGACCACATGTTCTATTTTTCTTACTATTTTTATGATGCAACCTTTGTGCAGCTCATGTTCCAGCCGATGAAGGCCATCCATACCCAAAGTCTATGATTGAGTCTTCTAAATGGGAGGGATGTCCTACTCATTATTATAAAGATCCCCATACGAGACATTATTTCAGGGATCTAGATTGTCAGTGCCCTCTTTGCACAAATCCTCCATATGACAAAGAAGATAATAGACCATCCAAAAGAAAAAAAAAAAAAACAATCAAAAGATAAACTTTACCAAAGGTAACTTGACGGAGACCCAGTGTCAAATTTATAGATGAAGATGAAGGAAAATATCAATTTATGGTCTCATATGGACCATGTTGACCACACCCACCTCCAAAATTCCTTAAACCATATGAACCCGAACCTCCTCCATCTCCTCAGTCGCCACCTAGAAAGAAACCCTAGTCCCAAAAGCCAGTTATCTCACCCTTCTATAAACCCGTCCACAAATGGTTAAGAAGAATTCATTTCCTCTTAAAGTACCCAAAATACCTCAGTCCTCATGTTCCCCAAAACTAGAATTATCACTCATCCTTCCATTTGTCTATATGTTCCAATCCTCAGACTTTCCGCCTTGGGAAAGATCTAATTCTAATGTCTCATTCCCAGCATTAAAAGAGTTTATAGATGTTCACAATCAATTTTGTCATATCTCTAAGATCTCGAATCCTATAGATATTGATGACCATGGGAGGCAAAAAAAAGTTATGGTAGCCAAAGTTGTCCTAAATTGGCAGGCAAAAAATGATTGACCCAAAATAATGTTCTCAAAACAATTGATACCAAGCTTTCAACTGTCTAAGCCCATTTTGATTATGTTGACCAGATGGTTGATCAAACGGCTTTGATCACAAATAAATTGCTTGAGACATTTCAAAAGAAACTTCGCCAAATGGAATATGGGAGAAATATTTCTCATCATTATTTGGAAGATCAAAACGGCTTAAATGGAAAAATTGAGGAGACAAATCAAGCTCTTGTAGGATAGAAAATTTATTTCTCCTCCAAATCCATTTTCTCAGCCTTGGCAAGCGATTCCCAAGGATGTGGGCCCCTCTAGGGCTACCTCAATCGCTTCAATTATTGATGAAGCCCCAAAGTAGGTTTAGAGGGATATTGTTACACTCTAAAATTGTATCAGAGATATAGAAAGGCAAAGAAGAAGCAATGAAGAAAAGAAGCCAGCTCCTAAATCCCTAGAGCCCCTATGTTCATATGGTCTCCAACCCACTTGAAGCTTTCCCATGAGACCAAGACAGACAAAGTATACCAAATATTGCTTCGTTTGATTTTGCCAAGCAAAATTCCTCCGGATCAATCTCAAAATCGGATTCCTCATCCTCCAAAAACACTTCAACTTCTAGCCATAAACACCAATATCTCATGTACTTGCTATTTTTATGGCTGACCCCCCCTGAAGCAAAGATGGAATCAAATTCATCCGAGCTAGAAATAGTACACCTTCATGACTTAAATCTTGAACAGAAGTCTTCAACTTCAAAATACTACCTCACACCCAATGACATTCCATATTCCAAATGGCAAGTTAGACTACAAGAATTCCATACTTGGCTCAACACCAAAGCACTTTTTATTGAACATCGGTATGACATGTTAACTAAGTTCGTGAACAGATTCACTAGAAGTCTAAAAGATTGGTGGAGATCTATTTCTAACCGGGATCAAATGACATTTTTGCTCTAGATAGATTTTCATCATGTGATTCGAGTTATCCACCAATTCTTTATTGACAAACCAGAAGATCTCATTAAGCTTAGAAGATTAGAATTTTTTTTGAAAGGAAATGTTGTTCTCTAAGAAGAAAGCATCTCGATACACATTTCCAAGAAATGCTTAAATCATTCCATGCTCTTGGAGCTTGTCCTAATTTTAGGTATTTTTAGCCTCTATTCCAAAGGAGATTAGCCAAATGGTGGAAAAATCCATTAAAAATAAATAGCAAATTGTCGCCAATGCTCCCCTTAGAGAACTTTAGCAAGAGATACATCTAACTCTTGATGATCTTTACGTTTGTAGAAAGGCTTTCAAAAGTTATCTAAAAAATGGAACTTATTATCTCGGTCCTTATATTGCTAAGGAACTACAAAAGTTTCCTAATGAAAATCTCTCCCACAGGTAGGTTCAGCAATTCCTTGGAATTGTAAATTATCTCTGAGATTTTGTTCCAAAAATCACAGAGTTTGTAAATCCACTACAACAAATGTTCAAGAAAGATGTTCCTCTATGAGGAACACAACAAACTAAGTTTGTACATAGACTTAAGGAAATTTTGCAACATCTTCCTCCTTTGCAAATCTCATCCACAGGAAAATGAATACTTGAAACAAACGCCAGTGATGAATATTGAGTTGCTATTCTTTTTTAAGAAATTGATGGAAAGTGATGAGTTTGTAGACATAAGGGTGGAAAATTTAAGCAAGCAAAAAGGCATTTCTACTCTATATTCAAAGAAATTTTGATAGTAAAATAAGGTATCAAAAAAATTGAATTCAATCTTATAGGACATATTTTCCTGGTGGAGATGGACATGTTTTTATTCTCTCAAATGTTGAAGTTCAAACATAAGCAAATTCCGCATCCACAACTTCTTAGGTGGGCATAATGATTTTCACCAAATATATAGCGGGAAAAAAATGTACTTGCTGATTTTCTGTCCAAGCCAAAAGAATTTGCAACTATCACATCCATAAATATGTATGTGATAAGAAATCCAAGAGCCAGTTTCAAGACTTGAAAATCAAACCCAAATCCCTTCATCTTCATACCCACCATAAATCCCTGTACTTATCCAAGATAATGTTCTTGTTAAAAATCTTTGAAGACATATGTGGCAATATCATTTTCATATTTTTAGTGAATATAGTGGTCTTCTCCTTAGACCAGACAAATTGTATCCAAAATATCCATTTATTCATCCTCTCACTTTCTTCCCGAATGAAGAATTTCCAGGAAAACTCAAATGGTTTTATTGGTATTTGTTTAATCTTTCTATCAATACCATTGAGTTTTCAACAGCCAAAATATCTCTTATTATCAGTAGAATTATTCAAGGAGAAACCAAGCATAAATATCTTGGGGACATACTTAGTTAGTTTAAACCATTAGGTTCATGAAAAAAATATTTTTCAAGCCTAGGTCAGAGCATGAATGCTTGACTCATAACTTTATACAATCATCTTACTTTTCAAACCATGAGCAATTGTTCGATCCAATGGAGATATGCGTAAAACTCCAATAGATGTTGAAGTATCCATATATAAGCCCCAACCTATTCAAAATGAAATTTTTATAACACTCTCTTGTATAATCCCAGCTTATCCTTGATTGTATCGGGAATTATAGAGGATATTGTGCTAGCACAATTAACTTTATTCTGTTGTAAGCTTCGCCAACAGAAGATAATCGTGTTTCTTAGTATCATAGTGATGACTATCGCACAACTCGGCCAACGATCAATGCTTGCTTAAGAAATATACTATGGAATGGATGTACCGAACACTTCAGAGTCACCAGCAAATTCACAAGATCCATAGGGAGGACCACTGTCATAAGATCCTTTGATCATACTAAATTACAACTTGCACCCAACCTAGGCCTTGACAGAGAAAGTTCATCACTCCAACTTGAATATTTACCCCAACCTGGTATTCCAACAAGTTTCAATGATGCTCCTACAAGTTCTCACCAATCATCCAAAAGACCATGATCAACTGAAGTAATTGAAGAAGTAGAAAAGCCTCTCGAAACGCTAAGGCAACAATATCTAGAAAAAAGCACTTCCAATCCTCCTGACATTCCATCCAACTCATACCAATCTTTAGATGATATAGGTATCGAACATCTTGAAGCTCTAGAAATTGAAACAATACTCAAAGAATATTGAAGACAAAAGTATGGAGAAGACTTGAATGACTCAAATGACCATATTGAAGAGTCTATCCATAGGCATAATAAGTGAAGGGAAAGAAAACTTTGTTAAAGACTTATTCAAGACAAAACAAAGGAGACGGAGGAATAAAGTGAAGGAAACGAAAAATTTGACCCAAAATACTATTCATATACTATTTAGCACTGTTCATGTACTATTTAGCACTGCTTGGAACAATAGCATACTGTTCATAGTATTGTAGCATTATAGTGGAACCGAAAAAAGCAAGATAATGAATACATAAGTCAATTTGTCAGTAGAATAGCCTAGTATGCACAAATAATTGGCTTTTTGTCGGCCATACGGAGTTTGTAAAGTTCTAGCATGTTGTTTCATGCCTATATAAGGCCGTATATGTAATTGTTAAGGGATAGAACACACTCTCTTCAGATATAATATTATGTGGTTTGTTATGAGTTTCTAAAACTTCTCTATCATCTTCCTTTCTACCTGGTATGATCCCTTAAAAACTAGAAATGTTTTGATCAATCCTAGTACTATGCTCTTCACTTGCTACAATATGGAATCTATGCATTAGAATTCTCCTACCCTAAAATTTTCTATGATATGAACCAAAAAATGAAGAAGAATTTGGTGGCTAATAAGCAATCCCTATTTTGAGGCTGAGGAAGGGTCGTGCGTGTAGGATAACATACTTGCCACAAATTCTATTTTTGGTTTTCTAGATTCGTATCATAGGCCATATAGGATGATGGTGATGAATAGATTTTACATCAACAATTGGCTAAAGAAATTATATTGAAATTTTGCGTAAAAATTTAGGATTATATTATTAAAATTGAGAAGTTTAGAATTGAATCGGTATTAAAAAATGATTTGATAATTATCCCTCTCTAGATTGACTAAATTAATTCGAGTTGCATTTCATGGTTGTAGTGAAGGATAATACTCCCAGAGCTTATTCCTAAAAAAAAACAATCCCAAATTTAGATCCAATTTCAAAGTTGCCCCAAAATCTTTTGTCTAAAATTTTTTTTAACATTCACTTTAATCTTAAATCTACCCACGCATTCAAAAATTACCATAGGGTTTTTCAAGATTATCAACTTGAAAATATTGTTATTCCATACGAAAGAGAGGATCTCGATGAAAACACGGGTTTTGATAATGAATAGCTAATTAGCATTAATATTGATAAATATGGAAAAACAAGTGGTAATTTTTTGGAAACCTTGATAGATTTAGGGCTGAGTGAATATTGAGATATTTTTATTAGATAAAAAAATTCGTAGCAAAATTAGAATTGGACTTGAAGTTTGTGAATTTTTTAGGGAATTGGGCAACTCTTCTCCATTTACTAGAATTATTGAAATAGCCTAAATTTTGCATCTGATCCTATCCTTCATCCTTTTGTTTGGTAGTGCCGGAGAAAATTAGGTGAAGATTGGAAGGTGGAAACAAATACTCGCGGAGAATCGGTGGGCCCATTAGTTGAGCGTCGATTGAGGGAATGAGAGGCGGTGATCCCGCGGGGTTAGGTTTTTATTTTATAGATGGGTAAAATTGGACTTTTGAAAAGATTTTGAGGGCAAAAAGGGAAATGGTTCAAATTTCATTATGAAAATGCTAAAAGTCCAAAGTAAATCCCTATCTACTTTAGACTTTCAGCATTTAGCCAAATACTAAACCAAAACTTGAACCAAATGTCTCATTTTTTTTTTTTTTTTTATAATGGGCTTTAGAGGCTAAAAACTCTTTGAGAAAGCTAAACCAAATGCACCATTTGTCTCCGAATCTACTTCCCTACAAGAGAAGTAAAATGAATTAATTTATAGATTCACAAAAATTAGAATATTTAGATTGAAAAATACATACAAGAGAAACTCTTTTCTTTTCTTTTTTAAATTATCTTAAGCTAGCTTCATTAACTCAATTAAATTTTGTCGGAACATTCTAGTGACTATAGAAATCCACTTTAAAATGTGGCTGAACGATTAAGTAATATTGCACTAAATAAGGATAGTTACTTTTAAAAGTGGATACATAACAAGTTAATTAAACTCATCGAATGAATTAGATAATTATTTAACTTGACAGTGGACTAATTTATTTTTATAAAAATTATGTACTTATTATATCTCCTCTTTACTCAAGTACAAATAGTCATCTTATGCAAAAACATTTTTCTTCCTTTCAATTCCTTTCTCTTTCCAAGCAAATCAAACTTCAATTCCTACACCTTATCTTTTTCTGCCTTATTCTCTCTTCCAAACAATTTCGAAGGAAAAATATCTCCTTCACCTAGATTTTCTTTATTATAGGAGAAGTCTTATGTTCCTTTAAAAAAATAAAATTTACAAAAAATGTAGTCTAACTTACTTTTGATGATTTACATGAACTATACACAAACATTTGACCTGCTGCTCGAACTGAGCGATCCTGCCTTACAGCAAGGCCCTGTGACCGTGGAAGGGCCCAGCGAGAACTCGATAGCTTTCCTACTCGAGCCCAATTGGCCAAATATAAAATTCTCTGTTGTCTTCCAGCATATTCCTAAAGAGAAAAGATTGGTACTCTTTATATTATTGTTTGTATGACATATAATCTCCACAGGGGCCACACAAATTAATAATGCACCTGATCTAACCTTCATTTCCATTGACTTTTTTCTCTAGACCAATAGGAAAGGAGCCTTAGACGAGAGGCGGAGGACGAGGTCCCCCCTTCCCCCATCCTCCTCCACTAATTGCCAAAAAGAATATTCTATAAAGAATGATCTTAATTAGCGATTGGAAGTGAGCCACAAGCTGTAATCAACCAGGTAGCAATCATGGGACTTGGAGCCTCGTTAGTTTTTTTTTTTTTTTTTTTTTTTTTAATTTGCTTTTAGCACCTTCAGGAAGGTGCTAAAAGCAAATTATGCCTAATTATTACATAAGTCACGTCATTAGCACCGTGGGGCATAGTGATCGATATTTTATTATTTCTCGACCCCTTTGCATAAGCTAACGTTTATGAATACAATTATATGCTTTGTGCAGTAGAATCTTCACTTTTCAATTGAAATACATGAGTCAAACTATGAGATTAGCGGGCCGATTCATGGTTCTAGAATTATATGCGTTGGTGATCTTCCTCGTCATTAAATAATTCATACCATCTATTGCCAAAAAGATAAAAAGAAGTTATAATGTACCTAAATATTTACTACATATTTTATTTCATTTTACTACAGATTTTATTTCATGCCCGTAGTCTAATATCCATGAATCCTATTGTCTGCTTTCCTATAAGATGGTTTTCTGAAGTAGAAATCGTTTATTTCCAATTGAAATGTACGCATGTTGTCCGTTCTACACAAACTTACATCAACTAAACTAGAATTCTGTCTACAACGGAAGTCACTAAAGATGTTCGCATGCCATGAGATTAGCAGGTCATTTCATGAGTCCGGACGTGACAAAATAATGGAATTACATTCCCGCTCCCATGCTAAGGTGTACCAAAATATGCATAGCAAACACAAAGGAAATAATTTAATAATTTATATAATATGATACCAAAAGGACGATGCTTCCTCCACGCTCTACTTATGGTACCATATTTTATTTAATAAAGAGACAGCCGAACCCCTTTTTTACTTAATATTTGGTTCATCAAAGCATATGCTTTAAAGATCCAAAATCTTAGCAAATATTTATGAAAAGAAGTGGAGAAGGGAGCGCAAACAGAAAAACATAGCAAGAACACATGGGGCATGCATGGGGTGCAAAGGACCAAAAAGAAAAAGATGCCCCACTTTTCTAGAAGTCTTGTGGCTTTAAGGAAAAAAAAAACCTTTTGATTTATTTAAGAGTTGTCTAGGTTAATAAGAATTCGACACATCACGACTTTTTAAATCATATGTGAGCCAACTTGAGACTCGCTAAAATTATGAGATGCATCGATTACACATGGAGCTGGTTCACTTTATAATTCTTCTTTTAATTTCTTTAATTGATTTCTCCTATTGACTGATAAGTATTTTCAATGGTGATATCTCTAAGAAAAGAAAACATTCAAAGTTACAAGCCATTTTTTTTTATGTAAATTTCTTGGCTTCCTTAGAAGAGTTGAAATCATGAATTATCATTTTTTATAAGAGATTCGTATAATGTAATATTTCATCGAGGAGATAAATAAGGGACCTAAAAAGATTCAAACTTATGCCTTTTTCGTATATCTCATGAGATTTCGTTAAACCCTGGTTGGCTCTTTTAAATATTTAATCTATCATGTGATAGTGTAGTTTAATATTTATATATTTTATCAATTTGAAATTGAGTCTCACTTTACTAATTTACAATTAATAATGAGTGTCTATACATAATCACAAACGAGCCTTGGATTTAGCGGCTGGTTGTTTTAGAGATTATCATTGTGCATTATTGGCATTCTATTAAAAGACACTCTAGGTAATAAAATAATCGTGGATCCTCCAACCATATTCCCTCCTAACCTCCTGATTTTTTTATAATAATAATAATAAATAAATAAATAAATAAGCGTCATGCGCGATCATTTCCACGCATCCCCATTGGCGCCGGACATTATAATGTGGGCCCCATGCCTTCTTACACGTGTCGCGAGAGGGACGGTGGGTCTGAATCCCACCGCGAGTGCTGCGCTGCAACCTCCCAATGTCTGTATTCCGATGACGAAAGTGGGGCCCGCCTGAAGTCGTGTCCCTTTCCGACTCCCGTACGACCGATCCGAGGGCCAGGATCGGTCCTACCGGTCAAAGGTTGCCAAATCTACAGTTGAGCTCGCCTGTTGAAATTACGGAAATGGGGCAAGTCATATTCCCACTGATTTTTGTCTAAATAAATACAGCCTTCGTTTATTGCGCGAAGAATAAACAATTTGAGTTTTCTTAAAAATAATCCTCTGTATCGCTTAAAATAATTAATGAACAATAAAATTTATTTTTGATAAAAATTTATGTTTGATATGGATGATGAAATTTTATCTTTTCAGTTTTTTTTCTTCAAAATTCTACAAGACATACTGAGCCTTAACAGACTAATCTCCAAACCACCTCCAATGACAGACGAGTGGGATTGCAAAAGCTCTATTTTCTTCTCCCTCCTCCGGAGAAATTAGTTTATTGATACTTTTTTTCTCATTTTGTGTGCTTGTTGATTCATTACTCTTTTAAAGGAAAGTCATTTTGTAGATAACAAAGAGAAAACCAAGTTGTTGTAGAAAACTTACAATTGATAAGGGTGCTTTTACATCATAATGTGAATAAAAAATACAGAATTCACTTTTACAAATTCCGTATGCTAGAAATTTTCTTCCATTTACAACACAGTTACATATGTGATTTTTCCTTTATTTGTTGGCATCCTTCTTGAAATATTGAGGGTATCCCTAAATTGACAAAGTTTTGTAATTTCCTTATATTGTATTGCATTGTATGATTGTTAAATTTAATATGTACATAAAGGGATATTGAAATTAATTGAGATGGTAATGTTTGCAATTAATAATTAGGGTATACCACAAAAAACTCCAAGTTATGCTCACTGTGACACAAATACTCTAAATTTTTTTGTGTCACTAAAAACTCTAAAATGCCCATTGTAACGTAAATATTATAATTCTAACGTAAATATTATATATAGCACACAAGTATATGTTTGGGTTTCTTTGTGACAAAAAAAAAATTAATGGTATTTGTATCATAGTGGGCAAGTTTAAGATTTTTGGTGACACAAAAAAATTGAGGTATTTGTGTCACAATAGGCATAATTTGAGGTTTTATGTGGTATTTGCCTTAATAATTATGAGAAAATTAATGATATTAATAGCAATAGTACTACAACCAAAGAAAAGCAACAGAGAGAGACAAGTTGAGTAGAGCTCCGACCAAACTCGACACATATTGGTTTGGCTGCATCCTTGATAGCATATATGACTAATCGAAAGTGGACAGGCAGTCCGTCGCCAATGGCCATGGGCACTTATGGCCATAGATATGGTGGTGATGGCGGCGGCAAGAACGACAAAGGCAAAAAGGCTCAATGTCTTTTTCCCCTTTTAAAGATGATTTGGATTATAATGCGATGCTCTAGGAAGGACGCTCATAATGATTTAAAGAATCGATGGACTCTTGTACACTTTGCAAAAAGGTGAAGGATGATATGATATGTGGACTCGAGCTACTTTGTGGTAACTCGAGCTGATAACGATGATGGGTTATGCGTATGGAAATCAACATTGCGACTAGCCCTCACACGGCACCTAGCTAAAGAACCTTAATTTAGTGTAAAGTGATTACCGTGGGATAGGAACCGGATACAGTACACATCTATGTAAGTTCAAGATGACCCAATGAAGGTCGTGCAAAAGCCAGGATAGACCCTTCTTTCACATGCAAAACGATAAAGCAAAAACAAAGGTAAGGTGATAAGGAATATCTTATTGACAAAATAGAGTTTGGCCAAATCAAATCCTCACCATATCAATTTTAGTCCAACACGCTCGAGTTTATCATCTACCTTTCGTAGAATTTAGATATGTGTCAAATAAAGAAAGAAAAAGTGGGAATTGCTTGTAAGTGTATGCATTCAACAAGTTTCAAAATTATCGCAAACGTCATGATATGACAGACTTATAAGTGATATGATCGTGAAAGTGGGTCACTTAAAATATCCTAGAGATAAAGAAGGTAACTGTTGATTAGCTGTGTCCAATTACTGGCTGAGGTGATGTTTTTGGTGCGGTCCATTGGCCAAGTTGCTTCCCTCAGTTAAATTTAGAGAAAAAAAGTCGCGAAAGCATTAATATCTTTGCTTCCTCGCATGTGATTTGCTTGCTCCACTAGGGATATCATTGTTTATTTCCCACTTGCCACTACTTTATCTTTGGCGTCATAGTCTTGAATTGTCGCGCTTCTCCTGTGTTTGGTTTTTGTGTCTAATGGCGTTGTCATTTTGGTCTTTATTTCTTAGTGGGGGTTGCTTTTCGCGGAGTCGTCCTTTCATTCGATTTCACATCCTTGGTGGTTTTCAGCCGACACGGGATGAATCCTCCTCCTCAAATGAGGGGCGTGCCGTGTATTTTTGGTACCGATTGACGTTTACCTCACCAAGACAAAGGAGTCCGAGAGCTTCACTGAGGCCGACCCTCCTACCAGGTTACTCTAATAGACCGATAAGACCGTGATCCTTAATTTGGTATGTTGTCACCCATGTGCCTCAATACCCGATTGTGGAGATATTTTTCCCCTCTCGAGGGGAATATCCTCAAATTTTATGACTTAGAGTTCAGCCGTAACAGTTTAAGGATTTATTAAGTTCCATTACTGATCTCTTCAAATAGGACTCAAGGAACAAATTAATGCACCATTTACTAAGACATTTCAAGTAAGTAATAAGGCAAGATTACATTAGGTGCATAAATGTATGGACATAATGGTGGACAAAAAGCTTTAGATTAGAGGCAAGAGACAGAAAATTTGTAACAACGGTTTCAAGCCTTAAAATGCTTATAAAAAATATCTTAATTTTAGAAGGTAAGTGTTGTTGTATGCATGAGGGCGAGGGACACCACGAACCTTAGGTCCTCTTGTGCATGAGATCTCGACCTCTTTGATGAGAATCGAGATCACTTCGCGATCCAACTATTCATTTGTTATGATTTCAGTGAGGGCTCAATGTCATTCTCCTAATTTTGATTAGGTACCACCAGATCTAAACGAGCGTCTCTTCTCAATCTGGTAGTTGAGAGAGAGATAGATGTGCAGAGAATCATGGTTGGTGGGGGTACTTGCTACTCCGCAGGTTGATGCGTTTTCAACATCATTTTCCGGCCCACCTTTTTTATTTTATTTTTTTAAGTATAAATTTGACATACATGTTTATAATCCACCAATTAGAAAATAAATTGAAGAAAGTTTGCTCCTATCAAGAATTAGATGAGAGAAAACAATCGTTTTCACCCGTCACCAAGTAATACAATAATTCGTCCACATAATGGTTTTTGAGTGGTGGGATAGCTATGGAATAAATTTCACTCATAAAGGATTACCATGTAATATCATCCGGATTTAAGTGCGATTAAGAAGATATAAATGTATCAAAAGTCCTAGAACTTATTATAAAAGTATAATTGAATTTTAAAATTTTCAAAAATTATAATCAAGTCCTAAAACTTGTCAAATTGATATAATTAAATTCTACTGTTAACACCGTCTAATTTAACAAATGTAAAATGCTGATGTGATTTTTTTATTTTTAAGATAAATTGCGCTGTAAAAAAATTTAAAAAATGGTTAATACCCTAAAAAACCCCAAACTGGTACACTTGTGACAAATTTACCCTAAACTATTTTTTTGACCATGAAAAATCCCAAACTGGTACACTTATGACAAATTTACCCCGATTGACTATAAAAAAAACCCTAAACTGATACATTTATGACAAATTTACCCCAAATTAATTTATTCGACCGCAAAAAATCCCAAATGATAAATTTGTGACAAATATACCCTCCCCTTAATTGGATTAATACCACAAAAAACCACAAAAATTGTAAACTGTGACAAACGAAGCGTAAAATCCTAAATTAGTATGCCGAACCGTCACATGTTATTTTACTTAATAATCTAACAATAAAATTTAACGAAAGCTAACAAAGGGTAAATTTGTCACAAGTGTATCGACGTTTGGGATAAATTTGTCAAAGGTATACCAGGTTTGGGGTTTTTTGTGGTCAAAAAATAGTTTGGGGTAAATTTGTCATAAATGTACTAATTTAGGGTTTTTCGGGATATTAAACCTTTAAAAAAAGAAAAGAGGAAAAGAAGATTTTAATTAAAAAAAGGTAAAAAGTTACTGTTCACCTTTGCTTTGGTTGGATGCTCGGTTTTCATCTTCCCTGACCATTCCTCATGTGTCCCTATCTTTATCATTGGAAGAACAACGGAATGAGCAATAAACTCAGGCGGCCATGGCTGGAAGCTCGAAGTGAGCAATAAGCATTCGAAGAAATTACCGCGAGCTTGAAGGATACAGTAAACATTCAAAGAAAGAAGAAGCTCATGCTTCTTTCGAGCAAGAGGCCATGGCCAGTTGAGTTTCGTTGAGCACGGACATGGCCACCCGAGCTTCGTCATTGTATCCCCCTCGACAGTTCTTTCAATCGAGCGCTCGAAATCTGCAAACAGGGGATGCGGGAGGCATAAGAGACCTGTACAAAGACCCAGATAGAAGCATCCATCTCCCTTGTCTCAATGAGAAAGTACAAAAATATAATATAATATATATACATCAATACAATTATAAACTTTTCAATTGAACTAAATCTTTTTATCTTTTATCAATCGACTCTATTTGATCAATTTATGTGAAAAATTACTAATATAGACATTGATTGACCGGCATACATGACACGGGGAGGAGGTAGCCTTGCTGGCAGCTAGTGAGGCCATGCTCACCTTCACCCACAACTAGCAAGGCCAGCCTCACCAGAAATTGC
Source organism: Eucalyptus decipiens (assembly GCA_014182575.1). NCBI lineage: Eukaryota > Viridiplantae > Streptophyta > Magnoliopsida > Myrtales > Myrtaceae > Eucalyptus > Eucalyptus decipiens. The sequence goes on along the minus strand of CM024616.1, from coordinate 43,153,517 downwards.
CTTGTGAGGGCATAGTGGTCAATAAGTTTCCGACGACTTTCATTGGCTATAGTGAAAAATAAAAAGAAAAGAAGAAAAAAGAAAAAGAAAAATTAATAAAAACACTAAAAGTTCGGAAAAATAAAAGTATTGATAAAATTATAAAGAAATAAATAAAACATTGACGTAACAACGAATCACCGACAGTCTACATCACTGATTAGTGATTACGGTCCACCGCCCAGCATTCTCGCACGCCTCCTTCAAACAGTCAATGACGTGCGAGTCACTCCCTTCATGAATGGTTTCTGTTTGAAGAGTGGCTTCGGGCCTCTACAGACAAACTTGCAGATGCGAAAGACATCTGAAAAATTTAGACGCATGTTCCTTCTTAACTTTTGTCCTTTAAAAAAAAAGATCTGATGTGGCGGGGACCACATTGGCACTGCTTATCAAAAAATAATTTAAAAAAAGGCCACGTATCATGATGTTAACTAAAGAACTTGATCACAATATTTTGATAAGTTTTAGATTTTGATTTTGCTTGTTAAAATTTTTAGTATTCAATTGTACTCACTATAAGTTTTCGGACCTACCGTGCAAAAGGGTAATTGCTTATGTATATATTTCACCAACCGCAGTAATCCTCGGATTAAAAATATGTCACTGTCTCTTTTCCTCGGATAAAATAAGAAAATTAAGAAAAGGACATTTTCATTTCTTTTCCATCGATGAAAACAACACCTCCACCAACGGGGGGGCAATTGCGGAAACCCCAGGAAAAAGAGACTCCTAGATTTGACTGACAGTACAAAACCCAACTGACCAACCGGTCCCCTTATAATACACCCCCACCACATTTCTCCCCGCATGAAAAACTCGCTCCTCGTGCTAACCAAAACTCTCCTCCACCAACCACCATGAAACCGCCGCCGTCGCCGCCGCCTCCGCAGCCGCCGACGGCGCCACCGCCCGCCCCCCCCTCCCGATCCTCCACCACCACCACCACCACCACCACGACGCTCCAGAACAAGTACCAACTGGGCCGGCTCCTCGGCCGGGGCAGCTTCGCCAAGGTCTACCAGGCCCTGTCCCTCGCCGACAACACCCACGTCGCGATCAAAGTCATCAACAAGGACAGCTCCGCGCTCGCCCTCGAGCCCCAGATCCTCCGCGAGATCGGCGCCATGCGGCGGCTCCAGTCCCACCCCAACATCCTCCGGATCCACGAGGTGATGGCCACCCGGACCCGGATCTACCTCGTCATGGAGCTCGCCGCCGGCGGGGAGCTCTTCTCCAGGATCGTCCGCCGCGGCCGGTTCACCGAGCCGGCCGCCCGCCGATACTTCCAGCAGCTCGTGTCGGCGCTCAACTACTGCCACGAGAACGGGGTCGCCCACCGGGACGTCAAGCCGCAGAACCTGCTGCTGGACCACAAGGGGAACCTGAAGGTCTCGGACTTCGGGCTGTCGGCGCTGCCGGAGCAGCTCCGCGACGGCCTGCTCCACACCGCCTGCGGGACCCCGGCTTTCACTGCTCCTGAGGTTTGTTTGTGGTCTCTGATGAATCTTTTAAGTGCGATGCCTGGTCAACCTTACGGTAGTTGAGGATTGTCAAGTTGTTGAATGTCCAGTATGTGGCTGTGAATATGCTTCGAATAATGTGGTTGGAGTTCGATGACGCCGGCGGACATTACAAGGACGTAATTACGTGAGATTAATACATATAAACTTCTCTGATCTAAAGAAAAATCGGTCACTCTAGTCTATAAGAACGGATGAATTTATCTTGTCGAGTTGTTCTATATGAACTCCTGTTCTTCTTCTATCTGTTTTGCTTTTACGCCGGTGACAAGTTCGATTTCAAAAGACGGTATATAAAGTTTAGGACACTTCCAATCTTGTTACGGGTTGTCTATACAGTGTAATACACCCTATTGACTAGCGAAATGAATTCATGGTATGATTGAACACTTCTGATCGTCCTCAAGACTCATTTTGGGTGTGGAAAGTATGGAAGAGTTTACAGTTATAGCAAGTAGTTTTTTTCCCACTTCTTTTTGAGTGTGGAAAGTATCAGACTCTATTTGGCTTGAATCGAGTTGAAGTATTGCATACTTAATATAGACTCTGCTTGGTTTCATGGGAGATCATTCCTACCCACATAATTGAACCTGGAAAGCATCAAAATGAGAAATATCTATCCCGGACCCCACCATATATAAAGTTGATCAAGATGCCTCATACTATTAACTAATAGACAAATTATGTTTTGCATCTCTCCTATTTAGCGTATCTTATTGTCACCTTGGCTCTATTATGAACTAGGTACTATGTCAATATCAACATCTTGCTGTACTATGAACTAATTCGTTCAACGGTTTACATCTCTCCTCGTTTCAATACTACTTCAGGTTATTTGCCGCCGTGGCTACGAGGGATCCAAGGCGGACGCGTGGTCTTGTGGGGTCATCCTGTACATGTTGCTCTGCGGCCACATGCCCTTCAACGACAACAACCTGGTGACCATGTACAAGAAAATCCACAAGAGGGACTACCAGTTCCCCGAATGGATCTCCAAACCGGTGAAGCACATCATCCACCAGCTTCTCGATCCCAATCCGGACACGAGGATGAGCTTGCAAGTTTTGGCGGGCACTTCTTGGTTCAAGAAATCGCTCCCTTTGAAGTCCCACAATAGCTTCTCGGACATAGAACACTTGTTAGCCAGTGAAAAGGATTGTAGCGACTTCGATGAAGGTCCGAGCCTAAACGCGTTTGACATTATTTCTTTGTCGTCGGGTCTCGATTTGTCCGGGCTTTTCGAGATCGACAGTAGGAATGAGAGGAGGTTCGTGTCCAATGCTTCTATGGAAGTGATAATGGGGAAGTTGAAGGAGGTTGGTGGGAGATTAGGGTATAGTGTGGAGAGGGGGAAGGGTAGTAGTGTCATCTTAGGGAAAGGGAAGTTGGTCTTGGTGGTGGAAGTGGTGGCGGTTGTGGAGAAGGTGGTGTTGGTGGAGGCGAAGGTGGTGGTCGACGGTGGCGGCGAGTTTGAGGAGGCTCACTGGGGAGAGTGGAAGGTCGGGCTCGAGGACATTGTCGTCTCGTGGCACGACGAGCAAGTTTCTTGATCGAGATCCGAGGGATGAGATGCGAGATGGACGACTGTCATTCCCGACGTGATATAGCATGACATTTCATTCTGAAATAGGCAGAAGAGTTCGGGTTGTAGGATATTAACTAGAAAAATGCAAGAACGTGATGGTGTTTTTATAGCGTTCGTATCGACGTAAGCCCTGGTACATTGGTACATTGTTTGATTGTAAGAAAAGGGAACGGGATGGGTTTGAACTAATGCTGGAGAGGAACATGTAATGGTCTTGTACATAACCCTCGGGCAAAATTTTGCTCTTTCGGTTCCTGCTCCGATTAGAGATTTCAGTATTGTGCTGTCAATGACTGTTGTGTATATTTTGGCTATTTGGCCTAGACAAATAAAGATGAATGCCTTTCCACAATAATAAAATCGATCAAGCTCCCATCTTTTTGTTGGCCGGAGGAAGCTCAATGAATTACAAATATAAAGGCTTGAGCCCATATGAAGAAAAAGAATCTTTCATTATCTTTTGTATAGTAGCCACAAAAAATGTTCGCTCAAACTGTAGGGGTGAGTATGATCAAGTTGACGGTTCCCATCTTGGAACTTAGAACCATCTACTAAGGACCGATTTTAAAAAATTGAAACCAAGACCAGCTCGTTGATTCTAAGGATCCACCCAATTGTCGGTCCGGTGCAGTTCCTAGGTGGGTGTGCAGCTCCTAGGTGGGTTCATAGAATTGGTCCTCAATCCCTATAAAGTTTGTTTGGCCTTATATTCATATTAAATTGCAAGCCATTGATTTTGATTAAAAATTGAAAACTATAAAGCAAAATGACTAAACAATACTCGTTAACTAAAAACTTAATTTCTTCCAAGGTCATGGTATGATCTTTTTAAGATTTCCCAACACCGGAAACAAGCGGAGAATTAGACTTCACGTTAAAAGTCCTAACCTCCATAAAAATTAAAATATTAATCGTTTGATTCATCTTTTTTTAACATCAACATAATTTAATCATGAGAATGGCTAATAAGAGACCTAATTATATTCTTAAAATGAGCCGTTGGCTCTTCTAGACATATCCAATACGTTCTCTCCTTCCTCTCTATTTTAATTTTTGGTTAAGAGAGCAAGTAAATGGATTATAAGAATGAATAAAAAAAAAAAAGTAAGGGATCAATCATATTATACACCCAAGAGATAAAATTAGGCAATAAATGTCTAATAACTACAAATATGCATGTGTGCGTGTGTGCGTGTGTGCGTGCGTGTGTGTGTTAAGTATTTGAGATGGAATTTCTCTTTTTTTTAAATATATATACTGGTCCGGCTTAGATGGGTAAACGGATAGTTCCACACTTAAAAAGAAGAATTGAACCAATACTCACCAATTTCACTAAATTGGAATTGGGAACCGGACCTGCCCCATAAGAATTGCCGATTCCAATTGAGTCTAGTCCGGTTCTTGCGGGTTGGGCGGTTCCCGATTCTTTTACACAACCCTCATTAAGAGGCAATGATCAAAGAGCTGGAGAGAGCAGGAAATATGGGTTGAGGACAATATATAATTTGCATCAAGTTGAAGTTCGGAAGTCGATTTGTGGCCTAATTGAGCTGAAATTTTGTTAGGGTGCTCATGATACATTCTTCTTGATTCTAATCAATTTGATTGTCACTTGAAGCTCCCTACATCAAATTTTTCATGGGTTTTATAGAACTTGCATTTTTTGTGAGATTTATCCTTGATCTTGATGTCTTTATGGCTATGTACCTCTAGCATTTTTAGAGAAGAACTTTGTTCATCCATTTTTGTTGATAGTGAAGATTTGTAGGTGGACTTTAGTCTTGTGGTTTTTATCTCCTCATGTCAAGGAAGTTTTTATGCAAAAAAATTACCTTGTATCTACATGCTTGGTATTATATTGTTTCTTAAAGGTTTGCACAAGAGAGGAAATCGTTTTGTTCCGTTTCGCTAACTTGATATTATTCAGGTTGTTAATGCTCACCCAACTTTTCTATCTATTTAGAAAAGAAAATTTGACAACTTCAATTAATCATCTGGATGCAAGAACTTATCAATATGTTTATATTGATGATCGACATGTGTTCTCACAGTTTACATATATATATGTCCACTTTGTTCTTCCACGAACAATCTTGGACTATTTCTCTTACCGTAGGCAGAGACCATCTTCTCTTCTACCCTCTTCAAGCTTGGGATACTTTCTCTGAGCTTACCAGGCTCCTTCATTTGGAGTTAAGCCGATACATAGACATTGTGAGTAAGAAAAAAATCAGATCAAATTAGAAACTGGACCAAACTTACGAGTTCTAGGCACTTTTTGGTTCCTAAAAACTGGAACTAGTGAATACCGATCCCGTCTTCTGTCCAAGTGTGGACCCACCCACGCAACCCCCAAACTGGACAGTTATATATATTTTTAGTTCTTATCATTGCAAACTAAAAACCTAACCTCTAATTGCCCATCCTTTCCATTTCACATCTCAGTCACAATGAAAGGTATAAACTCTAATTTCCCCTTTCTTTACTCACGCATCTCTCTCGCTAACACGCTCAATCTCAGACTCTCGATCACGTCTCGTCGCTCGCTCTTAGTTATGCCTTTCGCTCACAACAGCACCGCTCACTCTCAATCTCGTGAACCACGCCTCTCATGCCTCCCTCCTCATTGTCCTTAGTCCTTCTCGCTCATGGCTTAATGCTGACGGCTCAACACCATCCTTTGTCCCTCTCGCTCGAGGCTCAATGCCACCCTCTGTCCGTCGCTCCTGTAAATCCTCAATCCCTCTCCAGTCTGACACAACAGTACCAGTCAAAGTGGTCTACATGAGGAATTGCACTATGAGAAGGTCCATTATGTTTCTTGGTTTGGAGAGACGATTATGAATATTTTACTTGAATTTATCTATTAGTGCCGTGATGGGACAAAACTGATGATCACGTGAGGTAATCTCTGCACTCAAATTTGTGGCTAAATCATGAACAGCTAGTTCCTAGACCCACCAGGAAGTTGAACTGACCGGTCCAGTTCAATTCTTAGGTGGGTCTAGTTAGGTGGGCTGATTCCCAATTCTATGAATTAAAAATCGGTCCATCCTAAAAATGACCAACTATAGTAGACTTATCAAATGAGTAGGTCAAATCATATTTGAATGAGTCGAAAATGAGTTCCATTCGAATTGACATATTTATTCCATATTAATACATTTTTATTTTATGATCTAACCGTTGATGTTTCTGGGTGCTGTCAAGCAATCGGTAACATCAACAGACTATGTTTCCTTTTCTTGGAAAAAAAAGGCAAGAAATATTGTTAATTTGATTTTTTTGGCAAAATATTAGCGGGCAGAATAATATTAGGTTTGCTTGGGATGTTATTTGTATATAGGTGATGTTTTTATTCGAGGAAAAAGTGGGTATATCGGAAAAACTTTGGTGCTGTCTCGACATGCTGTTTTGGGTTCCTGATAAGTACAGTAATCAAGTATAAATTGGAAGTCGTTGAAAACGGCACCCCAGGATCAACAAAGCAAGAATCTAGAACATAGTAACGGAATCAATTGTATATCCGATTTAGAATCTATTGTTTTTAATGCGAAATAGCAATGATCCAATATTCAAATGCTTCTCCTTTCCCTCCACAAGATCACGAGCTTTCCCAAGCTCATACCCCGCGTGATAGCGGAGTATTGCGATCCATACCCACACGAGCGACACACCTTAGAAAAAGGGGTCGGGTGTGGATATTGGATTTAAGGGTACCTTTACCATGTAGCCCTCTTGTCATTGCTCGCCCATAAGGATGGCATCACTTCATCCTTTGGGTTACTTCCCATGTCGAGTATGCTAAACTATCGTGAGTTTCATTGAAACTCATACCCTGCATCATTTGGGTTACTTCCCATGTCAAGTATGCTAAACCATCGTGAGTTTCATTGAAACTCATACCCCGCGTGACAAGTTAGTTGTACGGTCTAGTTATATATGACAACCTAAAAATAAGACGAGTCACCACTAGCCTCATTTTGGGGTCGGCTAGAAAACCCAATTGAGAGTCGGGAGAGTTCTCTCGATTTCTATGCAACCAAATATCTAAGTTCGATGACTTGGGTTACGCTAATATTTCTATTAGCGCCCTTTGGGTACATGAACAGTATATTGTGTTTTCCTAACATGTCCATGCATTTCTTTTTGCATTTTCAGGATCATTTGTCTTAAACTAAGTGATCATGCGTGGTTGGTCATTTTCATTATATTCTATTTCTAGAAAAACAAAAAAACAATCAATGGAATTGAAATTGCAAGACAATAGGTAAACAATCAAGGAAAGCAGTAAATCTATCATCCAATCCTACAAAAATAAAAGAGAAAAACAATTGAAAAATATGAGAGAAAGAGAGAAAACCCGCAACTCGTCGGGTTTTATACAACAAATGGAACCTGAAAGATATATCGGGAAAACAAATAGTACATGATAATGGTAAGAATGGACACCGACCTCCACCGTCTTCATGCTTTCTCCATCTTCGGGGTTCTAATATAATCCTAGCCTAAAAAACTTATAACTAGGTACATACAATGGAAAGAAACAAGCATACACATCAAAACAACCAAAAACAATACATCAAGATCAATCATTAAAAAGAAGTGCTATACAAAAGTCAAGTTTATGGGCCTCGGGATCGGCCTTTGTCTTTCATGCGAAGGTCCCACTAAGATACCTACCCAACTTATTTTTTTTGTGACTTATAGCAATTATAGACCAATTGTATTCTTGTACGGCCACTAACGCTATTAAGTCTCCTAATCAAGCGATCTATATGATCCCAGGGTTTTTCCTCGATATCATACATTGATCCTACCATTCATCAAAAAATCACAAGCGTCGCAGGCATTTTGAATACAATTCAACTGTGACTTTCACGTTGTCAAAACATGATTTTTCCTTAAGCCAAATCGAGTTTTGAAGAATAACTTTTTTTAGGAATCATTTTTGAGAAATATCACATGTACTAAAACATTTTTTTAAAGATGCAATTTGGAAAGGTCAGTTCTTTAAGAAAAAGGATCAAAGCATTTAAAATCATTTTCATGAAGATAGCATGTCCAAATTTCACGCACATACTAACCTAAAAGATATAGCTAAACAATCACAATCATGCTTATATCAGGAAATTTCAGAACAAACTTGCAAGGACAACAAAATTGAGTAACACCCATTGATAATCTAACTAAGGAAAAATTTCCTAACATACATGACATGATGACAAACACTTTCATAAAGAAAGTTTTCTTGAACAAGTTATACATGAATTTACAAAAATCAGACAACAAGCAACAGCACATCAAAAACATGTCAAAATATTAGGGCATTCAGCTAATGTCGCGAGAATTTATCCTATCATAACATGTCTAAAAATCATCAAATTTTTACACAAGATAGCCAACATGATGACAAACAAGTTTCATTAAAAAGCCAAGTGCATATTCCAAATAGAAAAAATGGAACAAAAACATCAAAGGTCTGTCCAAACAGGGGTTAAAACAGGGGTCCGAATTTGATCCCTTATTCAAATTGTAATCTAACTTTGAGAAAAAGGAAAATAGTCCAAACGATGAGCGATTAATATGCAATCAGTGGCATTAGCAACCTCTAAGTATTTCCTACATCTTCCTAGAAGAGTTCGAGCTGAAACGAGGTCATTTCATACCTCATTTTTGCCAAAAACAGAGAGTTACTCCTGGTATCAAAATATGCAGAAATAAGAACGATTTTTTTTTTTAGGATCTACCTATCCGAATGATTTTCAAAAATTCTAGAAAAAAATGTATGTTGTAGAGAAACATGTTTTGAACAATTTTCATGAAGGAGTTGATTTAAGATTCAGAGTACAAAAATCCAGAAAAAAAAATCGATAAGCAGACAAGGTTAAACGATACATAACAGTGAACTACAACATATAAGTTTTCCAGAATCATCTCCTGACTTTTGAAGGAGATTTCAGATAGCAAATGATATCCGATCGGGACGTGCTATAGTTCATTGGAAAGCTAATCAAACCATCTTCAACTTTCATGAAACATCGAGCACCAAAAAGCACATATACTAACTCATTTCCAGGCATATGTACAAAGAGGTCTGTCATGAATCCGAAATTGCAGAACAATGATCATCCAAATTCAAAAATCATTTCAGATAGTAAATGCTATTGGATCAGGACGTGCTATAGGTCATTGGAAAGCTAATCAAGCCATCTTCGACTCTCATGAAGACATCGAGCACCAAAAAGCACATATACTAACTCAATTCCAGGCATATGCACAAAGAGGTCTGTCAGGGATCCGAGGTTGCAGAACAATGATCATCCAAGTTCAAAAATCATAGAACCAAAAGATCTAAATATAATCAGCTCTAGATCATTCAAGCATTGATTCTGATCAGATTCGCAATGCATCCTGGCCCCGAACCTTCGTTGTCGAAAATGTATTTCAACATGAGAAGTTCTCGCCTCGTCGGACGCTATTAAAAAAAGTTTCGTCTCACTTACCTCAATTGAACCAACGAAGAATCAACTTCCGGAGATGTCCACTTTTCAACGATGATGAAGCCGCTCTTCGATCTCGCTTCAGGAATCACCGGACGTGAAGAATATCGAGTTCGATTCCGGTACGAGAGTTGTTCAACTCCGGTCTTCAGATTCTGATTTGCTGGAACAGAGCACCAGCAACCTCTAATGGCCGAACAACCACGTCTGATGGCTGAATCAGCAAGAGGAAAATCCTCCATTGTCCTTCGGCGAGAAGAAGTCCATGCTCGAATGGCAAAACCAGCAAAAGAAAGCCTCAGTGGAGAAGCAAGAAGAAAAAAAAATCCTGGAGAGAGAACGAGTGGGTGAGAGGGCCAAAACGAAAATTCCCCAGCCTCTTGAGGAGTTTTTTTCACTTTAATTTTAAAGATTCTTTTTTTTTCTATTCCAAGAACAAGAATCAAAACTTATTCCGTTTTTTTTTTTTTCTATTCTTGATTTTAAAATCCAAATTTGTTCCCGAGAACAAATTTTTTCATCATTCGGGAACCGAAATTTTATCAAACGTCCATCGGCTCCCGCCGCCCGCGCCCCCATCGCACCCCGCCATCGCCCCCCATCGCCCGTCACTGGGTTGATCGCCTTGACCACCGCCGCCGCTGTCCAGCTGTTGTCCGCCATCCGGTCCGCCACCGTCCGAAAGGAAGAAATTTTATGTCGTTATCAAACGAATTTCTATTTTTAGAATAGAAATTTTGTATCATTATCAAACGATTATTTTCAACTCTTCTAGAAATAAAAATCGAAAATCTATTTCTATTCTAAACTATTTTTGAAAAATAATGGTTGTCATGCGCGCCCATAGTGAGTGAAAGTAGATCTGGAAAATGACCCCCTCAATTTTGGAGGGAAAATTTGTTATATAACTTAAGGCAAGATCAAATCGTAGCCCTTGGATTAATCCAAGGGCTAGGGTTGGATCTTCCTAGCTAATTGGTCTGTTAAAGTTGTTAAGAGCACCCCTAATTGAGCACATGCTCATTTCATAGCCACAATATATTTTTAATGAACGGTGACGATAAATTGTGAACTAATTGGGGTCTTCTTTCTTTATTTTTTTTTATTTAAATTTTCATAACATGCGGGTCGATTTGCAAATTTCGTAAAATCTATAACAAACTCGGAATTTTGAAAATTAAAGGACGTGGATGCATTGGCCATGAAGTGGGCCAATTGAATTCCTATCAAAGCAAGGCCACAAGCTAGTCTCACATCTTCAATTGAATCTCAATCGGCCAAATTGAAGCTCAATTACTTCAATTGCACTCTAGTCTAAAATGAGCCAAGTCGAATTACGTAGATTGAACCACCTTAGCTAGGCTTTCTAATATTTGAACACGCCAAATTGACCAAATTGGAAAGCATCCGAACAAATCTCCCAAAATTGACCCCGAATTTGGACTCATCTCTTGTAATGATGTATCAACTAAAAATCAGGTGTTAACAGATCCAAAATTCAAATGCTTCTCCTTTATTGCCCTCTAAATTACTAGCTCAAAGGGAGTGTCTTTCACAATACAATTCTATAACAGCTCCTTATGTGAGATTGTATTTGTGCATGCAGATTAAAGAAGAGACTTTAGTGCTATTTAAAAAGTTTTCAACTAGACTCTCATCACGGATCGGGCTTAACTCGCCCACATAAACCCAACCCATATCACACTGATTAAGAACCTTTATAACTTACCTTATTAGACTAAACCCATAAAACGTAAATTATAATATCAATTAATATAACTCACATCGGAAAAGCTCTCACATAAATGAAGTTGATGCTAATAGACCACTTATAGAACTTTCCCTTTTGATTAACATGGATAATTGGTGGGTATCATTAAGGTCCATTAAAACACAAATCTAATTGGGTTTTGCTAGTTAAATCCATAAGAATCCATTCTCTAAATTTTAACTAATCCACTTATGACTCAACTCACTAAATATGAGTTTTTTTTTTTTTTTTATCTGTCATATTCTAACTATCATCTCTTTTATACTTTTGCTATGCCATTTGTAGAGCGTGAGGGTCAAACCTCACGTTTAAAAGTAAATATCATTACTTCCTTTACTATTGGGTCACTAAATCTGAGTTAATAAGTGAATATATGACCCATTTTGACACCGTTTTCTCACAACAGATGTATTTCCCTTCCGTCATCTAAAATGATGGTTATGAGATCATTCACGTAAATTAGCCTAATAACTAATTTAGCTTCTGGCGCCTTCACAAGTAAGCTTGGATATGCAATTGCTAATGTAAAGCCAACCACTCTTAAGATGCGTTTGAGAGAGCATTTATAAGAAGCTCCGGGCCAAGGCTCTTGAATCAAAGTTTTGGTGTTTGATAGCACAATTTCAAAGATTTTGTTGCAGAGTTTTTCTTTGAAAATGTTCAAAACTCAATGCAAGCGCCCTTACTTTAGGTTTGCGAAATGCAACTTAAGAGGTTTAATGAAGTTTTTTGTTCCAATCTTGCCCTCATTAATATATTAAAATATACGTTTTACTCCTCATTTTTTAACTTTTCTTGCGCCAGATCTGAACAAGAGACAGAGAGAAAGCCGTGGTCAATCATGGCTAGGAGCTTTACGAAGGAGGCCGGCAAGTTTCGCCGAGGGTCGAGAGGGTTCGCCAAAGGTTATGCGAGTCAAATTCCATGATTTGACTGACGCTTGTGAGAGTCACGCATTTGAAATCTAGCCAAGGGGTCTCACCTCGCGAGAACTATCTTGTTACTCGAATGCCAGTACTTCGTTCAGGCGGCGCCTTGCCTAGGGTCACCCAGCATCAATGTCACGTTACCTAAGGTTGCAAGGCCTTGCTCTCTCGGTTGTCATTAAGACAAGGATTGCATCGTTTGAGATTGCTCTCTCATTTTTGTTAATCATTTATTTTATTTCTCATTTTACAAGTTGGTTTCTAAACTATGCTTTATATTGTTTACCAAACAATATCTGCATCAAGTCAGAATATGTGGAATCAAATTCTTTCGTCTAGATTCAAAGTTACAAAGTCAAAACTGTCCCAAACGCAACGCTCAATCAAGAGTGCGGCAACCTCGCCATGTCGTGCACGAGGTGCTTGCTTCGATGATGCGTCCAGTGCCTTTCTCAATCTCGCCGTGCCCCGCACGAGACGAAAACCATGAAAGGGTTTCTTTCTGCGAAGTGGGAGAAGAATCTATCTCTGTCGTCCAATCCAAGGCCGTTCTAGTCCGGACAAACAAGTTCGTTGTTGAATTTTAAGGCTTTGAAATCGTTGCTTATTTGACGGTACGAGTGTCGGTCAAATTTGAGATTTTATTTTGTGAAAAATAAATAATTTAAAAAATAATTTTTAAAAATGATCGTTTCTATCACTTAAAATAATTAATTGATAAAAAATATTTTATTATTGACAATAATTTCTTATCTAACATTTTCGTGAACATTGAAATTGTTTTCGTTCATTTAATTATGTAAGCAATGCGTATTTTTATTTTTAGGAAAACATTTGTCAAATTTTTTATTTTTTATGTAACAAATGACCTAAGAGTCGACATTGATCTTACCGATTAATATTTGGGATGGGTTGTGAAAGAAAATCTGTACCGAATTAAGCTGTTAGGTAGACTAAATAAAATACTACAAAAGAATTATAAAGTCGGTTTGATAGTAGATAAAAATCGATTGATAAATTTTATTAGCTTCCCTACCAAACATGGACGAGTGAATATTATTTGGAAGGTTTTGAGAATATAACTAATATGAATTTAATTTCCATTGGATATTTTATAACTTAACCACTTAAGTAAACCCTTCCTTGCTTACAAATTATATTATTTGAAGGTTTAGATAATATAATTGATAAGATTTTAATTTCCACTGGATTTTTATAACTTAACCAAGTGGTTTTTGGTTTAAAAAAAAAAATTCATTAAGTTATGCGTTGTTGAATGCACTTAATGAATTAAGGATATTTGTTTCATGGAAAATGTTTTCTAAGAAAATGTATAATCAAAGAATATATATATATATATCCTTCAAAAATTGGGGAAAATGATTTACGTTTCTAAAAAAAAGAAATCATTTTCCCTTCTTTCTCACGCCAAGACTTCTCTTTTCTCCCTTTTGCACCTTCACTACTCCTCAATCCTCATGTTCATGTGCACGGACTACTCGCCATAACTTCACCGGCACTCGCCCAACGCCATCCAGACCTCCGATCTGCACCACAACCTCCAACACCCCCTCCGCGACCTCAGCTCCTTGTCATCGCGAGGGTGTCACGGGGCTCAAGTGACCCGTGATCTAGGGTCGTTCCAAAACGAGGTTACATCTGAGCTCAGTGATGCTGAATTCGATGTCCCGAGCTCGAATTCGAGCTCGACAACATTGAATCGGTCACGATCAGCCTCGACTCAGTCGCGATAGACTCGGCCGCGATTCACCACTCAGTCTTCTTCCTCAGCTCTCTCTGCATCGACTAGGTCGTGCGCAGTAGCTGTTATGTCGGCTTCGAGAGCAACTTTGCATCGAGCCCCTCCGTCGTGGTCTTGCTCTCAGCAGATTTCACTGGATAATCGAGAGGGAAAGAAGAGCATGAGGCCCCTGTTCATCATCTTCTCCGAATTTCAACTTTACAGTTTGATTTTTGGCGATTAGTTTTTCTTCCTCTTTGGTTTATTTGGTCTTGTTGTCTAGAGAGTCAAGCGAAGAGAACTTGTGTCCAATTTGGCCAATTTGACTGTTGGATGTTGATTTTAAAGTCGACCGTAGACTGAATTGCTGGTGATAATTATTTTTTTCCCCTTTTTGGTCTTTCGAATAGTTCTTCATTTCGGTTAGAGGACTGGAAATTAGCGATCCTTCATCAGTGAAATAGTTTTCACGGAGTCTAGCTACCCAAAGATTCAGGTCCGTAGAGGCCAAGCTGAAGACCAAACATCGAAAAATAGTGCACGTATATTTAAGAAAAAAAATTTTTCCCTTCCACACCGTGAAAAATATTTTTCTTTTCATTTCAAGTTTTAGTCAAACACTAAAAATATTAACATGAAAAATATTTTCTAAAAATATCATATTTTGTGCGAAACAAGCAAAGCCTAAGGATGTATTTAAAACTTCATGATAAAGGAAAATACTTTCCATGGAAATCATTTTCAGATGAATGATTAGTTTTCATTTGTTTAGAGTGCGTTTGATAACCATTTTGTTCTTAAGAAAATTTATGCTCATAAATATATTTTTATTTTGTTCCAAGGAAGAATTTTGAGCATTTGAGTACATTTTGGTAATCGTCCAAAATTTTTATTGTCGAGAATAAAAATCCATTTAGTATCACTCCTATTTTTTTCTTTTAATTTTTTAATTACATTTTTTTCTTATTTTCTCATTTTTCTTTTTCCTTTTCTATGTTCCTCCTTCGTGGTTGGTCATTGGTGATCGGCATGGCTAGGTTCGGTGAGGGCAAGGTCATGACAAGCTCATCGAGTCCCACCCGACCTCGAGGCCAACCACTACCAACGACCAACGATGGCCGATCATCAGTTGGGGGAAGAAGAAGAGAGAATGAGAAAAGAAGAAAAGAAAAGAAAAAAAGAAAATTTTTTTGGTTTGATTCTGAAATTGTTCTCGGAAATAAAAAAAGCAATTTTTTCTACTTCTTCATACTATTCCACATTTATTTTTGAGAAAAAAAATGAATTTTTATTCTCTGGAATAAAAAAATTTACCAAACAGATTTATATTTGAAATCTATTCTGAAAAAAAAATGGATTTTTATTCCTAGGATAAAAAAATTTCCAAATTGATTTATATTTCAAATTTAGTCTCAAGAATTAAAAAAATAGAATCGGTTACTATTTTATCAATTGCCAAATGCACCCTTAGTAATTTAGGAAAAGTGATTTTCTTTTTGCCAAAAGGAGAAGTCTGTTTTTGTCCACAAAATATGAGACCTTTTTTATACATCCTACTCTAAATCCCACCCCCCGCCAAAAAAAAAAAAAGTGATTTCTTTTTGCCAAAAGAGAAAATCCTTTTTGTCCACTAAATATGAGACCTTTTTTTTTATACATCCTACTCTAAATCCCCCCCACCCTCTCTCTCATACATCTACTCTGCTTCTTTGCAATCATATGAAATCTTACATACTACACTCGAAACTAAATGTCCCCACCTCACCCAATTCCCTTACCATTGGGCATCAGCATATCTAGTGGGTCACTAAATATAAATTAAAAAGTGAGTTTATGACTCATTTTGACATCTCCTCTTATGATAGGTGAATTTCCCTTTCATCATTTCCGATAATGATGATGATGAGATCATTTATGTAAACGAGCACAATAACTAATTTACCCTATTGTGCATGTAGTTGCCAATGTATAGCCACTCTCAGGATGCCTTTGGGAGAGCATTTAATCGACGCAAGAAACAAAGAGAAAGCTATGGTCAATCATGGCTAGGAAGCTTCATGAAGGAGGCTGGCAAGCTTTGCTGACGGTCGAGCCGCGCCGGTAAGGATTTACCGAAGGTTACGCAAGTCAGATTCCATGATTTTTTGACCCACACTTGCGAGAGTCATGCCTTCGAGATCAAGCCAAGTGGCCTCACCTTGCAAGATCTGGCTTGTTGCTCAAATGCCAGAGCATCATGCAATGGTGAGGGCTTGCCTAGGGTCATGCATCGTCAGCGTCGCATCACCTTAGGGCACGAGGCCTTGCTCTCTCAGTTGTGTATTTACAGTGAGTATCACGTTGCTTGAAATTGCTCTCTCATTTTTCTTAGTCATTTATTTGATTTCTCATTTTACCAATTGTTTACTAAAGTATGTTTTATATTGGTTACCGAACAATATTTGCATTAAGTGAAAACCCTTGGAATCAAATTCATATGTCTAGATGCAAAGTCATGGAGTCAAAACCCTCCCGAGGGCACCCTCAATTAACAATTCGTCAATCTCGCTGCACGGTGAACGAGGAGCTAGCTTCGATGCGCACGGTGCCTTCCTCAAACCTCGCCAAAACAAGAAGGTTCTTTCCACATCTCTGTCATCCAATTTAAAACCGTTCTAGTCAAGACAAATGAGATTACTGTTGTACTTTCATGGTCGCGAAGTCGTAGGTTGTTTCACAGCTGTGAAAGAAAATAAAATGAAAGAGTGAATATTATTGGTTTGACACGGTAGAGTAAATAATATACTAAAATGAAAATTTAAAAAATTGGTTTGATAATGGATAAAAATCGATCGATAAATTTTATTAGCTTCCCCACCAAACATAGAGGAGTGACTATTATTGGAAGGTTTTGAGAATATAATTAATAAGGATTTAATTTCCATTGGATATTTTATAACTTACCAATTAAGTGAACCCTTCCTTACTTAATAACTATATTATTTGAATGTTTTGATAATGCAATTGATAATATTATAATTTCCATTGGATATATTATAACTTAACCAATTCAGAAAGTCCTACCTCACTTGCCGTCATCAAGTGGGTTTTGACTTTAAAAAAAAAAATCATTAGGCCGCATGCAGTTGAGGTTATCAAACGTAGGGGGAGCACAATTCTAGAATAAAACTGGAAACATGAGAATCGGACAGGTGGAAATCAGAGGTTCCAAATTTTAGGATATGAGGAGAGATTCCAAGATTTAAAAATTGTGGAATCTATTTCAATAGTTAAATTCCAGGTTCCAAGTGAACCGAGAACCTGAGATAAGTTTTTGTGTTTTTCTTATTTTATGTCTTTTTGCTATCCTATTGCATTTCATAACATTCAATAATGAGTATGTAATATGAAATTACTAGTATCAACTTCCATTTTTTGCGATATTCATGATTGGGATTTTTACTTTATTAATGTTTCATAATTTTTCTATGCCTAAATATGAGTTATGATCGGTGGATACTAATAAATATTAGAGGTGATGATTCACTATAATCATTCTAGTAATAGTTCAAGTGGAACTTTTATAGACCTTGGAATCAATCCTACAACTTGTGACATGTTAGGTTCCAAGTTTCTGAGCATGGGAAGTTCTAGGTTCTAAAAATTTGAAAACTTATTTCGACCAATAGGTTCTAAGTTCCTAGTGGAACTTAAACACAACCCGAAATCGCTTACTCCTAATCGAAGACACTTAATGACATTGAGGGTACATTTGTTTCATTGAAAAATTCATGATAAAGGAAAACTACTTTCCATAGAAAAAAAAGAAAATGGTTGGTTTTCTTTTGTTTGGTGATTTACAAAATTGATTTCTTTCTTGCCAAATGGGGAACTCACTTTTCCCCAATTTGAACTTATTGTTTTTAGTCCATGAAAAACATTTTTCGTATAACAATTAATTTTCCGTAATCCAAATACTGTGGAAAGTCAGAAATAATTTTTCAAAAATAGTTTTTTCTTCAAATAAATGGACCCTAGTGTTGAAAAGTTTATTTTCACCACTTCATTGTGGTTGTCAAACACACCTATAATATGCACGACAACTTTGTGTGGTTTTGTAGGATGAAGTGTGCGCTCTTATAGTTTCTAATATGTGTTGGACTTGATTTAGAAAAAGAGTTTAGATAATAAATACACGAAATTTAGCCTTTTTAAAAGTCCAACAAGATAAGGCCTTATTGTGGGCTAACATGGACTTTATCCATGAGACTGACATGTCTTAGATTTGTTTCAACACGTAAAATTGTTTACAATGGAAACATTTTCACTTGCCAATACTAATCACAGACACCACATGCAAAGTAAATACCCAGAGAGCACCAACATCTTTTATAAATTAATAATTTGGAAAATATTTTTTTTTAAAAGTAATTGCTTTGTATTGCTCAAGATAATTAATCGATGAAGAATGTTTTTATTATCAATAATAATTTATGTCTAAATATTTTCGTAGACGATGAAAATATTTTTCATTTATTAATTTTTGTAAGTAATACAAATGATATTTTTTAATAATATTTTCAAAATCATTTATTTTCGTCAAATAAATGAAACCTTAGTCGCTTGAAATTTGTTCAATAGGTGTTCTTTATAAACTTTTGACCTATAACTAGCTTCACGTGCTCTAAGAGAGTGATTAGGATGGTCAAGAATAGGGGTTTAATCTAGTCGAGTCGAGTTGAAACATGACTCGATCTCAATCAGGTATTGAATTTATTATTCGAACTTGGTTCTTACATAAACTCAAGATATTCAAGTTTTTACCCCCACACGTCCCCTCGAGCTTGAGCTTTAAAGGTGACCAACAAGCAAGCGACCTCCTCGCCCTTTGCAGGCCTGAGAGACTGCCAAAGATGAATGGACAAATTTGGGCAACGCCCTTACATGAGAAAACCTGGCCTGTGCAAATTTTGAAAATTGTACGTTACATACAAGCTCCCCTGGGCGAAGCATTAAGCACGACATCTGGCCCTATTTTTGCCTGCCCCAATGAGCACCTCAATTGAACTCTAGTCTAATAAGTTGAAATATTTTCTCAGCACTACGCATATGCGTACATATAAAATTAATTTGAATCTAATAGTAGAAACTAGACTAATTTCATGAACCTATCAATTTCAACTCGATCTCGAACCTATCAAATTTTTTTTTTTTTTTTTTTTTTTTTTTTTTCGAGTGCTGACTAACTCGATCTCGGCTCGACAAGATGCTCGATTAATTCCAACTCTTCTTCCCCGGAAATCAGGCAAACAAATCTCTAGCAGCCATCGGTCGAACCGAGAGCCCATCAAGGGCTTAGTGACTTTGACTCCAGTTGGCCCGTAGTCAAAGAGAGAAAGCCACTGGATTGGAGCCACGTGACTCCCGTCTTCAGCTACCTATCAAAAGTCAAAATCGGCCACCGATGTAAAAGAACTGACGAACTCCTGACCACATCCGTCCGTCATTCCCAAAACCTTATCTTGATTTGACCCACAACATTTGATTCCCATCTCCAATTTCCCAATGCTTGACTGACGTCTCGACAATTTTCTCTGTTCCCACTCGCCCTCTCTCCTTCTAGATCTAGACAAACTCATTCCAATCACGCCTGCTTACATTTTGTATAAATTGGACTTTTAATTTCATCAGGACCTTCGGAAATGGTTTGAGCTTGAAAGTCTAAAACTCCGAATGTTGAGCTTTGAATAACTAGGTAGGCATAAGCTTTGTTGCCAAACCTTGTCATGTTAAGTGGAACTTATATGCTATTATGCATACATGATCTCCATATTATTTGAGAAATGGCGAGCACATAATTGTAAAATTTAATACAACGAAAAACTTTAAATTGGTGTATCCATTATAGATTTACCTTAAATTATTTTTTTTGAATACCCAAAATACAAAATTAACAAATTTACCTTTTATTAGTTCCGTTAAATTTTATAATCAAATCGATGAGTTGAATGATATATGATAATTGACCGATATAATAATTTGGGGTCTTATTCTCTGTTTATCATAAATGTATTAGTTTGTGATTTTACATTATATTAATCAAATTTAACGGAAATTAACAGATAAAAAATTTATTATAAATGTACTCATTTAGGTTTATGATGGTTAAAAAATTAATTTAAAATCATAGATCTACCAATTTAGGTTAAATTTATCATATGCATATTAATTTGATATTAATTTGAGATTTTTTGTTATAAGAATTATAAATATAATTATGATACTTTGAAATTATATCATTCAATTCACGTGGACAAGTTGAAATATCAGCCCGAGGAAACAACCCCATTAAAAACTCAAAAGAAGAATCCTCCTGCATATAAACCCCCTCCTCACAAACATGCCAGCAAGCATCCAAAACAAACCCAAAAAAAAAAAAAAAAAAATGACAGCCAAACTCCACCAGCCCACTCTCCTCCTGCTCCTCCTCATCCTCGTCGGCCTCTTCCTCCACCGCTCGCACGCCCAGCCAAACATCACCGGCTACACCTGCACGGCGAACCAGACCGGCTACCCCTGCCGGACCTACGCCTTCTACCGGGGCGCCCTCGCCCCGAACTACACCGACCTCGCCTCCATCGGCGACCTCTTCGGCGTCAGCCGCCTCATGATCGCCGAACCCAGCAACATCTCCACCTCCGCCGCCGCCCTGTCCGCCCCCCTCGTCGCCGACCAGCCCCTGCTCGTCCCCCTGACCTGCGGCTGCAACCCCACTAACGGCACCGACAACATCTCCAGCGCCAACACCAACTACACCATCCGCTCCGGCGACACCTTCTACCTCGTCTCCACCGGGGCCTTCGAGAACCTCACCTCGTACCAGTCGGTCGAGGTCGTGAACCCTCCCTGGTCCCCACGAACCTGAGCATCGGGGACGACGTGGTGTTCCCCATCTTCTGCAAGTGCCCGAACACGACCCAGGTGGCGGGCGGGGTCAGTTACCTGGTCTCGTACGTGCTCCAGCCCAGCGACAACCTCTCGAGCGTCGCGTCGAGATTCGGGGTCTCGGAACAGAGCATCGTGGACATCAACGGCAACAACAAGAAAACCACCGAGACCCTCTTCGTGCCCGTCTCCGAGCTCCCGAATCTGACCCAACCCAACGTCTCCGCCGCCGCCCCCGCCCCTCCGGCCGCGAAGGAGGAGAGGAAGGGGGTCATCGTGGGGCTGGCCATCGGGGTCGGACTCCTCGGGGCGCTCTTGATTCTGGGGATCGGGCTCTTGGTTCACAGGGAGAGATCGAGGGAGAAGAGGGACCGGGCGGGTTGGAGGGAGACGGAGGGGAGAAGAGGCAGGCGTACGGCGACAAAGGGTCGCGGGAGATGGAGGTGAACCTGCTGGCCGACGTGACGGACTGCCTGGACAAGTACCGGGTGTTCGGGATCGACGAGCTGAAGGAGGCGACGGAAGGGTTCAGCCCCAAGTGCCTGATCCAGGGGTCGGTGTACAAGGGCTGCGTCGACGGCGAGATGTTCGCGATCAAGAAGATGAAGTGGAATGCCTACGAGGAGCTCAAGATTCTGCAGAAGGTAAGCGCTTTGTCTAGGTTTTCTCTTCGATTGATTGATCTTCTGGTTTTCCTGGATTTCCAATTTCTCGCATTTTATCTTTGTTTTGTGCACTTTAATGAGTTGGAAATGGTAGTAATGATATATTTATGTCAAAATATTGCTAAATTGCATGACATGCTTAATAAAACGGATCATGTTGGGGGTTTAATTTGTACATAATGAGATTAAATTTTAATTTTGTGCAATCTACTTAGAAAATGGCTAATATCGGTTAAATTAGTGATCGTGACTTGTATTGACCATTCAATGAAACATCGTAGAACCTTAGTGGTTAGATCGCTAAGAAGTATTATTATTAGTCAGGGTTCTTAATTTAATTGTACAATGTTAACGCAATAGTTCTGTTCAGGTACTTTTTGAACACCCTAAATCTTTTTCCTTTTGCAAATTAGACAAGAAAAAAATAGAGTTCATAAGTCCTTTAGTATTTTCTCAATATCTTCTAGGATTTACATGGGTATCCATTCTCTTCAAATAATCTTAAAAAGCTATTAAGAAAATCTAGATTATCTCATAGAAGTGAATTTTGCGTTGCATTTTTATTAAAGAAGGGGGAAAAGAAATCCAAGAATTGCAAAAGCATGTAAAAACGACATTCGCTGACTTTTCAAATGGCGTTATCCAGAGGCAGGCCTTGCAAGTGGGCAGGCGAGACTTTTGTCGACACGAGAGTACGCACTAATTAATTAGTCAAAATCTTGGAAAATCTTGAGATTTATTTGACTATTTCATGAACTTATTTTGTCCTTTTTATGATAAGTAAATTTTTTCCCGAGTGGTTATGTTTGACCGGAAAACGCACATCTAATTGCGAGGGTTGGGTCAAATTACGTTGGGAAGCGGTAATCATGACTTTGGAATCTGAATAAAGTTTAATTTTTCAAATTTTTAGTTGTTATATGCAATGAAGAACTGGCCCTTGTCCTTGGATGGTGATATCTGTGGAAAGACTAGGTGGAAAGACTGCACATGCACTCACATGCGGCTTTTGTCTTTGATTTTTATGATAATGATATTATTATTATTATTTTTATTTTATGTACAAAGGATATGAATTGGAATAATCGTTTTAAAAATGGAAAATTTTATACAACTTGTAGAATAGCGACAGGATAAGACCCCATTATTAAAACGACCATAAAATAAAAAATTGATCATGCGCGGACTTATTGCTTTTTATTTTCGAAATAAATTAATACGACTTTCAATTATTTATGTGTGGTTTAGGTGGGTTGAGGTTTTCCCTCATTATATATACCGTTTGGTCTATGTACTTTAACTGAAAAGTCATTGTACAGTTAAAAAGTCATTTTCATCACTGTACAATGAAATGTGATCATCATTTTCCACTCAGTATAAATCGATTGCATAGATCGGCCGAAGGATTTATGGTGTCAAAATTCATATTTCATCACTAAATTGTAAAAAAATTTAAAAAAATAACGAATATCAAAGCAAAGGTGTAAATAAAGTACCCAAAGATAGATAAAAAAAAAAAAAAAAAAAAAAAGTACCCAAGGATAATGCAATAATTTAAGATATATGGTGCTTTTTCTAATTTTCCGTACCGTCCCTTCTCAAGCTGTTTTAAGTATTTGTCTAGATTTTTCTTTTACGCTGTTTGAATTGAACATGATTCAATAAGTTATGACTGTTTACGTATTTTGCCTACTTTTTTTTACGTTTATTGTTTTCTTTGCCATGAAATTTATATAATAAATCTTCCTTATGCATGTGGTGGTTAGCCGATTGCTTAGGCACGAATCTACCCAACTTTCCCACTTAATAAATATTTCGATGGTTCTTATTGTCCCGATGCGTGTTTGATTATGATATTTATATTATTTACTTTTTGTTTTATTGTCTGGACTAAAGAGCTGTATCCCAAAATGTCGAGGTGGGCTGTGTGAGGAATAATAACTTGAACTAAAAGACAAATTGCGGAAAGGCGCTTACGTTATTTATTAATGAGCCGAATGGTGCTCATCTTCCTTACAAAAACTCCGGGTATTTTTCCGAAAATAATCTTTGTTGAAAATATTTTAAGAAAAAAAAAGAGAAAAAAAAAACTTATCTTCTAGTTATTTTTGCTTATGATATGAAAGTCATTTTTCTTATATTTGTTCTGGAAAAACGATGAAACGCATAATTTGAGAAGAAGTCTTGAAATTCCCTGGTCTCAAGCTCGAGCGCTGGTGACTCGGACTTGAGGGTCGGGCGTCCTAGGCCCGAGCTCGCCACTGGGGACTGGAGCACGTTCGCCGGCGTCTCAAGCGCGACCGCTAGGGACATGGGAACAAGCGGCACTCACACTCGGCCCCGATGGCCGCGCCTGAGACCCCGACCGTTGATCCGTGACCCTAGTGGCCGGACTTGAGCCTAGCTAAGATCGGGACCTTGGTGTCTGGAGCCAGCCAAGGTCCCCAATTTGAGCATCGGGTTTCAGTTGTATTTTGGAAATTTATTTTCGATTTTTGAGAGAAAATTATAGTCTTAAATTTGTGCATAGATTTTCCATTTTTTATAAAAATATTTTCTATCCATTCATATTTTTTAGATTGAATTGTCGGAAAATATGGAAAATATTTCCGAAATAGTAAACAAGTCATCATTATTCTAAGAAATTTGATTTGCCTTGCATCAGAATGTGACATGAAAATGCATTTTGTTTCTGAAGGTGAACCATGGCAACCTAGTGAGGCTGGAGGGCTTCTGCATCGACCCGGAGGACGCGAACTGCTACCTCGTCTACGAGTTCATCCCGAGCGGGTCGCTCCACTCGTGGCTCCACGAGGCCGGCCACCGGGGGAGGCTGGATTGGAAGACCCGGCTGCGCATCGCGGTCGACGTGGCCAACGGCCTCCAGTACATCCACGAGCATACCCGCCCCGGGTCGTCCACAAGGACATCAAGAGCAGCAACATCCTGCTCGACGCCAACATGCGGGCCAAGATCGCCAACTTCGGCCTCGCCAAGTCGGGCTGCAACGCCATCACCATGCACATCGTGGGCACCCAGGGCTACATCGCCCCCGAGTACCTGTCCGACGGGGTCGTGTCCACGAGGATGGACGTGTTCTCCTTCGGGGTCGTCCTGCTCGAGCTGGTCTCGGGGAGGGAGGCGACGGACGAGGAGGGGAGGGTGATGTGGGCCGCCGCCGTCGAGGCCTTCGGGGGGAGAAGCACCGAGGAGATCGGGAAGGCCGAGAGGCTGAGGGGATGGATGGACGAGGGCCTGCTGGCGGACGAGGCGTGCTCGACGGAGAGCGTCGCGAGCGTGATGAGCATCGCGATCTCGTGCTTGAACCGGGATCCGTCAAAGAGGCCGAGCATGGTGGAAATTGTGTACGCCTTGTGCAGGAGCGACGACATCTTTGATTTTTCGGAGGACGCATCATCAACTGATGCTCAAGTTTTGGCAAGGTGAGAGAGCGAAAGAGAAACAGAGAAAGTCCATGGTCTGGATCTACTCGCTTATATTACAATGTGGATAAATAAATTTGAATAGATGAGCTATAGTTATGATAGGTGTTTTTGGGGTGATAATATGTATATGCTGTTTTCATAAAATGCATTAGCATGGTTTGATTAAATTTTGGTTCGTGATGCTGTTTAAATACAAATCAATACTTTTTATTTAGTTATACTTATATGGAAGGAATATACTTTATTTGTTATTGATTTGATTTATTTTGGGGGAGAGAGGATTGTACCTTTTCATCTATATCGTCCAAAGAAAAAACATTTGAGACTTGAGAAATAATCATAAGTTGGAAAATCACGCTCAGACCAAACGATTTAAAGAAAAATATGTCGAATAAGAACTTTGTGAAATTAAACTAATTATATATCCTCCCATAGTAGGATTAAATTGATGATCTACATATATATAATGTCAAGAAGCTCCGTTCCGAGCTTGTGATATATTCCGGCAAGCTCAGACCCACTGAAAAAAAAAAAATTGAGGAGTAGGCCCGAAGGAAAAATGGGTCTAGGATCCCAACTGAAAACCCGAACCGACATGATCGGGCTGGGCCAGGCCAGGCCAGATTTTCAAGCTACAAGTCTGGTGGCGAAGAAAAGAAAGTGAGAAGAGAGAGAGAGAAAGTGCAACGAGAGTTGGGGAATTAATTGATCGGTTTCTGGTCCGGTCCGGTTCCGAGGTGGAACCAGGAACTAGGAATCAAACCGAAA
Source organism: Eucalyptus decipiens (assembly GCA_014182575.1). Taxonomy (NCBI): domain Eukaryota; kingdom Viridiplantae; phylum Streptophyta; class Magnoliopsida; order Myrtales; family Myrtaceae; genus Eucalyptus; species Eucalyptus decipiens. Next base: position 43,127,626 of record CM024616.1, on the reverse strand, counting down.
GGACCAGCTTCCCAAATTCCGGGATCGGGAACCGGACCCACCAATCGGTCCGATCCGATCCGGTGGAACCGGAAAAAAAAAACTGTTATGGGCCAAAAATAAAATGAAAAATTGGAGAAATTTAAAGGTAATAGGATTTTTTTTTCTTAAGAAATTTAAAAGTATTATATATATAATTAACCCGTCCGGTGCAGTCGGTTGGGAATCGGATCGATCAACTACTAGTTCCAAAAGCGAGAATTGGGAATCGGACTGCCCTCTTTGGGAACCGCCCAAAACCGGCCGATCCAATTTAGTTCGAGTAGTTCCTAGTTCAGGTGGTTCTCAATTCAAGCGATTCCCAATGCACACCCCCAGTATTAACAACTTGCTTTAGTTGTAGTTTTCAAGAACCCCAATTCAAATTGAACCATTAGAGTATTTATTAGCTTTAAACCAAATACCAAACCAAATACTCGGTTCGGTTCGAATTGATTTTTTGGTTTTCTTTATTAAAATGTTAAAAATAGGTTTAGTGCAAAATGAGAGATATTGTAGAAATTGTAATATTAAGAAGAGAGGCTATTTTTAGTTCGGCTTAATTAACCAAACTAGACCAAAATTATCCAAATTGGAATTAAAAAAAAAAAATTCTCATTATCTGAATCGAATAGAAAATGAACAAAAATTTGGATTGGTTCTGATTTTGGTTTGGGTTTCCAATTTGGTTTTGACACCCCCTACTTGTGTAGAGTGAGAAAGAACAAAAAGAAACTTGAAGTTTTGGGTGCATGGGGCAATGATGAACGGATTTGTGTAAATCCTACGTGGCACTCGTTGAGCACTTGATATATTTTTCAAATTATTGGTGTGATTGTTTCGTTTAGAAATTCAAGATAAAGATTTTTTTTTAAAGAAAAAAGTCACCAAAAAATTGAAACTTTGCCCTTAGTGACACATTTACCCTAAACTATTTTTTGTGACACAAAAACCTCAAACTTTACCCAATGCGGTATATTTACCCTAAACTTTTTTTATGATACCAAAAACTCTAAACTTTTATCCATGTGATATTTTTGTGATACGAAAAATCTCAAATTGTATGTTCTACAGATACAAATTTGATGTTTTTTGGTATCATAAAAAAAATTCGAGTTTTTTGGTGTAAAAAAAAAAATTGGAGTAAGTGTGTCGCACTATACAAGTTTAGGGTAAATGTGTCACATAAATATAAGTTTAAGGTTTTTCGAGTAATAAGAAAAAGTTTAACATAAATTGTCATGGCAAAATATAGGATTTTTTTATCTAAAAAAAAAATAGTCACATTTTATTTGTTTGGCGATCTGGGATTTGGGAGCGAGAGATCTTCATGATTTGGGAGACAATGTTTGAGACGACGATTCCCAGTCTCGATACCTTTCCTGGGGCTCTTTTTATTGCTTTTCTTAAAAAGATAAGCAGAGATAGCAACTGCTCCGGATGAAATCTACACAGTGCTTTGCACTACCATTAATAAATAGTTCTGTTCCTTAACGATAAAGCAATTTACCGTGCTGAAATAAAAGAGATTGTTCTCAAGCTGAGGGAGCATATTCGATCCACCTGCCATTAAAAAGGGTTGGCCCCACTTGTAAGACCGATCCTTTCTATGCCGTTGTTTTGATGCGCGATTGCTATTGGTGTTCGGCTGACCCATCTGACAAAGTGTTCAAATTGATATCTTTCCCTCGGCATTGGTCTTCCCTGTCTTGGCTCGCTTCGCACGCAAATTTCGGAGCGAAAGCGTAGGGGTTTCTTTGATGTGTTTCGGAACTGAATGGTCCACAATGTCCGATTTTTCTCTTATAATTCGAAGCGGAAGGAGAACGATCCGAATATCAGGTCGGGTTTTGTTCGGGCGGGGCGTGGGTTTTCTTCCTTTTTCTTTTTAATCATTGTCCGCTGATAATAGTCAGCGCCTTTTGGCTTTGAGAATCACTGAGGCCAACAGAAGTATATTTTATCAAGTCTACTAATATTTTCTCTAATATTAGGTGCGCCGGGCGCTCCACGTCACCGTGCGCCCCGCCCAATCAGGATGCGACGCGTGTCGCCACGTGGAGCCGGGTCCCGTTTTTTCTTTTAGCCAAATTTTTGCCGCGTCCTTCTCTCTCTTCATTAATGACTGCGTCCTTTTCTCCTATTTGCACGCAAGCCGTCCCTTCCCCTTCCACTCGCGTTCTCTTTCAAAATTTTTTGTTCTGCATTTTTCTCCGTGAATTGAAACCTGCAACCTCATCTCTCTCGACCAAAAGCTCGCCAGTTGCCTCCAATGTTGGCCGCCTCTACCGTCGCCGTCGGGAACCACTCGCTCCGAAGAACTCTTCCGGTCGTGGCTGGGTCCCGAACTCTGACCATCTTCGCCGCGGCCTCTAAGGTGAGCGCGGACACCCAAAAGCCCGCTGGTCGCCTCCGAGCTCGGCCGCTTCCGCCATCGTCGCCGGGAGCCACTCGCTCCGAAGAGCCTCGCCGGTCGTGTTTGGGTCCCAAGCTTTGACCATTTCTGCCTCGGCCTCTTCGACGATCGCGTACGCTCAAAATCCAGCCGGTCACCTTCGAGCTTGGCCACCTCTGCCGGTCGCCTCCTAGCTTGGCCACCTCTGCCGTTGCCGTCAAGAGCCATTCACTCCCAAGAACCCCGCCGATCGTGGTTGGGTCCCGACCATCTCTGCCTTGGCCTCTTCGGCGAGCGTGGACACCCAAAAGCCCGCTGCTTGCCTCCAAGCTCGATCGCCTCCGCTGTCACCACCAGGTGCTACTCGGTCCGAAGAGCCCCGCCGGTCGTGGCTGCGTCCCAAGCTCTAACCTTCTCTGCGTGTGCCTCCTCAGTGATCGCCGACACCCAAAAGCTCACCGGGCGCGTCCAGCAAGGATTGAGGATTGGTTTTCAAAGCATTGGGGAGGTGGAACCAACAGTTCTATAAGAAGAAGCAGCAGCAGCAGCCGGCGTTGATGCAGCAAGCCCTTCTCCAGCAGCAGTCGCTCTACCACCCGGGCCTCTTGGCTCCTCCTCCGGTTCCTCGCCTTCCCCGTCTCCTCTCGTGTTTGATGTCTTCTGCTTCGGAGCTTCGCGAGGCGTGGGAATTTCGATCGTTTGAGTGGATGCGTCTCGATCACGATGATTCCGGCGTTCCCGTGGGGTGGGGGTGGGGGGTTTGTTTGATCCGAGGAAGATGATGGAGCGTGAACAGTTTGGTCGCAATCTAATTTTTGTCGTCTTGTGGGGTCGGGCTGTGTTGTCGGACGAGGGATTGAGGTCGCGGGAAGTGGTTTGTTTGTTTAAATTTTTTTTTTTGCAGCTAAGGTGTGCAGTGCTTGTCCTTGGATACCCTTGAGCGCGTGTTGTGCAGTTGCTTGTTACATGTTGTGAAGACATCTTTCATAGTAGATTAGTTATCAGAAAGAAGGCAGGAATGCGGTAGAGCTTCTTGTCTTTCATTGTTTAGTTCGATTTGTTAAAAAACAAATGATCTGTGCAGATTGTAGAGTTCGCCAGTTGCCGCTACCCATAAGGTACTGAGGCTAGTGCGAGTAGCTGTTGTTGTTGGCCTTTTCTCTTATCAGGAAATATATATGCATATATATCTACCTATACAGCAAAATTTATTGTCTAAAAATTGGAGTTCGAGACTAGTCTCGGTAATTCTTAAATCTAAAAATTGGAGTTTGAGACTATTGTCTCGGTAATTATATCTACCTATACAGCAAAATTTGACTATCTCTCCCATGGTGTTGATAAATGATGCTTATGTGTCCATCCTTTTTGAGACTGACTATCACTAGTATAATGTTAAATGCATTAGATGGAGTTATTGGGAAGCATCTTTTGCTTCTCTTTTATGGCTGCAGTTGGCGGCTTATTGCCTGCTAGTAACTTGTAGCAAGTGGATGGGTAAGAAGCTGATAATCAAGGGCATTGCCACACACGTGCGCGCACGCACTCTGCTAAACTGAAACTAACATATGTTCGCCTTAATTATGCACTGTTCATTTTGCCTGATATTCCTTTTGTGGCCTGTGCAGATGTCGTTGTGGCACCTCCCTTTGTATACATTGACCAGGTTAAGAACTCATTAACGCCACGGATTGAGATAGCTTCTCAAAACTCTTGGAATGGGAAAGGTGGAGCTTTCACTGGAGAAATCAGGTAGGTTGCTGTTACTTGTTGATACACAAGACATGGCTGGTTTGCGTGGAGGTTTGTTATCTTACAGTAGGACTGGTGCATGTGCAGCTAATATATTTAATGATGTTCAACCATTGGTTCAATCAGCTTTGGATGGATTTAATGTGTCAATATTTGCTTATGGACAAAGTAACTCAGGAAAGACGCACACTATGGTCTCTCTCTATCTCTCTCTCTCAAACATGCTCCCACTGAATATTATCTCCCTATGAGCTAAATATCCAAATATTTGGGTATGGCTTTTTAGATAAAGTATTTTGTTTTTTATTCTTATTGCATTCAAAAGGGTACTGATCTGGAATGAGGATGTGTTTTGTGAATTATGCATGTATGGCTGCCATTATGGGCACGGTCCTGCCCATTAATGTAGATACTTCTGTCAGATATTGGTCTTATGTCATGTCTGAATTTAAGGAGCTAAAAGTTCTGCTGCTTGCATTTCTTAGATCTGATTGTCATTGGTTTGATCTTTGGCAATCATAGTTATCTGAACGGGGGCCTTTGTAACATTATGATGAACCATGTTCACCCACCATGTCATTCCACAAAATTCTGATATGGAAGTTGACATGATGGTGTTTTTTGATGCTTTTCAGGAAGGATCTAGCCATGATCGTGGTCTGTATGCTTGTTGTTTCGAGGAGTTCTTCGATTTAGTGAATTCAGATGCAACTGCTACATCTAGATATGACTTTTCTGTCACAGTTTTGAACTCCACAATGAGCAGGTTTCTTTTCTTTTTTACTGACCGTAAATAGCTTCAAGTTAGGTGTTCTGAATGTGTACGTTTTGTCTTGATATAATCGTGCTTCCACATGCTATGTAGGTATGAGATTTGGTGCATGAATCAGGAAAGCTCTAGTGCTTAATGTAGAGTGAATATGATGTCCCTTCTCATAATTGTGGTCTCCAAAGCCCGTCATGTGCCTCCCTACTAGCATGTCAAATAAAATATAGCAGATCAGAAAAGTTTTCCACTTACGGATGTTTGGCACTCCAGCTTGACACATTGAATAGCTGACTTGCCAGATATAACCTCACCCTTTGTTGGCTGGAAATATTTTAAAACTTTATGGAAGACCTATCCATGCCGAAATTTATGTAAGGATTTCCAACTTCTGATTATGGATACTGTCTCCCATTATATGATTGTTCTCACTCACTTAATCTTGAAAATAGTCAAGTCAATTTAAATCTTGAAGAAGTGTCTGCAATCTGCACAGTGCACCAACCTTTTCCTTGAAAAATAGCATGTACTTTCTCATTCAGTATCTTTTCTTATCTTTCGGATCTTTTAGGAAGAATAACTTATTACACTTTATCTTGCTTAAAGTAATTGCAGGACGTGCTTCGGAATTGGAGTATAAAAGCAAATGCTCCCAGGGACAATCTATATGTGGCTATTTCAGTTCAGCATCCCAAGCTTGGTAACTACTTCACAGCTACCCTGCAAGCCAAAAGAGTTTCCTCATCAACTGTGTTAAATCATGGAATATTCTTCTGGTTGAAACTGTCTTTACAGTCTGCCTGTATGTTTTCTTATCAGCTTAGACAGTCAAACCCTTTATTTTCCTCTCATTTGGGTATTTCTTTTTTAACTTTACTTTCCTGAAGTCATGCCAGAATTGAATTAGGCCTTTATTTTCTTGTTGTCAGCTTTGGTTTGGGTAAACCTATGGAAGATCAAATTCTTCCAGGTGAAATTATTAAGAGGAGAGATCCCTGACATTTAGGTACAATAAATTTTTGTTGGGGAAGACCATGTCTCATATAGATGTAGTACCCAACAAAGTGGTCAGGGGTCAAATTTATGAGAAAGGTCGTTCCTCAGGAGTTTGTGAAGGTTGGGAATACTTCCGAATGTGCTTCCAGAACTCCGATTGAGTTTCACAAGGATTTAATCACATGCAACACCTCCAAGTGAACATTTTTTAGCTACATTATAAAGATGAAAATCTCATTGTTTGCTTCTATCTTGTAGTCTCATAAGCTTGCTTCTTTGACTTTGTTCTGACCAACTTACTATGAGGTCATTGGATCGAGCTCCCGAGTTAAAATTTGGTATCTTCAAGGGTTCTCTCTTACTAGGGCTTTTTACTCGAGGATGGGTTTGGGGGTCTAGATCGATTTGTGCTGCGAGTCTCATGCTCGTTGAGATTCTTGTGTCGGTGGTGTTTGGAAGGATGTTTCCTGGATTGTCCTTGTATCTGTTTGATTTCTTGTTATATTTAGAAAGGTTGTTGATCAATCTATGGAGTGGATGCTCGTTCATGGTGATCATAGGGAGATACCCGTGTCGCGATGCTTCAATTTCATCTGATTGAAGCAAATTTTGATCGGTCGTTACATGAACTAGGGTTAGAGATCTTCTGGGAAAGAACACTAAGTTCGGACAATGTGATGGCTTGCCTTGAAGTCCTGTGTCCGGAGGTAGCATTATGATGTTGCTTCATAACCTGTTGAATGTCTTTCAAATTCCACTTATCATGGGATTATCAGATTTGGTTGCTCTTTTCCTCATAAAGGTTGGAGTTGGAGTTCATTGATGGTTAGATTTGTTAGGTTAGAGCTGAGATAAGCGACTGCTTTTGCATACTTGATGTCAAAATGATTGCTTTACGTGAAAAAAAATTTCGACTTGAGTTGATTTTCTCAAATACGTGGGAAAAGTTTGAGTTGAAATGGTCCTTTACCATCTGTGAAGATATACCGTCCTTTATGTGCCATTGATTATGGTTGCTTTTTAATATTTGCAGGAGGGGTATATCAAAGTTCTATGATGGCAAGTGAAAATCTTTCACGAGCTTAGCAATTGCTTCTATTTCTTCATCTGTTAAAGAGATTGTAAAATTGAAAAATGCTTACAGCAGAAGGCGTAGAAATATCTTCGCATCCAGTCACATGTTGGACAGAAGCCGCAATTTTTCCTTGGGAAGCAACGTGGTGGGGATATCTAAGAGAAGACCGCGCACCTTGAGCAATGGCGCATTGTTTTGAAGGTTGCTGCTATGTGCAACTCAGAGAGTTTTAGTTCCGCGAGTGGAGACTCAATGAAAAAGCTGACCCCGAGGATTTAGCTTGAGATCTGTAGATTGTGCTCGGCCTAGTTCGGTTTCATACCCACGAGGTTCATTTGCGTTTGGGGGGTGTATGGTTTTTATTCAGGTTTTGGATATATCTTCCACTTGTACTAAGTAATTTATTTCTCCACGAGGATATTAGGTTGTTGCAAAACTACGAAGTGAGCAGGGCAAAGCCACATCTGAGGTGCAAAGCCATTGCCCATGTATTTTGCGGGACACTGGACTGGTAGTATGTATATATGTTCACTTGCATCAAATAAAAGGTAGTAGTCCATTTCAGATGTTCGTGTATTTTCTGCTGAATCAGAACCCAAGACTTTTACTAGAAAATTTGGAAAGGAAGATTCTTGAGGTGATAAAACCTGAGTTAACCTTAAGTTGGTACTTCTAACCAGATTTAGATGCTGTGTATTCCACTATGTACCAAAATCACTTGGCAAACGATCTTTGATCTAATTTGCACTGCATCCATTCATTGGTACTTTGTACCATCAGAGCAAAGAGTACTTGACAACTGATTACATCTATGTGAAAAAATTAGTATCATGTACTTCAACACAGCGCAATGCTTATGGTAAGAACCGGGGCACAACCCCATTTGACCTATCAGTATTAGTGAGTTTGTTCAACCTTTTCACTTCAGCTAGAAAGCTGATACTAACTAGAGAAGTACAAAAACTAGCATGCTAACAAGAGAGAGTCGAGTTCCACATATTTATATACATTTTCCCTCTTTGCCTCCATCCCACCTAAAAGCCTACCCATCCTTACTTAAGCCGAAAGGTCCAGGTTGCTGTTCTGAGAGATCGCCTCACCAAATTTACGGAAGAGTTGGGCATCCGAGGTGCTCATGGCTGAGCAATTTACCAAGCGCAGAGTCTTCAAATTTGCATACTCGTCCATGTAACTAGCGATCTTTGTGCTCGGGAGCAGAGCGGACCCTACCGCAGATAACTGCTTCAGTGGGGTTGTGGACAGCAATATGCTTCCGAGGACTCTAGCCACTTCATGCATGGTAGGACGTTCCGATGGTTGCCTCTTAGTGCACAAGAGAGCAAGTTGGAAAACCTTCTTCAACGCTCTGAGATCTTTACATGGGGCAGTGACATCGGGACCAAAAACAATCTCACTAATTTAATCCCAGTGTCGACACGGATAGTAAGATCATCCGAGAATTCTACAGCAAAGGGACCTTCATCTTCAAATAATGGTCTCGAACGACAGAATACCTTTATGTTCCCTGAAATTAAAAGCATCTTCAAATCATCATAGGAAAGAAAATACCCATAAATTTTTGACCAAAAAAGCCTCAAAAAGGGAGGACTGGAAATTGAAGATGAGCTATTGAAACAAATTATTATAGTAAGAGGAGAGCACACAAAGAACAAAGGAATTCCCTATCTTGATCGATTGCTGTGCGAAAAGAAAATAACCAATTGAACTATACTCCCTCAGCAACTAACTAACAAATAGCCCAACTTCTAAACCAAACAGTTAATTAACATGTGTGCACCTCCTGCACTCATAGCCAACTAAATGGCTTGAAGATGATCTGTACTTCTGACTTAAACACTATTAGTATAACTTAGGTCGACCAATCTAGTGATTGGGCAATCAATGGTGAATTGATGATGTGAAAGGAGTCCAAATGGAAATTATATCACAGGTGATGGACTCTTGTCTGAAAATCATATTTCTTGGGAGTTCTTCCATTAGTTTAATCCAAGAGATTCAATTTCTATGTAACCATCAATCAAAGTATCAGACTGATCCTAAAGGAGGAGGAAGAAGATACACAGAGTAAAAAATCATTTCTGTTCTTGATAGCTAGTCTCCATTTACAGATTAACAAATCTCTGAGGCATAATCAGTCCTGAACTAACAAACAGCTCAATTTTTCAGACTAACAATGATCAAAAAAATGCATCACAAACTGGCAGCTGTTATCTCACGTTAATCTGCACTTCATCGCTAAAACTCTATCAGTCATATTCCAACTAGATCTTACTCGTTAAACTCAAGTTCTGTCCTCCTACTACACACTGCAAAATTACCATACAAGCAAGCTATCTCTACCCATCCATCCGACAGGAACATCATCCCAAAAATGAATTGCAATTCAAACTAGTAATTTTCTGAATTATCAGCTCATGTATTTAAGTACATCCGCTCCACGTGCTTCGTGTGGAAAGTGGGAGAACTCAATTAAGAAACCAAAGACTGACCTTTGGATGTCAACAACTCATTGAACAACTTCCTCTTCTCACAGACGAGCGGTGCTATCCTAGCCTCACCTTCAAGGGCGACTTGATCTGACACAAAGCACAAAACCTGTCAAAAACCAAAATGAGAAAGCAAACGTGTGTCGAGGCACAACAGACGCGCACCGCCTCACCTAGTTTCGGCTTCTTGTCGGCGAGAACGCCGAGGTAGCGCGTGGCTTTGCGTGGCTCGATTGAGCTTCGTGTTGGAATACTCTGCAGCTTCACTCGCCTCTTGTCTCGGCTCAAGTAATCCCCGCCTAGCAAGCTGCATCTGGAAATCGCTCTTCTCAAAGCTCAGCAACAGAGAAGGAATCAACCAAAGTAAGAAGCAAAAATTCGAAATAGTTAAATCCCCAACTCAATCGGGAGCCAAAATAGAGCGCGAGACGATCGGAGCGTTTCGGAAAAACCTGGATATTGTCCGCGAGACGCTGGACCTTGGACGCCAGAGGGAGCTGCGAGGGCGGCGAGGAGGTGGTGGCGGCGGCGGAGATCAAGTACCGCCGGACGAGGGGGCGCTCGGCTGGTGCTGGTTGTCGGTGTTGAAGGAGGCGGAGGTCGACGACGACTTCCGCGGCTTGAAGCCGCTCTGGACCTTGGAGGCTAGCGGGAGCTGCGAGGGCGGCAAGGAGGCGGCGGTGGCGGCGGCGGAGATCGAGTATTGCCGGACGAGAAGGGCGCTCAGCCAGTTCTGATCGTCGGTGTCGAAGGAGGCGGAGAAAGATTTTTGTGAGAGAGACTTCGTGCAGGAGAAGGCAGGAGAGAAAGGGCACTTCAAATGCGAAGGGCGGGAGAAGGACGCGGCCATTAATGAAGAGAGAGAAGGACGCGGCAAAAATTTGACTAAAAATAAAAGTGGGACCCGGCTCCACGTGGCGACACGTGTCGCATCCTGATTGGGCGGGGTGCACGGTGACGTGGAGCGCCGGGCGCACCTAATATTTTCTCAAATAAAGGACACCTTTACCAAAAAAATAAAGGACACGTAAGAAGTAGATGAAGTTATTATTATAACAGAGCAATACAGAGTCACAGACAAGTTTCGAAAAACAAAAGCACTGGAACACCACCCGACCCCGACCTGACCCAATCCATCGATACCCCTACCTCCACTAATAATTTGAACCAAGTCGTACACATTCTATATATATATATGTTCTACTGGGCTTCCAAACTCATCCACGGCCCACACTAGTCTCGACGATTAATCAGTCCACCTTTCTCCTCTCGGAATATATCGCTAAGTGAGGACACTCTTTAGTCGGCGTGTTCCTTGCCGAGCTTGGTGAGCTTGGCGCCGAGCTTGTCGAGGTGAAGAGCGGCCACCTTCTCGTCCAGGTGCTTGGGCAAGGCGTAGACCTTCTTCTCATACTTGCCTGTGTCCCTTTCCATCCACAGCTCGAGCTGCGCCATCACATGGTTTGCGAAGGAGCAGGAGGCCGTCGCAAGGCTAGGGTGGCCGATGGCGCAGCCCAAGTTCACCAGGCGTCCCTCTGCCAAGACAATGACACCCGACTGGGTGTCGGGGAAGACCCACCTGTCCGTTTGGCGATTAAAGGTCACGCGCTTCACGCCCCGGAATGTCTGGAGGCCGAGCATGTCGATCGCGTTATCAGAGGGACCGGTGTTGCAGATGATGGCGTTGTTCTTCATCTCCCTCATATGGTCGACCGTGACAATGCCGTTGCCGCTGCCGGCAGTGACGACAAAGAGGTCGGCCTCAGAGACAACATCCTCAAGGGTTAGGACTAGGATACCTTCCATGAGAGCTTGGAGAGCGCGGATGGGATTGATTTCGGTCACAATGACACAAGCACCGGCCTTCTTGAGGGCAGCAGTACAGTCCTTGCCCACGTCTCCAAATCCACAGACCACAGCAACTTTCCCAGCAATCTCGACGTCAGTGGTCGTCATTAGACCGTCATGCTCGGAGGGGCGGCAGCCGCACAAGTTTTGGAACTGTTTCATGCAAGAGCACTGCGTTCCCAGAAAAGTTAAAAGGAGCTACTCGTGACTCTACTCAATCATATAAAATTGGAGTGACTAGATTAGTACCTTGGTCTTGAGGACAGAGTCGTTGACATTAATAACGGGGAATAAGAGAGTCCTATTTTCCTGCATCCCGTACAACCTCTCGACAGCAGTGGCAGTCGCCTCCGAGACTCCGACTAGTCTCTCCTTCATCTTGTGGTACCTCTTCGGATCGGTCTCCAACCCGTCCCTGATTATGGTCAGCCGGATCTGCAACTCCGGGTTGTTGGTGGACGCTGGGTCAGGGAGATTACCGGTGCTCTCATAGGCCTCCTCTGCCTTGATGCCCTCGAGGATGAGCAGGATGGCGTCGCCCCCGTCGCTGACGATGAGGTCGGGGCCGCCGCTGGGGCCCCAGTCGAGGGCCCGCTCGATGCACCACCAGTACTCCTGGGGGGTCTCACCCTTCCAGGCAAAGGTGGCAGCGGAGTCAATGGCGATGGTGGCCGCGGCGTGGTCCTGGGTGGAGAAGGCGTTGCTTGAACACCAGCGGACCTCGGCGCCGAGGGCGGTGAGAGTCTCGATGAGGACGGCGGTCTGGGGGGTCATGTGGAGGTAGCCGGTGATCCTCGCACCCTCGAGGGGCTGCGAGGGGCCGAACACGGAGCGGCAGGACATGAGGGCGGGCATTTGGACCTCCGCGAGCTCGATCTCAAGGCGGCCGAAGTCGGCCTGCGACATGTCCTTGACCTTGTACTCGCGGCGGCTGGCGGCTCTCTCCCCAGACAACGCCATTTTTTTTCTCTTCTTCGGGTTTTTCGACGGAGGTCTGAAACAAAAATCTGCAGTGAGAGAGAGAGAGAGAGCGAGGAAGGAGACGATGGAAATGCAGTAGCATGGAGGGCGTTATAAAAAAGATCGAGGGGACTGTGTCATCTGGCCCTACTCCGCCCGGGCGAGTGAAAAAGTCCACCTTAAAGTAGCCCTTCTCCACACCCCCACTCGAGTGTCTTGAAGTAGCCCTTCTCCGTAGCCCTTCTCCGCACCCCCACTCGAGTGACTCGAGGGAAAAGTGCACTGCCCTCCTTCTCCGCACCCCCACTCGAGTGAAAAGTGCCCTGCCCCCCACCGGATCTCGCCCAGAAAAGTACCCTGGGAATGCCACAGTGGGGGTGGCCAGAAAATTCCGGGAATGAAATTACGGGAATTCCACGCGGTGGTCGGCTGCCTTTTCGGCGACTGACTAAGCGAACGCCACCGCGTGATGTGTGCGCTCGCCCGGGGTAGAGATCCTTGTGACGAGGGTTGTCCGAGAAAAGATCCCCAAAAAAAAAAAAAATAATAAAATTGGACAGAGTAGATTGCAATGTAAAAAAATAAAAAGAAAAATAAATTGTTGCAACTGGACTATGCAAAATCTGATTTGTACTTGAAAACTCAATTGATTTTGATATGCTTGGAAGAGTTAATGCAAATTTTTTTACCAAAAAGTTCTAAACTTATTATAATTGTGTCAATTCAATCTTAAATTTTTATTTTGTTAATTGAGTCATGAACGTTTTATATTTGTATAAATTCAATCGATCTATTCATTTTTGGACCGCAAATCACTGATATGAACGCTAACTATCTTACATGCCTCGATCAACGCTTGATAATGGTGAAATGATTTGTGTAAATCCTACATGGCACTCATTGAGCACCTAATATTTTTTAAAAATTAATGGTGTGATTGTTTTGCATAAAATTTCAAGATAAAGAATAATACTTTTAGGTGAAAGCATTTTCAAAGAAAATAGTTATTTTTCATTCGTCTGGTGATTTGGAATTTAGCGCAGAGAGAGAGAGAGCGCTCTCCACAGTTTTTGAGATGATAATTGAGACTAGAATCCCTAGTCTTAACACCTGTCCCAGGGCCCCACCTCAAATAAAGTCCACACAGTGCTTTACACGACCACTAGTAGTTCCACATGCAGAATAAAGCAATTTATCATATTAAAAGAAAAGAGATTGTTCCCGGGCTGAGTTAAGCCCATTTGACTTAACAAGAATAAAACCAATTCTTTCTATGTTGTTATTAAGTATGCGATTGTTATTGGCTCTGCACTTACCCATCTCATCAAATTGTATACCAGGATGTGCTCAGATGATCAAATCGATATCCATCCCTCGGGCATCAGTCTTCCTTGGCTTGGCTTGCTTGGCACGCACATTTGGTAGTGAAAGCGTAGGCTTTCTTTGATGTGTTTCAGAACTGAATCGTCCACAATGTCCAATTTTTCTCTTTTTATTCGAACCGGATGGAAACCTAATTCAAATATCAGATCGGGTTTTGTTCAGGTGGGGGTCGGGTATTCCCTTTTTTTCTTTTTAATAATTGTCTGCTAATAATAATCGATGCCTTTCAGCTTTGATAGTCGCTGAGGTCAATGAGAGTTTATTTTATCAAGTCTACTAATATAAATAAAGAACATGTGAGAAGGGGGTGAAGTTATTATTTTATTTGATAGCAAAAATAAAGCAATATAGATAAGTTCCAAATATCCGGTTAGGTCAGGTAAAGCACAACCCTTTTTTTTCACGTAGGTTCAAGTATCTTGAATACCCAACCTAACCCATTCACACCCCCTTACTTTTCTAATAAGATTCCAAAGTCGGTGATCCTCACACCCTTAAGGGGTTGCAAGGGGCCGAACTCCGATTGGCAAGACATGAGGGCTGCCATTTGGACCTTCGTGAAGTTGATCTCAAGGCACATGATGCTAATTACTAATCAACATAAGATTCACTTGTAACGAGATGACCACCTGACAATCACGCTCAGCGAAGACTTTCTTTCCAAAAGGAGACAAAATTGTAAACAATAAAAAAGCAAAATCTGGAATTCCAGGACTTCATCACATGGTGGAATTTGGGATGTGAAGATTTGCAGTTGTGAATGAGGAACGCTTAAATTGGAATTTGGCTTGTGAAGTCTCATTTCCAGGCCATACCTAGCGACGACAGGGTTGAGCCTCGCCGGCCCTCGCCCTCGCCGATCACCAAGGTCCCGTGATTAGCTAGATGAAGAGGGGAAAAAAAATAATTCAAAAAAAATTAAAAGATTAAAAAAATTATTTATATCAGCGCTGATTGTGTCGTGTAAGATCATTGGCGTCCATATCAATGTTTTACAGTCCAAAGATGGCCAAATTGACTGAATTTACACAAATTCAAAATGTTCAAGACTCAATTGACCAAAAAAAAAATAATCATGAATTAACACAATTATAATAAGTTTATAATATTTTGGTAAAAATAAAAATTGCATCAACTCGTCCAAGCATATTGAAATCACAGCCTCGACACGACAATTTCTTTTTCTTTTCACTTTTTTTACATAGCAATCTACTCTACTCAAAGCGGGCCCGAATGATACTATATTTGGCACATGATGCCCACCAAAGCGAAAGGCCGCGGTCCAAGCGCATGCCAGCCAATGCTCGACCCGTCAAAGCGAAGGTGCGACCGATCGAATGCTCACACGATCAGTCGAGCATGCCCATCAATGCGAATGCCCCTCAATGTACACGCAGCGGTGTTTCCTTAAGCAATTTGGCATTGGGGCCGGCGGCGTTCTCATCTAATTTATTGTTACTTTCAGCTTTTTCATCATTTTTCATCTTTTTTTTTTTCTTTTCATTTTCAGCTTTTTCATCTAATTTTGTTCTGTCACTTTCAGCTTTTTCGTCTCATGAGTCTTTGTTCATTTTGCATCTCATTTTTCCGTTTTTTTTTTCTCTTTTCATGTCAATTTTCCTTGTCATTGCCAGCTATAGTGTTCATATGTTCAGCTCAGGAGCTGCATGGTAATGTTCTTTTTTTTTTGTTTATGAATAGAAATTTTGTTTTTGTTCCTGAACAAAAAAAAAAAAAACAAACGCGTTTATTTGCGTTTTTGTTCAAAATCTGATTTTTCGTTCTCGAAACACAAAAAGAACAAAAATGAGAAACAAAAAAAATTGTTTCTTTTCCGTAAACACTTTTGAAGAAACACTTCTCTCTCTTCTCTTTTCTTCTTCTTTTCTTCTTCTTTTTTTTGGCCGGTCGCCGGCCTTGGCCATGGCTAGCGACCAGGGGTCGAGAGGTCGGCGACCTCATCGAGCATCGCCAACCCCTAGCGAGGCTCGGCCTCACCTTGGCTAGGCAAGCTCGGGCTCGCCCGATCCGGCGAGGGCGGCGACCTCGTTAGAGCGTCATCGGCCCCTAGCGAGGCCGCCCCCGTCGGCCGGTTGCGGGAGGCCTACGACTGGCTAAAAGAAGAAAAATAAAAAAGAAAGGAAAAAAAGGAAAAAAAAAAAAAAATAAAAATATTAAAAAATTAAAAGAAACAAAAAAGAATATAAATTTACCTAACGTGTTTCTATTTATTTTTTATTCCGGAACAAGTTTACCAAATGCATCTTTCTGGTCAAAATTGTTCTCCGGAATGTAAACACTTTTTTCTATTCCTAGAACAATTTTTGAACAGAAACGTTACCAAACACGTTCTAAACATCTCACTTTGATGTGTCGATACAGTATCTTTAATGAATTACTTTCTCCATAAAATTGTTAATGGTTACAAAAATTTTCCGTAATACAACAAAATCTCAAAATGAGAGCACCACATAGTAATTCTATACTTCTCCAATAAATTCTTCACAAGGGCACAAACTTAATGATTGCGCACCCTCGCGTGGATACTATAAGTCCCAGCGCACTTAACCCATGATTTTCAATTATAAGGTCAGAAAACTTTCGCATATATTGCTCCACATATGCACATCTTTTTTACCTGAGCGCCGACATTTGGACCTCCGTGAGCTCAATCTCGAGGCGGCCAAAGTCGGCCTGCGACATGTCCTTGATCTTTCACGGCAGCCAGTGGTTCTCTCCACTGGCAAAGACATGAGGGTGGGCATTTTGACCTCCGCGAGCTTGATCTCGAAGCGGCCGAGGTCGGCCTGTGACAGGTCCTTGACCTTGTACTCGCGGGGGCTGGTGGTTATCTCCACTGGCAACGCCATTCTTTTTTCCTTCGTCGGGTGTTTTAGTCTGAGGGGGAAGGGAGAGAGAGAGAGAGAGAGAGAGAAAAGAGCGCTAAGGAAGGAGGAGGCGTTTAGGGATACAAATACGCAAGTTGAAGGAGAATCTCCAATGGGCTACCTCCTTCCTAAAGGGCAATGATTTCTTTCACAACTTAGCTCGTTACTCTTTTGCTGCCATGTGCTACTTAATCTGGAAGAAGAGGAATGCTCTCATATTCCGCAACGAAGCGGTGGTTCTTGCTGCAATGAAAAATCACATTATCAAGATGGTCAAGGACAAAACTCTCACCTTCTCTGATGTCCCGAATACCCCTAGAAATAGAAGGCTTGAGAGAAACTGGGGCTTCGACCCTTCCATCTTCGTTGATCGTGAGGAGAATGCGTAGATCCGGATGAAGACCAAGCTGTGCAATCTTTTCTCCTTCCCTCCTTGGGTGTCTGGCCCTCGGCCTTCTCCTTAGGCGGCTGAGGTTTTGCTTAGCGTTTTTCTTCTCGCTTGTGACCTGTTGGTCTTTGCTTCTTGCTTGTGCTTGTCTCTTTTTCTTCTTTGTAATCTTTTTTGTTTCGGCTCCCTAACACTCTCTGTGCGTAGCGCCCTGAGAGTGTATGCTTTGGAGCCGGTCCTGACTTTTTTTTAAAATTATTAATTTCTCAATATTATTTTCGATCTTTTTATTAATTTTTCCTCTCTTTTTCCCCTTTTTCATCCTTTTCTTTTTCTTTCCTTTCTCTCTCTCTCTCTTCTTTTTTTAAGGGAGATGGCGTAGCGTCTTTGGATGCGTTTCCGAACCGAATCGTCCGCAATGTCCGATTTTTCTTTTATTATCCGAACCGGAAGGAGAACTGGTCCGAATGTTGGTCGGGTTTTGTTTCGGGCGGGTTTCTTCTCTTTTTTCTTTTATATATATTATCGTCCACTAATAATGGTGGTCCCCTTTCAGCTTTGAGACATGGAGGCCGAGGGGAGTTTATTTTACTTTCTATTTTTATTTATAGCTGGAAACCATAAGTAACAAGATTTAGACGAGGCCTTACATCCTCTTATACATAAATACATACATACATATTTATTTATTCTACTGGACTTCCAAACTTCATCCACGGCCCACTACTCTCGGAATACCCAAACATACTTAGGGTACGTTTATTTCGCGGAATACATTTTCAGGGAACACGTTTTCCTCATTTTCTAACGTTTGGGTCGCTCAAGAAAATGAGTCAACGGAAAGCGTTTTCCTAATTAACGGAAAATGTTTTCCTAACAAAACTTAAATTCAGGAAAATGATTTCCCCTTTGAAAGGACCGGAAAACGTTTTCCGAATCTACCAAAACTTAGATTTGATGCTTGGTTTACAAACAATTATTTTTATAAAAACATTTTTTAAAAAATGAATTTGAATTTTTTTATTTTTTAAATAAAAATTTGGAAAACATTTTTAAAATAAAAATAAAAAAATTCGAATTTGCTTATTTTTCTTTTTCTTTTCTTCCTTTTTCTTTTTGCTTCTTCTTCACCCGTCATTGGCCACAAGGACGGCTAGTGAGCTTTGATTTCACCAAATCGAGCGATCTCATGGCCTTCGATAACAAGGCTTGAGCTTGGCCAAGGCCGATGAGCCTTAAGCCTCGCTAACTCGGGTGAGCTCATGGCCTCCAATGATGAGGCTCAAGCCTCGCCAGATTGGGTGAGCTCGCAGCTTCTAGCGGCCAGTTGGTGAGCTCGACACCTCCGGCGACAGCTAGAGCTCACCCCTTGTAAGCCAGCCATGAAAAAAAAATTCTTGTGATGAAGTGTGAAATTATTTTTTAATAGGATTTAAACAGTAGAAAACATTTTTAATTATAGATCACCAAATAAGGGAAAACAAACCATATTCTTGGAAAATGCTTTCTCGGAAAACATTTTCTTTTATTATTGAGTTTTCCGTGAAACAAATGCACCAGCTAACTATCAAGAATCCTAAATTGGTGACGCTGATCTAGTCGGCATGCTCCTTGTTAAGCTTGGTGAGCTTAGCGCCGAGCTTGCCGAGGTGAAAAGCGGCCACCTTCTCGTCCAGGTGCTTGGGCAAGGCGTAGACCTTCTTCTCATACTTGCCCGTCTCCCTTTCCAATCCAAAGCTCCAGCTGCGCCATCGCCTGGTTCGCGAAGGAGCAGGAGGACGTCACCGAGCAAGGGTGGCCGGTGGCGTGACCCAAGTTCACAAGGCGTCCCTCCGCCAACACAATGACGCCCGACTGGGTGTCAGGGAAGACCCACTTTTCCGTCTGGGGATTGAAGGTGATGCGCTTCACGCTTGGAAAGGTCTCGAGGCCGAGCATGTCGATCGCGTTATCGTAAGGACTGACGTGGCAGATGATGGCATTATTCTTCATCTTCCTCAGGTGGTCGACCATGATGATGCCCTTGCTGCTGCCGGCGCTCACGACAAAGATGTCGGCCTCAGAGACAACATCCTCCAGGGTTTTGACCTGGATACCTTCATGGACAGCTTGGAGAGCACAGATGGGATCGATCTCGGTCACAATAACATGAGCACCGGCCTCCTTGAGGGCAGCAGCGCGGTCCTTGCCGACGACTCCATATCCAGAGACCACAGCAACTTTCCCGGCGATCTCGACGTCGGCAGCCATCAGTAGACCATCAGGCCCAGAGAGGCGGCAACCGCACAAGTTCTGAAACTGTTTCAGAACGACTCCCGGTCCTAAAGTTCGAGCGCCGGAAACGTGGGCAGAGATAGGCTCATTCATGGGGGTCTTGGGCCCGGTTGCTCCTTGGTGCCCAAGCCTGCGTCCCCTAAGGCGGGCGTAGAACCCCCGGGCAATCAATCTTGGGTACCCAATTCCTACGGGAACCCGATGGCCAAGCCCGTGACCGTAGTGGCCGGTCCCTCTAGCTGTAATAGCATGTAAGATTTGAGGAATCATTATCGACGAATCTAAAAATTTAAGCCATTAGATGAATGCACGGTTAATATTAAACTATTCTAACAATCCACAATAATATTAATAGCAGCAACATCCTGCTAGACTTAACATGCGGGCCAAGATCGCCAACTTCGGCCTCGCGAATTGGGCTGCAATGCTGTCACCATGCACTCATGGGCACCCAGGGCTCCATAGCCTCAGAGTATGTCCTATGGTGTCGTGTCCTTGAGGATGGATGCGTTCTTGTTCAGGCTGGCCTTGGAAGAGAGGCGATGGAAGGGGAGGGGAGAGTGATCTAGGCTAGCGTGGTCGAGGCCTTTGGCAGAAGTAGCAACGAGAAGATCGGTAAGGCCGAGAGGCTGAGGGGATGGATGGACAAGGGCCTCGTAGCGGACTTCTTGTGCTCGGTGGAGACTGGAGAGCATTGCGATCTCGTGCTTGAACCGGGACCTGTCGAAGATGCCAAGCATGGTGGACATGGTTTATGCCTTGTGCAGAAGCAATGGCATCTTCGATATCTCGGAAAATGGATTATCAGCCGATGCTCAGGTTTTGGCAACAGAGGGAGAGAGAGAGAGAGAGAGAGAGAGAGAGGTCATGGCTGGATGTACTTCGCTTATACAAGTAAGCAGTGTTACTAGACCTACAAGTAGGAAACGAAGAAGACAACAATCACTAAATGCCTGATACATGATATGTGAAGTTCTCTGTGCGTGTGAGATTACAAAGATATCCGTGCATGAGAGGACTCACTATTAGGTTCCCTCTCCATGCAACTACCAACGATATGTAATAGAAGCAAGGAATGAGTCCCTAAGAAGATATGTTTCTAACATTCTGGTCTAGTCCCTAGTCAATTTAGAGAGGTTAAAAAGGAAAACTCTAAACATGCATCAAGGACTATTAACAGAAACAGAGCACACCCAGAAACACCATTGGTTTTCTTGCTCAATTAAGCTCAACCTGCAAGCAGGAAATGAAGAAGACAACAATCACTAAACAACTAAATACAAAATATGAAGAAGTCAATTCGCAATAAAAAAAAGAAGTTGGTATAAAAAAGTACCAATCTCCAACTTCATCAATCATCAAGAGAAAACAATATCACATTTGGCTCCATGGTCATAATTGACAACTTTGCATTAAATTCACAATCAAAAACAAATTAAGTATCCAACATAATATGGAATGGTGTAAGTATTCTATAAAAATATTTTTTCACCTAACTCAAAATTTTCGAGCTCTTCTGAGTCCTCCTCAACCAAAAGTGAAGCTGGTGCAGATCATAACCAATCTTGAGCAAATATAAGAGCATTCACCCACCATACCTGAGGTCAAGGAGCTATGAAACACGTCGAGCACACAACCTCCTATGCTAAATACGGCCTCTGATGCTATGGTCGAGACAGGCACAGCCTCTAATGCTCTTGTCTGCACAAGGAATTCTTTTAGAATGATCCCACACGACAGATGAATGTCATAAATAACTAGAAAAGCACTATGTAGGCCTGCAACTTTCAGGATAACAAAACCACAATAACAAGTGAGATTATAAACTTATGAGAAGCACATCTATACATGCTGAACTATAACTCTGCACAACTTCTTGAAAACAAGACCTCTCTCCAATGACTCTGCAGAACATCTTGAAAACACTGCGTACAATTGACCTGTTCTCCAAATTGCTGCCCTACGAGATATAGTAGTATTCAGCTACTTAGAGGTACAGAGGCTCCAAACCGCTCTACATGTACATGCCCGAGTAAATAAACACATAAACGTACATGCATGAAGAATCCAACCTCGAAATAAAAAATAAAAAAACTCCAGTTAGCACACCTTGAAACAATTCAAGAACTAGTGAACGCCAAGTACAAACCCATTCCCTGGGCAGGAAAAGGAAAAAATTTATACACATCAAATCAGCTCAAACATCTACATGACACGATTCCACCCTATGGATGTACCCCAAACTTGTCGTGCAAAATTCAAACCACGCAATTCATCAACGTCTTAGAAATGGATCAAACGAGCTCCCAAGGAGAACAACAAACGCATGATGCCCGATTCGAAAGTTCATACACTAGATGAAATACTTTTCTCGACTCTAGTTTCCCTGGAAGATGCAGATAACCTAACACAGCTAAAGGAATCATCAAGCACCCTCAAAAGTTCTTAAAACTCTCAATCCTTACATGCTCAACATTCAATTTGAGAGCAAAATAGCAATTAGAAGCGGCTGCCAAAAGCCACCCGAAATTTGCCAGTCAACAAACAAATAAGGAAATCCCTAAAACAAAGAAGGTAAGGAGATCATGTTCATCTCTCTCCTCACATAACGGAGGAACTCATCTCTGACTATAACCATGCCACCAAGAGAAGGGTTCTCTCTTGACACAATCCTACAACTTAGGCACACGAAGGACAGCACCGTCCATCCGACAAAGCAAATTTAACGCTCGACAGGCAAAACCCCTTGCGATGGAGTCTTGAAGACAAGCTCTGAACTTATCTGCGAGCGGCAAAATCCCTAGAAAAGAGAGGAAGAGTGAATCGGAGAACGAATCTTGAAGACACTTTTAACGAGAGAGAGAGAGAGAGAGAGAGAGAGAGGGAGGGAGATCAATTCGAATTCGATGGGGTACGAGGTAGTGGGAGACCGCGCCGAACTTATCTCTTCTTATCCGAACCGGAAGGTGACCTGATCCGAAACATCGGGTCGGGTTTTGTTCGGGCGGAGTTCGGTTTTTTAAGGGTTTAATAATCGCCGACTAATGACAGTCGTCGCTTCTGACCCCCTCCGCCCCCCTAAAAAGAGAAAAGGACTAACAACAGTCATCGCTGCCTTTCAACTCCGAGAATCATTGAGGCGGAGGGGAATTTCTTTATATCACTTCCTCTTTTTTTAATTTTATTTATAGCTGAGAAACCTTCCGTTATGAGATTAGGACCAAGTCACACACGCATTCTATATATATATATATATATATATATATATATATATATATATATAATATTCTACAGGCAATTCCAAACTATCACCTACGGCCAGCCCTAGACCGTCCATTGTACTTTCCTCCTCTTGGAAATATATCCCAAAACGGCGACGCTGATCTAGTCGGCGTGCTCCTTGCTGAGCTTGGTGAGCTTAGCGCCGAGCTTGCCGAGGTGAAGACTGGCCACCTTCTCGTCCATATGCTTGGGCAAGGCGTAGACCTTCTTCTCATACTTGCCGGTGTCCCTTTCCATCCACAGCTCGAGCTGGGCCATCGCCTGGTTCGTGAAGGAGCAGGAGGACATCACCGAGCTAGGGTGGCTGATGGTGCAAGCCAAGTTAACGAGGCGTCCCTCCGCCAAGACAATGATGCCCGACTCGGTATCGGGGAAGACCCACCTGTCCGTCTGGGGATTGAAGGTGATGCGCTTCACGCCCGGGAGGCTCTCAAGGCCAGGCATGTCGATCGCCTTATCGAAGGGACCGGTGTTGCAGACGATGGCGTTGTTCTTCATCTTCCTCATGTGGTCGACCGTGATGATGCCCTTGCTGCCGCCGGCAGTGACGACAAAGATGTCAGCCTGGGAGACAACATCCTCCAGGGTTAGGACCTTGATACCTTTCATGAGAGCTTGGAGAGCACAGATGGGATCGATTTCGGTCACGATGACGCGAGCACCGGCCTCCTTGAGGGCAGCAGCGTGGTCCTTGCCCACGTCTCCATATCCACAGACCACAGCAACTTTACCGGCGATCTTGACGTCGATGGCCGTCATTAGACCGTCCGGCCTGGAGGGGCGGCAACCGCACAAGTTTTGAAACTGTTTCATGCAAGAGCACTGTGTTCCCAGAAAAGATTATATGGAGCTACTCGTGACTCTACTCAATCATATAAAATTGGAGTGACTAGATTAGTACCTTGGTCGTGATGACAGAGTCATTGACATTAATGACGGGGAAAAAGAGAGTCCCGTTGGCCTGCATCCGGTGCAGCCTCTCCACAGCAGCGGCGGCCCCCTCGGAGACTCCGACAAGTCTCTCCTTCATCTTGTGATACCTCTTCGGATTGGTCTCCAACCCATCCCTGATTACGGTCAGCACGATCTGCAACTCCGGGTTGTCAGTGGACGCCGGGTCGGGGAGATTCCCAGTGTTCTCGTAAGCCTCCTCCGCCTTGATGCCCTCATGGATGAGGAGGATGGCGTCGCCCCCATCGCTGATGATTAGGTCGGGGCCGCCACCAGGGCCCCAGTCGAGGGCCCGCTCGATGCACCGCCAGTACCCCTGGAGGGTCTCGCCCTTCCAGACGAACACGGCAGCGGAGTCGCAGGCGATGGCGGCTGCCGCGTGGTCCGGGGTGGAGAAGGGGTTGCTCGAGCACCAGCGGACCATGGCGCCCATGGTGGTGAGGGTCTCGATGAGGACGGCGGTCTGGGGGGTGACGTGGAGGGAGCCGGTGATCCTCGCGCCCTTGAGGGGCTGCGAGGGGCCGAACACCGGGCGGCAGGCCATGAGGGCGGGCATTTGGTCCTCCGCGAGCTCGATCTGGAGGCGGCCGAAGTCGGCCTGCGACTTGTCCTTGACCTTGTACTCGCGGCGGCTGGCGGCTCTCTCCACAGACAACGCCATTTTTTTTGTCTTCTCCGGCTTTTTCGACGGAGGTCTGAAACAAAAATTTGCAGAGAGAGAGAGAGAGAGAGAGAGAGAGAGAGAGAGCGAGCGAAGGAGAAGATGGAAATGCAGGAGCATCGAGGGCGGTATAAATAGCATCGTACTGGACAGATGCTCACCGGTTCTGGTCTGGTCTCGGTATAAATAGAATCGGGAACTGGACAGTTTCTAGATTCTTTTTCACGCCCATATAAGTATAACTGGGCTACACTGGACCATTGTCCACGTAATGCTTCGAATAAAGAGAAGCAACCCATTATAATTATAATTATAATATAATATCAGCAAGCAGAAAGAAGACAGAAGAAAGAAGAAAGAAGAAAGAAAAAAAAGTGAGTAACATCTTAATGTCTGTATCATCACAAAACTCCACATCTTCGGCTTTTTCGACGGAGCTCTGAAACAAAAATCTGCAGTGAGAGAGAGGGAGAGAGAGAGCGAGCGAAGGAGACGATGGAAATGCAGGAGCATGGAAGGCGGTATAAATAGACGAGAAAACAACAAGCCCCTTCAGAAAATCGCGCCGTCTCTGCGATTTCGTCCCAGGAAAGGAAAGTACCCCCTTGTCCGGCCCCCACCCGATCTCGTCCCAGAAAAGTACGGGAATGCCACAGTGGGGTTGGCCAGAAAATTCCGGGAATGAAATTAAGAGAATGCCACGCGTGTTGCCCCCATCCACTTTTTGTTTTTTTAAGTCCTACCCTCTCTTATTCTAATTCTCACTCTCGTACCCCTTTTACGAGATGCCACACCAGAAAAGTATCCTACTCACACTTGCCATCGCGTGATGTCATCGAATTACAGGATTCTGCATGAAAGATCCCCAAAATAATAATAATAATAAAATTGGACAAAGTAGATCGCGATGTAAATAAATAAAAAATAAATTGTTGCAACTAGACTATGTACTTGAAACTCAATTGATTTTCATATGCTTGGTTGAGTTAATGCAATTTTTTTTACCAAAAAGTTCTAAATTTATTATAATTGTATTAATTCAGTCTTAAATTTTTATTTTATTGATTGTGTTATGAACGTTTTGGATTTATATAAATTCAATCAATTTATCCATTTTTGGAATGTAAATTATTGACATGAGATGCCGACCATCTTACATGACTTGACTGATGCTTGGAAATGGTGAAATGATTTGTGTAAATCCTACATGGCACTCATTGAGCACCTAATATTTTTTCAAATTAATGGTGTGATTGTTTTGTATAAATTTTTAAAAAAAAAAAAGATAATACTTTTCGGTGAAAGCACTTTTAAAGAAAATAGTCACTTTTCATTCGTTTGATTTGGTGGATTGGAATTTAGTAGAGAGAGAGAGCGCTCTTCACAATTTGGGAGACGATGATTGGGACTACAATCCCGTCTCAATACCTTACCCAATACTCTTTCTTTGCTTTTCTTTAAAAGGTAACGTCCACAAAGTGCTTTCCACGGCCACTAGTAGTTCCAGATGCAGAATAACGCAATTTATCATGTCAAAAGAAAAGAGATTCTTCCAGGCTGAGTTAAGCCAATTTGACCTTCCTAATACCTACCTCATAGAAAAAGGGTCTGCCCGACAAGAATAAACGAGTCCTTTCTTGGATGCTGACCAAATTATATACCAGGATGTGCGGAGATCGATCTCTTTCCCTCGGGCATCAGTCTTCCTAAGCACGCACGTTTGTGAGTGAAAGCGTAGGCTTTCTTTGATGTATTTCGGAACTGAATCGTCCACAATGTCCAATTTTTCTCTTATTATTTGAACCGGAAGGAAACCTAATCCAAATATCGGTTTTGTTCAGGTTGGGGTCGGGTATTTCCTTTTTTCTTTTTAATAATTGTCCGCTAATAATAATCGATGCCTTTCAGCTTTGAGAGTCGCTGAGGTCAAGGAGAGTTTATTTTATCAAGTCTACTAATATAAATAAAGAATATGTGAGAAGGGGGTGAAGTTATTATTTTATTTAATAGCAAAAACAAAGCAATATAAATAAGTTGTGGATATCAAGTTAGGCCAGGTAAAGCACAGCCCCATTTTTTTCACGTAGGTTCAAGTATCCTAAATACCCAATCTGACCCATTCAGGGTGCGTTTGGAAAGACTTTTGGGGAAGTCTTTAGGAAAATGCAAAAACCTTTGAGTTAAATGTGTTTTCCAAAATGCAAACTGTGTTTGGTAAATTGTAATTTAAAAGCCCTTTGTGAAGTACCTTTGAGCAAAATGGTGTTTGGGGGACAAAGGACTTTTGTGAAAAAAAAAATTATTAAAAGAAAAATAAAAAAATAAAAAAATGAAAACCAGCAAGGGCAGGCGGCATCCGGCGGGCCGGGAGCGGCGACCCTCGGCGACCTCCGCGACCTCGGATCTGGGCCGGCGAGGTCGCACGACGCCGTCGCGACCTCCGGCGACCCCGGATCTGGGCCGGCGAGGTCATGCGACGCCGTCGCGACCTCCGGTGACCCCGGATCTGGGCTAGCGAGGTCGCGCGTCGCGCGACACCACCTCGACCTCCGAGAACCCCGTTGGCCATTGCAAGACTACGCAACCCTCGCCTGAGGTCGGGGGACCTCGGCGAGGGCCGCGCCCGGGTCGTGCGACCCCGATCGGCCGTCGCCGAGGCTACGCAACCCGCCCGAGGTCACGCGACCTCGGCGAGGGCGGCGCTGGGTCGCGCGACCTCGCCGGGCGGTCGCACGACCCGAGCAACATCGGGGACACCCTCGACGAAGAAGATGAACAAGTATTTCTCACAAGGGCAAAAAATGGAAAAACAAAAAGTTTGTAAGGATAATTTCGAAAAAAAAAAAAAAAAAAAATGAACATATCCTCGCTTACCAAGAAAGCCGAAATGCCCAAAGCTGGCCTTCTCAAAGGGGGCTTCAAATATTTTTGCCAAACACCCCAGAAAGCTGAAATGCCCAAAGCTGGCCTTCTCCAAAGGGGGCTTCAAATATTTTTGCCAAACACCCCCACTTTAGCCTAAACATCTTTAGGGGCTCAAAGGTACTTGGCAAAGTGGTTGCCAAACGGAGCCACGCACCCCCTTACTTTTCTAATAAGATTTCAAAGTTGGTGATCCTCACACCCTTGAGGGGTTGCGAGGGGCCGAACTCCGATTGGCAAGACATGAGGGCTGCCATTTGGACCTTCATGAACTTGATCTCAAGGCAGCCAAAGTTGGCTTGCAACATGTCCTTGACCTTGTACTCACGGCCGCTAGCGGTAGAGAGAGAGAAGGACGGAGATGGTGTTGAGGAATTTAAATACTTGAGCCGTTCCTGTACATCCTCGAAGGGAAATTAATCCGAACAGCGTATTAGATAACATATGACTATTGATGGTCAAAGAACTTATGGTTTTTTGTTATATTAATCTAATTTAATGGAAATCAATGGAGGGTATAATTATCACAAATATACTATATTAAGGTTTTTAATAGTCAAAAAATTGTTGTGAGGCAAATTCATAATGTGTGGATTCATTTGAAATTTTTCGTAATATTAATTTGAAAGAAAAAATTAAAAGAAACGGCTATGGAGTTTTCATTAGAGTTAGGGGTGAGTATGATTCGGGTGGCGGTTCCACCTTAGAACCAAGAGCCGCCCATTAAGAACCGATTCCTTGATGGTCCATGGAACCGATCTCCAATCCCTAAAAATTTGCATTAATCAATTAATATCATGATAAACCTAGTTTCTATTTAGAGCACTAGAGCTTATTCAGCCTTATATTCAGGTTGAATTGCAAGCCACTGATTTTGATAAAGGATTAAAAACTATAGGGCGAAACGAATAGACTATAGTCGTTAGCTAAAAACTTAGGGCCTGTTTGGCAACTTACCCAACAGTGCGATTCTGATTTTTTGTTCCTAGAATCGGTTTGGGACGAGAATCGCGTTTGGTAAATTTTTGTTCCCTGAACAATTTTGGACAAGATTTGAGAATAAAAAAATTTGATTCTACGTCCGAGAATCGAAAAGAATCAAAACAAAGAAAAACCTTGTTCTTCTCTTTCAACATCTCGGTTGCCATTCGTCATCGCCCGCCGCCGTTCGCCGCCGCCTGCCGCCACCCGCCGCCGCCGCCGGTCGCCGGTCCACCGCCGGTCGCCGGTCCGGCGAGGTCGCCGAGGCTCGCCGGAGCCGGGCGAGGTCCTGGGCGAGCTCGCCGGAGGCAAGCCCGGCCACGGCGAGGCTCGGCCTCGCCCGGATCCGCGAGGCCTAGCCTCGTCGGTGGCTAGGCCGGCCTCGCCCGGCAAGACCGGCGAGGCCAACCTGCCACCGCGGCGGGCTGGGCAAGCCTCGCCGGTGGCCAAGCGAGCCTCGCCGCCTGGGCGAGGCTCGCCCGCCCGCCGGTGGCCAAGCCGGCCTCGCCGAGGCCGGGCGAGGCCAACCTCCATCGGCGAGGCCGGGCGAGCTCGCCCACCGCGCCGAGGCTCGGCCGACAAAGGCCGACCTTGTCGAGGGCCGGTGGCGCTCCGGTGAGCGCGCGCCCTCGTCTGCCGGCCGCCGGTCCGCGACCGGCCAAATGAAGAAGAAGAAGAATAGGAAAAAAGGGGAAAAAAAGAAAAAAAAAAAAAAGGAAAAAGTAAAGAATTTATTTAAAATTTATTTAAAAATCAAAAGAAATTAATTTGGAACAGAATCAATTAATACGGTACCAAACGCAATTCTATTCCAGAATCAAAAATTTTGAACAGCTTACCATACGCGTTTTTTACTCGAATCGGTTCAGGAACGAATCAAAATAATCATTTCTAGTCGAATCGCCTCCCGGAATGAATTGTTACCAAACGCACCCTTAATTTCTTCAAATATTATGGCACGGTCGTCTTTGAGTTTCTGGAAACATGTGAAGAATTAGACTTCACTTTAAAAGTCTTAACCTCCACATAAATTAAAATATTAATCTCTTGATCCATCTTTTTTTAACGTCCACCTAATTTAATCATGGGAATGGATAAGGAAAGACTTAATTAGGCTCTTAATTTCATATCATGATGACAAAGTGATGCAACATTTATGGGACATCTCCAATCAATTCTCTCATTCATCTTGGCTTGCTTATTTTGTATTGATTGAGAAGACAAGTAAATGGATTATTAGAATGAAAAAAAAAAAAAAGTAAAGGGTTGATCCTATTACATACTCAAAAGACAAAATTAGTCAAATGTACGTATATTTTTGGTCAAAAAATTACGAGATAATTAAGTAATTGAGATAAAATATTTTTTTCAATATATATATGCACACACCATCAAGTCCAATCTAGTCTAGATGGGTGGATGGGCGATTCCGGCTTAGAATTAGAAACTAGATCGATACTCACCAGTTATACTAAATTGGGATTGGACTGACTCTCATGGAAATCGTCGGTCCCGATCCAATCGAGTTCGATTTAGGGCAGTTTCCCGGTTCTTTTGTACACCCCTAAATATAGTTAGGCAAAGACTAGCAGCCACTTGTCTGAATATAATTGGGCTCCACTAGACTATTGTCCACGCAATGCCACCAAAAAAGAGAAGCAACCCATTGTAATTATAAATAATATAATATACATCAGCAAGGAAAAAGAAGAAAGAAGAGAGGAAAAAAAAAGTGAGTAACATCTTTTTTTCTGTATCGTCACAAAACTCGACATCTTCATGTCGATAAACACAGTCCTTTATCTCATCGTCCACCCGCTCTCCCCCAAAATGCTAATACGGTTGAAATTAAGCAATTAAGCACTTCAGTCAGCATAATAATGTCGCACAAAGTTATTAATTGTTACTTGCAAAAATTAAGTCTAAAAAAAAAAAAGTATCCTGATATTTTTCCAACAAATTCTCCACGAGCACGAAAACATAATATTTGCGTGCCCCTACATAGATACTGTAGGTTCCAACCCACTTAGCCCATGATTTTTAATTATAAGATTAGAAGAGTTCCACACTTTTATATTGACTCACACACTCACATCTTTTTAATATACGATTAGACCTCTTAATTTATTTTACATACAAACTATCGATAATTGCACCGTCATTTTCATTCAATAACAGCACCATTGGACGAGCATTTTTTTTTTTTTTTTTGACAGGACCATTGGACGACCATTGCTCAATGCTTTATTGAGGGGAGAAATGGACGGTCAGGATTTGGCGTTGGAAGTTGGTCATCTGGTGGAAAAGGAAGAAGACAGTTGGCGTGGAAGCCGGACACTGGCACCGGAGCATGCATGATGAACGGTCACGATTTGGATTTTGGTGGAATTGGTAAAAATGGACGGCCGGGATTTGGATTTGGCTTAAAAACACGGATGGTGGGCCGTGTAGAACAAATCAAGTCTTAGCTTTGATAGATGAGCTGGATTTGTGGGCCCGGCCAGGATGAAAGGAATTCGAAAGCCTTTCTTCCTCCTGCGTGCATTTTGAATTTTATTTTCTGTAAAATTGCAAGTTAAATGTGAATTAATAACTTAGCACTGGACTTATCAAAATGGGTCATAGAACCATTTCTTAACTTGCATGCAATGGTCTGAGTTGTTAAATAAGTTTATTTATTTTCTATAAATGGATTATAAATGACTTTAGAATAATAAAATCCAAAATAATATAAGTGTTAAATAAGTTCACAATTTACTTAAACCTAATCCACATCTATGACTCTTTCTTCACTGTCTCTCGCCCTCACTCCATATCACACTCACTCTATGCTCTCATCTTGATTTGGGCATGAATTTTTCTAAATTTGATTAAATATAAAAATATATTAGTAATTTAGTTGGGTCGGGTATGAATTGAGTTGGATATAGGTCACTACATTTGTATTATATAAAAATGGGTTAATTTAGATTAAATTATTTTTTGACTTAACTCACTTATTTGACGGGTTTAGTTAACACTAACAACTTTTGATGTTAGTTGTTTTCAAAACCGAGTAAGTAATGGTCATGGGCTTGTCCTGTGACATCTCCAGACTAAAAGACTACAAGTTTCACCAAAGCAAGGCCGGGCTTCGAGAGAGATCTGGGCCCATGAATGAATGTGTGATATGAGAAACTTCTTATCTTGCTAATATTGAATGCCATCTCGGCGAATGGGAACTTGGTAAAATTAAACTAACTATATATCCTCCAAAAGCATAATTAAATTGATGATCGAAATATACATTCTATGTGAAGAAGAATCATTCCGAGCTTGTCATATATTTTGGCCTCGAGCCCAAAAATTGAGCTCGACCCACTGAAAAGATTTGAGGAGTAGGCCTGAAGGAGGAATGAGTCTAGGATCGCGCCCAGAAATCCAAACCAACTTGACCGGGCCGGTCCGGATTTTCGAGCTCCAAGTCTGGCGGCGAAGAAAAGAAAGTGAGGGAGGAGAGAGCGAGAAGAAACGCAAAGGAACTCGTAGTTTCTAATGAAGCCAGAGTGGGGGCCAGTCAGATACACGTGGAAATGATGAATGGGTTAGTGTAAATCCTACGTAGCACTCGTTGAGCACTCAATAATTGCCCTTAATGAGAGATAATAAATAAAAAGAAAAAGGAAGGGCATTTAATTACAATAAGAAACTCACACCCAAGTTCCATAGCCTTGAGTCCATTATTCCAATCATGATTTTCATATTCCCATAGGAAAGGGTCGTTCCCCTTTTTCAAATTAATGATGTTGTTTCACAAAAATTTCATGAAAAAAGAAAATACTTTTTAAAAATCATTTTCAAGAGAAATAGTTATTTTCCATTTACTTGGTGGCATGCTAAAAAAAATGTAATTGAAAATATTATTGGGTGTTTAGATCTTATTTGGAATAATGGGTATTGAAGAAGGTGAAGAAGTGAATGTTTGTGGAAGGCGAAAATGATTTCCTACTTAGGAAAATGATTTTCCCTATTCAAAGATGGGAATTTTTTTTTCTTTTTTTAATTTGGGATATGTGTACTAAAAGTGCTAAAACTTATTTCGAAAGTGTAATTAAGTCCTACAACTTGAAAAAAACAAAATCTAATCTTAAAATTCATCAAATTTGTATAATCAAGTCATTCCGTTAACACATTTATTTTATCTAACAAAAATATTGACGTGGAATTTTTAAATTAAATTTTCTTTCCTATGTAGTATTTTTTTTATTATTTATTTTCCAAATATATTTAAAGTAAATTTAAAAACTAAAAAAATGCTCAAATTTTAATTGACAAAACAAATCTGGAAAAAGATAAAAATGGTAGGGCCTCCCCATAAAGGAGCTGCTATTGCCCATTATCGGAGGGACAGTGGGTGAAAGTGGCTGGGCCTTGCCATTCTCGGGGCAAGGCCTTGTTGGCCCTAGGAAATGGCCAGTGAGGTTCTGTGGCACCCCTCGACGGCTCCCGATCCGTTAGGGTCGCCACAGTTCGCTTATCATTCACTTTCCCTAATAACATGTTTCTCTGATACTATTTTCAATTGCATCGGATCCATACAACCTGGGGGTTTACATATTTTAGATCGGTCCCTTGCGCAATTCATATAATGGAAGCATAACCAACAATTCCCTTCCCTATATTCAGAAAACAGTGTACACCAACTAAACATCTTATATAAATTAAAGCCGAACACTTTTATTTACATAAAGCAGATGGACATCTTTAGTCGGTACATCGAAATGCCGTAGTCTTCTATACTCGGCTATACTTCAAAAGATGACCGACATCTCCTCCAACAATCGTATACTTAAAGTTCATTGATCAGTATCGGCGTCCAAAAGTTCCTTCCTTTGCTATCCTCCTCCTCGTGGTCATATCCAACCACTTGATCCATCTACTGGTGGCAGTGGTAGCAGAGGTATCTTATTTAGTCTGAAATGTTATTCTCCAAAAGGGGTGAGTACAACCACTCAGCAGTAAAGATCCACCAAACTACTCATCGCGTCAAACAAAACAATCAAGGCATCATAACAAAACACATATCATTCATGCATATCAAGCATACATCACCATGCAGTCGTGCATATATCACAATGATTCGTATCATCCATGCTATTAAGCATGCATCACCATGAGATCCATTCAAGCCTTCATGATCGCATTCTCAATGTCAAATAGCATAAATTTATTTTCATAAGCAGATCATGCATCATGCCATATGCATACACCCATGCACATGCTTCATTTTCAATTCTTATATTTCACAAGGATCTCATCAGTTTTTCTTTCTAGGGACCAATGTTTGCATCCCACAATTTATTGCTCGCACCCAATCCTAGCATCGCGAGGAACCTCTGCGCATGTATTCAAAATACAACCGGGCATCTGGCACACACCTCCGGGCATCTCGCATCCCAACTAGCATCAGGAGGTATCCCCCCGGCACACACCTCCGGGGCTTCCGGAATTACGTACCGACATACCACTAGGCACTCCCCCTGGAATTACGTACCGTATACCACCGGGCATCTCGAAACTCCCAAGGACCCTCCGGGCATGCATCATGATGCAACCGGGCATCCGGCACAAACCTCCGGGCATGCATCATGACACAACCGGGCATCCGGCACCCCCACATTCCGGGCATCTCGACACTCCGGGGCATCGTCGGCTCACACCTCCGACAGCCTTCTCATCACCACAATGCATATTTCCATATATCTCATTTTTAATTTCACATTTGATGCAACAATGCCAATGATTTGACAGCAGCCCTTTTTAAAATTATATAATATGCCTTGGGAAAAGTATCATTTGATGCAATGGTTTTGAAAACTTCATTGAGTTCATGAAAATCCATTAATCTTTTGATGTCATATGAAATGTATGAATGTCATCATGTCATTGCATGGATAATAATCCAGGATATCATGATTTGCATAATAAATCCAATAAACAGTAAATAAAACAATTTCCAGCTTAAACAGAATGCATGCTATTCATGAAAAATTCTAGAAAATTAGCAAACGATGGAAATAAATTCTTAAAATTTACCACAACGTAGATAAGATCTAAGAAAATATATTTCGTGAAGGAAACCATATCAAACAAGGCTTCACAGAATACGTACAGATCCGTATATATCATTGAAAATGGTTTTTAACATGACCCATGCACAGTTTCGAAAAAAACTTCAATTGAACCCTCAAATGGACTCAGAAAATTCTGAAATTTGGACACGTTTTAGTTAAGATATAGATTTACAAGTTTCATGGAGAAATCGAAGTCCAATTCGTTCTGGATTAAAAGTTAAAACCGATTTACTTTTCCTGTTCTCAGTGTCATTTTCCAGATCTACCCGTGTTGAAGAAAAATCGCTTCCTTGGTCATTACTGGTCCATTTACTCTGAAATTTCAGTATGTTGTTTCTCAGAATATTACCTACAACTTTCATTAAGGAAACACTATCAAATTTTAACTGTATGATTTTATAAAAATTCCGAAATCATACTAGGTCGAAGCAGCGTTTTTCCCAGATCCAGTTTCTTCAAAAGACAACGGTTTTACCGACCTATTTTCGTTCATTTCCTCTAAATTTTTGATATGTTCTACCTCAAGAAGTATACTACAACTTTTGTTAAGAGATCAAAGTGATATTTCAACAAGAAAGTTACTTTACAGACCACGAAACCACTGAAGGTCATCACGACGAATTCCAGATCTAGTCTCTCCAAAGGAAAATCGTTTCACCAAGAAATAATTGTTCGTTTTATCTCAAATTTCAGTATGTTATTCTTCAAGATGTTCTCTATAGCTTTGATGAAGAGGTCGAAGTGAAATTCCAACTAAAAAGTCACATACAACACACGAAATCACCAAGAGGTCAACAAAACAGTTTCCAGATCTAATGTTTTCGTAGAAAAAGGGTTTCACCCCTCAATAATTGTTCATTTTGTCTCAAATTTTATTATTTTATACTTCAAGATGTTCTCTACAACTTTCATGTAGAGGTCGAAGTGAAATTCCAAATAAAAAGTCACATGCAACACACAAACTCGCGGACGGTCGGACTGGTCTTTCCGAAATCAGCATGCACAACCAACGAATCTCTCTTCAAAGCTCCGAAATCTCATCCCATCTACCACAACCAAGACTTACCATCTACTACACATACACACAGCGATGCAAATAGTAGGTTTTAGGACTTCACTTGCCTTAAACTCAAGCACAAACAGCAACAAGAACGGCGGCAAAGCGGCGAACGAACGGCGGACGATCCTCTTCCTTCCTCCCGCACACACGGCTTCTCTCTTTCCCTCTTCCTCTCTCTCAGTTCACTCCCTTTCTCTCTCTCCCTTCAATTCCGAAACCCCCCTCCCCTTCTGCTCTTTGATTAACAATTAATCTCTATTTTTGCATGTAAGGGACAAGTGGAAGATGCATGGACAAGTGGTGAGTAGCCTTTTGCATGTTAGAGACACATGGAGAATCCCTCATGCCACTTGTCAATCTCCATGCAAAGGTGATGGCCCTCAATGGGCCGGGCTTGGGCCTTCATGGGCCGGTCGAATAGGGGGTTGATTGGGCTAGTTGGATGGGCTTTGGGCCTACAAATCAGCCCACCCCCTCCTATTCCTAATTTCAACTTATAAGCCCACAAAACTCTATAATTTAAATCAATAAAATTCTACTTATAAAGTGCACCACTAAGAATAAGATTTTCTATATCAATTTGCACTTTAATAATTCCTTGGGTCACTTGAAGACACACCTCCATCCAAACAATCATCCTTTACATTGCTCGACCTTAAATTAATTGAAATTCATTAACTCAATGGCTAATACAAAATCAAAAGGCACTTCCATTACCTAGTCATGGTTCATGGCACTCCAAGGGTTATTATGAAATTTTGGGATGCCACAGGTTCACTTAGGCAAAGGTCGATAAGACTTGCCCATAATAGGTTGAGGAAACCAAATTTGGGCATCGGCCCTCACCAGCCGGGGTGAGGCCTCGTTGACCATAGGTGAGGGCCAACTACCCTTGCTAGGATCGAGTGAGGGCTGGTGTTGCCCAAGTTGGGGCAAGTGTTGACTGGGCCTAGTAATGTCGGCCTTTGCTTGGGGTTGGGGAGGCCTTAGTTGGGGTCGGCCACCCTCGCCCAAGGTCGGCGACCTCCTTCGGCCACTCTAATGACATGCGACAGCGGTGGGAGCCCCTCTCTAAGGAGGCCCTGCCATTTTCTTTTTCCAATTTTATTTGTCCTATACAAAATTTTGGCCTTTTCTTAGTTTTTAAAAATTTTAATTTAAACATATTTTGAAAATAAAATAATAAAAAAAGTCACGTACAAAAGAAAAATTAATTAGAAAATGCCATGTCAATATTTTCTATTAAATAAATTGACGGTGTTAACGAAAGAATTCAATTACATCAATTTGACAAAATATAAGATTTGATTGCACTTTTTGCAAGTTTGAGAAATTCAAGTACATTTTCGTAACAAGTTTTAGGAATTTCAGTGAACATATTCCTTCTAATTTTAAGTGCGGGAGTTTTGTTTTATTGTAAATGTTTTTCTATTGATTAACTATTTTCAATGAACTAAACACACGAAAGTTCATAAAATTAATTTGTGAGAGAGAGAAAGCGGGAGGGGCCATGCGGCAGAATACCAATCTAGCTGGGCTGTAAACTAAACAGGCCCCCTCTAGCCCCTTCAAGACATTATATGTATTATAAAGAAATTATATGTTAATATATGACTTATTATTCTCTATTATGTCATAATTAATTTATGGTTACAATGCAAATTTGATTATATATTATGAGATCATATTAAAAACTTATTGATTACATAGATAATAATATAATTGAAGTATGAATTTTATAACACCTAGAGCATCATTCAATGTAATTAGTAATTTTTTTGGTCGGAAGTAATTAGTAATTAAGATGATCATTACGTCACGAATTACATAATGTCTGACTATGATATGGAAATTTAGATAATTTTACCCAATAGTAAGCAACTAATATTATGCTGATCGTTATTTATGAAATATTGTTTAGTGTACCATATAGATATGCAAGATCAAGAGAACATAACCATCATTATATCAATTTTATACTTTTTATTTCACTTTTTATTATTAATTATATAATGTATTTTTTTACATGATTGAAGTTTGTGTAATCATTATGTAAACAATATAAATAAATTCGCTTATAATTAATATAAACTCTAGTTACAACTGCAAACTAATAACAAATAAAAAACGAAAAACTCCACAATCGTATGGTTCCCCGTACCTCCCTCGAAATTACCACAACAATAGATGAGTAAAATCTTCGTGGCATTATCACGTTCAATGATCACAATCTGATATAAAATTAAACAAAAATTTACCTCTTCGAGTCAACAAAATCCAACTAGTTGAGTAAAATGAGTGTTTTCGATTTCCTTTACCAGTCAAGCTCGAAATTAAATATTAGAAATAGCAGTATCTCGAGTCAAATTCAAATGAATTAGCTTTGTGAGCTCTAGGAGGGTCAATGGTTCGGACCGAAATTTCACTAAAACCAACTCAAAATGTGAAGGGAACACGTTCGCTGTGACCTGACCCTGCATGCAATTCGAACTGACAACACTGTTCCAGTCAGGTTCTTTTTTGCTTTTTTCGAAAATTCATGCTGCTACAAGCTTATACCCTAATTTGAGCTTCCATTATATACAGTAATAGCTCTTTCCAAGCAAGAGAGCTGCGGTCAAACGGTTCTTTTTATTCCAGAATCACAGATAATACTGCACATGATGCTAATACTACTCAACATAAGGTTCACTTGTAATAAGATGACCACCTGACAAGCACACTCAGCAAAGACTTTCTTCCCAAAAGGAGACAAATTTAAAGAAAAAAAAAACTGGAATTCCAGGACTTCATAAGGTGGAATTTGGAATGTAAAGAGTTGCAGTTGTGAATGAGGAACGCTCAAATTCGCATTATCCATGTCAGGAGCTTCCATGCACTTCAGTTCCAAGATATATTTATCTCAGATTGAAAGCAAATTCACTACAACGACTCTCTTGTTCGTTATTTCTTGATGATTCTTCTAAGCACGCCACTCCAAGCAAAGATACGATTTTTGCTTTCTAAGTTGCCAACATAGGAATTGCAAATGTTTTCCCCTTCTTCCAAGACCTCTTACAGGATCATTTGGTCCACAACTCTAGGACACAATCAGGCAATGCCATCTTAACACACTGGTGCAGCTTCAATTCATCTTGGAATGACCGGCCTTCTCCAGAGCAAGAGCATTCTTTAGCTGTACGCATCTCTGAGACTAGATAGCTTGGCTTCCATGCCTGCCCTTCCGATTAAACACCAGTACTATAGCCCTCTACGTCACAATATCACTAGAAGCAAATTCATGATAAATCGTACCTGGAGCCGCATATCCTGTGGTACCCTTGATACCGAGCAAGCTAAATTGATGCGCATGATCTTTACAGAACCTTGACATGAGCCTTGCCAAACCAGAATCACTCACATAAGCAGTCACTTGATTATCAAGAAGAACATTGCTTGGCTCCCAGTCAGAGCAGATTACCAGTCACAGTGGAAAGACCATTTACCCCCACGTTGGAAGGTAATGTAGATTAATGTAGAGATGTTCTCACTCTAAGCAGATGAACATTGGATGTATTGGCTGCTGACATGAACATTGGATACCTCTTAAGAGGATTTTCACTATTTGATGGGTAAATTTACAGAGAGGAACAAGAAGAGAGTAATCGACTGCACAGAAGTAAGTAGTATAATCCAGAAATTTCTGGGGAAAGCTACTGAGATATACAAGCAGTGTTACTAGACCTGCAAGTAGGAAATGAAGAAGAAAACAATCACTAAATGCCCGATACATAAAATGTGAAGTTCTCTGTGCATGTGAGATTACGCTACAAAGATTTCCGTACATGAGAGAACTTGCTATTAGGTTCCATCTCTCCATGCAACTACCATCTACAACAGAAGCAAGGTTCGACAAAAGAAAAACAGAAGCAAGGGGCGAGTCTCTAAGAAGATATTTTTCTAACATTCCAGTCCCTAGTCAATTTAGAAAGGTAAAAATAAAAAATAAAAGACTCTAAATGTGCATCGAGGACTACTAATAGAAACAGAGCACACCCAGAAACACCATTGGTTTTCTTG
This sequence comes from Eucalyptus decipiens, assembly GCA_014182575.1. Classification (NCBI taxonomy): domain Eukaryota; kingdom Viridiplantae; phylum Streptophyta; class Magnoliopsida; order Myrtales; family Myrtaceae; genus Eucalyptus; species Eucalyptus decipiens. The sequence goes on along the minus strand of CM024616.1, from coordinate 43,088,347 downwards.
CTCAACAAAGGTCAACCTGAAAGCAGGAAATGAAGAAGACAGCAATCACAAAACACCTAATACAGAATATGAAGAAGTGAATTTGCAATAAAAATAAGTAATTGGTTTAAAAAGTACCAATCTCCAACTTCATCAATTGTCAAGAGGAACCAATATCGAGTTCGGTTCCATGGTCGTAGTTCACAACTCAGCATTGATTTCACAATGAAAATGAGAACTAAAGTATCCTTTGTAATATGAAAGGGTTTAAATATTCTATAAAAATAATTTTTTTACTGAACTCAAAAACTTCGAGTTCTTCTAAGTCCTCAACTGAAAGTGAAAGTGGTGCAGATCGTGGCCAATCTTGGGCACATATATGAGCCTCCACCATACTCAGGATCAAAAAGCTACAAAATGCATCAAGCACACAACCTCCTTTGCTAAATGCGGCCTTTGATACCATACTCAAGATGGGCACGGCCTCTAATGCTCTTGTTTGCACAAGGCATCCTTTCAAAGTGATCCCAGACAACGGATCTCTGCCTTCTATTTGTGGCAGTAACATCCCTCATTGAAGACATTTTGCAATCCTTCTATCTAAGAAATTTGGAGCTTGCGAGTTATTATTATAATAAGATATAATGTGCCAAACCAATTTTCCCCTAGAATCAAATAAAAAGACACAACGTAATACGTAAGTTGTAGTCCTCTACACCCTCTTAACAAATAACTAGAAAAAGCTAGCCTAAGTGACAGGATTTTTTGCCACGGAGTGCTGCCAAAGACTCTCGTAAATAACTGGAAAAGCACTATGTAGCATGTAAGCTGTAGTCCTGCAACTTTCAGGAAAACAAAACCACAATAACAAGTGAGATTATAAACTTATGACAAGCACATCTATACATGCTGAACTATTAACTCTGTACAACTTCTTGAAAACAAGGCCTCTCTTCTATGACTCTGCAGAACATCTTGAAAACACCAGATACAATTGACATCACAAAGGGTTCTGCTCTCCAAATTGCTGCTCTATGATATATAGTAGTATTCAGCTAATTAGAGGGCACAGAGGCTCCAAACCGCTCTACATGCGCGAGCAAATAAACACGTGTACCCAAGAAGAGTCCAACCTCGAAATAAAATAACACCAGTCAGCTCACCTCGAAACAATTGAAGAACTAGTAAACACCAAGTACAGACACATTTCCCTGGAAAAGAACTCAAGCATCTGCACGACGCGATTCCACCCTATGCAGGTACCCCCGAACTTGTCGTGCAAAAATCCAAACCACGCAAATCATCAACACCTTAGAAATGACTCGAACAAGCTCTGAAGGAGAACAACAAGTGCATACACTGACGGAATACATTTCTCGACTCTAGCTTCCCTGTAAGATGCAGATAACCTAACACAGCTAACGGAGTCATTAAGCTCAGTCCTTCCGTGCTCAACAATCGATTTGAAAGCAAGATAGCAATTAGAAGCGGCTGCCAAAAGCCACCCGAAATTTGCCAGTCAACAAACAAATAAGAAAGTTCCTAAATCAAAGAAGGTAAGGAGATCATATTCATCTCCCTCCTCACATAACGCAGGAACTCATCTCTGAGTATCGCCATGCCACCAAGAGATCATGATTTCATGCACCTTCTCCCTCTGCCAATTGAATATTTGCACAGAACACAACGAGCATTTCGACGTTTACACAAATCCTCCGACATGGCAAATTTAACGCTCGACAGGCAGAATCCGATTCGACGGAGCCTTGAAGACGCTCTTCTGAACTGATCTCCCGAGCGACGAAATCGCCAAAAAAACAAAAAAAAGAAAAAAGAAAAAAAGAGGAAGAGTGAATCCGAGATCGAACCTTGAAAACAGGGAGACCGAGATGGCGATGTGGGAGACGGATGGATTTGGGAAGGGAGAGAGCGTTGGGCTCTTCGGTGCGTTTCGTAACCGAGGCGTACGTAGTGGCCGATTTTTCTCTTATCATCCGAACCGGAAGGAGACCTGGTCCGAATATCGGGTCGGGTTTTGTTTCGGGCGGGTTTGGTCCTTTTAATATTATATATAATCGGCCACTAATAACAGTGGTCGCCTTTCAACTTTGAGAACCATTGAGACCAGGAGGAGTTTATTTTACTTTCAACTTTTATTTATAGCTGGAAAACTTCAGTAATAAGACTTGGACCAGGTCTTACACACATTCTCTTATAGATATATATTTCTACATATACATATATACATATATGTACTAATTCTACTGGACTTCCCCAAACTTCATCATGGCCCACCTTATTCTCGACGATTAATCAGCCACCTTCCTGCTTTCGGAATATATCCAACCATACTTAGCTAAATATCAAGAATCCTAAAACGGCGACGCTGATCTAGTCGGCATGCTCCTTGCTAAGCTTGGTGAGCTTAGCGCCGAGCTTGGCGAGGTGAAGACTGGCCACCTTCTCGTCCAGGTGCTTGGGCATGGCGTAGACCTTCTTCTCGTACTTGCCCGTCCCCCTTTCCATCCACAGCTCGAGCTGGGCCATCGCCTGGTTCGTGAAGGAGCAGGAGGAGACCACCGAGCTAGGGTGGCTGATGGTGCAAGCCATGTTGACAAGGCGTCCCTCCGCCAAGACAATGACGCCTGACTCGGTATCAGGGAAGACCCACCTGTCCGTCTGGGGATTGAAGGTGATGCGCTTCACGCCCGGGAAGCTCTCAAGGCCGGGCATGTCGATCGCCTTATTGAAGGGACCGGTGTTGCACACGATGGCATTGTTCTTCATCTTCCTCATGTGGTCGACCGTGATGATGCCCTTGCTGCCGCCGGCAGTGACGACAAAGATGTCAGCCTGGGAGACAACATCCTCCAGGGTTAGGACCTGGATACCTTTCATGAGAGCTTGGAGAGCACGGATGGGATCGATTTCGGTCACGATGACGCGAGCACCGGCCTCCTTGAGGGCAGCAGCGTGGTCCTTGCCGACGACTCCATATCCACAGACCACAGCAACTTTACCGGCGATCTTGACGTCGATGGCCGTCATTAGACCGTCCGGCCTGGAGGGGCGGCAACCGCACAAGTTTTGAAACTGTTTCATGCAAGAGCACTGTGTTCCCAGAAGAGATTATATGGAGCTACTAGTGACTCTACTCAAATCATATAAAATTGGAGTGACTAGATTAGTACCTTGGTCTTGATGACAGAGTCGTTGACATTAATGACGGGGAATAAGAGAGTCCCGTTGGCCTGCATCCGGTGCAGCTTCTCGACAGCAGTGGCGGCCCCCTCCGAGACTCCGACAAGTCTCCCCTTCATTTTGTGATACCTCTTCGGATTGGTCTCCAACCCATCCCTGATTATGGTCAGCACGATCTGCAACTCCGGGTTGTCAGTGGACGCCGGATCGGGGAGATTCCCAGTGTTCTCGTAGGCCTCCTCCGCCTTGATGCCCTCATGGATGAGGAGGATGGCGTCACCCCCATCGCTGATGATTAGGTCGGGGCCACCACTAGGGCCCCAGTCGAGGGCCTGCTCCATGCACCGCCGATGCCCCTGGAGGGTCTCGCCCTTCCAGGCGAACACGGCAGCGGAGTCGCAGGCGATCGCGGCTGCCGCGTGGTCCTGGGTGGAGAAGGTGTTGCTCGAGCACCAGCGGACCATGGCGCCCATGGTGGTGAGGGTCTCGATGAGGACGGCGGTCTGGGGGGTCACGTGGAGGAATCCGGTGATCCTCGCGCCCTTGAGGGGCTGCGAGGGGCCGAACACCGAGCGGCAGGACGTGAGGGCGGGCATTTGGTCCTCCGCGAGCTCGATCTGGAGGCGGCCGAAGTCGGCCTGCGACTTGTCCTTGACCTTGTACTCGCGGCGGCTGGCGGCTCTCTCCATTGGCAACGCCATTTTTTTTTTTTTTTTTTTTGTCTTCTTCGGGTTTTTCGACGGAGGTCTGAAACAACAATCTGCAGTGAGAGAGAGAGAGCGAGCGAAGGAGACGATGGAAATGCAGGAGCATGGAGGGCGGTATATATAGGCGAGGGCGCTCTCGCTGTCATCTGAAACAACAAGCCCCTTCGAAGTTGTATTTTGGGTAGTCCTTCACAACTTAGTGAAATGGACCAAATGATGAGCCTCCGAATTGGCATTATCCTGCCCCTAGCAAACCTCCAATCAAAATGGAACTCTCCCGACCGCCTGCCATTTAGCAAATTGATACTTTTTTATTATCAAAAGTTCACTTTTTGCCCCTTCTAAAGTATAAGTTTGAGTTTCGTTCTTAGTTCAGTCAATTACGCAATTACGCAAGGGTTATTGACCCTTGTTAAGTACTCTCATTCACTAGTTATCCTCGGTAATTGACAAAAAAAATCCAATCGCATATGAGAAATTGAACTCTTGCTTTTCGATAGAGCAACTTTCTTCAGAAAAATATCCCAAAAATGTGAGAAAAAGTTGCCAAAATAGTATCATGGAAGCACCTTCCACAATCTTTTTGCAAAATCAAATATGTACGGAAAGTCTCCAGTAAAAGAAAAGGTCAGGGGTCAAATGCACCACAACCATAAAACTTTCAAAAGGAAAACCCCTCCACTCCTCTTTGTCACATCAAGATCGAAGTTGTACTTTGTAGTCCTTCCCCACTTAGTGAAATGGACCAAATGATGAGCCTCCAAATTGGTATTATCTTGCCCCTAGCAAACCTCCAATCAAAATGGAACTCTCCCGGCCGCCTACCATTTAGCAAATTGATACTTTTTTTATTTAAATACTAAAGAATCTGACTAAAGAACATTGCGTGGCTGGCTCCTGCCCCAGCGGAACCCCCCCGACCGCCCGCCACTAACATTTTATAATCCACAAATTGCAGACAAAAACATTTTCATTTGGTTGATTTGTCAGTTTAGTGCGCATGGAATTTCGGTGGAATCAATTAAACTATAACAGAGTCATCCAGGACTGGTTTGATGGTGACCGATTGTCCACACGCGTAGCATCCCCCGGACCAGTTGAAACTAAGAACGGCAAAAGCATGACTTTTTCTTCGAAATATGATCACAAAAGTCAAATTATCTTAAAATCTATGAAATACTCTGTAAATTTCTTGAACGAGTTAAGTTAGGTCTTTGAATTGTGTTGATGATCCTAATTATAGAACAATTCGCAAGGCGCATGAGCTATAGTTATGATAGGTTTTTTTGGGGTGATAATATGTATATGCTGTTTTCAATAAATGCATTGGCATGGTTTGATTAAATTTTGGCTCGTGATGCTGTTTAAATACAAATCAATACTTTTTATTTAATTATGCTTATATGCAAGGAATGTACTTTATTTGTTATCGATTTGATTTTTAAGGGGAAATTATACCTTTTATTTCCTATCATCCAAAGAAAAAATATTGTGAAATTTGATGAATTGTTATAAGTCGGAAAAATCACGCAAAGACCAAACCATCTAAAGAAAAATATTTTAACTTAACGAGAAATAATAAATATAAATAAAAAAGGAGGGCCAACTACTCCCAAAGGGAACAGTCCCTCCCTTTCTACAAATTAATGGTGTTTAAGTCTCAGGTAAAGTTTTATGAGAAAGGAGAATACTTTATCTTAAAATCATTTTCAAGGAAAGTAGTTGTTTTGCATTATTTGGTGATATGCTGAGAAAAATATAAGTGAAAACTTTTTCAAGTGTTTGGATCTCATTTGGGATACCAGGGTATTGAAGAAGGTGAGGAAGTGAAATTTTATTAAGGGACTTGACAAATGAGTAGATGACGGAAATGAATTTCTTGATTTAGAGAGGGAAAGTGTGGGAGATCTATTTGATTGTAAATATTTTTCCATTAACTTACTATTTTGAGCAGATCAAACAAATGAAAGTTCGAAAAATTAATTGGTGATAAATTATTTTATTGATACAAACACACCCTAAGGATATTTTCTGTTCTCATTGGTGGCCAGAACAAATAAAAAAGGAGGGCCAGGAGAGAATAAGCAAATTAGGGAAAGAAAAAAAAAAAAAAAAAAAGCCAAGAGAGAGACGGAGAGAGTGGCTAGGAGGGGTCCCCTGGCCCCTTCAAAACCATTACTAGTAAAATCCAATATGTATCTTAAATTCCAAGGCTTGATGAAAGGTCTGAACTGCTTGCCTCACAGCGTGCTTTTCAACCTGCTTAAGGGACAAAGACTTACACTCTATTTCAAACCCGACAGCTTTCTCTCTTCCTTCCCTTACCAAGGAAATCTAAATCTGGTAATTACCACTCCCTATCTGTGGGAGGATTCTATCGAAAGAAATAAACTAGGGCTATTCAAATCTTTGAAACTCTCTCATGCAGAACGGAGACATGGACAAACAAAACAAACTAGAAAGGAAGAACCATAACTACATGATGCGCCTACCCTTTACCTTTCTCTAAATGTTGTTAAGTTGGCCAATGCCTTTTTTCAGCTAATAGAGTCTTTGGCGTAGCGAGTGGTGCTTTAAAGCATAAAATAATAATAGTAAAGTAAGAAATGAATGGCATTTTTGAGGCCTAGCATGAAAAGGGTAAGAAGGAATAACTGGATGTAAATATATTTTAAGGTAATCCTACTGTCACTACCAATTCCACTGTTATACCACTAATGCAATCTATTTGGCCCTTTGATGATAGAGACAGACTTCACCTTCGGGTGGGAGGAAGTGATCCTTACCTAATTTTGTAGTAATCAATCTACGATTATAATTCAAATTTGATCATAAGTTATGAGATTGTACTAAAAATATTAATTACATAACTAATTATATGATTGAAGTACAAATTCTATAACACTTTGAGCGTCATTTGATATAATCAGTAATTATAATAATCATTACATTACACAATACATAATATTTGAAGAAAATTCCAAATAAGGGCTTGAAGCATTATTAATTTCTCAAATAATGACCCAAGGCGAACTTTATCTTAAACAAGGACCTTAGTGCCATCATTTTCTTATATAAGGGTCTAAAGTGATCTTTATTTTTAATAAGAGCTTAATTTGACCATATCGGTTTTAAGAAGGACCTTACCTCAATAGCCGATCAAGGGCATTTTCATCCTTTTTCTTTTTCTTATTTTCTTTCCTTATTTTTTCTCTTTTTTGGGGCATAAAAAGACTAAAACTTTAAGAAAACACACACAAAAAAAAAAAAAAAAAAAATCAGACAAAGCGTTGGACCTTGCTTATGGCTACCCATGGCTAGTGGGGACATCGGCACCTAGGCGAGGGTCGGTGACCTTACCACCATGGCTAACACCCTACTTGCGATAGGACAACGACCAAGCCGCGGGGAGGGGGAGGGGGTGGTTGCTGGTCCCTCGCATGTATTTTTTTTTTTTTTTTTTTTTTTTTAAGTTTTAGCCTTTTTTCTTTTTTTAGTTTGTCTTTTTATGCAAGAAAAGAGAAAATTAAATAAAGAAATTTAAAAAGGGAAGCAAATAAGAAAAAGCAAAAGGATGGAAATGCCCTTGATCGGTTAGTGAGATGAGGTTCTTGTTTGAAATGGACATTGTCATTTTAGGCTTTTATTTGAAATAAGATTCACTTCAAATCCTTATTTGAGGCAAAGTACATTTCAAGTGCTTATTTGATAAATTGAGGGTACTTCAAGTTCTTATTTGGAATTTTCCTGAATATTTTACTACGATATGGAAATTTAGGTTATTGTACCCAATAGTGAGCAGCTAACATTATGCATATTGTTATATTTTGAACTATTTTCAATGTAATATATAGATATGCATTAACAAGAGGAAATAATTATCGTTACATCAATTATATACTTCTTATTTCACATTTTATAATTAATCAAATAATGTGATTTTTTTATGTGTCTGAAGTTTGTGTAATCATTATTTAAACAATATAAATAAGTTTGCTCACAATTAACATAAAGTCTAATTATTTTTGGGAATATAATATTGATAGAATGTGTAGGGAGAAAAGAGATAAATGTATCTACAGAACAGCCATTACAGGCATGGGAGGTTACGTGTAATAGCTAGCTGTACGAGACAGGTAATTACGACTGCAAACTAATGACAAAAAGATAAAAGCTTAGCTGACTGTCGCTCCTTACCTAAAGGCCAGACACTTTTCAACCAATTTTCATCTTTTACCCTATATACATATTTTTTAAAAATTTTATGTTTTCTTATTGCAAGCTTAAATTGAGAGATAAAATCATAAGAGAGTCCACACAATGAATTTTTGTGAATGAAAGATAGCTCAAATTGAGAAACACATCAAAGTAATATTGTATAGGAGAAGAAGTGATGTTTAGGCAATGGGGTGAATTTTCTTCTCTACTAATTCATTATTCTTATTTTCTTTTCTTTTCTTTACTTTATTTGTTTTATGCGTAATCGATATCACTTATCTTAATTTTAGGTCACCGAAGAATCCTTCTAGAACAATTTAATTTGGTGAAAGGACTAAGAAGCCAATTCATTGTCCAATGATTTTGTTATTAGTTACAAAGCTAACATTTCAAGTGTTTTTTCATCTTTTAAATTTAATAGATGTATATAATGATATTAACGATTTTTTTAGTAGGTGATAATATTTTTTACTTTTAACTATTTATATTTCAATATCTAATTTATTTTTTCTTTCATTATTTCATGAAAATTTATTGTGTGAGCTCTCTTACAATTTTATCTATCAATTTAAGCTACAATAAAAAAAACATAAAAATCAAAACTTTAGAAAAGAAAAATAGGGTAAAAGATGGAAATCTATTGAAAAAGTCAACAGGTTTCCAACCAAAATGTGTGGTCTTTAATTAACCGTCACTTCGTCATTTGACAGAGGACAGTCAACTAAGCCGTACCCTAACAAAAAGGAAACTAAAAAACTCCATAAGTTCGCGTCCATCGAAATTACTAGAACGATAGATGAGCAAATCTTCATAGCTTTGTCACATTCAGTGATCACTATCTGATATAAAATTACCTTTCCGAGTCAACAAAATCCAACCAGTCCAGTAAAACTGAGCGTTTCGACTACCTTTATCAGTCAAGCTCGAAATTAAACACTACACACAGTACCATCTTGAGTCGAATGAATAAGCTTTGTGAGCTCAAGAGTTTCTCTAAACTCAGCTCGAAACATGGAGGGAATACTTTCGCTGTGACCTGGCCTTGCGTGCAATTCGAACTGACAACACAGTTCTGGTCGGGTTCTTTCTTGCTTTTTTGAAGTATTCACATTGTTACAAGCTAATACCCTAATTCGAGCTTCCATTATATTCAGTAATAGCTCTTTCCAAGCAAGAGAAGTGCGGTCAAACGGTTCTTTTCTTTTTTTTTTCTCCTTCCAGAATCACAGAAAAAGAAAATACTGCACATTCAAGCTAATACTACTCAACATAAGGTTCACTTGTAATAAGATGACCACCAGACAAGCACACTCAGCAAAAGACTTTCTTTCCAAAAGGAGACAATTTGAAAAAAAAAAAAAAAATCGGAATTCCAGGACTTCATCATACGGTGGAATTTGGGATGTGAAGATTTGCAGTTGTGAATGAGGAACGCTTAAATTGGCAGTATCCACGTCAGGAGCTTCCATGCACTTACAGTTCCAAGATTATTCATCTCAGATTGAAAGCAAATTCCACTACAACGGCTCTCGTGTTCATTCTTTATTGAGGATTCTTCTGAGCACGCCACTTCAACTCTTAGTATGGAGAGCAAAGATTCGGTTTTGCTTGCTTTCTGAGTTGCCGAGACAGGAATTGCAAATGTCTCATACTTCTTCCAAGACCTCCTGCAGGGTCGTTTGTTCCACTACTCTAGAGCACAGTCAGGTAACGCCATCTTAGCATACTCGTGCAGCTTCTATCCATCTCTGAATAATTCGCCAGTTGGTCTTCTCCCGAGCAAAAGTATTCCTTAGCTGTACACGTCTCTGAGACTAGATAGCTTGGCTCCCATGCCCGCCATTCAGATTAAATATAGATATTATCGCCCCCTGTGTCAAAATACCACTAGAAGCAAATTCATGATGAGTCGTACCTGGAGTTGCATATCCTGTGGTACACTTGACAGCGGGCAAGATAAATTGATTCGCATGACCTTTACAGAACCTTGACACCAGCCTCGCCAAACCAGAATCACTCGCATGAGTAGTCGTTTCATTATCAAGAAGAACATTGCTTGGCTCCCAGTCACAGCGGATTATCATTCAAACAGTGGAAAAACTGTTCACCCCCAGGTTGAAAAGTAATTTAGATAAATGTAGAGACGTTCTCACTCTAAGCATATCAGCATTGGGTGTACTGGCTGCGAACATGAACACTGGATAGCTTTCGACAGGATTTTCACCTATCGGATGGGTAAATTTACAGAGAGGAACAAGAAGAGAGTAATCAACCACACACAGAAATAAGTAGTATAATTTAGACATTTCTGGTAAAGGCCACTGACATATAAAAGTAAGCAATGTTACAAGACCTACAAGTAGGAAAAGAAGAAGACAACAATACATAAAATGCGAAGTTCTCTGTGCATGTGAGATTACACTACAAAAATTACCGTGCATGAGAGAACTTGCTATTAGGTTCCATCTCTCCATGCAACTACCAACTATCTATAACAGAAGCAAGGAATGAGTCTCCAAGAAGATAGTTGTCTGATATTCTGGTCTGGTCCCTGGTCAATTTAGAAAGGTCAAAAAAAAAAAAAAAAGAATAAAGAAAGAAACTCTGGACATGCACCAAGGACTACTAACAGAAACAGAGCACACCCAGAAACACCATTGGTTTTCTTACTCAACTAAGGTCACCCTGCAAGTAGGGAATGAAGGAGACGGCATTGCTGAGCCCCTGATACAGCGTTATTAAGCCCCTGATACAAAATATGGAGAAAGTAAATTCACAATAAATATAAGAAATTGGTTTGACCAGTACCAATCTCCAACTTTGTCAATCGTCAAAAGAATCCAATATCAGGTTCAATTCCATGTTTGTAGTTAACAACTCTGCATTAAATTCACAATGAAAATTAGAACTAAAGTATCCATTTTTAAATAGAATGGTGCAAATATTCTATAAAAATATTTTTTCACCTAACTCAAAACTATTGATTTCTTCAAAGTCCTCCTCAATCAAAAGTGAAAGTGGTGCAGATCGTAGCCAATCTTGAGGACATATAAAAGTTTTCATCCACCATATTTGGGGTCAAGAAGCTATGAAACAAGTTAAGGACACAACCTCCTAAGCTAAATGCGGCCTCTAATGCTATAGTCAAGATAGGCACAACCTCTAATGCTCTTGTCTGCACAAGGAATCCTTTTAAAGTGATCCCACACGATGGATCTTCTCCTTCTATTTGTGGCACTAAGATCCCTCATCGCAGGCATCTTGCAAAATCTGCGACACTTGAAACCTGCCAATTATTATTACAATCAGATAGAATGTCCCGGACCAATTTTCCTCTACAATACAATAATAAAAGCACAGTGCGTTATGGAAGCTGTAGTCTTCTACAGCCTCTTGACAAATAACTAGAAAAGCTCGCCTAAATGGCAGGATTCTTTGGCATGGAGTCCTGCCTATGAATGTCATATATAACTAGAAAAGCACTATGTAGTGCTGCAACTTTCAGGATAAAAAAACCACTGTAACGAGTGAAATTATGAACTCATGACAAGAACATCTGTACATGCTGAACTATTAACTCTGCATAACTTCTCGAAAACAAGGCCTCTCTCCTATGACTCTGCAGAACTTCTTGAAAACACCAGATACAATTGACATCACAAAGGGTTCTGTTCTCCAAATTGCAGCCCTACATGATATAGTAGTATTGCGCTACCTATTAGAGGGCACAGAAGGTCAAAACTGCTCTACAATCTACATGCACGAGCAAATAAACACATAAACGTACACGCATGAACAATCCAACCTCGAAATAAAATAACACCAGCTAGCTCATCGAAACAATTAAAGAACTAGTAAACACCAAGTACAGACACGTTCCCCTGGGCAAGAACTCAAGCATCTGCACGACACAATTCCACCCTATGTGTACCGCCGAACTGTTGTGCAAAAATCCAAACAGCGCAATTCATCAACACCTTAGAAATGACTCAAACGAGCTCAGAAGGAGAACAAGGAGCGCATGATGCCTGATTCGAAAGTTCATACACTAAAACGGAATACTTTTCTCGACTCCAGCTTCCCTGTAAGATGCTGATAACCTAACACAGCTAAAGGAGTCACCAATCACCCTCAAAATTTCTTAAGACTCTCAATCCTTCCATGCTCAACATTCAATTTGAAAGCAATATAGCAATTAGAAGCGGCTGCCGAAAGCCACCCGAAATTTGTCAGTCAGAAAAAGAGAGGAAGAGTGAATCCCAGGTCGAACCTTGAAGACACTTTGACCCGAGAGAGACCGAGATGGCGATGTGGGAGACGGATGAAGTTGGGAAGGGAGATGGTGTAGCGTCTTTCGATGCGTTTCGGAACCGACTCGTCCGCAATGTCCGACTTTTCTCTTAGGCCCTGCATGGTAATGTTTTTCAAAAGTGTTCCTAGAACAGATTTTTTTATTTTTCTGTTCTCGGGAACAAAAAAAAACAGAAATGCGGGTTGAGTTTCTGTTTTTTTTTTTTTTTTTTTTTTTCCCGAACAAAATTGAAATAAAAAAAAAAAAAAAAAAACTTACTTCTTATTCCAGAAACACTTCCTTCTTCTCTCTCTTCTCTTTTCTTCTTATTTTCTTCTTCTTTTTTTCTTCTTTTTTCTTTGGCCGGCGACGCCGTCGAGGATCGGCGACCTCGCCGGAGCGTCGCCGGCCCCGGCGAGGCCAAGCCTCGCCGTGGTTGGGTGAGGCTGCCGGCCCCGTCGGTCGGTCACGGAGGCCGGGGACCGGGCCGAAAGAAGAAAAATAAAAATGAAAGGAAAAAATGAAAAATAAAGGAAAAAATGAAAATAAAAATAAAAATATTAAAAAACTAAAAGAAACAAAAAAAGAACAAAATTTACCAAACGCGTTTCTATTCATTTTTTATTCCCTAACAAATTTACCAAACGCATTTTTCTGATCAAAAATTGTTCTAATGTAAACACTTTTTTTTTTTTTTTTATTTTCTCGAACAAAAAAAAAAGAATGTAAACGTTACCATTCAGCCCCTTATTATCCGAACCGGAAGGAGAACTGGTCCGAATATCGGTCGGGTTTTGTTTCGGGCGGGTTTTTCTTTTCTTTTCTTTTCTTTTTATATATTATCGTCCACAAACAATAGTGGTCGCCTTTCAGCTTTGAGACATCGAGGCCGAGGGGAGTTTATTTTACTTTCTATTTTTATTTATAGCTGGAAACCTTAAGTAATAAGATTTAGACGAGGCCTTACATTCTCTTATACATAAATACATACATACATATTTATTTATTCTACTGGACTTCCAAACTTCATCCACGGCCCACTGCTCTCGGAATACCCAACCATACTTAGCTAAATATCAAGAATCCTAAAACGGCGACGCTGATCTAGTCGGCATGCTCCATGCTAAGCTTGGTGAGCTTAGCGCCAAGCTTGCCGAGGTGAAGAATGGCCACCTTCTCGTCCAGGTGCTTGGGCATGGCGTAGACCTTCTTCTCATACTTGCCCGTCTCCCTTTCCATCCACAGCTCCAGCTGCGCCATCACCTGGTTCGTGAAGGTGCAGGAGGACATCACCGAGCTAGGTTGGCCCAAGTTCACGAGGCGTCCCTCCGCCAAGACAATGACGCCGGACTTGGTGTCGGGGAAGACCCACCTGTCCGTCTGGGGATTGAAGGTGATGCGCTTCATGCCCGGGAAGCTCTCGAGTCCGGGCATGTCAATCGCCTTATCGAAGGGACCACTGTTGCAGACAATGGCGTTGTTCTTCATCTTCCTCATGTGGTCGACCGTGATGCCCTTGCTGCCGCCCGCGGTGACGATAAAGATGTCGGCCTCGGAGACAACATCCTCGAGGGTTAGGACCAGGATACCTTCCATGAGAGCCTGGAGAGCGCGGATGGGATTGATTTCGGTCACAATGACACAAGCACCGGCCTTCTTCAGGGCAGCAGCGCAGTCCTTTCCGACGTCTCCATATCCACAGACCACAGCAACTTTCCCGGCAATCTCAATGTCGGTGGCCATCAGTAGACCGTCAGGCCCAGAGGGGCGGCAACCGCACAAATTTTGAAACTGTTCCATGCAAGAGCACTGCGTTCCAAGAAGGGATTAAATGGAGCTACTCGTGACTTTACTCTTTATCATAAAACTGGAAAGACTAGATTCTTTATTAGTACCTTGGTCTCGGTGACAGAGTCGTTGACATTAATAACGGGGAATAAGAGAGTCCCATTGGCCTGCATCCGGTACAGCCTCTCGACAGCAGTGGCGGTCGCCACGGAGACTCCGACGAGTCTCTCCTTCATCTTGTGGTACCTCTTCAGATCGGTCTCCAACCCATCCCTGATTATGGTCAGCACGATCTGCAACTCCGTATTATCAGTGGACGCCGGGTCGGGGAGATTCCCAGTGTTCTCGTAGGCCTCCTCCGCCTTGATGCCCTCATGGATGAGGAGGATGGCATCGCCCCCATCGCCGACGATGAGGTCTGGGCCACCGCCGGGGCCCCACTCGAGGGCCCGCTCGATGCACCACCAGTACTCCTGGGGCGTCTCGCCCTTCAAGGCAAAGACGGCAGCGGAGTCGCGGGCGATGACAGCCGCCGCGTGGTCCTGGGTGGAGAAGGTGTTGCACGAGCACCAGCGGGCCTCGGCGCCGAGGGCGGTGAGAGTCTCGATGAGGACGGCAGTCTGGATGGTCATGTGGACGGAGCCGGTGATCCTTGTGCCCTTGAGCGGCTGCGAGGGGCCAAACACCGAGCGGCAGGACATGAGGGCGGGCATTTGGACCTCCGCGAGCTGGATCTCGAGGCGGCCGAAGTCCGCTTGCGACATGTCCTTGACCTTGTACTCGCGGCCGCTGGCGGTTCTCTCCGCTGGCAACGCCATTCCTTTTTCCTTCTTCGGGTGTATGGACAGAGATCCGAAACACAAACCCTGTGGGGGGAGAGCGAGAGAGAGAGAGAGATGGTGGGAGGGATGGAGCGAAGGAAGGAGATGGTGTTGAGGAATTTAAGTACTTGAGCCGGCTGCCTCTCTGTACATACACGTCTACATCATCAACGTTTTGAGCCAGTTAGTACATACACGTCCCCATCATCGAGGTTTTGAGCTGGTTAGTACATACACGTCTCCATCATCGAGGTTTTTGAGGCAGTTGATATCAATGCTCGCGACGGACGAGACCGATGACTGTAGCATATCACTGTAGCAAGTCACTGTAGCATTACTGTAGATCACTATAACAAGTCACTGTAGCATTACTGTAGCATTAAGCTAAGAAAATCACTGTTCATTATCACTGTTCATACAATGCACATCCCCATCATCGAGGTTTTGAGCTGGTTAGTACATACACGTCACCGTCATCAAGGTTGCCTCTCAGTAGATCCACATCCACATTAGCAAGGTTCCTCTTGAAGTGAAATCTGTTGTTGGAAAAGGAATTGGAAATCAGAATTTGATTTAATGAATTATTTGCTTCCCACAAAGTCTGAAAATGAGAGTACTAGCGTGCAAAGTGATCACCCACCCCGACGCAGATATTGTAACTTCGAACCCACTTAGTCAATGATTTTCAATCATAAGATTAGAAAACTTCCACACTTACATATTAGCTCACACGCTCACATCTTTTCGATGTAAGACAATATATTTCTTAATTTATTTTACAAACAAACTATCAACAATTGCTCAATACTTTATAAAGAGAGAAATGGATGGCCATGATTTGGTGTTGGAAGTTGGTAGCTCTGGTGAAAAAGGGAGAAGAGAGTTGCATAGAAGCCGGCCGCTGGATCTGGAGCGCGCTGAAACCGTGGGCTGTTTAACAGATCAAGCCTTAGCTTTGATAGATGGGCTGGTTTTGTAGGCCCGGCCAGCATAAAAGCCTTTCTTCCTCCGCGTGCTTGTGTGTGCGCGCGCGCGCGCATGGCTGAAGACCCAATCATTATTTTATTTATTAGGTGAAAGTTTGAGAGTAGAATATCCATTTTGAATTTTCCTTTATGCAAGCTTGCAAGTTAAATGTGAATTAAATATTTAGTACCAATAGCTTCCGATGTCGTGTCACTAGTTTTCCAAATCGGTCAAGCAACAACAGTCATGGGCTTGTCCCGAGACATCACCCGATTGACGAACGAAAAGTTTCACCAGAGCAAGGCCCAGCTTCGAGGGACATCTTGGCCCATGAATGGATGTACGGTATGAGAAGCCTCTTCACTAATTATAAACATGTCAATACATAAGCATTGGCCTCTCTCTCTCTCTCTCTCTCTCTCTCCGGCGCAATGGGATAATCACGACACACACGACGAATACGGCAAGCAAAGGGCCGGCAGCCGGGATTGGAGAAGAAGGCGAAGGCCGTCTCTCTGTAGAACCATATTCGAAGTATCGAGCGATTTGCAAGGAAAAGAGAACTGATTGTTGTGAATTACAAAAATCGTGCTTTTGGTCTCCGTTTTTTATACTTGAAGTGTGCCATCTTTGTTCTATCTATTTTAATGAAACGTCATTTTGATCACTATAGTATGAAATGCGGAAATAATTACTAAAAAGTCATAAAACTATTATATAGTTGCCAATTCAATCATAAACGTTTCAATTTGACTAATTTAGTCCTAAATCTTTTGATGATTTGCCAATTTAGTTCCTTCAGCCGATTTTGACTGGAAATCACTCTGTAGACAGTGACTGTCCTATATGACATGACTGGTATTGATACATACAATTTTTGCAAATATTTACAAAAAAAAAAATTGATTTTTTTCTTTTTTCCCTATTATTTTTTCTTTTCTTTTCTTTGACCGGGGTCACTGGCCAAAGCTTGGGCAAAGGTCACGACGCCCTCATCGACCACAGTGGGGGCACATGGGCCCTCCCCCAAATCTAAGCTAGGCCGAGGTGTCGTGACGCTTGTACCTAAGCGAGGGTGGCCCTCGCTAGATCGGGGCATGACGTTGGAGTTGAGTTGAGTTTTTGGGGATTGGTGTGACGTTTGGACTTGAGTTGTCAACAAAGCAATCAATGAGCACAATTTGCAATTGACAAGTAACCAATGCAAATCGGTATTATGTGACCCAATCATGTTATCAATGAAGAGTGGTTAACTAAGACAGTTATCAATATAAGATGATAAGTGGTCGATTGTGCATAAGTAGAGGAATGAAGACTGCAAAGGAATATTTGAATAAGAGTTAACTCGAAAGATATCTCAGAGAGCATAACTGCTTGTGGATAAGAATGTGTAGTTGAAGATAATCAGTATGAAGCCTAAAACAATTGGGTTGTATTTGATGGTTAGGATAAAATTCATAATAAGATAAAAATTATCATATCCTATGTTTGGTGCATGCTCAACACATGATAAAATTGGATATAAAAGGGATATAAGCCAGATAAAATTATTCCATGAAAGAAGTGGGATAAATGTGGATAGAATTTTTAATATTCATAATAAGAAAGTTTTTTTTCAAATAACAAACTTCTTATATAAAAAAATTTAAAATTATATTTCAACATAAATAATATTTGAATTCTAATATAAGAAATTCAAAATAATAAAAAATAACAATTTATTTTTTAATTTAATCTTATTTTTATTTATATATTTGAATTTAATTCTATCGTATAATATAAATTCAATAAATATATATTTATTACATATTTTAAGTGTTTTAGTATTTTAGGTGTTTTAGTATTTTAGGTATATTAGTACAGTTTTCTGTTTAATAAAATTTTATTATAGAACGATGGAAGGGGAAGAAAGAAATAAAAACATAAATTTATTTTTAAAAGAGAGGAAAATAATTTTAAAAAGCAAATAAAAATAAAGTTTCTCACAAGAGATTTTTACTATCTCCGTTTGTAAAATTTGCAATTCATTTATATTGATATGACGTTTATATCAAACAATATATATATGATATGATATTATTACATCCGACTTTATTACTGAAATCACCAACTAGTGGATAAGATATATCAAAATCCTTTGGATTTTATATTATATCATATTCAATCATATTCTGGTTAGAAATCAAAACGACAATTGTAGCCTTAGAGTTTGCAAATCAAAAGATAACCCAACGGTTATATTTTGTACAAGATTATGTAAGGCCAGAGTGAATCAGTTGTAAAGGATCCGTAATAATAAAAAAAAAAAAACAATTGTGCAATTTCTCAAATTCAATTTATTTATCAATATGTCATCCTTCATTCTTTAGGTTTATCTTTAGTTTTATGTTAGTGATCCTAGTTACACAATTACTATGAATCACAATAGAACCCAATTTATCTAAAAGACCAAAGATCCAATTTTTGGTGAAACATATTTCGTTGACAATCCAATTTCGGCGAATCATAAGTACAAGAATTATAATGAATTTCAATCTTGAGTAAACGACTGAAAGTACGCTTTTCCGTCGTGTCTTCGTCTTCGATATAATTTGATAATTTGTGATATCGGGTATCTTTCTCATTTTCCTTACGGGGGGAGAAAATCGAATGTCAGTTCTTGAGCTTTTCTAATTATTTGTGCAAATTTTCATTTTAAGCTATCTGAATTGAACATAACTTGATTAGCAATGATCGTTTACATCAGTTTGCCTACTTATTTAAGCAAATCCAGGTTTACCCAAAAAAAAAATTTCTTATTTAAAAAAGCATGGGTTTCCACCAGCATTCCAATTATGCCCCACATATTTTGTGTTTGAGCCATAAATTTTGCTTTTTAAATCTTGCTTCTGCATGTCGTGATTGGCTGATTGCTTGGGCGAGGAATATATAAACTAGAAGACAAATTGCGGAAGGCCCTTATGTTATCTATTAATAAGCCAAATGGTGCGCATCTTCCTCACAAAACTCCGGTTATTTTATGAAAAATGAATTTTACTGAAATGTTTTAAAAAAATAATTTTCTAATTGCATTTTACAAGTAATACGAAAGTCATTTTCTCATGTGTGTTAGAGGAAATGATGGAGCACATGTTTCAGGAAAAAGTCTTCAGAACGACTCCCGGTCCTAAAGTTCGAGCGCCGGAAACGTGGGCAGAGATAGGCTCATTCATGGGGGTCTTGGGCCCGGTTGCTCCTTGGTGCCCAAGCCTGCGTCCCCTAAGGCGGGCGTAGAACCCCCGGCAATCAATCTTGGGTACCCAATTCCTACGGGAACCCGATGGCCAAGCCCATGACCATAGTGGCTAGGGCTGAGAAGATGTTCTAAGTGGTCTGAAGCATGCAGAACGTATTCTAATTGACGTTTATTAAAGCTTATGAAGGATGCCAGAATTATCATGAGAGCGGACTTGGAAAAATTAAATAGAACAGGAGAATGAAATAGTTATAAAGATCCTCAATTAGTAAAAAAGTTGCAGAAATGGACTCCCCATGCAGATGAAATCACATGCATAGCTTCAAAACAATCCGATATATGAGAAACTAAGCATACAAATAATGATAGCAAGTATCGAGGATAACGTATAGTTTCTCCGTGTAGGCGAAATTTCCCAAAATAGGAGGGATGGGTCCAGTTAACATGTTACAGCTCAGATCTCTAGACGATTAAAGAGAAACAAGATGTTAAGCAACTGTTTGAAAAACAACTATTTTGACCTTAAAATAGGAGAATGAGAACTCACAAGACTGCAAGGGCCTGCATGAGACCAATCACAGATGGAATTTGCCCTGACAGCTGATTACCTTGCAATGACCTAGTACGCACACAGATTACGAAAGGAATTAGGGAAAGCTGATACAGATCAAATGCTATATATTTGAAACACTCTGCAGAAGTTGCAAACACATACAAGGTGACCACTTGCAGGAAACGAACATGATAACATTGGAAATTGCGAGCATATATTTATGATATACTTCAAGTTCACTTGCAAAAACCATTCCTACCGTAAACTCAAAATCTTTTTCCAAATCACAAATAACATGTGCTAGATCAGTAGTTTCATGCTACAAACAAAGAACAAAAAATAATTAACGCAATACTTTTACAAGTAAAATAACATCCCATTCATTTTTTTGAAAAAGCAAATATCTTTTACATAGTATGACTTCAAAATTACCTCCGATTCAGCCATCGAATAACTTTACACGTCCGAATTAATTGACTAACGCGAGCAAACCTTTGTCCGTTGGAGTTCTTGCCGAATTGAAGAGAGATTGAACTTTGAAATTCAATGCCGTCCTAAACAAACCAAACCTCCAAAAAATCACAACACCAAATACTCAAGGGCAAAACTACCAACTCAATAGCCAAACTCATGCAATTACCCACCAATAATTTTAAAAAAAAAAAAAACTCCACAAAAATAGTAGAAACAGCAAAAAATGAGCAGAAAAAGTTTAAAATTTAGGGAGTTTTTTTAGATTTTCATGATCCATCATAACATGTTAAATATGGTAAACAAAGTTTTGAGAAGATCATTCCAAATGAAGATATTATAACAAAAGAAAAACAAAGAATTTAATTGTAGACCTATAAATACATGTCAACCCAACGAGATTCTACTAACTTAAAATTTGGACAGATTAGAAAACGTCCCCCTATTAAGCACAACTAAAAATTTCATATCTAAAAATTTTTTCTTGTGGTCCACCCGTTTAATTTAGGAGGAAATGATTATGTGGTGTAAATGTAATCACAAACAATAGAATGTTTTTTACTTCACTATAGACATTTCCAATTTTCTAAGATTAAACGAAAATTTCACAATACATTCTAAGTAATCAATTGGTGCTAAAAAGGCACACAACAAACTTAGGTTAGACTTCCTTGATACCTAACAATCCACAAGATGCACTAAATGATACAACATGGAACCAACAACATCATTCAAGAAAAAAGAACAGCAAATGAAGCAAACTAGTTTGGGAGTCATTATGGCACAAAAAAATAAAGAAAAATGAAAGCACCTAACCTGAATGTCAATCACAATGAGCTTAAAATGGAATTGCTCAACCTCCACAATATTCCAACAACTAATTACAAGCCCATCTTAAACTGCATTGCAAACCAAACAACATTAAAATTCATACACTCAAAATATGAAACTTTAATGAAACAATACTATAAAAGCATCTGAATCAAGGGAAATAAGATAAAATATAAAAACAAACATTAATGTTCAAACATACTGGTCTCTTAGCTAACATATAGTCAAGTTGTCCAACAACATCAAGATCTGTCAAAGCTAAAAATCATTCACAACGACGGTCGCAATGTCGTCACTACTCACTTTGAGTTCTTCAACACCTTATAGCAGCATGGAAATGTATCATGTGATCATTTTCATTTTTGTCTAAGAAATGGGCGACAATAAGCAGTTCGGAGAATATGATCTATTTCTTTCCTTTCCATTGATAACTTTTTTTGGCTGCATTTTACTTAGTTGAGAAACACCAAATGCATTCTAAGAAAAGCCCAATCTTTCTTTATTCAACAGTAAATGGTTGTTTATATAAGAATATTGAGATGCAATTACAAGCTCGAGCTTTTTTTTTTTTTCAATTCTTCTTGATATCATACTTTTTTTTCATCTATTTTTCTGTTTGCATCACCCAAGATGTGAAAGTGTTGTGACACATCAGTGATGTACAAGGTTTTGCCCTAGCTATCTAACAAGTCTTGGCTCTTGAGGTGCAGATGTGATCAAGCTAAAAATGCATTGCAATACATGATAGAAAATGTTGCAAGTTTTTTTATTTTTTTTATTTTTATTTTTATTTTTATTTTTAATATAATGAACCACACGTGCAATTGTGTAAACTCGCCTACCTGCCTTGCAGCTCGGAGGCGACTGGTGAGCTTTCGGGTGTCTACACTTGCTGAAGAAGGCAAGGCGAAGACGATTACATCTTGGGACCTAGCCAAGACCTGCGGGGCTCTTGGGAGAAAGTGGCAATGGCGGAGGTGGCCGAGCTCGGATGCGCCCGGTGAGCTTTTGGGTGTCGGCGATCACCGAGGAGGCACAGGCGGAGAAGGTTAGAGCTTGAGACGCAGCTACGACCGGCGGGGCTCTTCGGAGCGAGTACCTCCTGGTGGTGACAGCAGATGCAAGCACTAGGATTGCATGGAATTCCTATTTCTCAAAAGAGTTTTATAGAAACCATCCCCAACCATCTCACTGAAATCTTTAGTGCTTTTGGAGAGTGACTCCTGTTACGATATAGTCCATCAGATCCAATGAAGCATTTTGTGGTACTTCATATGTTGATGCACACGAAAGCATAGTAAAAGGATGATTTTCGAAAGTAGTCCTACGCGTGCTTTCGCTTATGCTTTTCCTACATATGCACAGATTGATTTTATACCCCAACAAGTTTTATATGCAGAAGTCACAAAAGTTAGCGAGGAAAGTTGTGTCTCAGCTTCACCCAAGAAGAACCCAACCTTTTTCTAGTACCAAAAAGAAAAACCCGTCATTTTTTTCGAAGGATTCAACAACTTACAGTCGGGGAAGTTCAGGCCGAGCGGACAACGGAAGGCTGCCATTTTCCATGTCATCGAGCTTGGAGGCAAGCAGCGGGCTTTTGGGTGTCCACGCTCGCCGAGAAGGCCAAGGCAGAGATGGTCGGACCCAACCACGACCGGCGGGGTTCTTGGGAGCGAGTGGCTCTTGATGGCAACGGCAGAGGTGGTCAAGCTCGAAGGCGACCGGCTGGATTTTGAGCGTACACGATCGTCGAAGAGACCGAGGCAGAAATGGTCAAAGCTTGGGACCCAACCACGACCGGCGAGGCTCTTCAGAGCGAGTGGCTCCTGGCGACGACGGTGGAGGCGGCCAAGCTCGGAGGCGACCAGCGGGCTTTTGCGTGTCCGCGCTCACCTTAGAGGCCGAGGCGAAGATGGTTAGAGTTCGGGACCCAGCCACGACCGGAAGGGTTCTTCGGAGCGAGTGGCTCCCGAACGGCAAGGCGGCCAAGCTTGGAGGCGACTGGCAAAGGTGACCGAGCTCGGAGGTGACTAGTTGGCTTTTGGTGTACGCGATCGTCGAAGAGGCTGAGGCAAAAACGGTCAGAGCTCGGATCCAACCACGACTGGCGAGGCTCTTCGGAGTGAGTGTCTCCTGGAGGCGATGGCGGAGGCAGCCAAGTTCGGAGGCAACCGGTGGGCTTTTGGGTGTCCGCGCTCGCCGAAGAGGCCGAGGCGGAGATGGCCAGAGTTCGGGACCCAGTCACGATTGGCGGGGTTCTTGGGAGCGAGTGGCTCTTGACGGCTACCATAGAGGCGGCCAAGCTTGGAGGCAACCGGCGAGCGTTTGGTTGAGAGAGATGGCGTTGCAGCTTTCGTGAAGAAAAATTGCAGAGGCAAAAATTTTTGAAAGAGAACGGGAGGGGAGGGGAAGAGACGCACGCTTGCGTGCAAATGGGAGAAAAGGACGCGGCCATTTATGAAGAACAAAAGCGGGACCCGGCTCCAGGTGGAGCCACGTGGCGCATCCTTATTGGGCGGGCGCACGGTGACGTGGAGCGCCGGGCGCACCCAATATTTTCTCGGGTTTTATATATGTATATATAACCGTCCACTGATGATAGTGGTCCCCTTTCAGCTTTGATAATCTCTTTGATAATCATCGAGGCCGAGGGGAGTTTATTTTACTTTCTATTTTTATTTATAGCTGGAAAACTTAAGTAATAAGATTCAGGCGAGGTGTTACACACACTATTATACATACATACATACATACATATATATTTATTTATTCTACTGGACTTCTAAACTTCATCCGCGGCCCACCTTATTCTCGACGATTAATCGGGCCACCTTTCTGCTCTGGGAATATATCCGACCATACTCAGCTAAACATCAAGAATCCAAAAACGGCGACGTTGATCTAGTCGGCATGCTCTTTGCTAAGCTTGGTGAGCTTAGCGCCGAGCTTGCCGAGGTGAAGACTGGCCACCTTCTCGTCCAGGTGCTTGGGCATGGCGTAGACCTTCTTCTCATACTTGCCCGTGTCCCTTTCCATCCACAGCTCCAGCTGCGCCATCGCATGGTTCGCGAAGGAGCAGGAGGACGTCACCGAGCAAGGGTGGCCGGTGGCGCGACCCAAGTTCACAAGGCGTCCCTTCCGCCAAGACAATGACGCCCGACTTGGTGTCGGGGAAGACCCACCTATCCGTCTGGGGATTGAAGGTGATGCGCTTCACACCCGGGAAGCTCTCAAGGCCGGGCATGTCGATAGCCTTATAGAAGGGACTGATGTTGCCGACGATGGCGTTGTTCTTCATCTTCCTCATGTGGTCGACTGTGACGATGCCCTTGCCACTGCCGGCAGTGACGACAAAGATGTCGGCCTCGGAGACAACATCCTCGAGGGTTAGGACCAGGATACCTTCCATGAGAGCTTGGAGAGCGCGGATGGGATTGACTTCGGTCACAATGACACAAGCACCGGCCTTCTTGAGGGCAGCAGCAGAGTCCTTGCCGACGTCTCCATATCCACAGACCACAGCAACTTTCCCGGCGATCTCGAGGTCGGTGGCCGTCATTAGACCGTCAGGCCCAGAGGGGCGGCAACCGCACAAGTTTTGAAACTGTTTCATGCAAGAGCACTGTGTTCCAAGAAGGGATTAAATGGAGCTCCTCGTGACTCTACTCTCAAGCATAAAACTGGAATGACTAGATTCTTTATTAGTACCTTGGTCTCGGTGACAGAGTCGTTGACATTAATAACGGGAAATAAGAGAGTCCCATTGGCCTGCATCCGGTACAACCACTCGACAGCAGTGGCGATCGCCTCGGAGACTCCGATGAGCCTCTCCTTGATCTTGTGGTACCTCTTCGGATCGGTCTCCAACCCGTCCCTGATTATGGTCAGCACGATCTGCGACTCCGGGTTGTCGATGGACGCCGGGTCGGGGAGATTTCCGGTGTTCTCGTAGGCCTCCTCGGCCTTGACGCCCTCGTGGATGAGAAGCGTGGCGTCACCCCCATCGCTGACGATGAGGTCAGGGCTGCCGCCGGGGCCCCAGTCGAGGGCCCGCTCGATGCACCACCAGTACTCCTGGGTGGTCTCGCCCTTCCAGGCAAACACGGCAGCGGAGTTGCGGGCGATGGCGGCTGCAGCGTGGTCCTGGGTGGAGAAGGTGTTGCTTGAACACCAGCGGACCTCAGCGCCAACAGAGGTGAGGGTCTCGATGAGGACAGCGGTCGGGATGGTCATGTGGACGGAGCCGGTGATCCTCGCACCCTTGAGGGGCTGCGAGGGGCCGAACTCGGTGCGGCAGGACATGAGGGCGGGCATTTGGACCTCCGCGAGCCCGATCTGGAGGCGGCCGAAGTAGGCCTGCGACATGTCCTTGACCTTGTACTCGCGGCCGCTGGCGGTTCTCTCCACTGGCGACGCCATTCTTTTCTCCTTCGGGTGCTTGGACAGAAATCTGAAACACACCGTGGAGTGAGAGAGAGCCTAGGAAGGAGATGGTGTTGAGGGATTTAAAGACGTGACTCGTTCCTGCACATCCTTAAAGCGACGAGGAATAATGAACATGGCTGAAAGTGGGCCACACATGGAAGGAAAGGGCCCTACGTGGGACCAATTTGTCTGGAATTTGCAAGTCACGACATTGGACCTCTTTCGACGTGGAATTTGCGAGTCCCAACATATGACCTGGATATCACGTTGGGTAATGACGTACCCACTGGAAATCGATGTTGAATTTGCCAAGTGGTAACATATGACCTGGATATCAACGTTCTTGCATATTCATAGGTCTATTTTCTTCCATGTACGGAATTTGTAAATCGCATAGGTACCCATACATCAAAGGACAGACGCAACATAAGTCCCTTTCCTTCCATGTATAGGTCAGTTTAAAGGTACAACAAAGTTTCCAAATGAGAATCTAATCTCGTATTCCTCTAACAAATTCTTCACGAGCGTGCAAACTTAATGATTGCGGACCCACACATAGATATCATAGGTTTTAGCCCACTTAGCCCATGATTTTGAATTGTAAGGGTAGAAGACTTCCACGTTTATATATTGATGCATACACTTCAAGTCACGTCTTTTAGATATAGGATAAGACACATTTTAATTTATTTTATAAACAAACTATCAAAAATTGCACCATCATTTTCAATCAATAACAGCACCGTTCTGCAATCATTGCTCAATACTTCATTAAGAGAGAAATGGACGATCGGGACTTGGCATTGGAAGTTGGTAGCTCTTGGCGTAGAAGGTGGATGCTGGAATTAGAGCACGCAGAAACTGTGGGCCGTGTAGAACAAATCAAGCCTTTGCTTGGATAGATGGGCTGGATTTGTAGGCCCGGCCAGAATGAAAGGAATTTGAAAGCCCTTTCTTCCTTAGCGTGTTTGTGTAGGTGCATGGCGAAGAATAGTCACGGGCTTGTTCAGAGACATCTCCAGACAGACAGACCAAAAGTAATGGGCTCTCTCCCTCTCTCTCTCAATAATCATGGCACACGACAGATGCAACAAGCAAATGCTTTGCGAGGGTAAAAAAGGAAAGGACAAGAGAACCATATTGCCGTCAATTATTAAAAACAAGTTTTTAAGATGCGTATGATAACGTTTTTGTTCCCGAAAACAGTTTATTTTCAGAAATATTTATTTATTTATTTTTTTTTTTTTTCATAAACAATTTCTAAAGATTTTAAGGCACTTAAGAATAAAAATTTATGTTTCGGAATAGAAAATTCTTTTAATATTTTGTGATTAAAATTTTTTAATATATTATTTTTATTACATTTTTTTTTTTATTTTTTTCTTCTCCTTCCTCTTAGCCGGTCCGCCTTGGGGAGATCACCAGCCATTGGCGAGCCCCCGACCCTGGCCACGGTGAGGCTTTGCCTCACCCTCACTTGGCCATCACGAGGCGAAGCCTCACTCGACCACCGCGAGGCTCAACCTCGCCTAGCCACGACGAGGCTCGGGGGGCCTCCCCTAGCCATGGTGAGGCTCCCCCGAGCCTCACTGATGGCCGACGAGCTCAGGGCGACCTCACCGGGGGTTGACGAGGCTCCTGCGAGGTCGCGGGGCCTCGTTTGGCCAATCGCCAGCCATCGCCAGCCATCGCCAAGCCGGTGACCAACTAAGGAAGAAGAAAGGAAGAGAAAAAGAAAGAAAAGAAAAGAAAAAAAAAATCTGTTTCCTGAGTTGTTCTTGGGAACAAGAAATGACTTTATTTTTTTTTTGTTTCTTATTTCTATTCTAAATCTATTCTTGGGAATAAAAAAAAATTACCAAATGTGTTTTTGTTCTATTTCTGTTTGGGGAACAAAAAAACAGAAATGAATGTTCCTAGAAACGTTACCAAACAGCTCCTTAGTTTCTTGATGTATGTTATGTTGCCTTGACTTATATCTTTATTTAGGTCTCCGTGTATTAAAAAAAAACACACACACAAATAATCCCTAAATTTTGACCCAATGTGCAATATGATTTATGAATTTTTAATTTTTTCAATTTGGTTCATGAACTATATAGCTAAATGTGCAAGGAGTCCCTAAACTGTAACTAAATGTGTAATGTGGTCATTGAACTTTCAATTTATTAAATGTGATGTCTGGACTTTTGGTATATGTTCATTAATCTTTTTAACTATGCAAAAATATTTAATGTTGTCCTTGAACTTGAATTAATTGAATGACAATATCAAACATTTGTATATAGTCAAAGGGCTAAGTTGAATATGCACAAAAAATCCTAGTACTATATTGAATAAATTAAAAATTCATAAATCAAATTGTATCATATTGCACATTGAGTTAAAATTTACGGATCATTTGTGTCATTATCCCATTATTAAACTTGAAGTGTGCCATCTTTGTTTTATGTACTTTGAATGAAAACTAGGGCTTGGGCAAAGGTCGTGACGCTTGTGTTGTGTCCGGGTGTGGTTGTGCCACCTAGATCAAGCGAGGGCAATACCTTGCCCAAATCCAATGAGGGTTGCGGCACTCTCACCTAGGGTTGGTGACCTCCTTTGGCCATTATCGAGGTCGTAGATCGGCGGAGGGGAATAAGAAAGAAAACGGAAAAATGAAAAAATATATAAATAAATAAATAATTAAAAAGTATTCACTTTTATGGTTATCATACTATGTAGGACGGCCGCGGTCTATGTTAGTGAGATTCAGCCAAATTTGGTTGAAATGACTATATTAATAAACCGTCAAAAGATTTAGAACTAAATTGATCAAAATTAAAGTTTTAAAATTGAATTGATATATGTACAATAGAATTATAACTTTTTTTTTGGTAATTTTTCAATAAAATAGAATCCCCATTTTTCACTCATGATAAATCGATTACCCAGACTTAACCGAATGATTAATGATGTAGAAATACATATTTCATGACTAAATAGTAAAAAAAATGTCGAAGTACAAGGATTAAAATGAATTTCAATCTTAATTAATGGACACGCTTGTCCGTCGTGTCTTTTGTCTTCGATAAAATCCTCATTGGCAATTTGATAATTTTAGATATTGGGTTTTCCTTACATTTGGATAAAATGATTGTTAGTTCTTGAGATTTTCTAATTATTTGTGCAAATTTTCATTTAAAGCTATCTAAATTGAACATGACTCGATGAGTAATGATCGAGAAAAGTACTAAAAAGTTTTAAACCTATTATATTAGTATCAATTTAGTCATACACTTTTCAATAAAACAAATGTAGTCTATTGACAGAAAAAACTAATTTAATCATAAACTTTTTGTATTTGTGCCAATTTAATCAATTCGGTCAATTTTGCCGAAAATCGGAGACGTGGACGCCAACCGTCCTATGTGATATGGTTGGCGCTAGCATAGACTTTTTTTTTTTAATTATTAATTTCTCAATATTATTTTCGATCTTTTTATTATTTTTCCTCTTTTTTTCTCCTCTTTTTCATTCTTTTCTTTTTTCTTTCCTTTCTCTCTCTCTCTCTCTCTTTTTTTTTAAGGGAGATGGCATAGCATCTTTGGATGCGTTTCTGAACCGAATCGTCCGCAATGTCCAATTTTTCTCTTATTATCCGAACCGGAAGGAGAACTAGTCCGAATGTCGGTCAGGTTTTGTTTCGGGCGGGTTTTTTTTTTTTTATATATATATCGTCCACTAATAATAGTGGTCGCCTTTCAGCTTTGAGACATCGAGGCCGAGGGGAGTTTATTTTACTTTGTATTTTTATTTATAGCTGGAAACCTTAAGTAACAAGATTTAGACGAGGCCTTACATTCTCTTATACATAAATACAAACATACATATTTATTTATTCTACTAGACTTCCAAACTTCATCCACGGCCCACTGCTCTCAGAATACCCAACCATACGTGCGTTTGTTTTGCGGAATACATTTTAAGAGAATGTTTTCCTCATTTTCTGGCATTTGGGTCGCTCAAGAAAATGAGTTAATGGAAAACGTTTTCCTAATCAATGGAAAAAGTTTTTCTAATAAAGCTTAAATTCAGAAAAAATGATTTCTCCTTTAAAAGGATCGGAAAACGTTTTCCGAATCTACCAAAACTTAGATTTGATGCTTGGTTTACAAACAATTATTCTTATAAAAATATATTTTAAAACAATGAATTTAATTTTTTTTTTTTTAAATTGGAAAATTTGGAAAAATAAAAATAAAAAATTCGAATTTGCTTTTTTTTTTTTCTTTTCTCCCTTTTCCTTTTTGCTTCTTTTTTTGCTTCTTCTTCACCCGTCACTGGCCACAAGGACGGCCAGTGAGCTCTAGTCTCACCAAATCGAGCGATCTCATGGCTTTCGATGACAAGGCTTGAGCTTGCCCAAGGCCGATGAGCCTTAAGCCTCGCTAAATTGGGTGAGCTCGTGGCCTCCAATAATGAGGCTCAAGTCTCGCCAGATTGGGTGAGCTCGCAACTTCTAGCGGCCAGCTGGCAAGCTTGACACCTCTAGCAATAGCTGGAGCTCACCCCTTGTAAGCCAGCCAGGAAAAGAAATTCCTGTGATGAAATGTGAAATTATTTTTTAATAAGATTCTAAACGGTAGAAAACATTTTTAATTATACATCATCAAACAAAGGAAAATAAACCATATTCTTGGAAAATACTTTCCGGAAAACATTTTCCTTTATCATTAAGTTTTCCGTGAAACAAACGCACCAACTAAATATCAAGAATCCTAAAATGGTGACGCTGATCTAGTCAGCATGCTCCTTTTCAAGCTTGGTGAGCTTAGCGTCGAGCTTGCCGAGGTGAAAAGCGGCCACCTTCTCGTCCAGGTGCTTGGGCATGGCGTAGACCTTTTCTCATACTTACCCGTCTCCCTTTCCAATCCACAGCTCCAGCTGCGCCATCGCCTGGTTTGCGAAGGAGCAGGAGGACGTCACCAAGCAAGGTTGGCCGGTGGCGTGACCCAAGTTCACAAGGCGTCCCTCCGCCAACATAATGACGCCCGACTGGGTGTCAAGGAAGACCCACCTGTCCGTCTGGGGATTGAAGGTGATGCGCTTCACGCCCCGAAAGGTCTCGAGGCCGAGCATGTCGATCGTGTTATCGAAAGGACTGACGTTGCAGATGATGGCATTATTCTTCATCTTCCTCATGTGGTCGACCATGATGATGCCCTTGCTGCTGCCGGCGCTCACGACAAAGATGTCGGCCTCAGAGACAACATCCTCCAGGGTTTTGACCTGGATACCTTCATGGACAGCTTGGAGAGCACAGATGGGATCGATCTCGGTCACAATAACACGAGCACCGGGCTCCTTGAGGGCAGCAGCGCGGTCCTTGCCGACGACTCCATATCCACAGACCACAGCAAAGCAACTTTCTCGGCGATCTCGACGTCGGCAGCCATCAGTAGACCGTCAGGCCCAGAGGGGCGGCAACTGCACAAGTTCTAAAACTGTTTCAGAACGACTCCCGGTCCTAAAGTTCGAGCGCCCGAAACGTGGGCAGAGATAGGCTCATTCATGGAGGTCTTGGGCCCGGTTGCTCCTTGGTGCCCAAGCCTGCGTCCCCTAAGGCGGGCGTAGAACCCCGGGCAATCAATCTTGGGTACCCAATTCCTACGGGAACCCGATGGCCAAGCCCGTGACCGTAGTGGCCGGTCCCTCACGCTTGTTGATATTTAAATATTCTAATACTTCTCTTTATGCATGGACCGGAATTTTGTCTAAGTTTAAAATGTGAAAATATATAATTACGGAGACAAATATGGATTGGAAAGATTTAAATTCGAGACTTTCTAGCTGTAATAGCATGTAAGATTTGAGGGATCATTGTCGATGAATCTAAAATTTAAGCCATTAGATGAATCCACGGTTAATATTAAAATATTCTAACAATCCACAGTAATATTAATAGCAGCAACATCCTGCTAGACTTAACATGCGGGCCAAGATTGCCAAATTCGGCCTCGCGAATTGGGCTGCAATGCTGTCACCATGCACTCATGGGCACCCAGGGCCCCATAGCCTCAGAGTATGTCCTATGGGGTCGTGTCCATGAGGATGGATGCGTTCTTGTTCAGGCTGGCCTTGGAAGAGAGGCGATGGAAGAGGAGGGGAGAGTGATGTAGGCTAGCGTGGTCGAGGCCTTTGGCAGAAGTAGCAACGAGGAGATCGGAAAGGCCGAGAGGCTGAGGGGATGGATGGACAAGGGCCTGGTAGCGGACTTCTTGTGCTCGGTGGAGTTGCGATCTCGTGCTTGAATTGGGACCCGTCGAAGATGCCAAGCATGGTGGACATAGTTTATGCCTTGTGTAGGAGCAATGGCATCTTCAATATCTCAGAAAATGGATTATCAGCCGATGCTCAAGTTTGGCAACAGAGAGAGAGAGAGAGAGAGAGAGAGAGGTCATGGCTGGATGTACTTTGCTTATACAAGTAAGCAGTGCTACTAGACCTACAAGTAGGAAATGAAGAAGACAACAATCACTAAATGCCTGATACATGAAATGTGAAGTTCTCTGTGCATGTGAGATTACAAAGATATCCGTGCATGAGAGAACTCACTATTAGGTTCCATCTCTCCATGCCACTACCGACAATATGTAATAGAAGCAAGGAATGAGTCCCTAAGAAGATATGTTTCTAACATTCTGGTCTAGTCCCTAGTCAATTTAGAGAGGTTAAAAAAGAAAACTCTGAACATGCATCAAGGACTACTAACAGAAACAGAGCACACCCAGAAACACCATTGGTTTTCTTGCCCAACTACGGTCAACCTGCAAGCAGGAAATGAAGAAGACAACAATCACTAAACACCTAAATACAAATTATGAAGAAGTCAATTCGCAATAAAAAAAAGAAGTTGGTATAAAAAAGTACCAATCTCCAACTTCGTCAATCATCAAGAGAAAATAATATCACATTTGGCTCCATGGTCATAATTGACAACTTTGTATTAAATTCACAATCAAAATGACAAATTAAGTATCCATCATACTATGGAATGGTGTAAATATTCTATAAAAATATTTTTTCACCTAACTCAAAATTTTCAAGCTCTTCTGAGTCCTCCTCAACCGAAAGTGAAGCTGGTGCAGATCATAGCCAATCTTGAGCACATATAAGAGCCTTCACCCACCATACCTGAGGTCAAGGAGTTATGAAACACGTTGAGCACACAACCTCCTATGCTAAATACGGCCTCTGATGCTATGGTTGAGACAGGGACAGCCTCTAATGCTCTTGTCTGCACAAGGAATTCTTTTAAAATGAACCCACAAGACAGATCTTCTCCTTCTATTTGTGGCACTAAGATCCCTCACTGCAGGCATCTTGCAATCCTTAAATCTGTGACACTTGAAACTTGCAAATTATTATTACAATCTTGATCGAATGTGTAGGATAGGTGGGAGGTGGTGACACACAGCAACCAATCCTGAAAAACCCCACGCTGGATTTACAGGTAAATGCGCCAGACCAATTTTCCTCTACAATCCAATAACAAAAGGACAATGTAATATGGAAGCTGTAGTCTTCTACAGTCCCTTGACAAATAACTAGAAATGCTCACCTAGGTAGCAGGATTCTTTGGCATGTAGTCCTGCCAATGAATGTCATAAATAACTAGAAAAGCACTATGTAGTCCTGCAACTTTCAGGATAACAAAACCACAATAACAAGTGAGATTATAAACTTATGAGAAGCACAACTATACATGCTGAACTATAACTCTGCACAACTTCTTGAAAACAAGACCTCTCTCCAATGAGTCTGCAGAACATCTTGAAAACACTGCATGCAATTGACCTGTTCTCCAAATTGCTGCCCTACGAGATATAGGAGTATTCAGCTACTTAGAGGTATAGAGGCTCCAAACCGCTCTACATGCCCGAGTAAATAAACACATAAACGTACATGCATGAAGAATCCAACCTCGAAATAAATAAAAAACTCCAGTTAGCACACCTTGAAACAATTCAAGAACTAATGAACGCCAAGTACAAACCCATTTCCCTGGGCAGGAAAAGGAAAAATTTTATACACATCAAATCAGCTCGAGCATCTACATGACACGATTCCACCCTATGGATGTACCCCGAACTTGTTGTGCAAAAATTCAATCCACGCAATTCATCAACATCTTAGAAAAGGATCAAACGAGCTCCCAAGGAGAACAACAAACGCATGATGCCCGATTCGAAAGTTCATACACTAGACAAAATACTTTTCTCGACTCTAGCTTCCCTGGAAGATGCAGATAACCTAACACAGCTAAAGAAGTCATCAAGCATCCTCAAAAGTTCTTAAAACTCTCAATCCTTCCATGCTCAACATTCAATTTGAGAGCAAAATAGCAATTAGAAGCGGCTGCCAAAAGCCACCCGAAATTTGCCAGTCAACAAACAAATAAGGAAATTCCCAAAACAAAGGAGGTAAGGAGATCATATTCATCTCTCTCCTCACATAACACGCAGGAGTTCATCTCTGAGTATCGCCATGCCACCAAGAGAAGGGTTCTCTGTCACCAGGCCTCTGTTCATGATTTCACGCACCTTTTCCCTCTGCCAATTGAATATTTGCACAGAATACAACTGATGAACACTGCGAGCATTTCGATGTTGACACAATCCGACAACTTAGGCACACGAAGGACAGGACCGCCCATCCGACAAAGCAAATTTAACGCTCGACAGGCAAAACCTAATGCGATGGAGTATTGAAGACAAGCTCTGAACTTATCTGCGAGCGGCGAAATCGCGAGAAAAGAGAGGAAGAGTGAATCGGAGATCGAACCTTGAACACTTCAACGAGCGAGAGAGAGAGAGAGAGAGAGAGAGAGAGCGATCCGAATTCGATGGAGTACGACGAAGAGAGAGAGCCCGCGCCGAACTTATCTCTTATTATCCGAACCGGAAGGTGACCTGATCCGAAACATCGGGTCGGGTTTGTTCGGGCGGAGTTCGGTTTTTTTGCGTTAAATAATCGTCGACTAATGACAGTCGTCGCTCCTGACCCAAAAAAAAAAAGAGTAACACCAGTCATTGCCTTTCAACTCCGAGAATCATTGAGGCCGAGGGGAATTTCTTTATATCACTTTCAATTTTATTTTTAATTTTATTTATAGCTGAGAAACCTTCCGTTATAAGATTAGGACCAAGCGATACATTGATCCTCTTACATACTTGATATATATATTTATATATATATAAATAATATTCTACAGCAATTCCAAACTTTATCCACAGCCCGTTCTAGACCCTCCACAGTATTACCATACGGGGACACTCTTCAGTCGGCGTGCTCCTTGTTAGGTTTGGTGAGCTTAGCACCGAGCTTCCCGAGGTGAAGAGCAGCCACCTTCTCGTCCAAGTGCTTGGGCAAGGCGTAGACCTTCTTTCATACTTGCCCGTCCCCCTTTCCATCCATAGCTCAAGCTGGGCCATCGCCTGGTTCGTGAAGGAGCAGGAGGACATCACCGAGCTAGGGTGGCTGATGGTGCAACCCAAGTTAACGAGGCGTCCCTCCGCCAAGACAATGACGCCCGACTCCGTATCGGGGAAAACCCACCTGTCCGTCTGGGGATTGAAGGTGATGCGCTTCACGCCCGGGAAGCTCTCAAGGCTGGGCATGTCGATCGCCTTGTCGAAGGGACCGGTGTTGCAGACGATGGCATTGTTCTTCATCTTCCTCATGTTATCGACCGTGATGATGCCCTTGCTGCTGCCGGCGGTCACGACAAAGATGTCGGCCTCAGAGACAACATCCTCCAGGGTTTTGACCTGGATACCTTCATGGACAGCTTGGAGAGCACAGATGGGATCGATCTCGGTCACAATGACCCGAGCACCGGCCTCCTTGAGGGCAGCAGCGCGGTCCTTGCCGACGACTCCATATCCACAGACCACAGCAACTTTCCCGGCGATCTTGACGTCGGCAGCCATCAGTAGACCGTCAGGCCCAGAGGGGCGGCAACCGCACAAGTTCTGAAACTGTTTCATGCAAGAGCACTGTGTTCCAAGGGATTAAATGGAGCTACTCGTGACTCTACTCTCAATCATAAAACGGGAATGACTAGATTCTTTATTAGTACCTTGGTCTCAGTGACAGAGTCGTTGACATTAATAACGGGGAATAAGAGAGTCCCATTGGCCTGCATCCCGTACAACCTCTCGACAGCAGTGGCGGTGGCCTCGGAGACGCCGACGAGTCTCTCCTTCATCTTGTGGTACCTCCGCGGATCGGTCTCCAACCCGTCCCTGATTATGGTCAGCAGGATCTGCAACTCCGGGTTGTTGGTAGACGCCGGGTCGGGGAGATTCCCGGTGCTCTCATAGGCCTCCTCCGCCTTCACGCCCTCGTGGATGAGGAGGGTGGCATCGCCTCCGTCGTCAATGATGAGGTCGGAGATGCCGCCGGGGCCCCTGTCGAGGGCCCGCTCGATGCACCACCAGTACTCCTGGGGCGTCTCACCCTTCCAGGCGAAGACGGCAGCGGAGTCGCGGGCGATGGCGGCCGCGGCGTGGTCCTGGGTGGAGAAGGCGTTGCACGAGCAGCAGCGGACCTCAGCACCCAGGGCGGTGAGGCTCTCGATGAGGACGGCAGTCTGGATGGTCATGTGGACAGAGCCGGTGATCCTCGCGCCCTTGAGGGGCTGCAAGGGGCCGAACACGGAGCGGAAGGACATGAGGGCGGGCATTTGGACCTCCGCGAGCTCGATCTCAAGGCGGCCGAAGTCGGCCTGCGACATGTCCTTGACCTTGTACTCGCGGCGGCTGGCGGCTCTCTCCACTGGAAACGCCATTTTTTTTGTCTTCTTCGGGTTTTTCGACGGAGGTCTGAAACAACAATCTGCAGTGAGAGAGAGAGAGAGAGAGAGAGAGAGCGAGCGAAGGAGACGATGGAAATGCATGCGCATGGAGGGCGGTATATATAGACGAGGGCGCTGTCGCTGTCATCTGAAACAACAAGCACCTTCTGAACTTTGAAAATTTTGAAAAGTACCCCGTTCCACTTTGAAAAGTACGGGAATGCCGAGAAAATATTGGGTGGTCCGGGACCTCCACGTCAGCGTGGTCCCGGACCACTCACGCGGCGCCACGTGGAGTGTGGGCCCTTTGCTGTGTTCTGCAATTTTTCACCCCTCTCTCCTCTCCCTAGCCTTCTTCCTAGCCTGCGCACGTCTACTCTCCTCCTCTTCTCTCCCACGTCGTTCCAATTCAAACCAACGCGCGGGCATTCTCTCTCCTCTTTGCTCCTTCTCCTCTCTCTCCTCTCTCTTCTCACTCTATCTCCTCTTTCCTGACCCGACGACTCTCTCCCAAATAGCGCTCGCTCTCCGACGACGACGGCCGCGCTCTCTCCGACGACGGCGACGCTCCCTGCCGACGACGGCCTGTCTCTCTACTCGCCGGCCTCTTCGCTCTCCGACGACGGCCGCTCTTCGACGACGGCGACGCTCCCTCCCGACGACGGCCGTGCTCTCTTCGACGACGGCGACACTCCCTCCTGACGACGGCCTCTCTCTCTACTCGACGGCCTCTTCGCTCTCCGACGACGGCGACTCTGCCTCCCGACTACGGCCCCTCTCTCTACTCGACGGCCTCTTTGTTCCCGAATCGCGCTCTCTCCTGACGCTGGGCTCTCTCCGACGAGGGCCGCGCTCTCTCCGCTATGGTCAAAGCCGTCTCTCCCGAGAAGCCCTAGATCTGCGACGACAATCCCCGCTTCACTTCGTACAGGGGCCGACGAGGTCCTTGGTCGGAACTGGTGAGTTGGTCCCTCTCGTGTCGATTTGATTCATGGGGCTTTTTCCGGCCGCCTGCCTCTGTTTTGGTCGGTCTAGCGGGTAGTGGAAATGGAGATTTCTGGGCTCTGCTCTTCTTTTGTTTTGCTGGGATCTATCTGTCGGATGAAGGAGAGCTTGTTGTTTTGAAGTTTGAGATATGTTGTGAAGGAGCGATTTTTCCGGCTGCCTCTGTTTTGGTCGTTCTAGTGGGTAGTGGAAATGGAGATGATTTCTGGGCTCTGATCTTCTTTGTTTTACTGTTTGGGGGTAGTCCTGGGATCTATCTGAAGAATGAAGGAGAGTTTGTTGCTTTGATGTTTGAGATTTGTTGTAAAGGAGTGACTTTTCGCGGAGGGTACGTGTTAACTCGTTTGGTATGCGAGAGAATTTGAAGGATAGAAGGAATACGAGGGAAGAGATGTTGATTGGTGTACCAGAGAGCGTGAAAATGGGGAGTTTTATTGCTACATCATCAGTAATAATTTCAATTTGGGGTGTGGTCTTGTAATATAGATATAGCGTATTTAATAGGCAGACCAATCAGAATACAGGATTACATTTCGCTTGTAGGACTCAAGGAAAGCTTTTCGGCAGTTACAAGCGAATTCATCATAACTACTCAGCAGTCAGCACATATCCTGTCACGTGAATATGTATCTATTTTTAGGGTGAATTGAATCAGCGATGCCCAACTTGTCCTTCTTTTCTCAGTTTTTACATGCAGCATCAAGAGGAAACTTTCTTTATGACGTTTTCTTCATCAGTATTTTGTTCTCTCTGGAGTAGAACATACTTTGATTTGCGATTGCTGTGTGTATATGGTTTTTGTTTTCTCGCAGCAACATTTTCAATTGTTGCCGTGACACGAAAGGAAATTGGAGGAAGAGGATGAAGCGCTTACTAAATCAATAGTATTCCATATCAGTTATTTAATTTCACAGCATTTTGCATCACTAACAGCCAAATTTTCTATTAATTAATAATATTACTTAAGAGTCTTTGTGACAAATGTATTCTGGTTGTAACGTCTGCAGAAATAGAACTTAGGTTCACATTGCAAAGTCATGGTTTTGTGTTTTATCCCTCAATAACTAACCTAAGCATCTTATAGGGGCTCTATGAATGGTGAGATGTCATTGCTCGTGCTCAGGATGAAAGTACTGGTTATATACTGCCAAATAAAACTCTTCTTCAAGTTGGTACTGTGAATGTGCAAAGTTATACATTGATTTATCTGACCATTAAATCTTGTGCTTATACTGATTCATTGATGATTGTTGTTTTGTGGAAAAGCCAAGCAGATGCCTGTGACCACTGGCAAGTTGCTGCGGTTGGTCAAATCAAGGCACCCATATGTTGAGCGTAATCTTGCTTCAGTCGTCAGCATCATTAGGACTTCAATACAAAATTCTGCTGCTTATGAAGCTATGGTGGAACTACTAAAGGAGCGCCGCGTGGTAAGTTTTGCACTACACTTTGATGATAACACTTTACACTAGAATTGGAAATGGAGTCACCAATAAATATTTCAAAAGTCTGATATACTTGCAAACTGATAGTCTGTTTTTTTAGTTTCTCAAAGCATTGTACAATAGGCCTTTGGCTTGTAAGAATATTATCAATAGCAATCATTTGATAAGTTACAAATCTCTCAGAAAAGAGTGGAAAAAATTGCTTTTTCTCAAGAATGAAGCTCTGAGCAAGTAAAGTTAAAGGATGAAGTAAAGTTAAAGAATGCATTCATCCATTGAAAACTCGATGTTCCTCAGTGTTTCGGCTGCATTGATATAATTGTATACCAATTAAAGTTACGTGTTCGCTGTTGCACACATTATTTAGATGTCTGAATCCATCGATGACGAATCGATCAGAAAATGAAGTTCTGGTAGCAGAATATGTTTATACTAAGTTGAAAAATGTCAACTCCTTTCTGAAACATTTATCAGGAATGTAATTGGATGCTAATGTTTGGATTCTTGTTAGCATTATTTTGGTTATGTAGAGGATGCTGATCATCACATCTATGTCCTGGTGCATTTAAATGCATCCTTGCTTAAATATGTACAACCCTTTCCTCATGCGTAGGCACCAGAGAATAGTTTACTGGCTAATGATGCATCTCAATCTGCGCATCCTGAGACTCCATCAGAGCACAATGACAAGACAGTTGAATGTACTGATTCCATTAGTACTATATGCCATAGTGTTGGTGATCGTGGAAACCAGGAAGTCATTTCTGATCATCCCGCCAAAGATGAAAAGGTTCCTTTGAATGTGGACCAAAGGGACTCGACACTAGAAGATCGAATCAGTCAAGAAATAGAGAAAAAAATGAGGTATCGGGTTTGGTTTCTTGATGTCTGCATTTAATATCCAAAGCTGTAGCAAATTAATGAGGATAGTAACAAGATATCAGAGAATGTAGGAGGGAGGAAATATCTGATATACTACACAAATTGCACCAAAATTAAGCACTAATGTCTGGGTAACAAGATTGGAAGCTTTCAATCAGAGCAAGAGTGAAATCACATGGAGTTTCAGCTTTGAGGATGACATCTACTTCGACCGTTCCTGCGTTAAATCTATTTGACATTGCAATCGGATTTGCATTTTTGTGCCTATGTACTTCGTCATAAGTTTTTTCCTTCTGATATTCAATGGTAGGATGGGAGAAGGCTGAAAATGAAGTCTTGGTGCTAAAGAAACAACTGGAGGTTGCAACACAAAGGAACAGGACACTAGAAGATCGAATCAGTCATCTTGATGGAGCACTTAAGGAATGTGTGAGGCAGCTCAGACAGGTGAGGGAAGAGCAAGAGCAGAAGATCCAAGAAGCTGTGGTCAAGAAAACTCGTGAGTGGGAATCAACAAAGGCCGAACTCGAGACTAAGCTTTCCAATGTCCATGCCCAGCTTCAAGCAGCCAAGAGTGAAGCTTCTTCAGTTATATGTTCTGATCTCGGCCCTAAGCTTGATGCTGCTGAAAAAGAGAATGTGGCCCTCAAAGCCAAAGTCCTTTCTATGTCGGAGGGAGCTAGAACGCAGGATTATTGAGCGTGATTTGAGCACACAAGCAGCAGAAACGGCCAACAAACGGCATTTAGAGAGCATAAAGAAGGTAGCTAGGCTGGAAGCCGAATGCCGCAGACTCAGAGCCATGTCTCAGAAAGCAAGTGCCACAAACGATCTTAAGTCTTTCTCTGCATCATCGGTTTGTGTAGAGTCCTTCGCCGACAGCCAATCAGATGTAGGGGATAGGCTGCTAGCAGTTGAGAATGACGTGCAGAAAGCGAGTTGTTTGGAGCCAAGTGATTGTGAGCCGTGCCACTCTGAGTCATGGGCATCTGCTCTAATAACTGAACTCGACCATTTTAAAAAAGAGAGATCCTTCGGGAAGGACTCTCATGGTCTCTTCAGGAGAACTTGTATAATTTAATTTAATGGATGATTTTTTGGAGATGGGAAGGCTTGGAGCTTTACCGGACGCAGAAAGTGGAAGCTGCAGCCATGGAATGGGGCCTGCTTTGGATCAAAATAGATCTGATGTTTTCCAACATTTTTTTTC
Organism: Eucalyptus decipiens; assembly: GCA_014182575.1. Taxonomy (NCBI): domain Eukaryota; kingdom Viridiplantae; phylum Streptophyta; class Magnoliopsida; order Myrtales; family Myrtaceae; genus Eucalyptus; species Eucalyptus decipiens. The sequence goes on along the minus strand of CM024616.1, from coordinate 43,047,479 downwards.
TTTAAAAATAAATTCGTACGTGTTCCCGTGCTCAAAATTAATCCATCAAACTTTGCACGCACCTAGTTTACAATCCCGTAGTGTTATTGAGCAAAAAAAATTTGGCGTCCAAACCCGATACTTCATTTTTTTTTTTTTCTATTTTTTGCCTAATAACCCTTTTCGACCTCTTTTTTTTTTTTTTTTTTTTTTTTGGTTAAAGGTTTCGAAATAAATTCGTACGTGTTTCCGTACTCAAAATTAATCCATCAAACTTTGCAGGCACTTACTTTAAAACCTCATTGTGTTATTGAGCAAAAAAAAATTGGCATCCAAACCCGATACCTCAATTTTTTCTCCATTTTTTGCCGAACAACCCTTTTCCAACTCTTTTATTTTTTTTGTTAAAGCTTTCCGAAATAAATTTGTACGTGTTTCCGTACTAAAAAATAATCCATCAAACTTTGCACACACCTAGTTTAAACTCTCATTGTCTTATTGAGCAAAAGAAATTTGGCGTCCAAACCCGATACCTCATTCTATTTAATTTTCGTATTGCTCCTACACAACTCCTTTTCATTTTATTTTCCACCTCTGATTTGATTTAGTGGAAAAACTGAATGCCAAGTTGCCAAACGGTCTAGCTAAAGGTTTTCCCTAAGGAAAAAAAAAATTAAAAGTCAAACTAAAATGGTCACGAAAGTCGCTAATTATTTTGTCTGGCGGAGAAAGTTTGGGGGATGTGTACTCTTCTAGGGGCCCACCATGGGATTGCCAGGGGCCAAGATGAGCTTGCGACCTCTGCTACAACTCACTAACACCAAACAAGACAATTGGCAACTTTAAGTAATCTGGACATCCACATGCTATAAAGGAATTGAAACCTTATATTATTCAAAAATCTGAGTTATGTACCGCTATAGTTGAGATTCACGAGTGTCGGTTTCAGAGATGTCATGAATGCATTTACAATGGTGGTTGTTTATTCACAAGGCAAAAAATCAAAGTAGACACTCTTCCTATCTCACCTCACTCATTTCATCTTCCTGCCTCAGCTAGTTGAATAATCAAATTCTTAAACCATGATTATTTCATCTTTGTTCAGCAGAAATGAGGACCGGTGGGCTGTTTAAATGGTGCAGCTTGTTTTCGCGGCTTAGTAATCCTTCATCTGTGTGATTGCACATTGGATCGGAATCTGCGAAGAAGTCGACTACTGCACCTGCAAGCTGGCTAGCAGCGACTGCTAGCGCTTGCTCCTGTTTTACATAACAAAACTAAATGAGAACTTAAGGAGGAAACTAAATTCAGGCTAAGTCATGATCGCCCATTTAGCATGAATAAAACATTGGTAAGCTGATCCTATATAGTCGATGGTGTCAGCAAGCGCAATGTTGCTCAAAGCACCACAACCCACAGAAAAAAAAAAAAAAAAAAAAAAAAAAAAGAGTTCGCCTAACATGAGAATTTTCTGGTTAAGTTAGTTTAGAAGCACCCTATCGCAGCACTGTAAGTGCTTTTTAAGCTTGCATCACACAAAAGAACAAGATAACATAAAACATAGAATGATCATGCCTTCATTCGTCGAACTGACAGCGAAAAGACATACTTGAACTCATACAGTCATACGAATACCATCAATTGCCGCTTTGATTGCAAACTTAACTCATTGCAGATCCATTTTACTCGAATCGGCAATTGCATAGGGATATGGGGTATGGTGCAAGACGCTTGCTCCATATTGGCAACCTCTCTGCTTTTGTTATTGACAATGAATACAACATATTGTTTGTTATTCGAAGTCAATCAGTTTCTGTTGCTAAATCTAGAGTTATAGCATGAAGGCACGCGACCATAGTCAAGCACAAGCTAATGTGGCTTAAAACTCATCAATGGTAAATGAATAATTTTGATGCAAACAAATTAGAGCCATCAAGAGCTTCACAAAATAAATTTTTAAATGGAAAGGAACAGGGGAAATTATTACCTGTAGGGCGGTATATAACTGGATGACCAGGTGTGTCTGTGAAAACAAAAGTGCTATTTGTTCCCTGTTGAAAATCTAGGGTGAATAATTATTTATGTTGAAGAAAATTTCAAACAAGGAAATTCATGAGTGCCCACCTGATATTTTCTCTTATTGTTTGGTCTAAGTGGTGCCTCCACTAAGCTGCCAAATACCGCACCTTTACGGTCCCCAATTACCTGGATGAGCATTTGCAGGTCCATAAGAGTTCTTTCAATAAACATAAAAAGAGAGGGTATAGAGCATTAAAGAGAGCAATTATATAGTTATTGTCAAAATTGCAATTCAAAATAATAAAGTGAAGAGAAAGAGGACTTATCATCTCAAACAAACCTAATAAAGCTCACATGCATAAGAACTAATATTCTTAGGTTAATTGACAAAAAAGCTGTTTGGGACATTGGAAGTACTTGTATCTGAGAAACTATAAGTAGAGAGAATTGTCAGTAGCAGTTCATGCTTTAACTTTTGGTTCACTAAATTTGATGCGATGAACTATTGTGGATTGGCCATTTAAGAAGTTTGACAATATGTCCAGCCTCCATAATGACTAAGAAAGTGTCTTGAATGATGAGCTTATTTTTGTTGACATAAAATCAGGGTCTTAAAACTGTCAAAGCCATTAAAAATTACTTCTAAGGTGCTTCATAAAAGCCAAGGAAAAAAAAAATCACCATCCCTAACCACAGTGATGACATCTAATTTGCATGTGTGTCACCAAGCAAAATACGTTCTTTGTTATGCTGAAGTATATGCCTAACTCTAGTACTTGTGTTCTTCAGGCAAGGACATGAATGGTATGAACTCATTTCTAAACAGAAAGTAGAAAAATTTTACCAGCAAGCTGAGACCAGGCCAAAGCATGCTTCTCCTATACAAAGTGGAAAGTGATATGCCATGCCTCCATGTACTGCAAAGTATGAGACACAAATTTAAGAGCACTTCTTTAATAAGATGAAGTGAGATACCGGTTATAGAAAAGATGCAAAACTGTAGCAAATATGACCGTACCTGTACAGCAACATCCATTTTCTCCCTGAATGAGTGCAGGAAGTGATGTATAAAGTACACTACGTGTTTTCTCCAAAAGCAGCAATGAGGGTTCCGACAAATCTGGAACATCAGTCAGAGCCACAGGCTGTGTCTCATTCTGCAAATGCCTCATCTCAACTCCGGGAAGCATAACTTCATCTGCATTGCTATATTTCATGTCACTATCGCCTTTCTGTTCTTGATTCCGGTACCCAGCAATCTTTGCTGCTTGGTTAAAAGCTCTACCCACGGACTGCTTCCCTCTAGAGAACAAGCTTTTCTTGCCACCACTTTCTATCTTAGGCACGTCGGATGCTTCTTTTGATGCAGCAACCACTTCAGTGTTCACTCGCTCATTATCATTTTTCCCTTCAACATTGGGATCGTCTCCAGGCTCAGATGATGTCAAGAGAGAGTAAAGAAATGCTGTGAAAGACGATGTATCGGGACCATTGACTAAATCTTCTGAACCTTCTTCTCTGATTGAATCTAGTTGGCTCTTTGTAGAGTCACTTGCATCGTCCTATAAAAGTAGGCAACTATGAGCAGCTGCTGTTATGTAATCTTCAAACAGCAAAAACCACCATAAACACCAGAAGTAAAGGAAAACTGCTGTTTAATGCAGATGTAGAGTAATGCCAAATTATATCTTAACTAGGGTCTAAAATCCATTCATACATTATCTTGAGCATGTAAATATCGGAGAGTCCGCAATTTCTGGCCAAAGAAATTTATTGGCATGCAATAGTACCATAAAAAACCTATATGATTGAGCTTTTCAGGTGTCTCAACAAAGAAGTGTGTAGTTATCTAGTTTGAGCGACTCTATATAAACCAGCAGAAATTTATCACAATCTTGGTCACACACAACAATACACTATAAGCACTGCATCAGCAGGTTTATTTAAGTCGACAGAAATGAGAAAAATATTATCTTGCCTATCTACAGAATCTTCGGAACCATCCATCGGGCTTTGTTTTGTGTAACATGCATTATCCTATTAAACAGGGAGCGAGTTGCAAGGGCAATTTAAAAACTGAGCTGACAACATAACATCCCAAAATACCTTCCCCAATTTTTATCACGGTCTTTAATAACTCCAAGAAACAGTGAAACTCCCAGACCAGCAAGTGTGTTAAACATAGGCCCAGCATAACAACCCGACATTGCAATCTGCACACCATCTCCACCATTCATTGCCGATGCTACATTTGACATCAGATCACCCATAGAGTTTCCCCAGGCCAAAACTGTCAAACCAAGGATAGAAGGATTTATGCCAAAAATAACACCCAGAGCTACCAGCAAAGAAACAAGCTCGTTTGCGACTATGTAGAACCAGATTATACTCATGAAGAATCCCCCAAAGACCCAAGGAAATAAGAACTTGCGTGGTGGTTGATCAGCTCTGGTGTACACATATGCAAAAACACCAAGTACGCCCCCAGCACATATGCCAATAGCATATGCGATTTCTCTGCTCAGATTTCCAACATCGTCTTGCGTGTTCCATAAAAATGCCAAAAAAATAGGTGCTAATGAAGCACTGGCGACAGCATATGTCTTTGACCATCTTTCTTCCTCGACTATAGGGATTGTCAGCCGCCTTGGTAGTGTCAGCGGCATCTCCAGTAGAGAAAATAATTTCGACCATGTGAAGGAAGAATTTCCATTGGCCATTTCATCATCATTCCAACCCCACAACTGCTTTGGGCTATCCGGATTCACTTTGACAGCCTCATTTGAATAAATTGCAACATTTGAAGCCCACATCCAGTGCGGCAACTCGCTTTGCAGATGAGGTACATCACCATCAGAGTTTGACTCAATCAGTGAGGCATAAATAGATTCGTCTTCCTCACTTCCTTGAGAAAAGATACTTCCTCTGACAGGAAGTAAAGGCGTAACAGAATCTAGCCTTAATTTCCTGGATTGTTTCCTCAGCATCTCATTGGCGGCAACTGCAAAGGCATAGAGCCCATATATGGAAACAAATGCAATAGCACCCCCAACACTGACCTCGCCAACAATCAAAATAATACCAAGGCAAATCAAAGTGAAGAGGAAGAAGGATACATCTCTGATAAAACACCTCCTATCAATCTGGACCCTCTGCTCTGCCCCAGAGAAAGAAACAGCCCCAACGACAACACAAGTAACAAAACAGCACCACCCAATACGCTATTGAGACCCACTGCCCCTGCATCTTTCCCCATAAATGCGGCAATGCTGGCAAACACATCAGGAGCCCCATTACCAAGCGGAAGCAGAGAAACCCCTGCAACCGTGGGCGGCAACTTCAGAAGACTAGAAAGCTTCTCCAAACTACAACAGAAGTAATCTGCTGCAGTGTTGCCCAACAAGTAAAACAGAGCAACCAGCCACAGTGCCAGCACGGCATACCCCACACCCGTGAATTTCTCGCAATCACAGTAGAAGAACGAAATGTAATGGAAGAATCCACCGGCGTTACACTCAGGATTGGCGATCAGATACTCGCACTTGCTCTTATAACCTTTGTGCTCATACAAACCAGCACACAGTTTAGGATTCTTCGCAGACAAATCATTACCGACGGACTCGTCCACACTCACCGTCCCATTCAACCCGGAGGCAACCGGCGGAGGTGGAGGGCCGTCGGCGTCGCGTTTCGCGTCCGGCACCAGCTTCTCCAGCAACCTCGCCTCCGAGCCTTCCGGTGTGTGGGGTCTCGCTCGGCGGGCGACGCTCGCCGACGTTGAGGGAGCTCGAAGAGGCCTGCTTCCCCTCCGCGTGCTGCATCTGCGACCCCGGGAACGCCGGAACGAACGACGGAGCAGTGCAACGAGCCCGAAGAGAGAAGCGAGCGAGAACCGGAGTAGCAGCGGCCGTAGTGTGGTTCGTCGGCGACGGCAGGGGAACGGCCGCTGATGCTCGGCGACGGCAGGGGAACGAGCGCGGAGAGAGAATTTCAGATTCAAAAATTCGAAAGGAAAGAAATGGAGAGGGACGTGCGTCCGAACGGCGTTTTCTTTCTCAAACGAAGGAAAGAGAAAAACGTCCGCAATAAATGCTCTGACAGGAGAGAGAGAGAGCGTGCAGGCTAGGAGGAGAGAGAGAGCATCCGCAGGCTAGGAAGAGGAGAGAGAGGGGAAGAAGGCAGAAGACACGAATGGGGCCCACCCCTCCACATGGCATCTCGTGAGTGGCCGGGGACCACGCTGATGTGGAGGTCCCGGACCACCCAATATTTTCGCCGGGAATGCCACGCCCCAGAAGAGAAGAGAAGAGAAAGGTAGATTTCGTCCCAGAAAATTACGGGAATGCCACAATGGTGGTGGCCAGACAATTACGGGAATGCCACGCGGGAGTCGAGGAGAAAATATTGGCTGGGTTTAACCCTCCACGTAGGCGGTGGGTTAAACCATTCAGCGATCGACGCGTGGCGCCACGTAGGCGGGGCGTCGGACGTTCAAAATTCGCGCGGGCCGCGTGTGGGGCCCACCACTCGACGCTCCCCGCTTCCGCTCCGCTCTCGCGACGCCCGAGCCCCCCGTCGAATCGTCCTCTCTCTCCTCTCTCTCTCTCTCTCTCCCTACTCCGTTCCGTTCCGTTGCGGAGGAGAACAAAAAGGTCGCACAGCAGCTGCTTCTCTTCCCCCTCCTCTGCTCTCTCTCTTTCCATTCTCGCCGACGAGCTCTCTCTCTCCATTCTCGACTCCGATGCCCCGCCGACGACGCCGCCTCCGCTTCCGCCTCCGCCCCCGACGCCCTGTCGCGACTCCGACGCCCCTCAAGCCGGTTGCCTCCGACGCCGACGACGCCGCCTCCGCCTCCGCCTCCGCCCCTCAAGGTCGTGTTGCGGGTCCGCCGGTTGCCTCCGTTGTCCCCGACTCCGACGCCCCTCAAGCCGGTTGCCTCCGTCGTCCCCGACTCCGACGCCCCTCAAGCCGTTGCCTCCGTCGCCCCCGACTCCGACGCCGACGACGCCGCCTCCGCCCCTCAATTTTTTTTTTTTTTTTTTGTGCTTCTTTCATTAGTCTTACAGTTTATTCGGTAACTCACACGACCATTCCAATCCTATTGGTGGAAATGCAGGTGAAGGTCGTGTTGCGGGCTGATATTTCGCCGCTACATATGACAAGGTCGTCGTTATATCGGTTAATGTTGTCTTCCCCGCATTTCTATGTTAATGTTTTAGAATCTAATTGTGCGCATTGAATTTCTTGAATTCTTATTTTGTCGGTGATGTCCATGGCATCGCGTGATATGGTTGTTATCTTTCGGTTCCTGCCAATGTTTCTATATTCGAAACACTTTTTTACCTCTCATTTAGAAACCGTTGATCTGTTCGCAACTCCTCATTCCCCACAGCTTCTACTTCATCTACCCAATTAATTCATTTACAGTTCAATCATTTAGAAGGAAAGTGATGGACTTCAACAGCGGGCCATGATTTATGCATAAGAATCTCCAGTTCAATGATCTATGCTATTTCTTTGTCAGGTGGCGGTAGCGGCCATGAGCCAGCTCATTCTGGATTCGTGGGTGAAGGGATGCTAGCAGCTGCAATATGTGGTGATGTTTTTGCTTCTCCACCAGTTGATGCTGTTCTAGCTGTATGTTTTCTCATGATTATATGACTAAACAAGGAAAATGTCATGGATCTCTTGCTTTATGTTTTGTCTCCTTGTCTATGAGATTCATTTTGCTCTATTGTATATATTTCAGGGCATCCGAGCTAATCGGTCCAATGGGGTGTCTACTTATTGTCAAGGTACTTCCTTTACTTTATCCTACCACCTTATAGAGTATTTTGGCATACATGGAAACTTGTGTATACAAGGGAAAAACTAAAAATTTTGTAAACGGCACTTTCATTGCCATGGAAATTCCGGGAGTTTATGCAGTTCTAGCAGCCGCATAGACCACAAGTACTTATTTCCACACTTCTTTACTAAACGTAGCTAGCAGTTCCTCTCTAAAATACCCCACACGGCCCATGTAATTTCCCAAGTTGACAAAGCCGTACTCAAGGAGCGGTTATATTAAGTTGGTGCAGGCTATGGAATTCCTTCCCTTAAAATGTTAAAGGGTGCTTTCACTTTTTAAAATGAGAAATACAATATTTATCAGCTACTAATTATTTTTTGTGCTTCTCGCATGATGACCTAAATGATAAGACATATTATTAGCATTCCCCATCGGTTTACGCAAAACAATTTTGCTGAAGCTTCAAGCAATAATCTTTAGCTCTTTTTACATTGGCTAATTGCAATTTAGTTTATCTGCTGTATACGAATACGGGAGATGAGAGCATATGATGCATATGGAGGAAAAATTAAGTTTACTCGGATTTACAGACTTATTGCAACTTTATTTGTCAATCAAATTTGCTGACAGGAAGAAAGAGCCAACATGGAATGAGGAATTCACTTTTAACATTAAGCTCCCTTCGACTAAAAACCTCCAGTTAAGCCTCTACCCAGTGATATCCATTACTTCCTTTCCACTTTGCATCTGTGGACTAACTGGAGACCGAATTGCTGGCATGTTTAGGAAGGACTTATCCTAAAAATATGTGATGCTACTTTTGTAATAAATGAATGAACGCCATTTTGAGGGGGCCAACTGCTGCATCAATTTTTGGACTCCTCTTTTACATGCTAAGGAGATTTGCTCATTTGTTGCCTTATTTGATACAATCCCAAGTTGATTGTGCCATATATCTTGCATTAACATAACACGAAGCAAGCAACTCCACCATTTTGTTTTTTTGGGTACAAGTCCTTGCTGATTTTGGCGCTCAGCAAATGGATACAGCTATCCTTAAATGCATGAACTGAAGCTGAATAATTGTTGATCTTTTTGTTGTTCACTGTGGTGTGGATGCTAGGTGGCAGCTTGGGATGCAAACTTGGTAACTCCACACAAGCGAATGGGCAATGCAGGAATCTGTTTGGAGCTTCTGTGTGATGGTGAGAATCATTGAATTTGTTGTCGATTTGTATTTTGAACTTTATTGTGCAATGCTGCTGGTGGTTTAGTTGGGTGGTTCAGAAGTCAAATAAATGAGCAATATACCAGATCAGTTTTTCTTTTGTGAAACATTATTTGATACTCTATGACCTTGGCAATGGATGAAATGACTATCATATGGAAATTGTACTTTTTCTTGATGAGCATGTCTGTTTCCAGGAGATTCACATGAAATGGTTGTGGAATTAGAAGGAATGGGTGGTGGAGGGAAGATATAGTTAGAGGTAAGTGTGGAAACATTTTTATATCAATCACATAGTTGGAAGCTCTCTTAAAAGGACAATTAGGATTTCTGTTTGAAGACTCTTGACTTCTTGAAATAAACATCTATATATGATTTGTAATTGTTCAAGAGAAGTTCCAATTAGAAGGTAGAGTTTTCATTTAGGCCTATAGCTTCCAGCATCTATCTGTGAATCATTGAGCATTAGCAAGAGCTTTTTATTAACGTTTGCTTATTTGAGTACCTGGCAATTACTGTATAAGAGCTTTCTCCATGATGTTGTAACATCGTTTCTCTTTTGTTATTATGAATCAGTCGCTGGGTAAATCTTAGATGCTTGAAGAACCAGTTTACACCAATACACTATGAACCCTGGACATCTAAGTCTCAGCACTCCAGCTCACCCTTTCCAATAGGCTAAACTTGCTTTATTATATTGGTGGAAAAGACGACATTGAAATACAAAGTAAACCTCTTATCTGTTTCAAAGACATTGAATCAATCATGGGGGTTGTTTGTCCATTTGATCTTGTATGTCAAAATCGAGTATCTACCGAGATGCATATGACACAAACACGCAAAGTGCTTGTATATTGTCTCACATGTATGAAGTGTGAATAAGAACTACTAATAAACAAGTTTAATAACAATCTTTCGAAATCGAGACAATAATGCTGGGAGGAGAAAAAATATTTCCACTATTGGACTTTGGTAGGAATATTAGAGAATCCTATCTGAACCAGGCGAAATTGGTGATGAGTATCTGAATTCCATTTATGAGAATTCTAACCTTGGTTTCGTTATTGTGGATTTCTTTCCATGCTTTACTAAGATACCAGTTATCGTCCTTCTGCGTGTTATGCCGGAAAAATGAGCAAGCTCACTTTGGTGATGCTTGTTTCAGTTAGATATAAAAGTTTTGATGAAATTGATGAGGGAAAGAAGTGGTGGAAGCTCCCATTTGTTTCAGAGTTCCTCGGCAAAATGGGTTTGAGTCTACTTTGAAATCAATTGTTGGGTCGATAGTGTGCCGGCTCGGCGGTTGTTGAATATGCTTTTGGGCAGTTGAAATCCTTTAATGAGACATATCCTTGGAAGGATAAGCTTTTAAATAGTGGTAAATATGTAGCAGAAGGGGAATCGGTCAATGCCACTGCTACACCCGAGAAGTCTTCATCTCGTAGATGTTCCATTGCTGAATGACCAGAGCCTGAATGAAGAGAACATTGTTGTTGAGTCTTCCCCGATTCGACCGGATTTGAGAATGCTAATGGAGAAAAATGCCGTTGGTGAATCCATACAGTTTGACAAACATTTCTGGAAGAACTTTGCAGATGTTATCAATTAGAAGGTTGTAGAGAAACTTGGTCTTCCCCGTCCCCGAGAATGTAAAATGGGATGGTTTTGATGTACTAAATAAGATTGGCATACAATCCCGGAAAGTTGCAGAAAAAGCTTACGTTGAATCTGGGCTTGCAACGCCGAGTAGACAAGATATTGATGATTCCGCAGAGAGCGGGCCACTTCTAAGAAGTGCAATTCAGTCTTCAATTCCGGATTTAAAAAAAGTGACACAAGATTTGTTGCAGCAAACTGATTCTGTTTTGGGGGCATTGATGGTTTTGACTGCGGCAATTTCTCGGCTAAATAAGGAAGCGCGTTCTATGGAAAAGAATGATAACAAAATGAAAAGTGATGATTCTGTGTATTCTAAGAGTGAGAATCTTGCAGTCTCATCGACTTATCATCATTGGATGAAAAGAAGTCGGAGGAGATGAAAACTCTTTTCTCTAGTGCGAAAGTGCTATGGAAGCCAGGCGCCGCTTGCCACTTCTCTTGGTCATCCTAGTTTTGTTAAGTCTGAATTTGAGAAAATTTGCTTCCTAGATAACGCATCCACTGATACACAGGTATTGTCTTCCCGTATTGAGAAGTGCTTCCTAATCTACTTTTTCTCACACATTTTTAATTGGGGATGGAATCATGCATGAATGAAGTAAGGTTACTGCGGGCGGCAATCGGCGTGATTCTGCACGAAGAAGATTAGTTGTTGCATTTAGAGGAACAGAACAAGTAATCAGCTTCACTATCTTTCCCTTGGCAACCTTATTTATGTGGTTATGAGGTAGATATTTATTTATTAATTTTTTTTTCTATCTGTTATTCCCAGTCAAGATGGAAGGACTTGCGGACTGATTTGATGCTGGCCCTTACTTGGGTAATGTGAAAAATCAATTAATTCACTAGATAGTCTTCTCTCAACATATATGCCATTACAAGTATTTTACTATTTTGCCTGTTAGTTGGTCATGTAGGAGCAGATCATCATCTCTATCTTAGCCTTAACAAGTACAAAATCAAAATTTGCAACCTTCTTTAGTTTCTCACTAGGAAAAACGAATTGTAGCTTGAAGATTGTCCCAGTCTGATATAATGTTAGTCTTTTTTCTCCTCATAATTTGCAGTGCTAAGCAATAATTTAGAATGTATGATTAGGCTTGAAACCAGTTCTGTTACATTGAGCAGGGCTTATAGTTAATGATCCTATGATACCTGGGAATTGGTGAGTGATATATGCCAATTGACATCCGTGTTTGCGAAAGGTTTTGAGCAGTGCTCTTTTTGGTGTCTTCTTTTCTATGTGAAAAGATGTCCATGCTTGTTGCTTGTTTGAATTGTTCAAATCCACTAATTCTTTTGGTTGTTGCTTGTTGCTTGTGTCAACTATGCAAATTCACCGATTCTTTTGGGTGTTTAATATGCTTATCCTCTGTAATATTTATGTAAGTTACACTGATACTACTTGTCAATTTTGTTTTTCTTGATGTTTATTTTGTTGTGCTCCTACACTTTGAATCCTGAAAGGATTGGTGGAGATTTCAAGGAAGAAGTTCAAGTATACTGCTATTCTAGATCTTGATTTCTTTTGTCGACTATTGTGAGATGCGTATTTTGCTGAATCCGTCCATCATGCTTCTCCTTGCTTACAAAATTTTTGTTGCTTGTTTTCCGGAGTTCACAAAGTGGCTTTTTAAGTGCATATGATTCAGTGAGAATAAGAATTTTATCACTCCTCAAAATGGCAATTGGTTTTGTGTAAGTGCTGTTCCTAGAAAAATATTATAAACTAATCATGCTTGCTCCTCTTAAAAAACCACAAAAGAATTCGGAGAGTTGTAGGCGTTGACCCCATGAACTTGGTTGATATTCTCCTTGAGCATCGCTGTGTGATGGAGTTGAGGTGTATCTTGCATGAGCTGCATTGTGCTCTTTGCAGTAAGTTTTGTGGGTCTGGAGTCACAAAGCCTCGAGGATTAGCGGTCCTGAAGTTGTGAGTGACACCAAGGAGCCCAGAATAAATCCATGTGGATTGGGACTCACCTGGCTGGTGTGAGTTGAATCCCCGCAGAGGGGGGTATAGTCAGGATATTGAGAGCCGGAAAACAGGCAAGTGGACAACAAAGGAGGGACTCCTTGAAGCTATGTCAAGGTGCAGAGATAGGTGGGCAGACAGTAGCATTGGAAGAAGATTAAGGATGTTTCTCATGAGTGGCAGCTCATCAACAAACCGAAACCCATCTGGGCTGTGAAAGGCGGAGGAGATCACCAAGGAGGAGTATGCTTCCTTCTACAAGAGCTTGACCAATGATTGGGAAGACCATCTTGCCGTGAAGCACTTCTCTGTTGAGGGGCAGCTTGAATTCAAGGCTATTTTGTTCGTCCCAAAACGTGCTCCGTTCGACCTCTTCGATACTCGCCAGCTTCATGTACAACATCAAGCTCTATGTTAGGAGGGTTTTCATTATGGACAACTGCAAGGAGCTCATTCCAGAGTATCTTGGATTCGTGAAAGGAGTTGTCGATTCCGATGACTTGTCCCTCAACATTTCTCGTGAGATGCCGCAACGAAAGAAGATTGTGAAGGTCATAAGGAAAAATCTTGTCAAGAAGTGCATTGAGATGTTCAATGAGATTGCAGAGAACAAGGAGGACTTAAAAATCTATTTGATGGTTGAAAGTGTTTACTTATTTAGTCAATTGATGATAATATTTCATATTATAATAAATTAATTTTATAAAATGTATCGTAAATATTTATTTGTCAATGATTATGGAGTTTCATATAACAACGTCCACCAATACTTATTTTTCATTAGAAAGTTTTCATACCGATGTTTACTTAAACAATGCTTATGAGTAGCACCAAGATGTGAATTAGTAGTGAAGGTGCGGGGCATGAAAAGATGAGCGGACATTTTTTCCACATTCATATCATATTTGGATCTAATTCTTATATTTAGTAGTGAACTCAAGTGCCAAAGGAGTAGGACATCACAGATTTATTGATCATTCTCCGCAATTTAGTCGTTGATTACTTGATAGTATGATGTCGTAATGATGGACAAATGTCCAATTTAGTCGTTGATTACTTGATAATATGATGTTGTAATGATGGACAAATGTCGCAATGAATCATAATTGGGCTTAGAATTTAAGCTTTGACGTACACTCCTAAGTCAAAATGAAGAATGTTAGATTTGAATGTTCAAAAAAATATATTAGTACACAATTATAATGCACACATAAATGCTTGATGGCAAGAGTATTGGCCCTATAGGACAAGACAACGTTCATAACCCATAATGGATCATCAATCAGAGTAGCTCTAAAACCTCCATAGACATTGTACATATCCATGACATTTCTTATTTTATCAGTCCCAAGTGCAGGTAGTACTTTCTTGTAGTGCTTTGCCCGCGCCTTCCACTTACTATCATCGTGCTTGAAAGCACTTGTGCTTCTTCCTTGTATTTCTGACATGCGCTCAGGTGTGACGTGCAGTCGCTCAGGCCATTTGGCGATGGATTTGAGACTGATATTCTTGAGCTTTGGATCCGGAACAACCACGCAAGGATGGAGCGGAGTATACCAAGCAGAGAGCGGAGTATACCAAGCAGAGTCCAGCTCAAGGCTGTCATCGCATTTTGGTGGGTAGGCATCAGGTTTCGCAAGGCGATTGTAGCAACTGCTGTTTGAGGTTTTCTGCCACATGGCGATGTCATCCTTCTTGTTATATAGCTTGAAGCACATTACCACAAAATTTGCTTGGCCAAGAAAAGCATAAGAACCACAGAAGGTGGAACAAGCACTTGGAATGTTTTAATGTTTTAGAACAAGCGCTTCCTACAATCAGCTGCACCACAGTAGCATGGCATTCTTTTCACCTTTCCATCAGGGCCAAAAACACTATCAAGCGCATAGCCATAGTCATACGTAAGCTCCTACGGACGAAATAATCGGGAGTCGAGTCATGCTGAGAAGAATCAGAACAAACCCGCTTAAAAGATGTCGGTTCCTCAAAATTAGCGAGAACCAAAGGTCCACACTTTCAACAAATCTATCAGCAAAAGTTTACTAAAATAAAAGCACTCGCTTTCATGAATACGCAAGGCTTTCGGACTAGCAGCTATGTGCATGCACCTATATCTCGTAAGCGCACACATAAGTACGGACGGAGAGAGCTACAACTTGACACAGTCTTGCTGAATATATTTAATTAAGTCTATAGCTACCAAGCGAAGAGTGCATCACAAGAGAAAAATGAATTACCTGCAATGGTGGTATGTTATCAGCTGCAAATGGAACCACCCTAGCCAGCTTAATGTCTTGGTGGGAACTTAATACACATTGGACAAATAGATTGGGCTCGCAGCTATGATTGATAAACCTGGCAATGTTTCCAGCTGAACCAGATCAATGCGAACTGGGGACCTCAGATTTCTGTTCATCATGCTTTTCCACCTGATCGGCTGTCCCAGAGGATGCATCTCGTGACCTCCTCGATCATGGATGACAAATATGAGAAACATGAAGTCACATTTCGGCAGTTCTTGACAGAAAAATGCATTTGATGGTGACTTCGAGTTAGCTTTCACACGCTTACATGCTTTTCCTTTTTTCAACTTTCAGTCTAAGAAGACAATACTACAAAGCAGTGTATAGATCTTGGATAACTCTTGTTAAAATTTGAGAAACGGCCGGATGCCAATAGAAGAGAACAAAGATTCGGGAAAACTTGAAAACGAGACTAGTCAAACTATTCTCAAGACAGCAGTACAAAAAAAGTTGCCAAGCAAACTTTTGAACCATCTAGATATCTTAAATATATATTCAAAACAAAGCACTATTCTCCTGTAGAAATACCTTGGTAACTAACCTCCATATTTGTAGCAAAATTTCAAGACTTTCAATTTTAAGCACTGAAAAGGCTGATTGTAGACGATATGCCACCTACCACATAATACTAATGCTGACGATGAAAATACTCAATTCATTTCTCAATCCTACGTCATTCCCATTTAAAAAGGCTAGAAATTACAATGTCAAAAAACTTAAGTTACTTGAAAGGAAAGAGGGTTCATGCAGATAAGGTCGCAATAGACCCCAACCCCATAAACAAGTGAGGTGGAATAAAATTTAGACCCCGTCTCACGTGCAAATCAGAATGAAACCATATGTATGCACGTGGAACTGCAGATCAGGGATCTACATGTGAAATAAACATAAAACTGGCAGGACAGATTAAAACTTGACTCTTAAAACCATGTCAAAAGTCTAACCCCAAAGCTCAAGCTAATAGGCCATGATAAATCCCTATACAAGCGATGTGGACAACACTTCAGCGCAATGCAACAACAAATTTTAAAGTTACTTTTGATTAGATGACCAATCACTTTATCCCCATGACACAAATGCCTAGCACTTATTTAGAGAAGTTGAGATCCATCTATGAAATGCTTAATTGAAAAATTTAACTACAATATTCACAGTGTAATTATCCAGTTAATGGACTAGGTATTGTTCAAGCAATCACAAGCAATTAAAAAGGAAAAGCTTGTATCATCACAAGTTCATACCAATCCCCACAAATATTTGGACTCATATGCAAGAGTATAGTTCGTATAGAGACAGCATATCCCAATAAATGTCTTTTTGATAAAAAAGAAAAAGAACACCTATAACTCCATCAAAAACAAAGATTTTTCATGGTGTAATCAAATCAAGCTAGTTGTACACTACTTAGGGTTGGGCTTGCCAAATTCTAGAATTTTACCAGCTCATTATTGATCTCGAGTTAAGCTCAAGCTCATGGATACTTGAACAGTTGCTAAGCCCTTATCAAGTTCATGTACTTAATATATTTCGATGACCTTGACTCTATATTTACCATCATACCCATTTTAAAAGCTTTATCTTACCCCTATTCATTATGGAAATATTAATTAGCCAGATTAATTTAGGAACTAGTAATTAAGTCACCCTGTCCTCAAATATGGTGCTCCTAAAATACATACAAAAACATCTAATCACATGTTGCATATAGTAAAATATTCCAATGCAACTTATATATCAACGAATACCTGTGTTACAAATCTTTTTCTTCAAACTTGCATGGGATTGAAAGCATGTAGCTTGTTTACATGCATGTGTGCATTTAGCTTTAATAAGTGGAATTTCGTCATGAGAGGCAGAGTATCAGATGCTAACCTCCCTTCCACCAAGACCCCTCATGGTTTGCAAGCAATCACTATAAAAAATGTAGTTATTCTCAGAGGCATTTTCCATGTCTTCAGCCCTATTGAGAATACCAATGTATTCACATACTGGTGCTCCCGAAGGTATAAAGTCCCATGATCTAACAGCCCAACCCTTTCGTGGGGCTCGAAACACCTGGAATCCATGAGCAGAATTCAATCTGAGAAAAAGAAGTGGCTTGACATGTCATTGGGGAGGATTTTATATCATTCAATCAAAATACAACCTTGAGACGATATCGTATGCCTCTCGAGACACCCGATTCACACAACCAGTGTCCACAGCCGCAGTTTGGTCCACATTCATAGACAACATCCTTAGCTTCTATTAATCTGAAAAGCACAAAATAACCAGTGAATTTAACACATCCGTCCATCCTCCGAGCCCCGGAGAGAGAGAGAGAGAGAAAAGAGAGAGAGAGAGAGAGAGAGAGAGAGAGAGAGTAATGTATGACAACAAGTCCCGACGCAAACTTGATTTAACAAAACCACGTCAAGAGAGATAATGAATAAACTCAAAACAAGTAAAGTTCTTCAGGCATCACACCCAAAATTTCGTAAACATAACCTAGGATTCCTTTGCATCACACAATTCCAAAAGAGAAAGACTTCCTAGACTCATTAAATTTTCAAATCTATTGAATAGAAAGAATCGAACTGTATACATACTCTTCTAAAAATCCCATTCACAAGTCAAATAGAAAACTTAGATAAGAACATAAATCTGACTTAAATGGAAATAAGAAAGTCCACTTTAAATATAAAAAAACATAGAAACTTCCGAAATCCTAACAGATAAGAGTCAAGACCTCTAACTGAATTCAGAGAAGAATCCTCATCAAATTAGGACACTTATTTGAGATAAGAATTGATCCAATCTTCTATCTTCTCCAAAGCTCGACAATAATCGAAACTTAAAAACAAAAACAGACTTGATCAATCGTGTGGGTTGCACATCATTCTCCCCGGCTGGACAAAACTAGTCTAGAGTTTTGAAATGGCAAATAATTGGATTTTGCAATTTCATCGTAATCATACTATGCTCCAAAATTGAAGCCAAATAACATTCTCCATTTACTCGAGCATTCTCTAAGAATCCTTTTCGAATAAAATCCTCATTTGAATGCTTCATCTAAAATGGCATCAACAAAATCAATATCCTTAATTATGCTAGCAGGATCTCGATTCTTTCTTCTTCTACCCAAACAGCACTTTCATTTAACATCAATAAGCATCATGGCCTGGTGCTCCCAATGAAAACCGGGGATGATTCAAGCTCACTTTGATGCTTGATTCATCAATATCCTTAATCTTCTCCAGACTACTCAAAGCATCAAGTAACTCAAGATCTTCATCCTCAACCATGGAATTTTCTAACACTTGGAGATTTAGGCCACTTTCAGAATTTTCAAATTTAAAAGGGACTTTGACAATATCATGTCACCATTAGCAGTTATGCTTGCATGGGTCGAATCACTCAACAGCAGGCTTGGCATAATAGAATCCTCAACCCTTCTACGCAGGGACATCTGGCTCTGCAATTACATTATGCATTTCCCAACAACAAATTTAAATATTGCAATGTGCCAAAATGACCACATTCCAGCCAATGATTCGGTTATTTTTCTTCTCTCCCCTAAAATCCAGCACTTAAAAAGAGTACTTGCTAGAATCGACAACAAATGCCAAAAAAAAGGCCCAGAAATATAAGAAAAGAACAGAGATGACTTGAGACAGATATTATACAATTGCATATTGCAGCCTCGATATGATGCATAAGCTGCGTAAAGAGAGATTTGGGATCAAAAGGTTGATTGTTCTTGACAATTCTTCGAGCCACAGCAATTTCCAAGCGAGAGAAGAAATTTTGAATTAAACAGGAAATCAAGGCAGAAATCAAACTCTTGCTGTATAGAACTGTGGATGTTCATGTCCTAATACAGCCAACACAAATATAATGATATGCATATATATATATATATATATATATATATATATATATATATATATATATATATATATATATATATATATATATATATATATATATATATATATATATATATATATATATATATATATATATATATATATATATATATATATATATATATATATATATATATATATATATATATATATATATATATATATATATATATATATATATATATATATATATATATATATATATATATATATATATATATATATATATATATATATATATATATATATATATATATATATATATATATATATATATATATATATATATATATATATATATATATATATATATATATATATATATATATATATATATATATATATATATATATATATATATATATATATATATATATATATATATATATATATATATATATATATATATATATATATATATATATATATATATATATATATATATATATATATATATATATATATATATATATATATATATATATATATATATATATATATATATATATATATATATATATATATATATATATATATATATATATATATATATATATATATATATATATATATATATATATATATATATATATATATATATATATATATATATATATATATATATATATATATATATATATATATATATATATATATATATATATATATATATATATATATATATATATATATATATATATATATATATATATATATATATATATATATATATATATATATATATATATATATATATATATATATATATATATATATATATATATATATATATATATATATATATATATATATATATATATATATATATATATATATATATATATATATATATATATATATATATATATATATATATATATATATATATATATATATATATATATATATATATATATATATATATATATATATATATATATATATATATATATATATATATATATATATATATATATATATATATATAATGATATGCATATATATATATATATATATATATATATATATATATATCCATTACCTTGGGACCTCATTTTGAAACGAACACTCGGGAAAAAGGATAGAAGAACTGGGCAATCCATTCATTCGGTTTCCATAGCAACCGAATCAACGAAAGTCACCGCCCGGATCGAACCGACCATACTAAAAACAAGAATCATCTACACTATGCCGATCATTTATCGGGATTGGAGAAAACAACAACAACAACAACATAATGAAGAAGATAACATCATGTCAAATTGTCAACCCATGATTCCGAGGCAAATATTAAATGAGATCGATATTATGCACGAATCCGATGAAGTTAGGAGACCCAACCAACCTTGGATGAAACACCAGAAACTCCGCAAGAAAAGAAGTACACGAGACAGAATCGATATTCTACCACATACAGAAATGACCCAAGGAAAATTCTGATGACGCCCGAATCGGAAAAAAATATGTAACATTCTATTATCGAGTCTAAGGGATGGGAAGTTAAAAAACGAGCCGCTGATATTTATAAAACACTTCATGCATTTAAATCTTTAATTTTCTTTTTGTGGGGGTGAAGAACGACTAACCTTGGGAAGAACATAGAGGAAGCATCTTCTTTCTTTGCTTGAGAAGTTAGTACTTTGCTCGGTGTTCATCGTGGCATTCTCTCTCCTTTTCTTTTGCAGCCTGCTTCGTCCTCGTTCTTGCATGATGGAGCAAATGATTAGCGAGGATTTATGCTGATGTCTCGTAGTAATTGAGGAACCATTTTCTCCAGGAAATCCAGGCTCCTACCTTAACTCGATAATCAATGGTAAACAACTTTCGTTGGTTGTCAAACTTGGACTCGCAAATGAACAATCAGCCACCAAGCGACATGCCTCTACAACTTTATAAACTCCCAAAGACCGAGTTGCATTTTCTGTTTACTTGACCAATATCATAAGAATGCATGTAAAGCCTCCAAATCGCACTTTCACAATGCATAATTGACCAAAAATTCTATACTTTTTCGATCAAAATTATTGGTCAATGTAGCTTTCCGGGTCTGTTGAGCCAATGATTTCATTTTGTGATAAGCACTTACCAAATAGGGAAAAACAACAGTCAATTGTATTTATCACTTTGTTTCACCGGATCGACAAAATTGAATGCAAAGTGACAAGATGAGTTCACGGCAAGCGCTCGTTCGAAACGAAAAAGACAAAACATCCGCACCATTTGAACATATAGCGATTAACTAATCTAAAATTCTCAGAAAAACCAAAAAACTCTCCCATTCAAATATTTAGAAGTGACTATAACCGCAGTCTTCTGACTTGAATGTCTTCACAAAATGGAAAGGAACTCATCAGCGCGAAGATCCATATATAAACATCAAACGCGAGACGTTACGCGTAGCGCATCAAACGAACAATGATTAAATAATAAGTAAAATACAACTATCAAAAGCAGCATGAGACCAATAATGCACTCCAAGTGTAAACAGATCAGTCTATAGACACAAACTATCACATCTCATGGTAATAATACATGTCGAAGAGATAAAATGCAGATCTCGGATTCGCAATCCACTCTATGAGGCTAACCTTCGTGCCGAAAGGACTGACAGGATAGTTGGCCGCGTTCTTCGGCAGGTCGTCGATGTCCCTCGCCGAAGCGGAAGCGGAGGGTGTCGGCGTTGACGTTGGCGTCAGGGGCGAAGGCGGGGGCGGAGGCGGAGGCGTCGTCGTCGGCATCGGAGTCGGAGTCGCGAGAGGGCGTCGGGGGCGGAGGCGGCGTCGTCGGCGTCCGAGGCAACCGCCTTGAGGAGTGTCGGAGTCGCGAGAGGGCGTCGGGGCGGAGGCGGAGGCGGAGGCGGCGTCGTCGGCGTCCGAGGCAACCGCCTTGAGGAGTGTCGGAGTCGGGGGCGTCGGAGTCGCGAGAGGGCGTCGGGGGCGGAGGCGGAGGCGGCGTCGTCGGCGTCAGAGGCAAGCGCCTTGAGGAGCGTCGGAGTCGGGGGCGTCGGAGTCGCGAGAGGGCGTCGGGGGCGGAGGCGGAAGCGGAGGCGGCGTCGTCGGCGGGGCGTCGGAGTCGAGAATGGAGAGAGAGAGCTCGTCGGCGAGAATGGAGAGAGAGAGCAGAGGAGGGGGAAGAGAAGCAGCTGTGCGACCTTTTTGTTCTCCTCCGCAACGGAACGGAACGGAGAAGGGAGAGAGAGAGAGAGAGAGGAGAGAGAGGACGATTCCACAGGGGGCTCGGGCGTCGCGAGAGGAGAGCGGAGCGGGGAGCGTCGAGTGGTGGGCCCCACACGCGGCCCGCGCGGTTTTGAACGCCCGACGCCCTCGCCAACGTGGCGCCACGTGTCGACCGGCGAGTGGTTTAACCCCGCCTACGTGTTGGGTTAAACCCACCCAATATTTTCTCGGGAGTCGACCCCTCTTTGGCGACGAATTACGCTAATGCCACCGCGTGATGTGGGCGCACGCCCGGGGTAGAGATCCGTGTGACGACGGTTGTCAATAATAATAAAATTGGACAGAGTAGAATGAGATGTAAAAAATAAAAAGAAAAATAAATTGTTGCGACTAGACTATGCAAAATCCGATTTGTACTTGAAAATTCAATTGATTTTCATATGCCTGGATGAGTTAATGCAAATTTTTTTACCAAAAAATTATAAACTTATTATAATTGTGTCAATTTAATTTTAAATTTTTATTTTATCAATTGCGACATGAACGTTTTGTATTTATGTAAATTCAATTAATCTATCCATTTTTGGAACGCAAATTACTGACACAGATGCCGACCATCTTACGTGGCTTGATCGATACTTGGAAATGATGAAATGATTTGTGTAAATCATACATGCCACTCATTGAGCACCTAATATTTTTTCAAATTAATGGTGTGATTGTTTTGCATAAAATTTCAAGATAAAGGATGATACTTTTCGGTGAAAGCATTTTTAAAGAAAATAGTTACTTTTCATTGGTTCGGTTCGGTTCGGTGATTTGGAATTTAGCAGAGAGTAAGAGAGAGGGAGTGCTCTTCACAATTTGGGAGACGATGATTGGGACTACAATCCCCAGTCTCAATCCCCAAGACTCTTTCTTTGCTTTTCCTTAAAAGATGAGCAGAGAGGACAACCGCCGTGGATAAAGTCCACATGGTGCTTTCCACGGCCACTAGTAGTTCCATGAGCAGAATGCTGAGTTAAGCCTATTTGACCTACCAAGTACCTAATAGAAAAAGGGTTTGCCCAATAAAAATCAAACGAATTCTATGTTGTTGTTTTAGTGCGCGATTGCTATTGGCTCTTGGCTGCTGATCAAATTATATACCAGGATGTGCTGAGATCGATATCTTTCCCTCGGGCATCAGTCTTCCTTAGCTTGGCTTGCTTGGCACGCATATTTGGGAGTGAAAGCGTAGGCTTTCTTTAATGTGTTTCCGAACTGAATTGTCCACAATGTCCAATTTTTCTCTTATTATTCGAACTGGAAGGAAACCTAATCCAAATATCGGATCTGATTTTGTTATGGTTGGGGTCGGGTTTTTCCTTTTTTTCTTTTCAATAATTGTCTGCTAATAATAATCGATGCCTTTCAGCTTTGAGAATCATTGAGGCCAAGGAGAGTTTATTTTATCAAGTCTACTAATATAAATAAAGAATATGTGAGAAGGGGGTGAAGTTATTATTTTATTTGATAGCAAAAACAAAGCAATATAGATAAGTTCCAAATATTAGGTTAGGTCAAGTAAAGCACAGCCCCTTTTTTTCATGTAGGTTCAAGTATCATGAATACCCAATCTGACCCATTCATACCCCCTTACTTTTCTAATAAGATTTCAAAGTCGGTGATCCTCACACCCTTGAGGGGCTGCGAGGGGCCAAACTCCGATTGGCAAGACATGAGGGCTGCCATTTGGACCTTCGTGAACTTGATCTCAAGGCAGCCAAAGTTGGCTTGCAACATGTCCTCGACCTTGTACTCTCGGCCGCTAGCGGTAGAGAGAGAGAGAGAAGAAAGGAGATGGTGTTGAGGAATTTAAATACTTGAGCTGTTCTTATACATCCTCAAAGGGAAATTAATCTGAATGGTGTATTAGATGACATATGACAATTGATGGTCAGCAATTTGTGGTTTTTTGTTATATTAATCTAATTTAATAGAAATCAATTGAGGGTATAATTATCACAAATATAATATATTAAGGTTTTTAACAGTCAAAAAATTGTTGTGAGATAAATTCATAATGTGTTGATTTATTTGAAATTTTTCATAATATTAATCTAAAAAAAATTAAAAGAAATGGCTATGGAGTTGTCATTAGAGTTAGGGGTGAGTATAATTCAGGTAGGCGGTTCCCAACTTAGAACCGGGAACCGCCCATTAAGAATTGATTCCTTGGTGGATCCATGGAACTGATCTCCAATCCCTAAAAAATTGCATTAATCAAATAATATCATGATGAACCTAGTTTCTATTTAGAGCACCAGAGCTTATTCAGCCTTATATTCAGGTTGAATTGCAAGCCACTGATTTTGATAAAGGATTAAAAACTATAGGGCAAAACGAATAAACTATACTCATTAGCTAAGAACTTAATTTCTTCAAATATTATGTTGTGGTCGTGTTTGAGTTTCCTAACATTGGAAACATGTGGAGGATTAGACTTCACTTTAAAAGTCTTAACCTCCAAGGAACTTAATTTCTTCAAATATTATGGTGTGGTCCGGTTCGATTTAGGACAGTTTGTACACTCTTAAATATAGCTAGGCAAAGACTAGCAGCCACTTGTCTGAATATAATTGGGCTCCACTAGACCATTGTCCACGTAGTGCCACCAATAAAGAGAAGCAACCCATTATAATTATAAGTAATATACATCAGCAAGGAAAAAGAAGAAAGGACAAAAAAGTAACGTCTTATTGGCCTTGTTTGGTTCAGCATTTGGAATGCTCATTTGGGCTCTAAAGGTGTTTGGCCAAATGTTGTGGTGTTTGGTTCGTTTTTTTGAGGACTTTGGGGAGATGCAATTGCATCTCCAAGGGGGTTGAAAGGCCTTTGGGGAAATGAAGGGGAAGAGGTCCATTGGGAAGTTGCATTTTCGGAATGCAACTTCCACTATTCATCACTTTGTTCATCTCCACCGAAGAGAAGCCGATCCGAGGCCAACGATCGCCGGCCAAGGGGTCGCGCGCACCGGCGACCGCTGACCAAGGATCGCCCGACCTCAGGCAGCCGTCGCCTGGTGTCGAGCGACCCAAGCGGCCAAATCTGGCCATCCGACCGCCGAATCCGGTGTTCCAGTGGCCGGACTTTAAAAATGAAAATTATAATTTTTTTTTGTTTTTTTAATTTAATAAAAGTCATTTACAAATGCAAATTTTACCAAACGGTATTTTGGCCAAAGTTGTATTTTAATGTAAATTTTATCAAACGATATTTGTATTTTGAAAAACCCCATTCACCCAAAGGTATTTGCATTTTGGCAAATGCATTCCCCAAAAGCCGAACCAAATGGGCCCATTGTCTGTATCGTTACAAAACTCCGCATCTTCATGTCGATAAACACAGGCCTTTATCTCATCGTCCACCTGCTCTCCCTAAAAATGCTGATATGGGTGAAATTAAGCAATTAAGCACTTCAGTCAACATAATAATGTCGCACAAAATTATTAATGGTTACTTGCAAAAATTAAGTCTCAAAGTAAGAGTATCCTGATATTTTTCCAACAAATTTTCTACAAGCACGAAAACTTAATATTCGTGTGTCCGCACATAGATATCATAGGTTCCGACCCACTTAGCGCATGATTTTTAATTATAAGATTAGAAGAGTTCCACACTTTTATATTGACTCACACACTCACATCTTTTCAATATATGATTAGACCTCTTAATTTATTTTACATACAAACTATCAATAATTGCACCGTCATTTTCAATCAACAACGGCACCGTTGGACGAGCATGCTCAATGCTCTATTGAGAGAGAAATGGACGGTTAGGATTTGGCGTTGGAAGTTGGTTATTTGGTGGAAAAGGAAGAAGACAGTTGGCGTGGAAGCCGGACACTGGCACCGGAGCATGCATGATGAACAGTCAGGATTTGGATTTTGGTGGAATTGGTAAAAATGGACGGCCGGGATTTGGATTTGGCTTTAAAACACGGATGGTGGGCCGTGTAGAACAAATCAAGTCTTAGCTTTGATAGATGAGCTGGATTTGTGGGCCCATTATTCGAAAGCCTTTCTTCCTCCTGCATGCATTTTGAATTTTATTTTCTGTAAAATTGCAAGTTAAATGCGAATTAATAACTTAGCACTAGACTTATCAAAATAGGTCATAAAACTATTTCTTAACTTGCATTCAATAGACTGAGTTGTAAATGGGTTATAAATGACTTTAGAATAATAAAATCCAAAATAATATAAGTGTTAAATAAGTTCACAATTTACTTAAACTAATCCACATCTATGACTCTTTCTTCACTCTCCTCGCCCTCACTCGATATCACACTCACTCCGTGCTCTCATCTCGATTTGGGTATGAATTTTTCTAAATTTGATTAAATATATAAATATATTAGTAATTTAGTTGGGTCAGGTATAAGTTGAGTTAAATATAGGTCACTACATTTCTATTATATAAAAATGGATTAATTTAGATTAGACCATTTTTTGACTTAACTCACCTATTTGACAGGTCTAGTTAACATTAACAACTTTTGATGTTAGTTGTTTTCAAAACCGAGTAAGTAATGGTCATGGGCTTGTCTCATGACATCTCCAAATTAAAAAGACTACAAGTTTCACCAAAGCAAGGCCCAGCTTCGTGAGAGATCTGGGCCCATGAATGAATGTGTTATATGAGGAACTTCTTATCTTGCTAAGATTGAATGCCCAAGACCTGAGCAGGTCTTTAAACTGCTCATGGAAGACAACAGGTGGGAAAACCACCCTTGGGTGGGAGACCCAGTTGTTGTCCTCCCTAGCTTCCTAGGTCGGCTAGTTCTCTTAGACCTAGGAATTAGGGGGTCGTAGGTGGTGAAGGGTATAAACACCATGTCTGGGAAACCAGGCTACGACTAGGCTGGCTTAGGTTCTCCTAACCCTCGCCCGGCGTGATACGAGCGAGTGGGGACAGGTTCCTTAACCGGGGGAAGACTGTAGACCAGTTGGTTAAGGAACTGTCCCCGAAGGGATGTCTACAGTCCTGCAGGATTTTCACCTGCTCGTATCACGCCGGGTGAGGGTTAGGAGAACCTAAGCCAGCCCGCCGTAGCCCGGTTTCCCATGGTGTTTATACCCTTCACCACCTCGACCCCTAATTCCTAGGTCTAAGAGAACTAGCCGACCTAGGAAGTTAGGGAGGACAACAACCGGGTCTCCCACCCAAGGGTGGTTTTCCCACTGCTGTCTCCCATGAGCGCTTTAAAGACCTCGCTCAGGTCTAATGCATTCCCGACAATCAGTGATTGATTTTTTTCGCGTTCGTGTCTTGCTTAGGGTTTTTCAATTGATGGAGTCGATTGGGGAATGTCGATCAGAAGCTTCAATTCAGGGAGTTAGTTGGACCGATTTGGAAGCTAGGGCTCGTATTGAAGGTGCGAACTACTCAGTTTTTCCACTAGTTTTTCCACTAGTATATTTCCTGGGCTTGTTGTTGGGATGCACGTTTGATTATGAATTAATGATCATTATATTATACTTTTGTTTTATTGTCTAGATTCTAGAGCTGTATGATATTATTTAGTTAAAATCAGTTGTGTGAGGAACATATGAACTAGAAGACAAATTGTGGAAGACACTTATGTTATCTATTAGTATTAATGAGCCGAATGGTGCGCATCACCCTCACAAAACTCCGATTATTTCATGAAAACTGAAATTTATTGAATTTTTTAAAGAATTATTTTCTAATTAAAGTTTAGAAATGATATGAAAGTGATTTTCTTATGTTTGTTAGTGGAAAAGACGAAACACGTGTTTCAAGAAAAAGTCCTTTGGCTAAGGACTTGGGCTTGGGTGTTGGGGTCTCGAGCCCATACCTGGAGACTGAAGCTTGGCAACTGGGGATTGGGGCACATTCGCCAAGGTCTTGAGATATGGGGCCTGGCCACTTAGGTTCAGTCATGATTTGAACTCAATATTTCATAATTCTGATACCATGTAAGATTTGGTGGAATCATAATCGTAAATGTAGGCATGGTTACTATTTTAATATTTCAACAGTGCATAAGGACATCAAGAGCAGCAACAGCTTGCTGGACTCAAACATGCAGGCCGAGATCGCAACTTCGGCCTCGCCAAGTTGGGCCGCAATGCTGTCACCGTGCACTTGTGGGCATGAGGATGGATGTGTTGTCGTTTGGGGGTTGTCCCGCTCGAGCTGGCCTTGGGAGAGAGGCGATAGACGAAGAGATCGAGAAGGCCGAGAGGCTGAGAGATGGATGGACAAGGGCCTGATAGCGGACTCTCTAAATCCTTCCGTACTCAACATTCAATTTGGAAAACAAGCAAAAGAGCAATCAAAAGCGGGTGCCATAAACCACCCGAAATTTGCCAGTCGAAAACAAATAAGTTCCCAAAACAAAGTTCCTCAAAACAAAAAAGCTAAGGAGATCATATTCATCTCCCTCTCCACGCATAATGCAGAAACTCATCTCTGAGTATTGCCATGCCACCAAGAGAAGGGTTCTCTTGTCACCACGCCTCTGTTCATGCTTTCATGCACCTTTTCCCTCCGCCAATTGAACATTGCACGGAACACAACTGATGAACGCTTGGAGCATTTCGATGTTTACATAAATGCTCCAACATAGCAAAGTGAAGGCTCGACAGGCAAAATCCAATTGATGGAGCCTTGAAGACACTCTGAACTTATCTCCAAGCGATGAAATCGCTAGAAAAGAGAGGAATCGTGAATCAGAGATGGAACCTTAAAGACACCTCAACGAGAGAGAGAGAGAGAGAGATATTCGAATTCGATGGAGTAAGAGGAAGAGGGACACCGAGCCGAACTTATGTCTTATTATCCGAACCGGAAGGAGACCTGATCCGAACATTGGTTCGGATTTTGTTCAGGCGGGGTTCGGGTTTTTTTGGGTTAAATAATCGTCCACTAAAAACAGTTGTCGCTTCTGACCCCAAAAGAAACAAAAAAGACTAACAACAGTCATCGCTTTTCAGCTCTGAGAATCATTGAGGCCGAGGGGAATTTCTTTATATACTTTCATTGTTTTTAAAATTTTATTTATAGCTGAGAAACCTTCCGTTATAAGATTAGGACCAAGTCATACACGCATTCTATTTTACATTATATATATATCCCACGGGCTGCCTGCCGTAGACCCTCTATAGTACTTTGCCCCTCTAGGAAAAATATCCCTAAACGGCGACGCTGATCTAGTCGGCGTGCTCCTTGCTGAGCTTAGTGAGCTTAGCGCTGAGCTTGCCGAGGTGAAGACTGGCCACCTTCTCGTCCATATGCTTGGGCAAGGCGTAGACCTTCTTCTCATACTTGCCGGTGTCCCTTTCCATCCACAGCTCCAGCTGCGCCATCACCTGGTTCGCGAAGGAGCAGGAGGACATCACCGAGCTAGGGTGGCCAAAGTTCACGAGGCGTCCCTCTGCCAGCACAATGATGCCCGACTCAGTGTTGGGGAAGACCCACCTGTCCGTCTGGGGATTGGTGGTGACGCGCTTCATGCCCGGGAAGGTCTCGAGGCCAGGCATGTCAATCGCCTTATCGAAGGGACCGATGTTGCAGATGATGGCATTGTTCTTCATCTTCCTCATGTGGTCGATCATGATGATGCCCTTGCTGCTGCCAGCGGCGACGGCAAAGATGTCGCCCTCGGAGACAATATCCTCTAGGGTTAGGACCGGGATACCTTCATGGACAGCTTGGAGAGCGCGGATGGGATCGGTCTCGGTGACAGTGACACGAGCACCAGCCTTCTTGAGGGCAGCAGCGCGGTCCTTGCCGACGTCTCCATATCCACAGACCACAGCAACTTTTCCAGCGATCTCTAGGTCGGTGGCCGTCATTAGACCGTCAGGCCCAGTGGGGCGGCAACCGCACAAGTTTTGAAACTGTCTCATGCAAGAGCACTGTTCCAAGAAGGGAATAAATGGAGCTACTCATCACTCTACTCAAATTATATAACTGCAGTGGTTAGATTCTACCTTGCTTTTGGTGACGGACTCATTGACATTGATAGCAGGGAATAAGAGAGTCCCATTGGCCTGCATCCGGGACAATCTCTCAACAGCAGTGGCGGTTGCCTCGGAGACTCCGACGAGTCTCTCCTTCATCTTGCGATACCTCTTCGGGTCGGTCTCCAACCCATCCCTGATTATGGTCAGCACGATCTGCAACTCCAGGTTGTCGGTGGATGCCGGGTCGGGGAGATTCCCGGTGCTCTCGTAGGCCTCCTCTGCCTTGACACCCTCGCAGATGAGGAGCGTAGCGTCGCCTCCGTTGTCAACGATGAGGTCGGGGCCGCTGCTGGGTCCCCAGTCGAGGGCCTGCTCGATGCACCACCAATACTCCTGAGGCGTCTCACCCTTCCAGGCGAAGACGGCAGCAGAGTCGCGGGCGATGGCGGCTGCCGCGTGGTCCTGGGTGGAGAAGCTGTTGCACGAGCACCAGCGGACCTCGGCACCGAGGGCAGTGAGGGTCTCGATGAGGACGGCAGTCTGGATGGTCATGTGGACAGAGCCACTGATTCTCGCGCCCTCGAGGGGCCGCGAGGGGCCGAACTCAGAGCGGCAGGCCATGAGGCTGGGCATTTCGACCTCCGCGAGCTCGATCTCGAGGCGGCCAAAGTCAGCCTGCCAAATTTCCTTGACTTTGTACTCGTGGCCGCTGGGGGTTCTCTCCATTTGAAATGCCATTCTTTTTTCCTTCGTCAGGTGTTTTGGACAGAGAAATGAAACTCACTATGGAGAGAGAGAGAGAGAGAGAGAGAGCAAGCGAGCGAAGGAAGGAGATGGGGTTGAGAGAAATAAATACTTGAGCCTGGGACCGGGACGCGTTCCTTGATCTGTTTGTTAATGTGTTCCTCGAACATCGATGTGACTTGTGTTCTCCTTGCTTGAAGAACTCATGAGTCTTGGGTATGTGCGATCTTCTTTTTTGAGGTGATTGGTGTTCTTGTTCCTTGATGTGATTTGTGATCTCCTTGCTGGGTGAACTCGTGAGTCTTCGGTATGTGCGTTCTTCTTTCTTGATGTGCCTCTCTTGACGTGACTTGTGTTCTCCTTGCTTAATGAACTCATGAGTCTTGGGTATGTGCGTTCTTCTTTCTTGACGTGATTGGTGTTCTCCTTGCTTGATATGATATGTGATCTCCTTGCTTGATGAACTCATGAGTCTTGGGTATCTTCTTTCTTGACGTGATTGGTGTTCTCCTTGCTTGATATGATATGTGATCTCCTTGCTTGATGAATTCATGAGTCTTGGGTATCTTCTTTCTTGATGTGATTGGTGTTCTCTTTGCTTGATGAACTCATGAGTCTTGGGTATGTGCGTTCTTCCTTTTTGATGTGATTGGTGTTCTTGTTGCTTGATGTGATTTGTGATCTCCTTGCTTGGTGAACTCGTGAGTCTTCGGTATGTGCCTTCTTCTTTCTTGATGTGATTGGCGTTCTTCTCTCTTGATGTGACTTGTGTTCTCCTTGCTTAATGAACTCATAAGTCTTGGGTATGTGCGTTCTTCTTTCTTGATGTGATTGGTGTT
This sequence comes from Eucalyptus decipiens, assembly GCA_014182575.1. NCBI lineage: Eukaryota > Viridiplantae > Streptophyta > Magnoliopsida > Myrtales > Myrtaceae > Eucalyptus > Eucalyptus decipiens. Next base: position 43,015,879 of record CM024616.1, on the reverse strand, counting down.
CTCCTTGCTTGATATGATATGTGATCTCCTTGCTTGATGAACTCATGAGTCTTGGGTATGTGCGTTCTTCTTTCTTGATGTGATTGGTGTTCTCCTTGCTTGATGAACTCAGGAGCCTTGGGTTTGTGCGTTCTCCTTGCTTGATGTGATTTGTGTTCTACTTGCTTGGTGAACTCATGAGTCTTGGGTATGTGCGTTCTTCTTTCTTGATGTGATTTGTGTCCTCTTTTCTTGATGAACTCATGTCTTGGGTATGGGCGTTTTTCTTTCTTGATATGATTTGTGTTCTCTTTTCTTGATGAACTCATGTCTTGGGTATGTGCGTTTTTCTTTCTTGATGTGATTGGTGTTCTTCTTTCTCGATGAACTCATCAGTCTTGGGCATGCGTTCTTAATAAGCTTTTGATAGATGAGCTGGATTGTAGGCCCGGCCAGCATGAAAGTAATTTGAAAGCCTTTCTTCCTCTGCGTGCTTGTGTGTGTGCCTGGCCGAAGAAACAATCATCCTAATAAAATTCAATTATTAGGTGAAAGTTCGAGAATAAAATATCCATTTTGATTTTTTTTCATGTACTTTTGCAAGTTAAATGTGAATCAATAACTTAACACTAATAGCTTCGGAGGTTTGTGTTAGTTGTTCTCCAAACTGGTCAAGCAGCAATAGTCATGGGCTTGTCCCGAGACATTTCCAGACCGACAGGCTAGGAGTTTCACCTGAGCAAGGCCCAGTTTCGAGGGACATCTTGGCCCATGAATGAATGTGCCGTATGAGAAGCCTCTCCCTATCTCGCCGGGATTTGATGCCGTCTTACTTCACTAATTATAAAATGTCAATCCATAAGCATTGGCCTCTCTCTCTTTCTCTCTCTCTCTCTCTCTCTCTCTCTCTCCCTGCGCAATGGGATAATCACGGGACACACGACGAATACGGCAAGCAAAGGACCGGCAGCCGGGATTGGAGAAGAAGGCGAAGGCCGTCTCTCTCTAGAACCATATTCGAAATATCGAGGGAACTGAATTGTTGTGAATTACAAAAATCGTGCTTTTGGTCTCCGTTTTTTAAACTTGAAGTGTGCCATCTTTGTTCTATCTATTTTAATGAAACGTCATTTTGATCACTTTAGTATATGAAATGCGGAAATAATTACTAAAAAGTCATAAAACTATTATATAGTTGCCAATTCAATCATAAACATTTCAATTTGACTAATTTAGTCCTAAATCTTTTAATTATTTGCCAATTTAGTTCTTTTGGCCGATTTTTACTAAAAATCGTTATGTAGAAAGTGACGGTCCTATATGACATGACCAGTATTGATACATACAATTTTTGCAAATATTTACAAAAAAATTTGATTTTTTTTTTCTTTTCTTTAACTAGAGTCGCTGGCCAAAGCTTGGGCAAAGGTCATGATGCCCTCATCGACCACAGTGGGGGCACATGGGCCCTCCCCCAAATCTAAGTTAGGCCGAGGTGTCGTGACATTTGTATCTAGGCGAGGGTGGCCCTCGCTAGATCAGGGCATGACGTTGGAGTTGAGTTGAGTTTTTGGGGATTTGTGTGATGTTTGGACTTGAGTTTGTGAACAAAGCAATCAATGAGCACAATTTGCAATTGACAAGTAACCAATGCAAATCAGTATTGTGTGACCAATGATGTTATCAATGAAGAGTGGTTAACTAAGACCGTTATCGATATAAGATGATAAGTGGTCCATTGCGCATAAGTAGAGGAATGAAGACTGCAAAGGAATATTTGAATAAGAGCTAACTCGAAAGATATCTCAGAGAGCATAAATTGCTTGTGGATAAGAATGTGTAGTTGAAGACAATCGGTATGAAGCCTAAAACAATTGTGCTATATTTGGTGGTTAGGATAAAATTCAGGATAAGATAAAAATTATCATATCCTGCATTTGGTGCATGCTTAACACGGGATAAAATTGGATATAAAAGGGATATAAGCCAAATAAAATTATTTCATGGGAGAGGTGGGATAAAAGTGGATAGAATTTCTAATATTCATAATAAAAAGTTTTTTCTCAAATAACAAACTTCTTATATAAAAAAACTTTAAAATTATATTTCAATATAAATAATATTTGAATTCTAATATAAGAAATGCAAAATAACAAAAAATAACAATTTATTTTTAATTTATTCTTATTTTTATTTATATATTTGAATTTAATTCTATCCTATAATATAAATTCATTAAATAAATATATATTTATTACATATTTGAGGTGTTTTAGTATTTTAGGTATATTAGTACATTTTTCTGTTTAATAAAATTTTATTATAGAATGATGGAAGGGGAAGAAAGAAATAAAAAATAAATAAATTTTAAAAAGAGAGGAAAATAAAATAAAAAAGCAAGTAAAAATAAAGTCACTCACAAGAGATTTTTACTATTTTCGTTTGTAATATTTGCAATTCATTTATATTGATATGACGTTTATATCAAATAATACATATGATATGATGTTATTATATCCGAAACTTTATTATTGAAATCACCAAATAGTGGATAAGATATAGTAAAATCCCTTGGATTTCATATCATATCCTATTCAGTCATATTATGGTTAGAAATCAAAGCGACAAATGTAGGCTTAGAGTTTGCAAATCAAAAGATAACCCGACAGTTATATTTTGTACAAGATTATGTAAAGGCCGGATCGAATCAATTGTAAAGGATCTGTAATAAAAAATAAAAATAAAAAAAACAATTGTGCAGTTTCTCAAATTGAATATATTTATCAATATGTCATCCATCATTCTTTAGGTTTATCTTTAGTTTTATGTTAGTGATCCTAGTTACTTAATCACTATGAATCACCATAGAACCCGATTTATCTAAAAGACCAAAGATCCAATTTTTTGGTGAAACATATTTCGTTGACAATCCAATTTTGGCGAATCAAATGTACAAGAATTATAATGAATTTCAATCTTGAGTAAACGATTGAAAGTAAGCTTTTCTGTCGTGTCTTCGTCTTCGAAATAATTTGATAATTTGCGATATTGGGTGTCTTTCTCATTTTCCTTACGGGGGGAGAAAATCGAATGTCAGTTCTTGAGCTTTTCTAATTATTTGTGCAAATTTTCATTTTAAGCTATCTGAATTGAACATAACTTGATTAGCAATGATCGTTTACATCAGTTTGCCTACTTATTTAAGCAAATCCGTGTTTACCAAAAAAAAGTTTTTTCTTATTTAAAAAAGCATGGGTTTCCACCAGCATTCCAATTATGCCCCACATATTTTGTGTTTGAGCCATAAATTTTGCTTTTTAAATCTTGCTTCTGCATGTCGTGATTGGCTGATTGCTTGGGTGAGGAATATATAAACTAGAAGACAAATTGCGGAAGGCCCTTATGTTATCTATTAATAAGCCAAATGGTGCACATCTTCCTCACAAAACTCCGGTTATTTTATGAAAAATGAATTTTACTGAAATGTTTTAAAAAATTATTTCTAATTGTATTTTACAAATAATACGAAAGGCATTTTCTCATGTTTGTTAGAGGAAATGATGGAGCACATGTTTCAGAAGTCTTGAGAACAACTCCCGGTCCTAAAGTTCGAGCGCCGGAAACGTGGGCAGAGATAGGCTCATTCATGGGGGTTTTGGGCCCGGTTGCTCCTTGGTGCCCAAGCCTGCGTCCCCTAAGGCTGGCGTAGAACCCCCGGCAATCAATATTGGGTACCCAATTCCCACAGGAACCCGATGGCCAAGCCCGTGACTGTAGTGGCTGGTCCCTCACGCTTGTTGATATTTAAATATTCTAATACTTCCGTTTATGCATAGACCAAAATTTGGTCTAAGTTTAAAACGTGAAAATATGTAATTAGGGAGGCAAATATGGACCTGGAAAGATTTAAATTCGAGACTTTCTAACCGTAATAGTATGTAAAATTTGAGGGATCATTGTCAACGAATCTAAAAATTTAAGCCATTAGATGAATGCACGGTTAATATTAAAATATTTTAACAATCCGCAATAATATTAATAGCAGCAACATCCTGCTAGACTTAACATGCGGGCCAAGATCGCCAACTTCAGCCTCGAGAAGTTGGGCTGCAACGCTGTCACCATGCACTCATGGGCACCCAGGGCTCCATAGCCTCAGAGTATGTCGTATGGGGTCGTGTCCATGAGGATGGATGCGTTCTTGTTCAGGCTGGCCTTGGAAGAGAGGCGATGGAAGGGGAGGGGAGAGTGATGTAGGCTAGCATGGTCGAGGCCTTTGGCAGAAGTAGCAACGAGGAGATCGGAAAGGCCGAGAGGCTGAGGGGATGGATGGACAAGGGCCTTGTAGCGGACTTCTTGTTCTCAGTGGAGACTGGAGAGCATTGCGATCCCGTGCTTGAATTGGGACCCGTCGAAGATGCCAAGCATGGTGGACATAGTTTATGCCTTGTGTAGGAGCAATAGCATCTTCAATATCTCGGAAAATGGATTATCAGCCGATGCTCAGGTTTTGGCAACAGAGAGAGAGAGAGAGAGAGAGAGAGGTCATGCTGGATGTACTTTGCTTATACAAGTAAGCAGTGTTACTAGACCTACAAGTAGGAAATGAAGAAGACAACAATCACTAAATGCCTGATACATGAAATGTGAAGTTCTCTGTGCATGTGAGATTACAAAGATATCCGTGCATGAGAGAACTCACTATTAGGTTCCATCTCTCCATGCAACTACCGACAATATGTAATAGAAGCAAGGAATGAGTCCCTAAGGGGCTGCATGGTAACACTCCAAAGAAGTGTTTCGGAACACTTCTACAGATTTTGTTCCCCGGAACAAAAAAAGAACAGAACGCGTTTGGTTGCGTTTCTGTTCTTTTTTGTTTTTTTGTTCGAACGAAATAGGAACAAAAAAAGAAACAACAAATTGTTGTTTCTTGTTCCAGAAACAAAAATGAAGAAACGTTTCTCTTCTCTCTCTTCTTCTTTTCTTCTTCTTTTTTCTTTCGTCGGTCGCCGGCCTCGGCCATGGCCGTCGAGGGCCGGCGTCGCCGTCGAGGGTCGGCGACCTCGCCGGAGCGTCGCCGTGGCTGGGCGAGGCTTGCCGTCCGAAAGAAGAAAAAAAAAAAAAGAAATGAAAAATGGAAAATAAAATAAAAATATTAAAAAATTAAAAGAAACAAAAAAGAATAAAAATTTACCAAACGTGTTTTATTCCATTTTTTATTATTAACAAACGTTATCAAACGCGTTCTTTTGTTCAAAACCGTTCCGGAATAGAAACACTTTTTTTGTTTTTGTTCCCTGAACGAGAAAAGAAACAGAAATGTTTCCATGTGCTCCCTAAGAAGATATGTTTCTAACATTCTGGTCTAGTCCCTAGTCAATTTAGAGAGGTTAAAAAAGAAAACTCAGAACATGCATCAAGGACTATTAACAGAAACAGAGCACACCCAGAAACACCATTGGTTTTCTTGCTCAATAAAGCTCAACCTGCAAGCAGGAAATGAAGAAGACAACAATCACTAAACACCTAAATACAAAATATGAAGAAGTCAATTCGCAATAAAAAAAGAAAAAAGAAAAAAAAAGAAGAAGTTGGTATGAAAAAGTACCAATCTCCAACTTCGTCAATCATCAAGAGAAAACAATATCACGTTTGGCTCCATGGTCATAATTGACAACTCTGCATTAAATTCACAATCAAAATGACAAATTAAGTATCCATCATAATATGGAATGGTGTAAATATTCTATAAAAATATTTTCTCACCTAACTCAAAATTTTCGAGCTCTTCTGAGTCCTCCTCAACCGAAAGTGAAACTAGTGCAGATCATAGCCAATCTTGAGCGCATATAAGAGCCTTCACCCACCATAAGGAGCTATGAAACACGTCGAGCACACAACCTCCTATGCTAAATACGGCCTCTGATGCTATGGTTGAGACAGGCACAGCCTCTAGTGCTCTTGTCTGCACAAGGAATTCTTTTAAAATGATCCCACACGACAGATCTTCTCCTTCTATTTGTGGCACTAAGATCCCTCACTACAGGCATCTTGCAATCCTTAAATCTGTGGCACTTGAAACTTGCTAATTATTATTACAATCAGATTATATGCGCCAGACCAATTTTCCTCTATAATCCAATAACAAAAGGACAATGTAATATGGAAGCTGTAGTCTTCTACAGCCCCTTGACAAATAACTAGAAACGCTCGCCTAGGTGGCAGGATTCTTTGGCTTAGTCCTGCCAATGAATGTCATAAATAACTGAAAAGCACTATGTAGTCCTGCAACTTTCAGGATAACAAAACCACAATAACAAGTGAGATTATAAACTTATGAGAAGCACATCTATACATGCTGAACTATAACTCTGCACAACTTCTTGAAAACAAGACCTCTCTCCAACGACTCTGCAGAACATCTTGAAAACACTGCATACAATTGACCCGTTCTCCAAATTGCTGCCCTACGAGATATAGTAGTATTCAGCTACTTACAGGTACAGAGGCTCCAAACCGCTCTACATGCCCGAGTAAATAAACACATAAACGTACATGCATGAAGAATCCAACCTTGAAATAAAAAAACTCCAGCTAGCACACCTTGAAACAATTCAAGAACTAGTGAACACCAAGTATAAACCCATTTCCCTGGGCAGGAAAAGGTGAAATTTTATACACATCAAATCAGCTCGAGCATCTACATGACATGATTCCTCCCTATGGATGTACCCCAAACTTGTCGTGCAAAAATTCAAACCATGCAATTCATCAGCGTCTTAGAAATGGATCAAACGAGCTCCGAAGGAGAACAACAAATGCATGATGCCCGATTCGAAAGTTCATACACTAGACGAAATACTTTTCTCGACTCTAGTTTCTCTGGAAGATGCAGATAACCTAACACAGCTAAAGGAGTCACCAATCACCCTCAAAATTTCTTAAGACTCTCAATCCTTCCATGCTCGACATTCAATTTGAAAGCAATATAGCAATTAGAAGCGGCTGCCAAAACCACCCGAAATTTGTCAGTCAACAAACAAATAAGAAAGTTCCCAAAACAAAGAAGGTAAGAAGATCATATTCATCTCTCTTCTCACATAACGCAGGACCTCATCTCTGTGTATCGCCAAGCCACCAAGAGAAGGGTTCTCTGTCACCACGCCTCTGTTCATGCTTTCATGCACCTTTTCCTCTGCCAATTGAAAATATGCACAGAATACAACTGCTGAACACTACGAGCATTTCGATGTTGACACAATCCTACGACTTAGGCACATGAAGGACAGCACCGTCCATCCAACAAAGCAAATTAACACTCGACAGGCAAAACCCAATGCGATGGAGTCTTGAAGACAAGCTCTAAACTTATCTCCGAGCGGCGAAATCGCGAGAAAAGAGAGGAAGAGTGAATCGGAGATCGAACCTTGAACACTTCAACGAAAGAGAGAGAGAGAGAGTTGGTGCAGATCAAAAGTGAAAGTGGTGCAGATCATAGCCAATCTTGAGGACATATAAAAGCCTTCACCCACCATACTTGGGGTCAAGGAGCTACGAAACAAGTTAAGGACACAACCTCCTAAGCTAAATGCGGCCTCTAATGCTATAGTCAAGATAGGCACAACCTCTAATGCTCTTGTCTGCACGAGGAATCCTTTTAAAGTGATCCCACACAATGGATCTTCTCCTTCTATTTGTGGCACTAAGATCCCTCATCGCAGTCATCTTGCAATCCTTCAATCTGTGACACTTGAAACCCACCAATTATTATTACAATCAGATAAAATGTCCCAGACCAATTTTCCTCTACAATACAATAATAAAAGCACAGTGCGTTATGGAAGCTGTAGTCTTCTACGGCTTCTTGACAAATAACTAGAAAAGCTCGCCTAAATGGCAGGATTCTTTGGCATGGAGTCCTGCCTATGAATCATATATAACTAGAAAAGCACTATGTAGTCCTGCAACTTTCAGGATAAAAAAGCCACTATAACGAGTGAAATTATGAACTTATGACAAGCACATCTATAAATGCTGAACTATTAACTCTTCATAACTTCTCGAAAACCAGGCCTCTCCCCTATGACTCTGCAGAACTTCTTGAAATCACCATATACAACTGACATCACAAAGGGTTCTGTTCTCCAAATTGCTGCCCCACATGAGAGAGTAGTATTCCGCTACTTAGAGGGCACAGAGGCTCAAAACTGCTCTACATGCGGGAAAGAGCCCCAACTCATATCATACCAAGAATTTGCCATTGACCTAATCAAGCGCTTTATAAACACATAAATGTACACGCATGAAGAATCCAACCTCGAAATAAAATAACACCAGTTAGCTCACATCGAAACAATTAAAGAACTAGTAAACACCAAGTACAGACACGTTTCCCTGGGCAAAAACTCAAGCATCTGCACGACACAACTCCACCCTATGTGTATGGCCAGACTAGTCGTGCAAAAATCCAAACAGCGCAATTCATCAACACCTTAGAAATGACTCAAACGAGCTCAGAAGGAGAACAAGGAGCGCATGATGCCTGATTCGAAAGTTCATACACTAAGACGGAATACTTTTCTCGACTCCAGCTTCCCTGTAAGATGCAGATAACCTAACACAGCTAAAGAAGTCATTAAGCACACTTAAAAATTCTTAAAAGTCTCAATCCTGCCATGCTCAACATTCAATTTGAAAGCAATATAACAATTAGAAGCGGCTGCCGAAAGCCACCCTAAATTTGTCACTCGAAAACCAAATGAGAAAGTTCCTAAAACAAAGAAGCTGAGGAGATCATATTCATCTTTCTCCTCACATAACGCAGAAACTCATCTCTGAGTATCGCCATGCCACCAAGAGATCATGATTTCATGCACCTTTTCCTTCGCCAGTTGAATAGTTGCACAGAATACAACTGATGAACACTACAAGCATTTCGATGTTGATACAATTGTACAGCTTAGGCATACGAAGGACAGCACCGTCCATCCGCCAAAGCAAATTTAACGCTCGACAGGCAAAACCCAATGCGATGGAGTATTAAAGACAAGCTCTGAAGTTATCTCCGACGGGCGAAATCGCGAGAAAAGGGAGGAAGAGTGAATCGGAGATCGAATCTTGAACACTTCAACTCGATCGAGAGAGAGAGAGAGAGAAGGGGAGGGGGGGGAGCGAGTCGAATTCGATGGAGTACGAGGAAGAGTGAGACCGCGCCGAGCCTATCTCTTATCATCCGAACCGGAAGGTGACCTGATCTGAAACATCGGGTCGGGTTTTGTTCGGGCGGAGTTCGGTTTTCTTGGGTTAAATAATCGTCGACTAATGACAGTCGTCGCCTTTGACCCCCCTGATGGATTTAAGAGATGGGCTCAAGGCCCGTCCGCCCAAGTTGGGCCCAAAAAAGCCCAGCCCACGGGAATAGGGCCCGTGGATGGGGGAAGGTATAAAAGGGAGGAGAGAGAGAGAGATGGTACCTCTTGGCATAAATCTACGTACGTTCTTTTTCCTCTCCCTCTCTCCCTCCAAGAAAAAGAAGAAAAACGCTTAAGGCGTCCCGTCTTCCCTTCAAGGCAAATTGACATCATCAGATCAGAATTTCTTCCTCGATCTTCGGCATTGGTGTCTAATCTGTGGCTAACAAGGTACGCTCGAATCCGTGGTGTGCTTTAGGATCGGTGATACGTGTTTTCCCGGGCTTCGCTTCCGCATTGATTTAGGGGTTCGATTTAGTGTCGAATCCGGTTTTCGGGGATCCGTTATTCCCGACATTGGTATCAGAGCCTTAGTTCACATTTTCCCGATCAATTTGATGTTTTTTGATTGATTTTTCGCAAAAATATTCTCGGCCGTACGGATCGGGCGTGAAATCCCGACACCCGAGCGTTGTTTGGCCTTTTTTCTGAGTTTTCGTAAGTCAAAATCAAAATCTGAAAGCACTGGGTGAAAGGCGACGTCGAGACGAGTCCGGCGACATGTCGCACGCCGCCGTGCGACGCCGCACGCACCCACACGCGCGCCGGGCCGCCGCGTGGGCGCGACGCGCCCGGAAGCGCTGGCAATGGCCAGCGCGTGCGCCACACGCGCCGGTGACGAACCGGCATGTGCGCGCCGGCGACCGGCGAAACGGCACACGCTGGTCTGCGGACCGACCCGACCCGACCGGAGACCCAATGACGTCACCGATGACGTCATCGCCGACGACGATTCGCCGGACGGTCACCGGCGGCAACCCGACCCAACCGGAGACCCGACCCGACTCGCGTACGCAGGCACGCGCCCAGCACGTGCCGGATGACGTCTGCGTGACGTCATCCCCGCACGCGAGGCACGTGCGGTCGGTCCGCTCGAGCGATCCGTCCGGCCCGACCGGCTTGTCCGGTCCGACCGTCGCGACCGGTCAGACCCGCGCGCCCGTTGACCCGACTTGTTGACCCGTTGACCGTTGACCGACGACCGTTGACCGTTAATCCAAAAAAAAAAATTATACTTGGTATCTATAAGTTTGGTCTTGCCATGATATTTTGGATCTTTGGTGTACCCTTTTGCTGCTTGGCTATTACAGTTAACCAACAATGAATCTGCAACACTTCCAATAACACCTAAATGGTCCAAAAATCTCTTAAGCCAAACACCTTCTTATACTGCTGGGACAATGCCACGAACTCGCCATCGTGGACAAAGCTATACACTTTTGTTTCCTACTCTTTGCTCCAACATATGGTGCCATTATTCGGTAAGAAAACAAACCCAGAGGTAGATTTCCTTTCATTTAAATCTCCTCCCCAATTAGTATCAAAATAGCCTTTGAGTTGCAGACCCTTTCCTTAATGACTCAATGTATTATCAGCAGTCCCCTTTAGATTCCTTAGTATTCTTTTAACGGCTTTCCAATGTGCTTGACCTGGATTTGATTGGTATCTACTCACCATTCCAACTACAAAACATATGTCAGGTCTTGTACACATCATAGCGTACATAAAGCTTCCAACAAAGACACTAGCATAAGGAACATGTTTCATTTGTTCTTTCTCTTGTGGAGTCCTTGGACACAGTTTATGGCTCAATCCTTCACCTTTTGTAATAGGAGTGTTTATGGGTTTGCAATCTTGAAATCTTAACTCCAAGAATGCATGCAACATCACCAATGTCCTTCATCTCAAAGTTGGAAGACAACGAATTCTTCACCGTATAAACAAACTCCATATTACTTCCGACAATTAGTATATCATCAACATATAATGATGTGATCACAAATTGATCTCTGGATCTTTTGATATATACACAATGATCCTTATCTATCATTATAAAGTCATATGCCATTATGGTATTATGAAAAACGTATACACCATTGTCTTGACGACTGCTTAAGGCCATATATCGACCTCCAAAGTCAACATACCTTTTCTTCTTGGCCTTTCACTATGAAACCAACATGTTGTTCCATATATATTTCTTCCTCTAATTCTCCATTGAAGAAAGCAGTCTTTACATCCATTTGATGTAACTCAAGATCCATACTAACCACTATTGCCAAAACTATGCGAATCAAGGTAAATCACACTACAGGAGAAAATGTACTTTCATAATCAATTCATTCATGTTGATTATACCCCTTCACCACAAGGCGAGCCTTATGCCTTTTTATCGAGCCATCAGCCTTTTGCTTTATTTTGAGAACCCACTTGTTCCCAATAACTTTACGTCCTTTTGGAAGATCAACCAGTTCCTAGACATGGTTTGACTTCATTGACTCCATTTCCTCTTTCATTGCATAAATCCATTTTTCCTTACTAGGGCAATTTAGAGCCTCATTAATATTTCTTAGCTCATTATCATCTTGTAGAGCAACCATGAAAGTTTCCCCTTCAATGTCAAAACGTCGACGGGGAATACTTTGGCGACTCGTTCGCCATATGGGAGATTGTACACTTAGCACATCATTTCCCATTATGCTCCCACTTGCATTAGATAATGACGACGTCGTCTCGTCATGTAGTTGTAATTAAGAATGAGTTGAATTCAATTCATCACTTCTCATATTACTCCAACTTGGATGAACTCCACTGATATCATTATCTTGATCCAATGTTTCAAATAGAGAACAATCTTCCCATATTTCGTCATTCTTAGGAAATCCATCCACTAAGGATGTGGCATTTCGTGATTCTAAATTCAGTTATACTCCCACTTTCCTGCTCACCTATGAACACATACCCCTTCGAGTGTTCGGAATATCTCATTAAAATACTCTTATTTCCTTTGGGACCTAATTTCCCAAACTTGTGAGAGGACTCATGAGTATAGGCAGCACAACCCAATTATTTAAGAAAACTTAAGTCCGATTTTCTACCTATCCATAACTTATATGGAGTGGAAATAACTAATTTGGAAGGCACTCGGTTAAGTATACAGGCAGCAGTTAACAATACATCACTCCAAAAAGTGATACGTAAGTTAGCATGCCACATCATGGACCTAACCTAATCCAGTAAGGTTCTGTTTCTTCTCTCTACAACATCATTTTGTTGAGGAGTATATGGAATAGACAACAGTTTTTCTATTCCTTTTTCATCACATAATTTTCTGAACTCATCAGATAAATATTCTCGACCTCGATCGGATCTCAACACTTTTATTTTCTTATCTAATTGATTCTCTACCAGGTTCATAAACCTTTTGAAACAACTTATGCTTTAGATTTATGAGAAATCAAATAGACATATCCGAATCAAGTAGAATCATCTATAAAAGTGATGAAACAAACAGCCCCTTGCCTTCCACTCACATTCATTGAACCACGAAATCAAAATGGATTAAATGCAGAGGAAATTCAGCTCTTTTACTTTTTCTAATGGTTTCCTTGTCGTTTTCCCTTCTAGGCAATGCTCACATATTGGCAAATCGACTTTTCAATGTTGCCCAACAAGCCCTTTTTGGCTAGTCTTTTCATATGTTGTTGGCCCATATGACCAAGTCTAGCATGCCACCATATTCACATCATTATCATATAAAGTTGAAGACGTGAAACAAGGGAATAACACATTGACATCACCATAGTCAACATTTAGTACAATAAAACCATCCAGAAAGTAACCACAACCATAGTAGTTTGTATTCAAATACAAATCTACACCTCTATTATGAAAGTTAATACTAAAACCAAGCTTAACCAACGCCAAAACAGACAATAAATTTCGACGAATCTCCGGAGCATATAGGACATCATGTAGAAACAAGGTGCGTCCACCACGCATATTCAATTGGCAGGAGCCAATCCCTTTAACTTCAACTTTGAAATTATTTCCCACATAGATCCACATAGTTCCAGTTGGTATCGTCGGAATTTCACGAAAGATCCTCTATCCTTCCTTACATGGTCTGTCGTATGTGAATTTACAGTCCACAAAGGATTGGATTCAGCCAATAATACAGAACTTTGCACATAAACAAAGTTCTCAAATGTACAGGAGGTGTATACCTTCTTTAGCTCACGACAGTCGCGAGCATAGTGACCTCTCTTGTCACAATTGTAACACCTCACCCTTGACATTTTCTTCACTTGAGGACGTTTTCCTCTCTTGTGTTAGTTAACTCTTGATTTCTTGCAATAAGGACTTGATCCTTTACATTCCCACATATTGAACGAATCAATACGCTTGCGCTTAGAGCTCAAAGCCCTTTCGAGCTAGAACCAGATTGCAAATGTCTTTTCGGCTCAAATGCCGTTAGGCGGTCCTCTCGCTAGCTCAAGGTGGCGCACGACACCCTCAAGATCTTCCATAATATGGTCAAGAGCTTCTAGTGCTTCTTGCTTTTCCAGCACATATTGAATCTTCATATTCAATATTTCACAATTGTTGCCGTCATATCGGCAATCACATTCTTAGTTGCTTTGAAACCATCGGTCAGAACACATCGAGACATACATGCACGAATAATTAATGCCTATCATTTATGCATCCCTATTTGCATAGACCCATCATATTAATGAATAATTTCAAGTAAGGCTTCAAAATCAAAAGGTTACTACGTTTCCAATCATCCTCTAAAAAATCCTAACTTAAAACTATCATTAATATGATTGTCATATGCAAAATCAATTCTATGAAGTTACAAAAACTTCTAAAACTACCCACAAGAATCAATCAGCAGAAACGAAAGCAAATATTATCTAACATCCAATAGAATAACGGTGCTTTCACATAATACAACTATACATTACACTAAGCAATATATACAGAGAAAAATATCAACATGGAAAGAGATATTTATATTCATAAAAAAATCTCACAATTAATCTAAGAAATAATTAGGGAATGTCCTTTCTAATCTATCAGTCAAAACATCCGAGAAAACTGAAGGCACATTTGCCAACCATGGAAAAAATTTTAGAGAGCATTCATGTCGCCACCAAGGCGCATTTACTCTGCGCCATGTGGCGCTTAATCTAAGGGTTGAAGTTTTAGCTAACTCAATCCTATAGTACTCTCTTTCAAAAGCTTTCACTAGCTCCCTATAACCCGGAACCACATTGACCTCCCATAACCGATCTAACACTACTTGCCATTCAGGTGGAAGAGTGTTCATCATAGCCAGCACTTTCTCAAAATCCGGCATAAGATAACCATTCCCGGATGATTTCTGTATCATCCGATTGATCTTGACCACATGTGATACTAAATCACCGTCATGCCACCGATAATCAGCTAACTCTTTCATCAGCATTTTAAGTCTTGCATTTCCCTCGTCCGTTATCGGGATTGCGGTATCCGTGCATGACGCATCATAGTTCCCCGCAACAAATGCGAGAACAAAAAATGGATCACTTATAATCCATAATGCACATAAGGGAAAATACATAATTTTTCAAAATTCATGCAACAAATGTAGAATAAATAATGGATTACATATAAACCATATAGGCAAAAAAGAAACAAATTCCTTTTTTTTTTCCAGATCAACGGTCAACGGTCAAAGTCAACGGTCAACGGTCATGTCAACTATCAACGGGTCAACGAAGGTCAACGGGTCAACGAGTCAGCGGGTGCGGGTAGGGGTGTGCATGGTTCGGGCAGGCGGTTCCCGACCTAGAACCAGGAACCGCCGGTTAAGGACCGGTTCAAAAATTGGAACCGGATCCACCCGTTTGTTGCATGGATCCACCGGGAACCGGACCGGACCCAGTCCGGTTCCCGGTGGATCCATGGAACCGATCTTGACGCGAAATTTTTAGTTTTCAACATAAAACGGTCGCGAAATAATTTTGGTTTCCCGGACCACCGGTCCGGTCCGTTCCCAAGTTTTGAGCTCTAAAATTCCAAGTTCAATCTCCAAAATCTAAAACAATAATTAATAGACGAATGCTCAATATTAAATAATAATCAACTACACGTGAATGAGGAAGAGGAGGAGGAGCGAGCGGCGGCGGCGGCGGCGTGGATGCTCGGCAAGGAATTGAAGACAAAGAGAAGAGATTAAGGAAGAAACAAAGAGAGAATCGAAGACGAGGAAGAAATTGGAAGATATGAGACGCAAATTAGGGCTTCATGAATTAGGGCTTCGTAACTTTCATTTAGTATTTTTTTATATATTATAAATAGGTATCGGTCCGGTCCGGGTGGGCGGGCGGGCGGTTCCGCCCACGGAACCGGAACCGGACCGGTTCCCTCAAGAACCGCCGGTTCGGGCGGTTCCGGTCCGGTTCCGGCGGTCGGGCGGTTCTCGGATATTTTGCACACCCCTAGGCGCGGGTCGTCGGACCGGGCGGACCCGGTCCGAGCCGGTCAGGCCGGTCGGACCGCTCGTGCGGACCGACCGCACGTGCCTCGCGCGTGCGGGGGATGACGTCACGCAGACGTCATCCGGCACGTGCGGCGCGTGCCTGCGTCCGCGAGTCGGGTCGGGTCGCCGGCCGGTGACCGCCCGGCGAAACGTCGTCGGTGATGACGTCATCGGTGACGTCATCCGAGCGGTTACCGACCGTTGGATGACGTCACGATGACGTCATCGCGTGCCGTTTCGCCGATCGCCGGCTCGCGCGTGCCGGTTCGTCACCGGCGCATGTGGCGCACGAGCTGGCCATTGCCAGCGCTTCCGGGCGCGTTGCGCCCACGCGCAGTGGCTTCTAGCCGCGCGTGTGGGCGCGTGCGGCGTCGTACGGCGGCGTGCGACATGTCGCCGGACTCATCTCGACGTCGCCTTTCTCCCCATGTATTCAGAAAATGATTTCGACTTACGACAACTCAGAAAAATGGCCGAACAACGCTCGGGGGTCGGGATTTCAGCCCCGATCTGTACGGCCGAAAATTTTTTTGCGAAAAATCGATCAAAAAACGTCAAATAAGTCGGGAAAACGTGAACTAGGGCTCTGATACCAATGATGGGAATAACGGATCCCCGAAAACCGGATTTGACACTAAATCGAATGCGGAAGCGAAGCCAGGGAAAACACGTATCACCAATCGTAAAGCACACCACGGAATCGAGCGTACCTTGTTAGCCACAGATTAAACACCAAACGCCAATGGAGGAAGAAAAACGGTCCTGTTCGATCCGATGAAGCCTTGAAGGGAGTAAGAACACGCCGTGTGCTTACTGTTCTTTTGGGTTCTTGGAGAGAGAGAGAGCGCAGAGAGAACGTACGTCTTTTCCTTTTGAATAAAACGGTGTCTTTTTCTCTCTCTCTCCTCCCTTTTATACCCCATTCTTTCCACGGGCCCTATTCCCGTGGGCCGGGCTTTATGGGCCCAACTTAGCCGGACGGGCCTTAAGCCCAAATAATAATAAAGCCTTCAGCCATCTTAGCATACTTGTGCAGCTTCAGTTCATCTCGGAATAATTCACTGGTAGGTCTTCCCGAGCATGAGTATTCCTTAGTTGTACAAGTCTCTGAGACTAGGTAGCTCGGCTCCCATGCCTGCCCTTTCGATTAAACACGAGTACTGTCACCCCCTGGATCACAATATCACTAGAAGCAAATTCTCGAGGAATCGTACCTGGAGCAGCATATCCTGTGGTACCTTGATACCAAGCGAGCTAAATTGATTCACATGATCTACCCAACCTTGACACAGCCTTGCCAAACCAGGATCACTTACATGGGCTGTCATTTCATTATCGAGAAGAACATTGTTTGGCTCCAGGTCACAGCAGATTATCAGTCACACAGTGGAAAAAGCATTTTACCCCCATGTTGAAAAGTAATGCAGATTAATGTAGAGACATTTTCCCTCTAAGGATAATGAAAATTGCATGCATTGGCTGCGAACATGAACGCTGGATACCTCTCAACAGGATTTTGGCTATTGGGTGGCTAAATTTACAGGGAGGAAAAAGAAGATAGTAATCAACCGCGCACAGAAATAAGTAGTATAATCTAGACATTTCTGGTGAAGGCTACTGACATGTAAAATAAGCAGAGTTACTAGACCTACAAGTAGGAAATGAACAAGAAAATAATCAGTAAATGCCTGATACATAAAGGGTGAAGTTCTCTGTGCATGTGAGATTACACTACAAAGATTTCCGTGCATGAGAGAACTCACTATTAGGTTACATCTGTCCACGCAACTACCAACTATCTGTAACAGAAGCAAGGAATGAGTCTCTAAGAAGATATGTTTCTAACATTCTGGTCCGGTCCCTAGTCAACTTAGAAAGGTTAAAAAAGAAAACTATGAACATATATGAAGGACTACTAACAGAAACAGAGCACACCCAGAAACACCATTGGTTTTCCTGCTCAACTAAGGTCAACCTGCAAGCAGGAAATGAAGAAGACAGCACTCACTAAACACCTAATACAGAATATGAAGAAGTGAATTTGCAATAAAAATAAGTAATTGGTTTAAAAAGTACCAATCTCCAACTTTGTCAATCGTCAAGAGGAACCAATATCAAGTTCGGTTCCATGATCATAGTTAACAACTCTACATTAATTTCAAAATGAAAAATGAGAACTAAAGTAACCTTTGTAATATGAAAGGTTTAAATATTCTATAAAAATATATTTTTTTTACTGAACTCAAAAAAGTTTTGTGTTCTTCCAAGTCCTCAATTGAAAGTGAAAGTGGTGCAGATCGTAACCAATCTTGAGCACATATACGAGCCTCCACCATACTCGGGGTCATAAAACTACAAAATGCATCAAGCACACAACCTCCTATGCTAAATGCGGCCTTTGATACTAAACTCAAGATGGGCACGGCCTCTAATGCTCTTGTTTGCACAAGGAATCCTTTCAAAGCCATCCCAGACAACAGATCTCCGCCTTCTATTTGTGGCACTAAGATCCCTCATTGTAGACATTTTGCAATCCTTCTATCTAAGAAACTTGGAACCTGCAAGTTATTATTATAATCAGATATAATGTGCCCAACCAATTTTCCCTAAAATCAAATAAAAAGACACGTAAGCTGTAGTCCTCTGCACCCTCTTGACAAATAACTAGAAAAGCACTATGTAGCATGTAGGCTGTAGTCCTGCAACTTTCAGGATTAAAAGACCACATTAACGAGTGAGATTATAAACTTATGACAAGCACATATATACATGCTGAACTATTAACTCTGCACAACTTCTTGAAAACAAGGCCTCTCTCCCATGACCCTGCAGAACATCTGAAAACACCGCATACAATTGACAGGTTCTGTTCTACAAATTGCTGCTCTACGATGTATTGTATTCAGCTAATTAGAGAAGGCCACCCAGAGAAGGGTTCTCTGTCACCACGCCTCTGTTCATGATTTTATGCACCTTTTCCCTCCGCCAACTGAATAATTGCACAGGACACGACCGACGAACACAACGAGCATTTCGACGTTTACACAAATCCTCCAACAGAGCAAATCTAACGCTCGACAAGCAGAATCCAATTCGACAGAGCCTTGAAGACGCTCTTCTGAACTATCTCCCGAGCGACGAAATCGTGGAAAAGAAAATAAAAAAGAGAGGAAGAGTGAATCCGATATCGAACCTTGAAAACAGGGAGACCGAGATGCGATGTGGGAGACGGATGGATTTGGTAAGGGAGAGAGCGTTGGTTTTTCGGTGCGTTTCGGAACCCAAGCGTCCGCAATGTCCCATTTTTCTCTTATCATCCGAACCGGAAGGAGACCTGGTCTAAAATATCGGGTCGAGTTTTTTTCGGGCGGGTTTGGTTCTTTTTAATAATACTATGTACAATCGTCCACTAATGACAGTGATCGTCTTTCAACTTTGAGAATCATTGAGATCAGGAGGAGTTTATTTTACTTTACTTTCAATTTTTATTTATAGCTGGAAAAAACTTCAGTAATAAGATTTGGACCAGGTCTTACACAAATCATAATCTCTTATAGATACACATTTATACATATACATATGTACATAAATGTATCAATTCTACTGGACTTCCAAACTTCATCATGGCCCACCTTATTCTCGACGATTAATCAGCCAATTTCCTGCTTTCGGAATATATCCAACCATACTTAGCTAAATATCAAGAATCCTAAAACAGCGACGCTGATCTAGTCGGCATGCTCCTTGCTAAGCTTGGTAAGCTTAGCGCCGAGCTTGGCGAGGTGAAGACTGGCCACCTTCTCGTCCAGATGCTTGGGCAAGGCGTAGACCTTTTTCTCATACTTGCCGGTGTCCCTTTCCATCCACAGCTCGAGCTGGGCCATCGCCTGGTTCGTGAAGGAGCAGGTAGACATCACCAAGCTAGGGTGGCTGATGGTGCAGCCCAAGTTAACGAGGCGTCCCTCCGCCAAGACAATGACGCCCGACCTGGTATCGGGGAAGACCCACCTGTCCGTCTGGGGATTGAAGGTGATGCGCTTCACGCCTGGGAAGCTCTCAAGGCCAGGCATGTCGATCGCCTTATCGAAGGGACCGGTGTTGCAGACGATGGCGTTGTTCTTCATCTTCCTCATGTGGTCGACCGTGATGATGCCCTTGCTGCCGCCGGCAGTGACGACAAAGATGTCAGCCTGGGAGACAACATCCTCCACGGTTAGGACCTGGATACTTTTCATGAGAGCTTGGAGAGCACGGATGGGATCGACTTCGGTCACGATGACGCGAGCACCGGCCTCCTTGAGGGCAGCAGCGTGGTCCTTGCCCACGTCTCCATATCCACAGACCACAGCAACTTTACCAGCGATCTTGACGTCGATGGCCGTCATTTGACCGTCCGGCCTGGCGGGGCGGCAACCGCACAAGTTTTGAAACTGTTTCATGCAAGAGCACTGTGTTCCCAGAAAAGATTATATGGAGCTACTCGTGACTCTACTCAAATCATATAAAATTGGAGTGACTAGATTAGTACCTTGGTCTTGATGACAGAGTCGTTGACATTAATGACGGGGAATAAGAGAGTCCCGTTGGCCTGCATCCGGTGCAGCCTCTCGACAGCAGCGGTGGTCGCCTCCGAGACTCCGACAAGTCTCTCCTTCATCTTGTGATACCTCTTCGGATTGGTCTCCAACCCATCCCTGATTATGGTCAGCACGATCTGCAACTCCGGGTTGTCAGTGGACGCCGGGTCGGGGAGATTCCCAGTGCTCTCGTAGGCCTCCTCCGCCTTGATGCCCTCATGGATGAGGAGGATGGCGTCACCCCCGTCGCTGATGATTAGGTCGGGGCCGCCACTAGGGCCCCAGTCGAGGGCCTGCTCCATGCACCGCCAGTAGCCCTGGAGGGTCTCGCCCTTCCAGGCGAACACGGCAGCGAAGTCGCAGGCGATGGCGGATGCCGCGTGGTCCGGGGTGGAGAAGGTGTTGCTCGAGCACCAGCGGACCAAGGCGCCCACGGTGGTGAGGGTCTCGATGAGGACGGCGGTCTGGGGGGTGACGTGGAGGGAGCCGGTGATCCTCGCGCCCTTGAGGGGCTGCGAGGGGCCGAACACCGGGCGGCAGGATATGAGGGCGGGCATTTGGTCCTCCGCGAGCTCGATCTGGAGGCGGCCGAAGTCGGCCTGCGACATGTCCTTGACCTTGTACTCGCGGCGGCTGGCGGCTCTCTCCACAGACAAGGCCATTCTTTTGTGTCTTCTTCGGGTTTTTAGACGGAGGTCTGAAACAAAAATCTGCAGTGAGAGAGAGAGCGAGCGAAGGAGACGATGGAAATGCAGGAGCATGGAGGGCGGTATAAATAGACGAGGAATCAACAAGCCCCTTCTGAAAATCACGCCCTGTCTCTGCGATTTCGTCCCAGGAAAGGAAAGTACCCCTTCTCCGGCCCCACCCGATCTCGTCCCAGAAAAGTACGGGAATGCCACACTCGAGTTGGAGTTGGAGAAAATATTGGGTGGTCCGGGACCACGCTGACGTGTATGGGGAAGCGGACGAAAACCGGGGTCCACTTCTCTGACGCTCTCTCTCCTCTTTCTCTCTTTTGTCCCCCTCCCCTCCTATGTGGCGCCATATGAGTGGTCCGGGACCACGCTGACGTGGCGGTCCCGGACCACCCAATATCTTCTCAGTTGGAGTTGACTAGAAATTTCTGGGCCAGAAAATTCCGGAATGAATTTACGGGAATGCCACGCGGTGTTCGGCTGCCTTTTTGTCCACGGACAAGGGCCTGTTTGTTAAAAAAATTTCTATCCCTTGAAACAAAAATTTATATTTTTTTATTCCAAAGAGTGTCACTGGCCTCTGGAGACGCTGAGCCACGGCAAGGCTCAGCCTTGCCTAGATCGCACCGCCTAGGCGAGGTCAAGCCTTTCTGGTGACCTGGCAAGGCTCAATAAAACCATTCCTGAAGATGTATGGAACTATAATGTACCAACTACATAGGATCATTATAATCTAGCACTCGAGGACTTTAGATAAGTTACATCATCACAGGAGTATGAAATGACAGGCATAGATGACATTGCACAGTCCTCCCAAGACCCCTATGTGAAATGGGGAGGACTTCTTTTCCAAGACCATAAAGATAAGGACTGGCGAGCTCGCCGGCCCTCGCCCAGCCGGTCACCTGCGGCCGAAGAAGGAAAAAAAGAAAAAAAATATAATAAAAATGTTAAAAATTAAAGGAAACAACGAAATTATATAATTTTACAAAAGCGCATTTCGTCCCGAATATAAATTTTTGCGATTCTAAGCGTGTTCTTATACTCAGAGATTGTTCCAGGGAATAGAAAAAAAGAAGAAGCCATTTCTCATAAAAAAAAACTGTTCCTCAGAACAAAATCGTTACTAAACGTGCCATAAGCGAATGCCACCGCATGATGTGTGCGCTTGCCCGGGGTAGGGATCCGTGAAACGACGGTTGTCCGAGAAAAGATCCCCCCAAAAAATAATTGGACAGAGTAGATTGAGGTGTAAAAAATAAAAAGAAAAATAAATTGTGGCCACTAGACTATGCAAAATCCGATTTGTACTTGAAAACTCAATTGATTTTTCATATGCTAGGGCGAGCTAATGCAGTTTTTTTTTACCAAAAAGTACTAAACTTATTATAATTGTGTTAATTTAGTCTTAAATTTTTATTTTGTTAATTGAGACATGAACGTTTTGCATTTGTGCAAATTCAATAATCTATTCATTTTTAGAACATAAATCACTGATATGAACGTTGGCTATCCTACATGCCTCGATCGACGCTTGGTAATGGTGAAATGATTTGCGTAAATCTTACGTGGCACTCATTGAGCACCTAATAATTTTTAAAAATTAATTGTGTGATTGTTTTGCATAAAATTTCAAGATAAAGGATAATACTTTTCAGTGAAAGCATTTTCAAAGAACATAGTTACTTTTAATTCGTGGGTGATTTGGAATTTAGCAAAGACTACAATTTTTGAGATGCTGATTGAGACTGCAATCCCGAGTCCCAACTCCTTTCCCAGGGCGCACTTTCTATTGGTTTTCTTTAAAAGATGAGCAGAGAGAACGACCACCTCAAATAAAGTCCACATGGTGCTTTACAAGATCACTAGCAGTTCCATATGCACATTCTATTGGTTTTCTTTAAAAGATGAGCAGAGAGAACGACCACCTCAAATAAAGTCCACATGGTGCTTTACAAGACCACTAGCAGTTCCATATGCACTTTCTATTGGTTTTCTTTAAAAAATGAGCTGAGAGAACAACCACCTCAGATAAAGTCCACATGGTGCATTACAAGACCACTAGCAGTTCCATATGTTGAATAAAGCAATTTATCATATTAAAAGAAAAGAGATTGTTCTCTGGCTGAGTTATGCCTATTTGACCTAACAAGTATGAAAGCATGTTGTTATTTAAGTGCGCGATTGCTATTGGCTCTGCGTTGACCCATCTAATCAAAGTGTATACCAGGATGTGCTCAGATCGATACCTTTCCCTCGGGCATCAGTCTTCTTTGGCTTGGCTTGCTTGGCATGCACATTTGGGAGTGAAAGCGTAGGCTTTCTTTGATGTGTTTCGGAAGTGAATCGTCCACAATGTCCAATTTTTCCCTTATTATTCGAACCGGAAGGAAACCTAATCCAAATATTGGATCGGGTTTTGTTCAAGTGGGGTCGGGTTTTTCCTTTTTTCTTTTTAATAATTGTCCGCTAATAATAACCGATGCCTTTCATTTTTTAGAATTGTTGAGGCCAAGGAGAGTTTATTTTATCAAGTATATTAATATAAGTAAAGAATATGTGAGAAGGGGGTGAAATTATTTTATTTGATAGCAAAAACAAAGCAATATAGATAAGTTCTGGATACCAGGTTAGGTCAGGTAAAGCACAGCCATATTTTTATTCACATAGGTTCAAGTATCCTGAATACCCAACCTGACCCATTCACACCCCCTTACTTTCCTGATAAGATTTCAAAGGTGGTGATCCTCACACCCTTGAGGGGTTGTGAGGGACCGAATTCAAACTGGCAAGACATGAGGGCTGCCATTTGGACCTTCGCGAACTTGATCTCAAGGTGGCCAAAGTTGGCTCACAACATGTCCTTGACCTTGTACTCACGGCCGCTAGCGGTAGAGAGAGAGAGAGAGAGAGAGAGAGAGAGAGAGGAGAGGAGATGGTGTCAAGGAATTTAAATACTTGAGCCGTTCCTGTACATCCTCAAATGGAAATTAATTTGAACATCGTATTAAATGACATGTGACAATTGATGGTTAGCAGCTTGTGGTTTTTTGTTATATTAATCTAATTTAACGAAGATCAATGGAGGGTATAATTATCACAAATATACTAGATTGAGATTTTTAATAGTAAAAAAATTGTTGTGGGGTAAATTCATCATGTGTGGATCCATTTGCAATTTTTCATGATATTAATATGAAAGAAAAATTAAAAGAAATGGCTATAGAGTTGTCATTAGAGCTAGGGGTGAGTATGATTCGGATAAGTGGTTTCAACCTTAGAATTGATAACCACCCATTAAAACCGATTCCTTGGTGGATCCATAAAACCGATCCCCAATCCCTACAAAATTGCATTAATCAAGTAATATCATGATAAACCTAGTTCCTATTTAGAGCACCAAAGCTTATTCGGCCCTTATATACAGGTTTAACTGCGAGCCACTAATTTTGATAAAGGATTAAAAACTATAGGGCAAAACAATTAGACTATACTCATTAGCTAAAAAATTAATTTTTCAAATATTATGGTGTGGTCATCTTAGAGTTTCCTAAAACTGGAAACATGTGGAAGATTAAACTTCACCTTTAAAGTCCTAACTTCTACGGAAATTAAAATATTAATCGCTTGATCCATTTTTTTTAACATCCACCTAATTTAATCAAAGGAGAAACCTAATTAGGTTCTCAATTTCATATCATGTTGACAAAGCCTTGCAATACTTATAGACATCTCCAATCAATTCTCTCCTTCCTCTTGGCTCGTTTATTTTGTATTGATTGAGAAGACAAGTAAATGGATTATTAGAATGAAAAAGAAGAGTAAGGAGTTGATCCTATTACATACTCAAGAGACAGAATTAGTCAAATATACGTATATATCTTATCGAAAAACTACGAGATAATTAAGTAATTGAGATGAAATATTATATATATACAGCGTCCAGCCTAATTTAGTTCGGATGGGTGGATGGGCGATTCCACGCTTAGAATCAGTAATGGAATGATACTGGTTCCACTAAATTGGGACCGGGAACTAGATTGACTCTCATGGAAACCGCCAATCCCGGTCTAGTCCGGTTCGAATTAGGACAGTTTCTCAATTCTTTTGCACGCCCTTGAATATAGCTAGGCAAAGACTAGCAGCCACTTGTCTAAATATAATTGGGCTCCACTGGACAATTGTCCACATAATGCCACCAATAAAGAGAAGCAACCCATTATAATTATAAATAATATAATATAATATCATATAATATCAGCAAAGAGAAAGGAGAAAGAAGAAAGAAAGGAAAAAAAAAGTGAGTAACATCTTATTGTCTGTATCATCACAAAACTCCACATCTTCATGTTGATAAACACTGGCTTTTTCCTCATCGTCCACCTGCTCTCCCTAAAAATGTTGATATGTGTGAAATTAAGCAATTAAGCACTTCAATTAGCATAATAATGTCCCACAAAGTGACTAATGGTTACTTGCAAAAATTAAATCTCAAAATGATAGCATCCTGATATTTTTCCAACAAATTCATTACAAGCATGAAAATTAAATATTCGAGCTGCCCACACATAGATAACGTAGGTTCCAACTCACTTAGCCCATAATTTTCAATTATAAGATGAGAAGAGTTCCACACTTACATCTTTTCATTAACATACAAACTATCAATAATTGCACCGTCATTTTCAATCAATAACGGCACCGTTGGACGAACATTGCTCAATGCTTTATTAAGAGAGAAATGGACGGTCAGGATTTGGCGTTGGAAGTTGGTCATCTGGTGAAAAAGGAAGAAGACAGTAGGCGTGGAAGCCGAACACTGGCACCGGAGCATGCATGATAGACGGTCAGGATTTGGATTTTGGTGGAATTGGTAAAAATGGACGGCCGGGATTTTGATTTGGCTCAAAAACACGGATGGTGGGCCGTGTAGAACAAATCAAGCCTTAGCTTTGATAGATGAGCTGGATTTGTGGGCCCGGCCAGGATGAAAGGAATTCGAAAGCCTTTCTTCCTCCTGCGTGCATTTTGAATTTTATTTTCTGTAAAATTGCAAGTTAAATGTGAATTAATAACTTAGCACTAGACTTATCAAAATGGGTCATAGACCCATTTCTTTACTTGCATTTGATGGGCTGATTTGTTAAATAAGTTAATTATATTCTATAAATGGGTTATAAATGACTTTAGAAAAATAAAATCCAAAATAATATAGATGTTAAATAAGTTCACAATTTACTTAGACCTAATTCACATCTATGACTCTCCCTTCACTCTCTCTCGCCCTCAATAGATATCACACTCACTCCTTGCTCTCATCTCGATTTGAGCATGATTTTTTTCTAAATTTGAATAAATATAGAATATTTTAGTAATTTGATTGGGTCAGGTATAAGTTTAGTTGGGTATAGGTTACTATATTTGTATTATATGAAAATTGGTCAATTTGGATTAGACCATTTTTCGACTTAATCCACCCATTTGACAGGTTTAGTTAACACTAACACTAACAACTTTTTATGTTAGTTGTTTTCAAAACTAAGTAAGTAATGGTCATGGGCTTGTCCTGTGACATCTCCAGACTAAAAGACTACAAGTTTCACCATAGGAAGGCCTGGCTTCAAGAGAGATCTGGGCCCATGAATGAATGTGTGATATGACAAACTTCTTATCTTGCTAAGATTGAATGCCCTCTCGGCGAATGGGAACTTGGTAAAATTAACTAACCATATATCCTCCAAAAGCATAATCAAATTGATGATCGGAATATACATTCTATGTGAAGAAGTATCATTCCGAGCTTGTCATATATTTCGGCCTCAAGCCCAAAAATTGAGCTCGACCCGTTGAAAAGATTTGAGGAGTAGGCCTGAAGGAGGAATGGGTCTAGGATCCCGCCCAGAAATCCGAACCAACTCGACCAGGCTGGTCCGGATTTTCGAGCTACAAGTCCGGCGGTGAAGAAAAGAAAGTGAGAGGAGAGAGTGAGAAGAAACGCAAAGGAACTTGTAGTTTCTAATGAAGCCAGAGAGGGGGCCAGTCAAATACACGTGATAATGATGAATGAGTTAGTGTAAATCCTGCATAACACTCGTTGAGCACTCAATATTTGCCCTTAATAAGAAATAATAAATAAAAAGAAAAAGGAAGGGCATTTAATTACAATAAGAAACTCACACCCAAGTTCCATAGCCTTGAGTCCACTATTCCAATTATGATTTTCATATTCCCATAGGAAAGGGTCGTTCCCCTTTTTCTAATTAATGATGTTGTTTCATGTAAAACTTCATGAAAAAAGAAAATACTTTTTAAAAATCATTTTCAAGAGAAATAGTCATTTCCCCTTTTATTTGGTGGCATGCTAAAAAATGTGATTGAAAATATTATTGGGTGTTTAGATCTCATTTGCAATAATCGGTATTGAAGAAGGTGAAGAAGTGAACGTGTGTGGAAGGTGGAAATGATTTCTTGCTTAGGAAAATGATTTTCCCTATTCAAAGATGGGAATTTTTTTTTTCTTTTTTTAATTTGGGATATGTGCACTAAAAGTCTTAAAACTTATTTCGAAAGTACAATTGAGTCCTACAGCTTGAAAAAAAAAATCAAATCTTAAATTTTATCAAATTTGTACAATCAAGTCCTTCTATTAACGCACTTATTTTATCTAACAAAAATATTAAGGTGGCATTTTTAAATTAATTTTTCTTTCCTATGTGGTATTTTTTTTTCCAAATATATTTAAAATAAATACAAAAACTAAAAAAAAATGCTCAAATTTTAATTGACAAAACAAAATTGGAAAAAGATAAAAATGGTAGGGCCTCCCGAAAAGGAGATGCTACTACCCATCGTCTGAGGGGATAGTGGGGGTGGGTGGCTAGCCCTCGCCATTCTCGAGCAACGCCTTGTTAGCCCTAGGAAATGGCCAATGAGGTTCACTTAGGCAAATGTCACTGAGATTTGCCCATCATAGGTTGAGGAACCCAAATTTGGGCACCAGCCCTAGCTAGCCAGGGCGAGGCCTCATCAACCATAGGTGAGGGCCGACGACCCTTGCTAAGATCGGGTAAGGGCTAGTGTTGCCCAAGTTGGGGCGAGTGTTGCCTAGGCCTAGCAATATTGACCCTTGCTTGGGGTTGGGGAGGCCTCAGTTGGGGTCAACAACCCTTGTCCAAGGCCGGCGACCTCCTCTGGCCATTCCAACGACATGCAACGGCAATGGGAGCCCCTCTCTAAGGAGGCGTTGCATTTTTTTTTTTTTTTTTTTCAATTTTATTTTTCCTATACAAAATTTTAGCCTTTTCTTAGTTTTTTTTTTAATTTAATTTAAACATATTTTGAAAATAAAATAATACATAAGTCACATACAAAAGAAAAATTAATTAGAAAATGCCATGTCAACATTTTTCCATTAAGTAAATTGACGGTGTTAACGAAAGAATTCGATTGCATCAATTTGACAAGATATAAGATTTGATTGCATTTTTTGCAAGTTTGAGAACTCAATTACATCTTCGTAACAAGTTTTAAGAATTCCGGTAAACATATTTCTTCTAATTTTAAGTGCGGGAGTTTTGTTTTATTGTAAATATTTTTCTATTAATTAACTATTTTCAATGAATTAAACACATGAAAGTTCAGAAAATTAATTCCTGAGAGAGAGAAAGCGGGAGGGGCCATGCGGCAGAATACCAATCCAGCTGGGCTGTAAACTAAACAGGCCCCCTCTAGCCCCTTCAAGACCGTCACCGGGAATATTTAATATGTATTATAAAGAAATTATATGTTAATGTATGACTTATTCTCTATTATGTCATAAGTAATTTATGGTTAGAATTCAAATTTGATTATATATTATGAGATCATATTAAAAACTTACCGATTACATAGATAATAATATAATTGAAGTATGAATTTTATAACACCTAGAGCATCATTCGATGTAATTAGTAATTTTTTTTGGTCAAAAGTAATTAGTAATTAAGATAATCATTACATCACGAATTACATAACGTCTGACTATGATATGGAGATTTAGATAATTTTACCCAATAGTAAGCAACTGATATTATGTTGATTGTTATTTATGAAATATTTTCTAGTGTACTATAAAGATATGCAAGATCAAGAGAACATGACCATCATTATATCAATTATATACTTTTTATTTCACATTTTATTATTAATTATATAATGTATTTTTTTACATGATTGAAGTTTGTGTAATCATTATGTAAACAATATAAATAAATTCGCTTATAATTAATATAAGCTCTAGTTACAACTGCAAACTAATAACAAATATAAAACGAAAAACTCCACAATGGTATGGTTCCCAGTACCTCCCTCGAAATTACTACAACAATAGATGAGTAAAATCTTTGTGGTATTAGCACATTCAATGATCATTATCTGACATAAAATTAAATAAAAATTTACCTCTTCGAGTCAACAAAATCCAACTAGTTGAGTAAAATGAGTGTTTTCAATTTCCTTTGCCAGTCAAGCTCGAAATTAAATATTAGAAATAGCACTATCTCGAGTCAAATGAATTAGCTTTGTGAGCTCTAGGAAGGTCAATGGTTCGGACCGAAATTTCACTAAAACCAACTCAAAATGTGAAGGGAACACGTTCGCTGTGACCTGACCCTGCATGCAATTCGAACTGACAACACTCTTCCGGTCAGCTTCTTTTTTGCTTTTTTCGAAAATTCATGCCGCTACAAGCTTATACCCTAATTTGAGCTTCCATTATATTCAGTAATAGCTCTTTCCAAGCAAGAGAGCTACGGTCAAACGGTTCTATTTATTCCAGAATCACAGATAATACTGCACA
The DNA here is from genome assembly GCA_014182575.1 of Eucalyptus decipiens. Classification (NCBI taxonomy): domain Eukaryota; kingdom Viridiplantae; phylum Streptophyta; class Magnoliopsida; order Myrtales; family Myrtaceae; genus Eucalyptus; species Eucalyptus decipiens. The sequence goes on along the minus strand of CM024616.1, from coordinate 42,986,006 downwards.
TGATGCTAATACTAATCAACATAAGGTTCACTTGTAATAAGATAACCACCTGACAAGCACACTCAGCAAAGACTTTCTTCCCAAAAGGAGAAAAAAAAAAAAAAAGAGGAAAAGAACTGGAATTCCAGGACTTCATCACATGGTGGAATTTGGAATGTGAAGAGTTGCAGTTGTGAATGAGGAACGCTCAAATTCGCATTATCCATGTCAGGAGCTTCCATGCACTTCAGTTCCAAGATATATTTATCTCAGATTGAAAGCAAATTCACTACAACGACTCTCTTGTCCGTTATTTCTTGATGATTCTTCTGAGCACGCCACTCCAAGCAAAGATACGATTTTCGCTTTCTGAGTTGCCAACATAAGAATTGCAAATGTTTTCCCCTTCTTCCAAGACCTCTTACAGGATCATTTGGTCCACAACTCTAGGACACAATCAGGCAATGCCATCTTAACACACCGGTGCAGCTTCAATTCATCTTGGAATGACCGGCCTTCTCCAGAGCAAGAGCATTCTTTAGCTGTACGCATCTCTGAGACTAGATAGCTTGGCTTCCATGCCTGCCCTTCCGATTAAACACCAGTACTATAGCCCTCTACGTCACAATATCACTAGAAGCAAATTCATGATAAATCGTACCTGGAGCCGCATATCCTGTGGTACCCTTGATACCGAGCAAGCTAAATTGATGCGCATGATCTTTACAGAACCTTGACATGAGCCTTGCCAAACCAGAATCACTTACATAAGCAGTCACCTGATTATCAAGAAGAACATTGCTTGGCTCCAGGTCAGAGCGGATTATCAGTCAAACAGTGGAAAGACCATTTACCCCCACGTTGGAAAGTAATGTAGATTAATGTAGAGATGTTCTCACTCTAAGCAGATGAACATTGGATGTATTGGCTGTTGACATGAACTTTGGATACCTCTTGAGAGGATTTTCACTATTCAATGGGTAAATTTACAGAGAGGAACAAGAAGAGAGTAATTGACTGTGCACAGAAGTAGTATAATCTAGAAATTTCTGGTGAAAGCTACTGAGATATACAAGCAGTGTTACTAGACCTGCAAGTGGGAAATGAAGAAGACAACAATAACTAAATGCCCGATACATAAAATGTGAAGTTCTCTGTGCATGTGAGATTACGCCACAAAGATTTCCATACACGAGAGAACTCGCTATTAGGTTCCATCTCTACATGCGACTACCATCTATAACAGAAGCAAGGTTCGACAAAAGAAAAACAGAAGCAAGGGATGAGTCTCTAAGAAGATATTTTTCTAACATTTTAGTCCCTAGTCAATTTAGAAAGGTAAAAATAAAAAATAAAAACTGTAAATGTGCACCAAGGACTACTAATAGAAACAGAGCACACCCAGAAACACCATTGGTTTTCTTGCTCAACAAAGGTCAACCTGCAAGCAGGAAATGAAGAAGGCAGCAATCACTAAACACCTAATACAGAATATGAAGAAGTGAATTTGCAATAAAAATAAGTAATCGGTTTAAAAAGTACCAATCTCCAACTTCATCAATCCGTCAATAGGAACCGATATTGAGTTCAGTTCCATGGTTGTAGTCAACAACTCAATGAAAATGAGAACTAAAGTATCCTTTGTAATATGAAAGGGTTTAAATATTTATAAATATTTTTTTATTGAACTCAAAATCTTCGAGTTCTTCTAAGTCCTCAACTGAAAGTGAAAACGGTGCAGATCGTGGCCAATCTTGAGCACATATACGAGCCTCCACCATACTCGGGGTCAAAAAGCTACAAAACACGTCAAGCACACAACCTCCTGTGCTAAATGCGGCCTTTGATACCATACTCAAGATGGGCACGGCCTCTAATGCTCTTGTTTGCACAAGGCATCCTTTCAAAGTGATCCTAGACAATGGATCTCTGCCTTCTATTTGTGGCAGTAAGATCCCTCATTGTAGACATTTTGCAATCCTTCTATCTAAGAAACCTGGAGCCTGCAAGTTATTATCATAATCAGATATAATGTGCCAAACCAATTTTCCCCTAAAATCAAATAGAAAGACACAATGTAATATGTAAGCTGTAGTCCTCTACCCTCTTAACAAATAACTAGAAAAGCTAGCCTACGTGACAGGATTCTTTGGCATGGAGTGCTGCCAAAGAATGTCATAAATAACTTGAAAAGCACTATGTAGCATGTAAGCTGTAGTCCTGCAACTTTCAGGAAAAGAAAACCACAATAACGAGTGAGATTATAAACTTATGACAAGCACAAATATACATGCGGAACTATTAACTCTGCACAACTTCTTGAAAACAAGGCGCCTCTCTTCTATGACTTTGCAGAACATCTTGAAAACACCGCATACAATTGACAGGTTCTGTTCTACAAATTGCCGCTCTACGATGTACGGTAGTATTCAGCTAATTAGAGAAGGCCACCCAAAGGAGGGTTCTCTGTCACCACGCCTCTGTTCATGATTTCATGCACCTTTTCCCTCCGCCAACTGAATATTTTGCACAGGACACGACTGACGAACACAACGAGCATTTCGACGTTTACACAAATCTCCGACAGAGCAAATTTAACACTCGACAAGCAGAATCCAATTCGACAGAGCCTTGAAGACGCTCTTCTGAACTATCTCCCGAGCGACGAAATCGTGGAAAAAAAAAAGAGAGAGAGAGGAAGAGTGAATCCGAGATCGAACCAAACAGAGAGACCGAGATGGCGACGTGGGAGACGGATGGATTTGGGGAGGGAGAGAGCGTTGGGCTTTTCGGTGCGTTTCGGAACCGAAGCGTCCGCGAAGTCCGACTTTTCTCTTATCATCCGAACCGGAAGGAGACCTGCTCCGAATATCGGGTCGGGTTTTGTTTCGGGCGGGTTTGGTTCTTTTAATATTATATATATAATCGTCCACTAATAACAGTGGTCGCCCTTCAACTTTGAGAATCACTGAGACCAGGAGGAGTTTATTTTACTTTCAATTTTTATCTATAGCTGGAAAACTTCAGTAGTAAGATTTGGACCAGGTCTTACGCACACTCTTATAGATATATATTTTTACATATACATATATACATATACGTATTAATTCCACTGGACTTCGAAACTTCATCATGGCCCTCCTTATTCTCGACGATTAATCAGCCACCTTTCTGCTTTCGGAATGCATCCAACCATACTTAGCTAAATATCTAGTCGGCATGCTCCTTGCTAAGCTTAGTGAGCTTAGCGCCAAGCTTGCCGAGGTGAAGACTGGCTACCTTCTTGTCCAGGTGCTTGGGTAAGGCGTAAACCTTCTTCTCATACTTGCCGGTGTCCCTTTCCATCCACAGCTCGAGCTGGGCCACCGCATGGTTCGCGAAGGAGCAGGAGGACGTCGCGAGGCTAGGGTGGCTGGTGGCGTGGCCCAAGTTCACGAGGCGTCCCTCCGCCAAGACAATGACTCCTGACTCGGTGTCGGGGAAGACCCACCTGTCCGTCTGGGGATTGAAGGCGATGCGCTTCACGCCCGGGAAGCTCTCGAGGCCGGGCATGTCGATCGCCTTATCGAAGGGACCGGTGTTGCAGACGATGGCGTTGTTCTTCATTTTCCTCATGTGGTCGACTGTGATGATGCCCTTGCTGCCACCGGCAGTGACGACAAAGATGTCGGCCTGGGAGACAACATCCTCCAGGGTGAGGACCTCGATACCTTTCATGAGAGCTTGGAGAGCACAGATGGGATCGATTTCGGTCACAATGACACGAGCACCGGCCTCCTTGAGGGCAGCAGCGTGATCCTTGCCCACGTCTCCGTATCTACAGACCACAGCAACTTTGCCGGCGATCTCGACGTTGGCGGCCATCAGCAGACCATCAGGCTCAGAGGGGAGGCAACCGCACAAGTTTTGAAACTGTTTCATGCAAGAGCACTGTTCCAAGAAGGAATTAAATCGAGCTACGGATCACATTACTCAAATTATATAACTAGAATGACTAGATTCTTTATCAGTACCTTTGTCTGGGTGACAGAGTCATTGACATTAATAGCAGGGAATAAGAGAGTCCCATTAGCCTGCATCCGGTACAACCGCTTGACAGCAGTGGCGGCCGCCTCGGAGACTCCCACGAGTCTCTCCTTCATCTTGCGGTACCTCTTCGGATCGGTCTCCAATCCGTCCCTGATTATGGTCAGCACGATCTGCAACTCCGTGTTGTCGGTGGACGCTGGGTCGGGGAGACTCCCGGCGTTCTCGTAGGCCTCCTCCGCCTTGACGCCCTCGCGGATGAGGAGGGTGGCGTCGCCTCCGTCATCGATGATGAGGTCGGGGCCGCCGCCGGGGCCCCAGTCGAGGGCCCGCTCCTTGCACCACCAGTACTCCTGTGGGGTCTCGCCCTTCCAGGTGAAGACGGCAGCAGAGTCGCGGGCGATGGCGGCCGCGGCGTGGTCCTGGGTGGAGAAGGTGTTGCTTGAACACCAGCGGACCTTGGCGCCGAGGGCGATGAGGGTCTCGATGAGGACGGCAGTCTGGGTGGTCATGTGGAGGGAGCCGGTGATCCTCGCGCCCTTGAGGGGCTGCGAGGGGCCGAACTTGGAGCGGCAGGACATGAGGGCGGCCATTTGGTCCTCCGCGAGCTCGATCTCGAGGCGGCCGAAGTCGGCGTGCGACATGTCCTTGACCTTGGACTCGCGGGGGATGGTGGTCATCGGCACTGGCAACGCCATTCTTTTTTCCTTCGTCGGGTGTTTTGGACAGAGATATGAAACAAGGAGGAGGCGTCTAAGGGATATATATAGGATGATCTGCAGTGCGTCGTCCAAAAAAAGGAGGAGGAGGTGGTGTCACTTCAGCAAAAGTCACTGGCCTTTATATATTAAATTCGTGTGTTCGACCAAAAAAAAATTCAATTAGTGTGGAGAGTAGTAAATGCTGATTGGACCGGGGGGAGGGGGTCCACAGTGCGTAGTTTAAAATACAGGAGAATGTGTCACTTTAGCAAAAGTCACTGGCCTTTATATATTCAATTCGTGTGTTCGACCAAAAAAAAAAATGATTCAGTTCGCGTAGAAAGTGAGAAAATATTGGGTGGGTTTAACCCAACACGTAGGCGTATGGGTGAAACAATCAGCGATCGACACGTGGCTCCACGTAGGCGAGGGCGTCAGGCGTTCAAAATTCGCGCGGGCCGCGTGTGGGGCCCACCGCTCTGACGCTCCCTGCTCTGCTCTCCTCTGCGACGCCTGAGCCCCCTGTCGAATCGTCCTCTCTCTCCTCTCTCTCTCTCTCTCTCCCTTCTCCGTTCCGTTCCGTTGCGGAGGAGAACAAAAAAGTCGCACAGCTGCTTCTCTTCCCCCTCTCTCTCCATTCTCGCGCACAGCTGCTTCTCTTCCCCTCCTCTGCTCTCTCTCTCCATTCTCGACTCCGACGCCCCTCAAGCCGGTTGCCTCCGTCGCCCCGACTCCGACTCCGACTCCGACGCCGCCTCCGCCCCCCGACGCCCTCTCGCGTCGGAGTCGCCCCCGACTCCGACTCCAACCATGGCCCGCCGGATGGCTTCGGCATACTCGCCGCGGCGCTCCCGAGCGCGAGGCTGGCTCCGTCTTCGGCCGCAAGGCCTCGGTCTCTCCTTCTTCGTCCCTCGCCGCGGCGCCCATTTCGTCCTCGCGGATGATCCCCGCGATTCCGCGCCCCCGCAGATGACAGATTTCCGCTGGCTTCTTTTCGTTGGCGGAGAAGTACCTTCGATCGGCGCCGGTCAACGTGCTGTGTTGATGGCGAGGAGGCAACGTGAGTTCGTCGAAGTCGAGGACGAGAATGTCGATGTCGAGGACGAGAAGGATTTTGATGGGGAGGAGATGTTGCCGCCGCACGAGATAGTGGCGAGGCGGTTGTCCCGCTCGCAGCGTCGCTTGCTAGGTGCTCGAAGGTGCCGGGCGGACGCTCAAGGGCAGGGATCTGCGTCAGGTCTGCAATGCCGTGTGGCGGCAAACAGGTTTTCTAGATTGAGAACGCCTCTGAAACTGAGCTGAGGGAATGTTGTGATGTTTGGTACATTAGAATTTGGCATTCATAATCTTTGATTATAGGTTAGTATTAGGGACGTATTCAACTATTATTATGTTGAAATCGTCCCGCTGCTCTCTCTTTATTTCTCTATTCCAACTGTTGTGAGAATTTGCACGGGTTAAATGATTATTATAAAGTCGTGATTCTTTGATAACTCTAAAGAGCTCTGCACCTAAGAGATTTAGATGTCTGGTTGACTTGGCATTATGGAAGTGGCATGCTGGGATATGTATGTTTCGATCTTTGAATTTGTGGTCGAATAAGCCAACTCAAGGTTCTTATCAATTTGTTGATTTTCCGCTTGATATTAGCAGACTTTAATGAGACCTGTTATTGTTGAATGATTGATAGAATTCATGTGCCCTGTCAAACTTCGCTTCTCTCTCCTTGGTAGTTATTGTCAACTACATCATATTGAATGTGCTAGATGAGTCCCAGGTACACTAGGTGACAGTGAGATTCTGCTGTTTGAGCATCTACATGTGATCTCATCTCAAGTTCTTGAGAAAGAAAGGAAATTCATAAAGCATTTATGATTGTTCTACATCAATGTGAATATTGCAGGGCGGATGAATTAAATTAGAAATGCTGAGCATGATCTACATCGAGTTGAAAAAGGCTATTACTTGAAGAGCATGTATGTCATTGTATCATAGTCATTAAACTAATTTCCAAAAAGAGTACGTGATAAGTAAGCATTGGTATAAATAGAAAAATATTTCAAGCTACCCATTAAGTTCACATTAAATATTAATATTAGATGAAGTACAAAAGAAAATAGAAAGACCTAATGAACTAGAAGACAGTCTGTCAATAGCATGATTTAGAACAAGTCTCTTCATGTTCTCACATGAAATTCAAAGCATTCAAAAAGTGTCCTCTTCATATTTTTGGTTTAAAAAAGAAAAAAGAGAACACTCTTTGCCCTTACAGCATATGTCAACATCTCACAGTCATACTTGTCTTCTTATCATTGGCCTTATACATCTCAGTGTCCATAACTAACTCTCATTGACTAGGAAAATCGTCTAGATACCCGTTCTGCTTCAAGCATTTTGTTAAGTCATTACCTGTATTTTAGTTTCAGCAATCCAAGTCCTTGGACTTCGTTATCCGTGGAATAATCTACTGTCCAATTCTTTGTGAGAACCCGTAATGTATCTATTTCGTGTGGTAGCCTAGGAATTCAAAGGGATGTTGTATGATTGTCTATTTTCACAAACGCATTCAGTATGGGGACATATCATTGTTACAAAAGATGCGGCGCTTGTTTTGGAAGTAATGTGGATTGCAAGGAGATTATGGACATTTTTATTTTTCTTACACACAAGAAAAAAATCAATGATGTATTTAAAATATCTTCTCGCCATCGAGAACTTTTTAATAATTTCAACATCTATCTATACTAACAATATCAAAATACTCATGTAATTCTTTTCTCATGTGTATATAGAAGAAACTATACTACAACATTTGATAATTTACATATCGACTTTCAGCCTCATAGATTTCTTTTATTGCTTACATATATCATCTTTAATCTCCATTGAGCTCTTAAAGAGCTGGGACATTGGTTTGTCTTTTCTCAATGTGGGCGTTAATTACTCCTTTTTGAGGTTTACCTTCTACGCCGTGCGAGACTTATTCCGAGTCTCGGGGCACAATTTTACATTAAATGCCACATTCGCTGAAATCGAATTCGGTGACTATGATGGCCTAGTCATGCCAGGGAGGACGAGCTCCGGAGTATCTTGCGATGGATCAATCTGTTGTAGACTTCGTCAAGAAATTTTCTCATGCTTTGGAAAGCCGATTACCGCTATTTGTCATAGCCAATTGATTTTGGCTGCTGCAAATATTGTTAAAGGTCGCAAGTGCACAGCATATCCTACTCGTGGGACTGTGCGATTGCTTTGCAGTGCTCACCGGGTTGAACCCGAGAGCCCGTCACCTTTGTATTACTGATGGCAATCTTGTGAGTTGGGGTTGCATACCACTGGACATCCCGAGTTCATCCAGTCTTTTGTGAAGGCTTTGGGCGGCAGCATTATCGGGTCGGAAAACGGATATTATTTTTATGTGGGGTATGTGTTGAGAATTTACTGAACATTTGGGCGTAATGGCATATATGACTTGTGTTCCTGCTTCTATTTCTTTTCAACCGACTAGTAATCCATCTTTTCTATTTACTTGAGCTTTTGGAGCTGGTTCTCTGCTATGGATCGCTGGATACTTCCTAACCTCTCTATATCGGTATTGGAATGTGCTCCAAGAGTATTGTCTGAAAATGTTTTCAAATAAATTACTCAATTTTTTTTTTCATTTTCCGGTGCATTTTGTTTGGCTGTCAATTAAAGCTTCTAGTTTCTCAAGAGAGTGAGTTATGGACGGCAAAAGTGCAGAGTGATGTCGTTTTGGATTGTAACACATTTTATTGAGCTTATACAGGTTAATTACATAATTGGGATGATTAGTTGAATTTACTTGTGTCCTTGTCTGAACTGGTGGTACAGATGAGTCAGCGGTATTTGAGTTATGGAAGTGAAGTATGGTAATTATGATATGTGAAAATATTATTCAAGAGAAATATTTCCTGAAAAGAATTGGTGCTAGCTTGCATTGGATTAGCTCTTTATATTAAAATAGCAGTTGAGCCACTCAGTTAAATCCGCATTTGGTTCCTTCTAATTCATGGGTCAATTACCGCCATTCTGTTTTAAACAACATTACAGATCTCTATTCTAGGTGAGTCTATGATTGTCAGGGTTAGTTGTCACAGGAGGAGTAGTCCTTCCAAGTGGCTGGTTACTCTTAAGCAATTCCAGGTGAAGACTGTCATGGACCCAATACTTATCCTTTTCCTTGATGGATGGTTCATTTAACTTATTTTATATTTCTGCTATTCAACTAATCGAATTCACTTTTCAATCAAAGAATGACTAAATAGGAAAAACGAGTTACATTGCTCATATTGTTGAATTTATACTTTATCTGAAAGGGAGCAAAAGACATTATGAGTAATTGCGCTTGTGCATGAATTTGGGCGGTTTGTCATGAGCTCACTTCTACTTAACATGTCACGAGGCCATACAGTTTAAGCGGGAGTTTGATAAAACCTTTTGCCCATGGCTTGCTATTATAGGACTACATGGAAGATTATGAGGTATATGTACCTTTTCAGACTCTTTAAGCTCTAGGGTGCCATGTTGATGCAGTCTGCCCCAAGAAGAAGAGTGGTGACACTTGCCCAACTGCAATTCATGATTTTGAGGGTGACCAGACTTACAGCGAGAAACCTGGCCATGATTTTACTCTTACAAATGACTTTGAGGGTTTGGATGCCTCAAGTTATGATGCCCTTGTCATCCCCGGAGGTCGTGCCCCGAAATATTTGGCCTTGGATGGGAAAGTGATTGCTCTAGTTAAGGATTTCATGGAGGCCAAGAAGCCGCTTGCCTCCATTTGCCATGGGCAGCAGATTCCGGCTTCTTTGGCGTTCTCAAGGTAGTTTCGGACAATGGATATTAATAATGGGACAAACCTTGATTAGCATGTTATCTCGCTAGCATTGTAGGAGTTTCGTATAAATTCATCGGTCTTTAACTAATGACTCTTGGCGTACGTGATTGTGAACTTCTCCATATTTCAATCGAACACTAAGGTAGAATGTATCGAAAAAGTCACGGAGATAGGCACATGTCCCTTATCTCGCTATTCAAGTTTAAATGTATAAGGCTTTTCAACGGATTGGTGTGGTATTAAAGTGTGATGAAATGAAATTAGAGCCAGTGGAATGTGAGGCCCTGTTGAGTTTTAGCATTTGACATGAAAATTTTCTGAAGTTTAATGGCATTCTGTGTTATTGTATCTTGAGATCATCAGGGTATAACCGGTGTATTCATCGTGATTTGTTGCAGGGGAAGAAATGTACAGCATATCCTACTGTGAAGCTCGACGTGGTACTAGCCGGCGCCACATGGTTAGAACCTGATCCAATCAATCGCTGCTTCACTGATGGAAACTTGGTCACGGGAGCGGCTTGGCCTAGTCACCCAGAGTTCATTTTTCAGTTAATGGCACTACTGGGTATAAAGGTAACCTTTTAGCCGACGTTCGTGCTTGTACATGTATCAAATAAATAGCATGGAGTCTACTTCCCTGCTGGCTATAAGAAGGAAGAATGAGAGAGGTGTGTGTTACGTGAATCACTTGGAACGGTACATGGCCGTGGATGTTGACAGAGTCTTGCCCTGGGAAGTTTTCTATTATATATGGTCGATTAGTGAATATCACACATTGATTAGTCAATCTCCGTTGATCCAGCATTTTCTATCATTCATTCGCTGCAGCCTTTTCTTGGTCTTACTAAGAGGCCATTCCCTGCATCAACAATATAATTGCCTCCTCATGTTATGTATTAGGAAAGGTAGCCTGCATTATCAAATCTGTGTGACTTGGCGATTCATTGGTGCTGTGGTTTAGTGTGCATTCTTGTTCGATTGATTCGTGGAGGACAACTGTCATACTGACTAGAGCTCGGTCGATGTACCTACTTCCTTGTTTTACAATGGGTGGGAAGTCATGACATTGATTTCGTTTAAAGATAACAACCTTCTTTGCTTACAAGGCCACATTTAGAACTGATATTAAACAAAGAAAGATTAACCATCGCACTAAACCTAAGCGGATATTCTCTGCATGAATGTTGGAGTTTTATCGGAGGTATTCGGCATTGTTTTCGTCATCATACTTTCCATCTTCCTTCACATTGGGTCGCCGATCGTCATGAGTTCTCAATGAAAGTGTGACAAGGGACAAAAGGAGTTTCCTTTTGGCTCGATTCTCTCTTTAGTCTTTGTTTGCGAAATGAAGGAAAGTGGATGGAATGAGAGTGGGTGCGAAAAACGAGAGGATACCGAAACCCGTTAATGCAAAGAAGATCGAGAGAAAACTTTGGACATTGACTGATTTTCTTTCCCTGTCCCTCACTTTTCCTCCTTTTCCTTTTGAAGAGTTGTGCTGAGTGTTAAGGATATGTGAGCTTTGTGGAGAAAACTTTGGCATGTACTGATATCCTGTATTTTTCTATTGCAGTCTGAGGAACGAATGAGGAAAGAGATGGAAAGATTTGATCATGAAAGAAGGAAGGAAGAAGAAAGGTTGATGCGTGAACAGCGAGAGAGGGAGGAGAGATTGCTACGTGAGCAAAGGCAAGAATCGGAGCGACGGGAGTAGTATTTGCGAAAAGAATCTAAGGTAAGTATTTGAGCTTGATATTGCATTTTCACTAGTTAGTTTCTTTTGCTTTATTTGATTGGTTAAGTAGCATCTCTTCTTTTCTCTTTTCTTTACCAACTTCTCTGGTTTTTTTGTTTGGAAGGCGGAGAAAAGGAGACAAAAAGAAGAGCTTCGTCGAGAAAAAGAAGAAGAGAGACGAAAAGCTGCAGTGGAGAAGGCCACTGCTCGCAGAATGCCAAGGAATCCATGGAGCTTATGGAGGATGAACAGTGGAGCCGATGGAATTGGCCACTGCAAGCAAGGGGTTGCCTTCAATTGTTAATCAAACGTTTAGAAGTGAGGATCTGGTTTATATTTCCTTGCACTTGAATTTGCTTCATGCTGTCATTTTGTAGTAAAGGAGCTGATTTTGACATCTTGAAATTATAGCCAATAGATGCATAAATATGTATCTCTTGTTACTGTTTCTTGTTTCGGTAGTTACGCGGGAAAAAAAAAAAAGATTTCTGGTTTGTTGTATGGTGCTATTCTCGGTAATTGAGTATACATGCGTATGTACATAAGCGGGCGCATGCCTCCATGTGTATGCGTGCATGCTTTCATTTCATTTCCAGACCGCGCGAAAAGCCTTATATTAGCTTGGCATACAACTCTACATAAGAGTGAAATGCAGGATCTTCTGGCAATGCCTCGTCAGTTGGCAGTTTCAGCAGCCCCTCTTTTTCCCATTCAACAATTACCTTTGACTAAAGCCAAACTAGGGCGCTCCTTTTTCCCACATGTGTTGAACCAGATAGTGCGTGCTTTTCATTTTGGTTTGACAATTCATTATCCCTTTTTCATGTTAATCTCCACAGTTCACTTGCAGAATAATTAGTTTTCAAATCAGATGCAATGTTCACTTGCAGAATAATTAGTTTTCAAATCAGAAGCAATGTCCAAATTACCAGAGCCATTGTTTCAATAAGAGGCGCACACGTCCCATACAACATCACGAGAGATCGAAACCTCGCCTCTGACTTGATTTCCCGTTAAATAGACGAAACAATGCAGCCATCAACAAGCTGAGAGGAGAGAAAGATGAAGAAATGGAGAGACTGGATCTTCAACCAAGGTTAGGACCCCAAAGATGCGATGAGGAGGCTCCTCTTGCTCGAAGACTGGCTTTTAACCCAGAGGAATCCTAGCGCGCTCCTTCCTCCCCAGATGTGTTGAACCGGATAGTGTATACTTTTCATTTTAATTTTGTGATGAATTGTTTTGGTGGAGTTCTGTCATTCAGGTTCCATGCTTTTGTTTCATTCCTGGCCGAACGTCCCCCATGCCTTGTTGTGATTTTGATTGGTTGCATAGAGAATGCTATACATAAGGAGTTCTTGATGGTGTCAAATTTGTGATTTCACAAGTTTAGAGGAACACTTAATCAGTCAAACCATATTTCAATTACTTTGATGCAAATTGGTGCCGATCACGACGTCTGATGAACTAGAGAGTATTTCACATGGCAGTTGTACTATGTTTTCCCGATCTGAGTTTGTAACTCTTTGAATTCAAAGACCAGATTCCTTTCTTTAATTGTAACACTTAATCGGTTACTTAAAAAGATTGACTTGTCATTTCGTCCCCACTCGCCATGCTAATGACGCCGAACCGTTGGACATCTGTCTAGGAAAATCTCGACCCGCAAGAGATTTAGGTCAGTTCATCAAGACATCCAATATGAGTTTTCATCATTACAAACATTAGATGCGTGGGATGTCTTTGGGAAACATCACAACATTTAAGCACAGAAAATGCACACTCCATGTAAAGAACAATGATCAGGAGATACGCGCAATCAAAATTAATCGAACATTATAAAAACGAGAAAAACTAGTTGCATCACAACTTCAAACATCCCTCCGACAAATTCTGTAGTCGAAGAACGTTTCTTATTTATCAGAACATCTCTGTTGCATACATGGAACATAAGTAAAAACTAAAGTAAACATAGCCATCAAGTAGTATTTTGAGTGCCTGTGACCAAAACCATCTGAAAAATGAACCTCCTCGAATCGAGATTGACACACCGATTATACGTGCTTGTACAAAGGTAGACGCCAAAGCCGACTTTAACCGCCGTATAATGTGCCGAAAGATACTTGTACCAAAGCGCTCGCATCATCGGCTCATGATACTTGAACAAACTTGTCTAAAGCGGGTGTATCCAAAGCTGCAAACTCTTTAATAGCCCCAAGCACGGCAAGTCCAAGTTTTACAGCGTCATTGTGAGTTGGTGCCTACAAAGGTAAATTTTGATTTGAATTCTTAATCCAATAAAATCATTTTTATGGTAGCTTGTGTAAGAGATTCCTCTACCTCAATGTTAAGAGGAAGAACGGGATCATAAAGCGAGAGCCTCGAAGGAACCATCCTCCAAACCCAGATACCGGACTGTTTAGCGGCAATCGGACTAGAGATCGGCATCACATGCAAAATGCAAAGCTCACCCAGTGTCTTGCGCTATTCGGGAGAAAAGAAGAGAGGAATTAACTAGATAGCATGATGGACTGCATTTACTTTATAGTAAAATACTCCTCCGAGGTCACTAGTTCGGATATTATTTTGGTAAGCACACAAACATTTTGCTCAACTCATTGTGGACTATAATTTTGACTCCTCTTGTAGATACAAATCAAGAACCAACATGGACTCCATTGTGACGTTTAACTCTCCTTCTTGCTCCCATCCCAGAGCATTCGAACGTATGTACTTTAATTGAGAATTAGAGCATCAACTTGTCTCCTCGGCATATGAACACGATAATACACAATATAAATAGCTGCTGAAATGATGAGGTCCAATCTATTAAGAATAACTTCATCGATTCAAAACTTACTCCTTCATAATTTACTCGGAGCTTTCAAGCTTTGGGTCCAAATCAATAGAGTTCTCCAAGTGCTTCAACACTTTGTCTCTCCATAGTCTCGGAAAGATCTCGTAACCTCTACACTATCGGGATCTTAGAGAAGGAAAAAGAAAACGACATTGCTAGAAACCAAGAAACCACGTACCCTCCCTTTAAGTCCGGATGACTCGGTTGATCTTCAACCTCAATTCTACAAAGAACGGCTGCTTCTTCTAGACCCTCTACCAAATCTGTCAAGACTCTGCCGCCGCTACCTGCTCCCGAAGCTCGAGCTGAAGCAAGTTTGTTGAGAACTTTGACCTATAACAAAATGCTTAATAATTATGACTCAAAGCTTTAAGCTCATGCATTGCAGTTGGGGGCATTTAGAATTCATCTCTGCAATGTCAACGCTCATCTATTTCAAAACTTTTAGTAGCAATTTCCATCTCAAATTGTACTTTATACAATTAAATCACAGAGATCATGCAATTCGAAATAACACATACAGTGGCCAAAAATCTGAATGTTTTCTTTTTTGATAAGCAATTTAAAAAGCATAGAATGTGTGAGATATCTCAATGAAGGTATGGAGGTAACTTGATTCTCTTGACCAAGGGATGGTCGTTTGAAAGAGAAGAACGGTACTAGCAATCCTTGAAGTCGTAATGATGGACCAACAGTTAAAGCATTTTGAGACTTTTCCATTGGTGGAATTTTAGAACCTTCTGGACCTGCAAAAGAGAAAGGAGTTTATATCCTTGGGATGAATGACATCCTTTAAAAGTACATCAAGAGACGAGATTTCCCGAACCTTGACAGCATGCGTTCATCTCTCTTATGCACCCAAAATTGCATCACGGAGAAAGGAGACACTTCTCTTTTTAGCCTTACTTCCTTCATCTCCATTTTAAATCCAACATATCATGCATCAATTAAGGGTTCTGCATGGAAGCAAAAAATTGCTTACCGCAATGAACCCGATCTTGAGCCACCTCCGGGATCATTTTCCAACAAAACTCGGCATTTAATAGGAGATGCTTTAAAGTGACCAAGGCTGCGAGTAAGGGCAAACAAGTAACCAATTAGAATGATAATCTTAGTATCAAGGAAATAAATAATTGGCATGGGATACCAAGAGGGTACCAGCCATGGACTTTGCGAGACTCAAAGCATAACAAGAATGTGGCTAAACGCTTTATGAACGCTGCAGCCTTACGCATGTCAAGTGAGTGCCTATCATTGCACAAAGATCATCTTTAACAAAGCTTCAGCTAGCACCTCACCCTGATCTCTGCTTGAGCCATCAGATATCAATGAGTAACCATACAAAGGGAGAAAGACAAACATCTAGGACTGCAGTTATAGAGAAAATCATGTGAACAAAAGTGCATGAGCAGATGAGTCTAGAAAACCAGCTTGACAGCAAGGATATGATCTCGCCGGATATCGGATATTAATTACAGTTAAAAGTGTTGTGGTCATGAAAAATAGATCACTATTTCATCTCCGAACAAAGTCATCTGCATTTAGAGCTATGGTTTATAATAAAATCTGGTAACTGAAAGTGCATGAGCACATGACCTCAAAAAGCAAACTTGACAACAAGGTACTGAGCACCCAACATAGAAGTGCTAACCTTCCAGGGCTGTATTCAAGTATGAGGTTGTATAGCTGAACAAAAAAATCTTGCAAATCAACGTTCAAAGCATCGAGATTGTTCCTCATTACTTTAAAAGCAATGATGCAACAGCAAGTCTTTCCGAGACGGTACACGTTTTCCTGAACTGTCCGATTTTCCACAAGAACATGCAAGCTTTTTAAGGTAATTCATGAGATCTCCAATATAATCCAAGTCAATCAGGTGAGAAAATTTTCCTAGACCATCCAAACATGGTCCAAGGAGTGGGTGAGCCTCGGTCACATGAGTTGTACCGAGATCTCCATTAGGTCTGTAAAACAAACGAAAGAATGAAGTGATCACAGTATCCCGTTAGATACCATTCACAAAGACAATTTCTAACTCAACTTTATGCACATATTTTAGGTTGATTATAGAGAAAGATTAAATCAACACAGCAAATGGACAGCATCAAGATTAAATCAACACAGCAAATGGACAGCATCAAGATTAAATCAACACAGCAAATGGACAGCATCACTTATAATTAAGAACCACGCCTTAAATTGGTCCTATGCCTTCACAGACACTCACTACCGCTCTCATTTGATGTACGTCTTCACAGACACTCACTACCACTCTCATTTGATGTATGTCTTTTATCCCTCTCAATTAGCAACGGGTCATGTTGAATATGGAAATATGTATATTTTGGTGTAAAGTTGCACAAGAAATCTAGAAGAAGAGTCAAGAGGGAAGCAAAACAGAGAAATAGAAGATAGAGGAGGGAAGAAAAAATATCTGTGAAGAGGGAACTTGAAGTTCTCTTTCCTATAATGCATTCAGACCATGAAACAATGCTTACGCACTTGAGTTCACTAGAATGATCAGCAGATGAAATAGTAAAACAGTTCATAAGCCGGATGCTCTACCTCTCTACTAAGTAGTGACGCCTTAAAACACTATACAGCTCATTTCGTGCACTTTGCAGTTCTCCCGCTCGAGATATCTCACTCGAAGTCGCATACACCACAATAATTCCCCATGACTTTCTAAAAGAAATATCCTTGACAGACTGCAACAAATCTTCCTTGCAGTTTAAGGGCATTATAAATCTTGCAATGTGCTTGAGCAAACTACAATGATAGCAATGAATGTAAAGATAAAGAAAACCGGTTACGCCGGTACAAGCCTTTGTTCTATCATGCTTGATGTTGTGAGGATCAACCCACAAAATATTAACGTGCATAAACTCACCTGAGCTCACTTCCTCAACTCAAACAAATAGATCAGAATCCAAAACACAAAGAAACTCAAATTTAGGCCCAAAATGAAGCTCCTCAAAGCCCATAATATTCAAGATCCTATCAATCTTCACAAATGGTCGACAAGACAATTGATTAGGTTGAAATACAGTACACAAAACATCCTTTGTTTTTTTTGTTTTTTTTAACTAACAAAAGGAAACATCCACCGTATTATGTGACATTAACTTCTGCTGCAGTGGATTCCATTTACCCAGTAATAGCCCCTAGAAAACCAAAGTGCTCTAATGCGAGCCAAACCTTGCTTTGGCGAAGGCATCACCGAACCCCGAGAACGAATTGAATGGAATTGGATGGTCGTAATGTCCATGTATGTGCTAGTCATGAACAAAATGAAGCCCACCAACTCGCTCACAGTCTTGTCCTCTGGTCGTCCGCTCCCGTTACCCACAAAGTGAGCATACTACCCTATCTCAGACATATGTTGATATGTGGCCCATAAGGAAGAACCTTGTTAGCTCAATTATCTACCTAGTAATGAAAGAGAAGTTTAGTGGTTATGGTTTTTAGTTGAAACGAAGTTAGTCACTACAGATACTTCCTCCGTGATCATACAGATTGATAAGAACCTTGAGTTGGCTTATTCGACCACAAATTCAAAGATCGAAACATACATATCCCAAATGCCACTTCCATAATGCCAAGTCAACCAGACATCTAAATCTCTTAGGTGCGAGCTCTTTAGAGTTATCAAAGAATCACGACTTTATAATAATCATTTAACCCGTGCAAATTCTCACAACGGTTGGAATAGAGAAATAAAAGAGCCGGAGCGGGACGATTTCAACATAATAATAGTTGAATACGTCCCTAATACTAACCTATAATCAAAGATTATGAATGCCAAATTCTAATGTACCAAACATCACAACATTCCCTCGGCTCGCTCGGGCGTTCTCAATCTAGAAAACCTGTTTGCCGCCACACGGCATTGCGGACTGACGCAGATCCACCTTGAGCGTCCGCCCGGCACCTTCGAGCACTGGCAGCGACGCTGCGAGCGGGACAACCGCCTCGCCACTATCTCGTGCGGCGGCAACATCTCCTCCCCATCAAAATCCTTCTCGTCCTCGACATCGACATTCTCGTCCTCGACTTCGACGAACTCACGTTGCCTCCTCGCCATCAACACGAGGCACGTTGACCGGCGCCGATCGAAGGTACTTCTCCGCCAACGAAAAGAAGCCAGCGGAAATCTGTCTGCGGGGCGCGGAATCGCGGGGATCATCCGCGAGGACGAAATGGGCGCCGCGGCGAGGGACGAAGAAGGAGAGACCGAGGCCTTGCGGCCGAAGACGGAGCCAGCCTCGCGCTCGGGGAGCGCCGCGGCGAGTATGCCGAAGCCATCCGGCGGGCCATGGTTGGAGTCGGAGTCGGGGGCGACTCCGTACGCGAGAGGGCGTCGGGGGCGGAGGCGGCGTCGGAGTCGGAGTCGGAGTCGGGGGCGACGGAGGCAACCGGCTTGAGGGGCGTCGGAGTCGAGAATGGAGAGAGAGAGCAGAGGAGGGGAAGAGAAGCAGCTGTGCGCGAGAATGGAGAGAGAGGGGAAGAGAAGCAGTTGTGCGACTTTTTGTTCTCCTCCGCAACGGAACGGAACGGAGAAGGGAGAGAGAGAGAGAGAGAGGAGAGAGGACGATTCGACGGGAGGCTCGGGCGTCGCAGAGGAGAGCGGAGCAGGGAGCGTCGAGCGGTGGGCCCCACACGCGGCCCGCGCGAATTTTGAACGCCTGACGCCCTCGCCTACGTGGAGCCACGTGTCGATCGCTGATTGTTTCACCCATACGCCTACGTGTTGGGTTAAACCCACCCAATATTTTCTCGTAGAAAGTAGTAATAGCTGATTGGGCCGTGCGTAGTTTAAAATACGGAGGAGCTGTCACTTCAGCAAAAGTCACTGGCCTTTATATATTCAATTCGTGTGTTCGACCAAAAAAAAAAAAATCGTGTAGAAAGTAGTAATAGCTGATTGGGCCGTGCGTAGTTTAAAATACGGAGGAGCTGTCACTTCAGCAAAAGTCACTGGCCTTCATATATTCAATTCGTGTGTTCGACCAAAAAAAAAAAGAATAATTCGTGTGGAGAGTAATTTAAATCGTGCTGAAGGGCGTACGAACTAGGCGGGGTGCCCACAGCCGGTGAGCTGCGAAGGTCCTCGCCTGCGCTCAGCGATGGCCTCGCCAGTTCGGGTGAGGTTATCATGGCCAGCAAGAGTTGCCGCCTTGCTGGTGACCCTTGCCGGCAAAGTAAAGAAAAATAAGAAATAAGAAATTAAGAATAATAAAAATCCACATAAGACTTCCTTTTATTTTTAAAATATGATATTGGAATGGAAAATCAATTAAAAAGTCCTTGTAGACGATTGAGTGGAAATGACACTTTAATAATAGATTTTATGGTGTGACACATAAGTGAATAAAAAGAACTGCTGGGAAGCTCACATGAACCCATATAAACGTCGTGACATTGTCCTAAATCTTATTTTGTCAAAAAGCACCTTTTAGCCATAGGCGGCACATCACATCAAGGACATCATAGTCGAGGGAGCATCTACATGTCATAGAACACATCCCATCAAGAAACACATTTGGGTTCTAGAAACCCTTGAAGTGAAATCGCTGGTGGGGAGAATTGGGAAGAACCAAATTAAACTTTGAGACTTGAATACATTATTTTCAAGAAATTATTTATCTCACAAAAATTCTCCAAGATATAATAAACTCTCAAAATTCTGGTATTTCTTCAAAAATCTTCTTAAGAAAATAATTGAAGAATAAAGTGCCAATTCTCCGTAAGCATGCAAACTACTAAATGCACCTTTGCACATTCGCACACAGATATCGTAGGTTCCAACTCACTTAACTCATGATTTTCAATTATTAGGCTAAAAAGCTTCCACACTTATATATTGGTTCACATAATAAGATATTATCGTTGTGGAACAAGACACCTCTTAATTTATTTTACAAATGAACTATCAAAAATTGCACATTAATTTTTAGTCAATAACGACCGTTGCTCAATATTTTGTAACAAAAGAAATGGGCGGCCGGGATTTGGTGTTGGAAGTTGGTAGATCTAACGTATAAGTGCGCAGATAGTTGGTGTAGAATATTTTATTAAGAGAGAAATGTTCAATATGGCACGTATGTTCAAATGTTCATTTATCGGACATGTGCAGAGTGACACTTACAATGTCACTTCAGCATACATGCCATTTTAATCCGGGAATGTAGTCTTTAAACAATTATTTGTCTCCCAAAATTATTAATATTTACAAGCAAACATTCTTCAAGATGCAACAATGTCTCTAAATGGGAGCATTGCAAATTTATTTATTGTGTTACCCACATGTAGATACTATAGATTCTGGCCCATTTAGCCCATGATTTTCAATTGTGAGGTTAAAATACATCCACACTTATATTTTAGTCCACACACTTAAATCTTTTTGATGTAGGATAATGTACTTATTAAAATATTTCACACAAACCATCAACAATTGCACCCTAATTCTCAATCAATAACAGCACCGTTCTACAGCATTGCTCAATACTTTAAGAGAGAGATGGACGGTCAGGATTTGGTGTTGGAAGTTGGTAGGTATGGTGAAAAAGGAAGAAGACACCCTTCCTAGTGGAGAGACACCCCGGCTCATTCCCGCTCTCTTTATTTTCTCGGCGTCCTTCCCTCCGTCTGACTGTGCCTTTCCAGCTCCCCAGCTTGCGTACGCCGCAAGCCCAGGCGCCTGCACAACAGGTGTCGAGCGGTGCGGGCGAGTGAGCTGTCTTAATGCGCCACGTCGGTTCCGGAAGCGTGACCGGATTGGCCAGGCGGATGCTGGAACTGGAGCACGCAGAAACTGCGGGCTGTGTGGAGCAAATCAAGCCTCAGCTTTGATAGATGGGCTGGATTTGTAGGCCCGGCCACCATGAAAGGAATTGGAAAGCCCTTTCTCCCTCTGCGTGCTTGTGTGTGTGTGCATGGCCGAAGACGCAATCATCCTAATGAAATGCAACTAGGTGAAATGTAAGAGTAAAATATCCATTTTTGAATTTTTTTTTTATGTAAAATTGCAAGTTAAATGTGAATTACTAACTCAGCACTAGACCTATCAAAATGGGTTGTAAATCCATTTCTTAACTCATATTATGTAAATTAGTTATATTCTGTAAATGGGTTATAATGAGTTTAAAATGGTAAAACACAAAATAATATGGATGTCAAATGAATTCACAACTTACTTAAATTTAACTCATTTTTATGACTCTCTCTCACCCTTACTCAATCTCATACTTCCTTGCTCTTATCTCAATTTAGATATGAGCTTTGCTAGATTGAGATGAATATATAAGTATTTTAGTAATATTTGTTGGGTTGGGCAGGGTATGAGTTGGATTAGATATGAGTACTAAATTTGTGTTGTATGTAAATGGATCAATTTGGATTGGACCATTTTTTACTCAAACCACTTATTTAATAGGTCTACTTAGCACTCATAACTTCTTATGTTGTCTTCCGATTAAGTAAAAGTCATGGACTTGTCCCGAGACATCTCTAGACTGACAGACCAGAAGTTTCGCTAGAGCAAGGCCCAGCTTCAAGATAGATCTGGGCCCATGAATGAATGTGCGATTGAGAAACCTCTTCCTATCTCGCTGAGATTGAATTCCATCTTCTTCAATAATTCTTCAAGAAAGTTATGCTAAGCCCGTAGCAAAAGCAACGGTCTCTCCTCCCCCACCCCCCTCCCCCCGGCAAAAGAAGAAGAAGAAGAAAATCTGGGCAAAGGCAAGGGTGGCCCTTGCTAGATCTGAGCATGGCGTAGGAGTTGAGTTTTTCGGCATTGGTGTGACATTAGACTTGAGTTGTGGACGAAGCAATCGATGAGCATAATCACGAATAGATTAACAAATGCAAATCAGTGTTATGTGACGAATGATGTTATTAATGAAGAGTGGCTAACTAAGATAGTTATCAATATAAGATGGATGAGTGGTTGATTGCGATTTGCACTTTAGCAAAGTAACGAAGACCGCAAAGGAATACTCGAATAAGTGTGAACTCGAAAGTTACCTCGGAGAGCATAACCGCTTGCGGATAAGAACATGTAGTTGAAGACAATTAGAGAACATAATTCGAAAAATAACCGCATGTCGACAGTCATATTTTGTACAAGGCTATATAAAATCAGAGTGAATCATTTGTAAATGATTTGTAATATAAGAAAGGAAAAAAATCCAGTCTGAATCACCATAGAACCGATTCATCTAAAAAACCAAAGGTCCATACTTTAGTGAGAGGTATTTCATCAATGATCCAACTTTGGTGAATCAGAAGTACAAGAATTAAAATGAATTTCAATCTCAAGTAAAGGATCGAAAGTAAGTTTTTCCGTAGCATTTTTGTCTTCGATGAATTCTCTGTGGTAATTTGATAATTTGAGATATTGGGCGTCTTTCCAATTTGCCTTACAAGGGGGGAAAATCGTTGTCAGTTCTTGAGCTTTTTTAATTATTTGTGCAAATTTTCATTTTAAGCTATATAAACTGAAACACGACTCGATTAGTAATGATTGTTCACATAGTTTGCCTACTTATATAGGCAAATCTAGTTCGACCAAAAAATATATATAGGTAAATCTAGGTTTACCCAAAAAAGATTCTTGAGAACAATTCCAAGTCCAAGATTCGATTCGAGGGCTGGGATCCTGAGCCCATACCAGGGACTTAAGCTTGGCCGCTGGGGATTGGGGCACATTCGCCGAAGTCCCGAGATCTCGAGCTCAACCTTGAGGACCTTGGCTTATTCGTGGGTGTCTAGGTTGTGGTTGTAGGGTCTTGCTCTTTGTTGCTCCTTGATACCTTTTATCCCAACCCTAGCAACCTATATTGGGTACCCAATTCTTGCTTCCCCCAAGGTTGGATTTTGGTCTAAATTTAAAGCAGGATAATATATAATTAGGAATGCAAATAAGGGTCTAGAATGAATTTATAACTTTTTGACTTTGATATCATGTGATATTTTATGAAACCACTATCAATTTTTTTTAAAAGTTTGAATTATTAGATAAACGTATGATCAATATTTAAATATTGTAGAGCAACGACATCCTGCTAGACTCGTACATACGGGCCAAGATTGCCAATTTCAGAAGGCCGAAAACGCTACAACCATGCACTCATGAGCACCCGGGGCCACATTGTCCCGGGGGAGGGGTGTGTCCTCTTCGGGGTCGTCCTTCTGGAGCTGGTCTTGGGAAAGAGGTGATGGATGAGGAGGGCACAGTGATGCGAGCCGGCGTGGTCGCGGCCTCTGGAGGAAGTAGCAGCAAGGAGATCGGAAAGGCCGAGAGGCTGAGGGGGCGGATGGACGAGGGCCCGGTAGCTCGATGGAGAGCATCACGAGTGTGACGCGCGTCGCGAACTCGTGCTCGAGTCTGGACCCGTCGAAGAGGCCAAGGATGGTGGACATGGCGTACGCCATGTGCAAGAGCGACGACATCTTTAATATCTCAGAGGATGGATTTTCAGCTGATGCTCAAGTTTTGGCAAGACGAGAGAGTGAAAGAGAGAGAGGTCACGGCCGGATCTACTTGCTTATATTATGATGTAAATATATAAATTGAAGAAATGAGCTATAAAGAATGTTACTAGATACTTTTTATTTGGGGGTTTGACAATATGTACATGCGGAATTAAGGAAATATATTAGCACAGTTTGATTTAATTTGATTTGCGGTGTATTTCATATACAAACCATTACTTTCAGTCCAAAAAATTATTTTAACCAAACTTAAAGCAAATCGATACTTGCCACTCTAGTCGAACGACTACACTTTATTTATTATCAATTTAGTTCGATTTAGAACATCTCTTTCTTTTTGGAAGTTGTACCTCTCTCTTGTCTCTATAGTCCCAAGATAAAAAAATCATGTATTTTGATAATTAATCATAAATTGGAGAATGGAAGACACCCGACCAAACGATTTAAGGAAAACATGTCAAATAGGACCTTGGTAAAATTAAGCTAACCATAGTTCCGCTAAATTAAATTAAAGATCTCTCCATTCTATATTAAGAAATGCCCCTTCTTTTTGCATGGTTTATTCATTAATAGTATTTTTTTTTTTTGGGATCCTAAAGACTTTTCATTTAGTCTCACTTCCGTCCCGCGCTTTTCATTGTTTTTGGGCCTGGAGCCCGAAACCGAGCCCGGCCCGCCGAAAAGATTTGAAGAGTAGGCCCGAAGGAGGGGAACGTGGCTCTCGGATCGAACCCGAAAACCCGAACCGACCTGACTGGGTCGGACCCGGATCCGGAACTTTCGGGCTACAGGCCCAGAGGTAACGCCGCGCGTACATAAGCATCGCACTCTACCTCTCTTTTCTCTCAGCGCAATCGGATAATCGATGGCGCACGGCGGATACGGCAAGCGGCGGGTCAAGCCCGCCGGCCGCCGGTCGAAGGCGCCGGGGGTGGAGAAGAAGCCGAAGGCCGTCTCGCTCAAGAACCAGATTCGCAGCGTCGAGCGCATGCTTCGCAAGGTACTCTCGCGTGCTCGTTCACCGATTGGACGCTCGCTTTTCCCCTTCGAGCCCTCTCGCGCGATCGTTCGATGGTAGCTGCACTTTCGAGCTAGGGTTCTTGCTCGTGCGGATTGGATTGAAGTCGGATTTTCTGGGGGGGTTTGTTTCGTATCATGAAATTTATACTTTAGATGGAACGGCCTTTTTTTTTTTTTTTTTTTTACTGATTGTGTAGGTTGTTTGGCTATTCGGTGATTGATAAAAGTTGATGTTTTTAGTTGATTGTACGGAGCGAATGCCCGGGTTCGGATGGATGCGTGTTGTTGCTGCTTGTTTCGAGTGAAAATGGATAGAACTTTCGGAGTCTGGATTCGCTCGAGTGGTCGGCTAGAACCCATTTACTTGGGGCATGAAGCCTCGTGAGAAGCAGCGCTTCGGAGAATTAGGAAATTTTAGGTCGACTTAACCGGCTAAAGTATTTTGTCTGGCACTTCCGCGAGAATGATAGTTCATCTGATTAAAGCTTAGGTAGCATAACGTAGGGAAGATTTTCTATGAGCTCCATGGCAATTGGCAAAGTCTCCTACTTGTGAATTGGAGGAATGTTGTCCCTGATGGTTGTTACGAACTCATGGTTCAACAAGGATGTGCCTTTGAAATGTTTGAAGAGACGTTCTTCATTCACATCTATTTGGTTTACTCATCCAGCTTCTGTTGTAAGATGTTACTTTCAGTGTTAAGTGTCATTTTAATGTTAGGAGAAACTGTAGGACTAGGATTCAATATGTCTTGCACTAGGCCATTTGTTGGAGCGCTCCAGTGATTAAGATAAAAACCGACATCTCGGCAACTTAGCCCATTCAAGAGCCATTAGAAATTCTTCCCCGTATTCTTTTCATTCCATCACTACTTTGCTAGAAATTGACAGTCGTTAAAGAACATTGCCTATTTCTGTCCCCCCCCAAAAAAAAAAAAAAAAAATCAAGCTGCCAGTTCTGCCAAAGAGGGGTCATTGCCTATTCTACCTACTTTTAAACCTTGTCATTTCTGTATTCTTGCATCAGAACCTGTTCAGTGACTATTTTCTGTTATTCCTTTTTATGTTTTGATGCTTTATCAAAATGTATTGGAATTGTATGATGATATTGACGTTCTGGTTCTTATTTACAAAGAATCTTCCTCCTGAAGTGAGAGAGGCACAGGAAAAGAAGTTAGAAGGACTCAAGAAACAGCAGGAGATTCATTCTCGTCTAGCTGTTGAGAAAAAGATATTCCTACGAGATAGAAAGATTAAATTTTTTGGTTAGTCTGCACTTCATATGTACTAGTTCACATGCTCACACAATGTTTCTTCTGAATATTCTCATCTTTTTTATTGGCTAATCAAGTTTAATCTTTCATTGAACAGAGAGAAGAAAGATAGAAAGAAGAATAAGACGGTTAGAGAAAATGCAGCGCACTTCATCTGGTCCAGAACAAGATGCTGCGATTGCTGAACAGCTATCTAAATTGAAAGAAGATCTTGAATA
The DNA here is from genome assembly GCA_014182575.1 of Eucalyptus decipiens. Classification (NCBI taxonomy): domain Eukaryota; kingdom Viridiplantae; phylum Streptophyta; class Magnoliopsida; order Myrtales; family Myrtaceae; genus Eucalyptus; species Eucalyptus decipiens. The sequence goes on along the minus strand of CM024616.1, from coordinate 42,959,836 downwards.
TGTCAGGGTGAGTTGTGATGATGCAGTGAAAGTGTATGTTTCTTTTCTTAAGTTTGATGCTGGGTGGCATTTGTTTTTGTGTTTTTTTTGTTTTTTGTTTTTTTTGGGGGGGTGTTAATCTTGCTTATGCACAAGAGTTGTTAGCATGTTGCAGTGTTTTGTGTAATATCAAATGTAGCTCTAAAGACAAAACTCATTGATTTTTACCCTTCTTATTTTATATGCAGTTCTTTCCCAAGACAGAGAAGTATGTATCTTTATTCTCTGGAGGTGATGATTCAGACATGGTTGATAGGAGAAATGGATTGCGTAAGCAGATAAAAGCTAACTTAATTGCTGCTGCAGCCAGTGGGAAAGATTTGGAAGGTATAGCTGTTTTGGTCATTTCTTTCGCTTAATAAACTTTTAGGTTGGTCATCATCTACTAGATGTTGAAAATTATATGTGATCATAAAGTCCATAATAGGTATGTCTCCATTCATTGAGCTGAAGACTTTTCCCTGTATCTGGAAGCCGTTCAATCTCTAATTCTTGTATACAGTAATTACTTCAAATATCTTTGTTTCCCAGTTTTACTCGGTTGTTCCATATATTTTAGGCATGGGTTTGTTTACTAACTCAATGAACCGAATGTTTGTTCTGCGAAGAACGTGAGCAACAAGATGTCCAAAGTAATGATTTTCTGTAAAAGAAATATAAATCTTAACTTTCTAACATCTAAAAACTTGTCCAGTTGTCCTTTCTGTCAGTAGGCCAGTAGAATATCCTTTTATGTTCTGGGTGATGATCTAATGTTCAGTCACTTGTCCTGGTCTTTGGCACATATGTGGAACAATTTTTGCAGAGACTGGAAGTGAGGACGATGGACTTTTGGATCTAAGTGAGGATGACTTCTTCCTTGCTGGAAGTTCAAGTGATGAAGCTAATGCAGATGATGAGTGGACAGATAAAAGTTTGAGGTACTAACTGTAGTTATGAACTTGCATGCTATTTTTGGGGATTTTAGAGCTTTAAGTTTGTCGTCAGTCTGATGTGCTTTATTTTCTTTTGATGAGACCCGATTGCCATTTCTTGGGTAATATTAAGATGTAGGAAAACCTGTAGTAAAATGGACAAGTTATTTCCAAACAATAGATTGATGAATAGCAAAATTTATAGTTAAGAAGCAATATCTATTTCCCATGGTTTGGACCTTTCCTTTGAAGCTGTGATCTCTTTGTTGTGCAAAATGTGAGTTTTACTTTTTCTTATGTATTTTTCTTTTTCGAATTTGTGTTTTTTATTAGCTTTTTAGTTGCTCAATGACTCTTCTCAAGTCGCCTGTTGAAAATGTCCAAAGAAAATAAGTTGTCTCTATATAGGGAGCAGGCTTCTAGTGCTTCCGGAAAAGCAACATCTGGTATGTCAAGCGATGAAAAAAATCAGGTATTATGTTTGAGCAATTAAGCTAAAAATGCATCTAATGCCAGTAAGCTCTTATTTTTCTTCACTTTTAATGTTACTTTTGTAGAGTCAGGTTTCTGCTCGAGCTTTAATGCCTCCTCCTAGGCCATCAAACAAGTCATTTTCAGCATCCGTTCATGGTAAATCAAGGTTTGGCTCTACATCAAGGACAAATCAGTCTGTTCGAAGAGCTGAAGTGTCTACATCAAGCAACACATCAAACAGCACAAGCAGATCTTTTCATGCAAGGGGATCCTCAAACTCAAGGACTGGTCTTAGTAGTAACTTGAGTTCAAATTCTGATGCCCATAAACCTCGAAGAAAAAGAAGGCCAAAGAAGAAAAAACAACAGGTATGTTACAGTTGACTATATGACTACAGTGTAGATTGCCATCACACCACACATGCCTTGTCAAACTTTTGTTTCTAGAATCTTTGATGTTTAAATGTCTTGTTGTGTTTGTAGCAGTCTATGGCATTCCATTGAAGGAAATTTTGCTCTTATTAGTTCTGTAATCTCACTGGTCACTGTTACAAATCTAATATGAGTATAGATATTAATGAAGTCCAGATGAATTTTCATTCTTTGGCTATAGTCATTATGATATCAGATCTTTTTGCCATTAGTGGTGAGATGTAGCTAGAGATCGTAAGTCTAATTCAAAATGCAAAGGTATTATCTGATGGGAAAGTGAGATACTTTTTTGTCCCTGCATTGTAGGATCATGACTGCATCAAATTTTTTTGTTGGCATTACTAGTTTGCTATACTTGGCCACCTCAATCCCATTATAATTGGCAGTTTAAATGATTATAAGGAAGTGAGTTTTAAGTGGCTGCAGCATCTTGAATTGGACCACCATGTTCGGACTCATAAAATGATATTACTATAATATAATGTAATTCTGAAATGATGATTACTCATAGTCAATTGACTTTAAGCAAATGTAACATTTGGGTTGCGGTATGGATGTTGACCAAAATTCATAGCTCGACAGACATTTTTGCATTGCACTATGGAAGTTGACCAAGGTTCACAGCTGTCCGATTAGTTTTGATTATAATTGTCAAGAGAATGAAAGGTTTGCGTTCTCTTTGGGTCTTAGCTAAAATATTAACTGCAAGGCTGGGGATATGTCCAAGAAGGGGTGTTTAAGGTTTGTAATTCTCAGAGAGGCTGCTGCTATTGAACCAAGTACTGGCATACCATGTTTGGATTTAAGTTATCAATGTAATTTTCTTGTTAGTGGCAGTCCTGGACTCTCCATTCAGAATGATTTATGTAATCTCTGAAAACTAGGATGTCTGTTTATGTATGCCTATGGGAGATGATCAAAATATGTCTCCTGAAAAGAAATGTAAAGACCCACTTTTCTTGTTGGCGTCTGCAAAAAGGTGACTTTCTTAACTTTGTTATTTCTTGCAGGCATGATTTTGGTGGACTAACTGAAATATAGGCTCGGCAACCACAGGTGATTTAGGGTGTTGTATGCTAGGTTTGTTATTCATTCTCCTTGATTGTCAGTATTTCAATCTCTTTTTAGCATAGATAATCATGGAGCCTGTACTCACCATTGTCTATTCTGGCTATCTTCAACTCCTTGAATCTTGGAGCTGTTTTTTATCCCCCTTTTGTAATTTTTGTTCCCGCTTAGATATCATGGTGGGATTTACTCTGTTCGATGCGTGAATTGCTATTTAGGCAGAGATGTTTCCTTACTGTAATTGGTGAAAAGCAGTTTCAGAGCTAATTGATTTTCTGGAAAGCTCACAGTTTGTGTGCGCGAGCGCCTTTTTTTGTGGTGACATTCTGCTTCTGTAGTTCAACTGTAGCTCTCAGAAGCTGAAACTTTGCTGGACTGAGATGAAAAATTTCTCTTCACTTCGAAGCTCCAATTAATCCACCAATCTTTGCACATTGGGCAATCACGTGGCTGATGAAGTAGAAACCAAGGTGCATCTATTACTACTTGAGAACTTTTCGCTTGTAAGTGGGATTTGCAGAAAGGAGAATGCTATCGTGCAAGCGCAATACATGCTTGTTCTTATCTCTCTTCTCAGGCTTCAACACAAGTTCCTCCCACTAGTTTGGGCCGGCCAGCCCATCGAATTTGCTCTTCTTTTTCTGTCTCATACAGGAGAGAAGGAGAGAAACATTTATGTTTCGTTTGGCAGTTGGGATAAAATTTATGATATGATAAATTTATTATGTTCTACATTAGGTGCCTACTCAAGACATGATAAGTTGAATATAAGGGGGATATATAGAGGATAAAATTATCCTGTGGGGAGGTGGGATAAATATGAATTATAGGAAAGTTACTTTTTTCTGGAATAACAAACTTCTTAAATTCACAAGATTAAAAAAAAAAATTAAAATTATTAGAAAAAATTTAAAAAATTAAAATTATATTTCAATATATACATAATATTTGCATTCTAATATAAGAAATTCAAATAAAAAATAAGAATTTAGTTATTTTAATTTAATCTTATTTTTATTTATATTTTTGAATTTAATTTTATTTTAGAATGTAAATTCAATATATAAATATAAATATTTTTATATTTACTACATATTTTAGGTATTTTAGTATTTTAGATATATTAGTATAGTTTACTATTTAATAAATTTTTGTTAGAGAATGATAGAATGGGAGGAAAGAAATAACAAAGAACTTAATTAAAAAAAGATGAAAGTAAAATAATAAAAAAAAGCAAATAAAAAAAAAGTATGCAAAATTGTTGCAAGAGATTTTTACTATTTCCGTTTGTAAAAATTTTGGTTCATTTATATTAATATACCAAATAATGTACATTATATGATATAAATTTATCCGACTGTAATCAACAAACATTGGATAGGATATAGTAAAATCCTTATATTTCATTTTCTATTCTATCCAATCTAATTTCGATTAAAGATCCGAATGATCAAACGCAGCCTAAGAGGTTCTCTTCTCTGCCTATAATATTTGCATTCTCAAATCCAGCCGTCTCAGTCCTTTGGGGCTGATGATGTTTTAGATTTGTGCATATGTTGCAATTAGCACTGATGGAAGAAAGAAAATATGGGTTGAATGGGAAAATTTTTGTAAGATCTCTGAACCAGTAGATCTAGTCGCTCTTACGTCGTTCATCAACCCTGCTTTGGTACAGTTAAGGATGAGTGAGTACCTTCAAATGAGGGGCATTATTTATGGCTTGCGAATTTCGGAAGGATTTTCTTAAAAGCAGCCCAGTGCCCAAATCGCAAGGGTTCTGTATGGTTTCATGAGTAATATACATCAATCCCTTTCTATATTTAATTTAGTTTGACATTTGGGTGCTCGTCATTTATCACATTGTTGTTATGTGTTATTTTTACCCAGTCAATTCGAGCGTCGGATTCAAAATTTCAAAGTCTTTAGTAATTGCGAATTGCTTTATATGTCTATTGAAGTGGGAACAAAACGGACCTACAAGGAGTCCTTGACTGGTAGTCTGATTGATTCGCTGTAGTCCTGATTGACGTCTCGAGCTCTTTTCGCCCAGGTTTTTTGACCAATTCCTCATATAATCAAGCCGATGATGGACTGAGGAGAACCAATATACTATGCTTGTCCCTTTGTCTTGGGTTTAAAAAGTTCTGCATTTTAAAAGCGAAAAATGAAAGTAAAGGGTGAAAAGAGCACGTGTTTGACTCACCTAATATTGAAAAATAACGGGTGCAAAATCGGCGGTAGCATTTCGCAGTACTGTGTTGAAAGCTAGGGTATAAAGTTAGTATAAAACTAAATTAATTTAAATTAAAGCTGTATGCTGATATTGCAATATGCTCAGCCTTGCTCCAGTCCCTTGCAACTCAGCATAGTAAACCAAAAAAAAAAAGAATTATCTAAGCTTCTTCAGAGCTTTTCTGTATATTTTGCCTCCCCACTTCCCAAGTTCAATGAGCTGGCTAAGTCCCACTTTCTGATTTTTTTTTTCTTTTTTGTGTTGATTTATATTCTCTTTTGCTTGTTTATCTTAATGTTAGTACTTACTTTCCCCTTACATCTGTAGAAAATTCTCATTTCTTAATTTAATTATTAGTTATTTACAAATTAAAAAAATTAATTTGTTTTTTGAGGTGAAATCTCATTGTAATTATTGACTTTTGTCTTTAAAAGTATGAACCTTCATAACATAAACTTAAAAGACGTAACAGATGTTTAAAATTATTCCCATAATACTTTTTTATGCGATTTCTCCCTACGAGTAACAATAACAAAAATAGTATGTTCAACAATTCGTCCCCCTCTATTAAGGTTCTGGCTTTTGTGCTTAGTATTAGGGTAAGTGTAAGGTGATGAGATGATGAATCTCAAAGCTTCTTAAGTTGCTACCGCACAGATGGCTCGAGCTTCTTCAGTCGGTTTTTGTAACACCGATTAAAAGTTCAATTCAAAAAACCTTGCTCAATTAGGTGAGTAGAGATGACACATATGAAAATAATATTATAAACTATAAACTCATATTTAAGTGATGTGTCACATATTAGTATGTGTTTTCACATGTAAGCACAAGTAAAAACCATTCGAAGAAAAGTGCGTGGAGTCCAAAGTGAGCGGGAGTAAGAAGAACAAGAATTTACATGCGAACTGACAACAAAGCATAGAAACTTAGGGTGTGTTTGCTTCCATGAAAATGATTCTATGAAAGGATTTTCCAAACTTTGATGTGTTCAATCCAAAAGCGGATAATCAATGGAGATTACTTTCCAGTGAAGAAAAACAACCACACTTAAAATTGAGGAAAATGATTTCTCCATCCTAAAAAAAAGAAATCATTTTCCTAATCTCATTTTCACATGCATGCTCTCACGGAGTTTTCACATGATTTCTCTCTCTCTCCCTCCGTCTCTATGGGGTACCCTTTATAGTTTTTCTTCTCTTCATAGCAAACTTTCAACTGGTTTCAGCTTCTCTTCAAATTGATTACTAATTTTAGCTTCAATCATATTTAAGTGCATAATTTATCGTTGAACTGTTGGACTAAATCATCATTTGATTATATTATTTTTCACTAGGCCATGTGAGTCAAATATTTGAAGAATAATATGGAGAGTTTCGTGAAAATATGAATTTAGGATATTCTTGTCTTTAATTCTATAATGACATTTCTTTTTCATTGCTTTTTTTCTTCTTTTTCTTTTCTAGTTTTGATGTTTACTATAACATTACTCTTCGGCTGTATCTTTGGAATGAAAAACCATTCTCACATGAAGTTTTGTGAGCAAGGAAGAGATTGAGTTCATTAATTAGTTGCATAATCCATTTTTTGCTTTATTTTGATTAAAAAAAATTCATACTTCATGTGTAGTAATATCTTAGACAAGAATTTTGATATGATTTTAGTCTCTTTATATTAAGGATAAAATATGATTATAATGGAGAGAATAATTTTTGAAAGTAAGATGTAGACATCAAAAAGCTTTTTCCTTGTCACTTTCAAGTTCCACCGCCGAACAACTTAAAACTACTATTTTTTTTTTCCTGGAAAATGAATTTTGTGGAAAACATTTTCCTCCATCCATCTTTTCGGAACTGATCACGGTTTATATATATGCATACGTTGCTTTTAGTATTTATGGTTGGTAAATTTAAAAAAGGATAGGGCTAAAGGCATCACAAGGGCTATGCAGCTTTTACTAGCAATACATCAATCCTTTTCTGTCTTCACTTGTAATTTATCACATTGATGTCATGTGTCATGTGCTAGTAATAGGTCAATGTGAGCATTTGGTTTCAAACTTTCAAAGTTATTACTGATTGCAAATTGCTCTATTATGTCCATTTAAGTGGGAACAAAACGGGCCTACAATGAGTCCTCGACAGCTGGTCTGATTGGATTCGCTGTACTTCAAATTGATGTTTCGAGCTTTTTCTTGCATTGCCTTAAACATCAGTTTGACGAATGCCTTCGTGAACGGTACAAACTGAGAATCAATATACAATGCTTGTCGCTTATCTAGGGTTTGTAAAATTTTAAAGGCCTCTTCTTTTTTCCTTGTTATACTAGTTCTAATATCTACTTTTCCTTCTTATATACAGAGAGTATTCTCTTAAGTACTATATTTCATTAATAATTAGTAGAAAATTTTGTTTCTTAATATAATTGTTTGTAATATATACCATTGATTACTCTTTATTTGAGGCGATATAAGTATGATAGCTACATTATGGTGCATTAAATAATATGAATCTTCGTAAAATAAACCTTAAAGACAGTCGCTAGTATTTTAAATTATTCCAATAGTACCGTTTAGTATTTCTATCTCATAAAAAAAAAAAAAAAAAAAAAAAAAAAAAAAAAACGTCCTGTTGTTTTAATTTTTAATAGTAATTCAGATTATGCAGTGTTCTTTTCGACCTAAAAGACTTAGTCAATTAGGTGAATAGAAATAACAGGTATGGAACTATATTATAAATAGTAGGTCTCATATTTATACATTAGTAAATTGTTTCACATGTAAGCCCAAGCAAAAACTGTCCGAAGAACGTGTGATGGTGTTCAAAACCGAATGGAATAAGAAGAACAAGAATCCACATGCAACCTGAATTATTTAACGGGTAACCAAGCATCGAAACTTAGTTCCTATACAATGTTACCGACCACAACGGGTGAACATCTCAACAATAGTAGCTCAAAAGATAACATTTGCGGTATTTTTTATTGAACTCTTCCTTTTTCGATTCCATGTCCTGGACGTGCCTCAAGTCAAGACAATGTGCCAGGAAAGTTGTCCAAATATTAGAGCTATTCTCTCTGGTACTTCTATCAGATCCACCAGTTCTGCCAGAGCGTGGTTCAATCTAGGACATGAAATAGTTCTGTTGTCGTCGCGGATCGCATTATTAGGAATGTGTTTAATCTGTCGAGCGAAGCTTACGGCAATAATCATGCTCACCGACTCTAGACTTAACATAATCCGACTTATTCTTCTGCTCGGCTGATTCTTGTTTCCCCTTTAAAGAATCCTAAAAGACCAAGATTAAACTCGAACAAGATTAATGATTAATTGAAGCTGATTGATTCTTAAACATGGCATGTCCATATGCTTTCTTGAATACGGTTTGAGCCTGTGACATGTTCAGGTCAAGTCACATGATCTGCTCCTAAACCCTCGACTGTCCATCGATAAAAGGCCAACATTAATCTGACTTTTCTAGGGAAAATATTCAGAACCTGTCGGATCTTGCTTTGATATGATGCACCATTAACGTGATGAAGAAGACACCTCCCCTTAAATTGAAAGAAGGAACCAGAGCATGCATTGTACATAGAGATTCGATTCATGCACGATTTTGATACTGGTAAGGTGTAGTAATTTTCAAAAAGTGAAATCGAATATTTCGAAACAAAACAAGTACAGGTCGTGAGTACCTAACATAAAGTCTATGTAAATCAAACTTTACATTTGATCCATGTTCGTTTTTAATGAGTAACCTTCGGCAAATGGTACTGTCGAGAGAGTTCATGTGTCATTGTGTCACCTAATAGGGACATAGATCCAGTCCTCAGACGGAACTCCAATTCAATGAATCTTGTCTCAAAAGTAACGTTCACGTGGAATGCCCTACATTACAGTGTGAAGGTACATATAAAAAAACATAATGCTTTAGCGAACTCGAAAATTTTTAATCTACTTTATACTGCGCGAGGTCTCTTTTCAGTACATGTACATGAACTTCCACCTTATTATATAGCTGTTTTCTACTCCCTTTTCGTGTTTTGGGACACACCCAGCTGATCAAATTCGATTAAAACTGATTATCAGTCAAGAAACAGTGTGCGCGAAGCCCTAAAAATCTTCGGTCTGCTCGATAAATATCTTGGCTTAACCATGGGTTTATTTGATTAAATTGATGATGATTTTCAGGCGGCATGTCTGGGGTTGATGCTTGGTGGAGAAAGATACTGAGGACAACTAAATCTTCAACAAATGATTTCTTATGAGGAGGCAGCCAAATCAAGATAAACATGCCGAAAGGTATTGTGAAAAAGTTGGAGACATTGCCTCCCTATGATGCGCATTCACAGACAAGCAGCATCGAGTGCATGTGCTTTCAGTTTGAGTGGAATCAAATATATATATTAAAAAAAAAAAAGATTAGGCAATTTTACTTAATAATTTAATTTCTAAAACCCTTATTCCACGTATTATGAAAAAAGAAGATGAAGAGAGTCGGTGCATCAAAAACTTTAATCTGATTGCTTAACGAGTGCTTTAGATGAGCTCTTTCGTCGAAATGCTTTCCTTTTCATCCTACAATAATAACATCATATCGGAAGTTTGTCTTGTTTGAAGATTTTACCCAAAATTTTTGGTGCAATCAGACTTTGAAGTGGTGGTCTTGCCCTTACCAAAATTTGCATTTTCTTTCTCGCAAGAGTATGAAAAGAAGAAAAGTAGCGGTCAATGTTCATATGAGGTTGTCTCAGGTGTTGCTTCATGAGGCAAAAGAACCTCGCTGTCCTCCCTTGTAATTGACTTAAGGTATGGCCCAAGTAAATCATAATTCAGATGAAATTCAATGTATACATGGTGTGTCAATCCATCCATCCATTCATTCAGCCCAAAAAAAAAAAAAAAAAAAAAAAAATCCATCCATCCATTGCGTCAATTAGGGTTATCATGTCTTCAGCCCATTTGATCCCTTCAAAAAGTGTCAATTCATGGCTGAAGAAACATGCAAACATAAGACATTCAGATCACATAATTGCGTTATGGACTTTTTGACCGAAAGATAATCTTTGTCCCATTTTTGCTGATATCAAGATCTTCATCATATTTCAAGCTTCTATAATGGGGAAGGGTTTTGGAATGGAATTGACAATAAAAATACCAGAAGAATTTGCAAATTTGTTCAGATGAAGGCAGCTAATAACATAGTGAGATTCTGATAAATTTGTTCCATGGCAGATCTGCTCAATCCTCTCTTAAAACTCAGATCCAGGTAAATCAGAACCTTCAGCCAAATGTTCAAATTTTTCATAATTTTGCTACAGATCTAGGTCCATCAATGTCAGATCTGGAGCTGATGAAGTTTTGAGTTCAATGTCCAAGAACAAGAACAGTGGAAATTGATACGGATTCAATTAGATCACCTATATCTCATGTTGAAATTCGAAAATAAGAAAAGCCAAAACAAAAAATTGATGTTCTACTCTTTATGCTTAAAGTGTGAACTTGTATGATGGAAAGTACATTAACTCATAAACTCTGATAACTTCCCCTCTATACAGACAAATCAAGCAAAAAATCTCTGTATGAACTTTCTATCCCTGACAAGGATAGCTAGAAAATGGTATATTGGCATAACATATGCTCAAGCCACCATACAATACTGCTTCAAATTTTACAGAAATGCACAGCTAACTCACTATGCTTCTCTCCCTCCCTCCCTCCCTCTCTCTCTCTCTTGTTTTTTTGGGTTTAAATCATCTCTCTTGAAGAGCCATCACTCCAACCTTGGTGAAGACCAGCCACAGGAGATCACCAATGTCTAAAGATCACAAAATCCTTCATGGACAACCAAAGCTGAAAATCTCTTTCTCTGGCTATAATCTTCCTTCATGTTGTTTCCTTTTCTTTTTAGGGGGCTTTTGTGGGCCTGACCTCATACAGCACATCCCAGTCCTCTAGCTTCAGATCCTCTCATGATTCTCAGCCTCTTGCAAGATGTCATGAACATCTCCCATGGAACGTCTCCCACAAGCATCCAATCACCATCTTTGTCCTCATAAGTGGGTGCAAATTCTGACCCCTTGTAGCCTTCTCTCTCTGAATATTCCCCTGGAACACAAGATCACAAAAACCCAACATTAACATCTCGTGATTCTACAACATCAAAACTTTCGACACAACAAACGATTCAGATCCGAAAAAAATACGGGAAGGGCTTTACAAAAATTTACCAATGGTGAACTTGAACATGTTCTGTAAGGCCATGAGGAGATCCGAGTAACCCTTGTAGACATTGAGGTCAATCTTCCTGAGGTATGGTGCTCCATCCATGCTCACCTTCACATAAATCCCAGATGAAGATGTTTCAGCCTCTGTCTTCTTCGTCTGAAGGGTGTTCTTCCTGTAAGATCTGATGGGCGGCCACCCAACGATTTGTGCTCTGCAAACATTCGCGTCAAGAAAATTAGCTCACGTCCTAAACAAAAGAAGTGGTAAAAGGAATCGTAGACAAAAGGGTTAATAAAGACTCATACTTTGAAGAAGGAGCAGAGTCATGGTCCTTTGGAAGAGCCCGAGAAGCATCCTTTGAGGCCTCCTCCTCGCGCCTGTCGACCAACGACCTCTTGTTGTTCCTCGCCTGCCTAGCCTCGGGCTCTTGTTCCGTTACTGCTGTTGGTGAAGTTGTGCCCGGCAAGCCCAACCTGAGCTCAGTGGCCTCCATGTTCAGATCCTTCTCAAAACCACCACCACCGCTTCCCATCTTATGCTTTGCCTTACGGCTCAACCCCTTCAAGATCAAAGCTTTCTGGAAACGCCTTCCGAGCTCACACAACGAAAAATCCCAGAATCCCTTCTCTTCTTTCTGGTTTTCTTGGGAATTCCTCGGTCTGGTGATGAAAGCTAATCAAGATCTGAGTTCCAACCAAGTCTCTTGCGACAACAACACCAGAGAAGAAACAAAGGAGTCTTTGGAAGGCAGAAAGATGTGAGTTGTGAGGGGAGGTGGAGGTTGGCGAGTTGTGTTTTTATAGGAGAGAAGATGACAAACAAGGGGTCAGAGAGGGAGTGCAGAGAGGGATAGAGAGATAAAATTTCCTCCTTTTTCCCTAGCAATTCTTGGGTTTAGTGCCTTGTTACCCTCTCTCTCTCTCTCTCTCTCTCTCTAGCGATGGAATGCATGAATTAGGGACAAAGGAAAGGGAAGGGGTGTCGGCAGCAGCGGGAGCAACATCGGGGCAAGTGCTGTCAGTCAGGCGACAAGGGTGGGACAGTCCACAGCCGCCCAATGGATCATTTTTGCTGACCCCATCCGACGGCCCAGATCTTCCGTCGGCGCGTGCGGGACTTGAGATCAGGGCCGTCCATTCGTTTCCCTCATTTCCCCCTCTCTTTTCCAATAAAAGAAAAAGAAGGAAAAAAAGGTAATGATAAAGGAAGGGGGAAGGAGAAGGAATCAAGAAATGATGACCCATGTGAATCGGGTCCACATTGGTGTTTGGTACCCGGGAAGTGCATGAGCGTGTGGGACTTTTTGATTCATTTGATATTTGGTAAAGGGGGAAAAAAAGGACTTTCCTTTAAGTTTAATTTAAGAAGAGGGGTTTAGTTGAAAATCGATTATTGTTAATATAATTATTATTTGGGGGAGGTGGGGCTAAAATAGCTTTTTGGTTAGGTTTGGTGCAATTTTGAAACTTACCCCCTCTAATCCTAACATTACAAGCACGTTTCTCACTGTGCTAATGATTAATTTTAATAAGGTGGAATTGAAGAAGTTGATGAGAATTATAAATTATCTCGATAATGAGGAATCTAATTATTGCATTTGTCGAGAATGTGAATAATTGGAAACTTATAGCTCACTGCTTCTTGAGAATTGTGTGGTTATTAAGGACTAATAATAGAATGTCCACATAAGCTATATTTTCATCTTCTATCAAAAGGTGTAAGAATTTAAAGACTGGATTTGTTAGTTAGGATCCTATGTTTAGTGTCTAATTAAGATAGGATAAAGTTGGATATAAAAGAAATATAGGACATATAAAATTATTCAATGAGGGAAGTGAGATAAAGACGGATAAAATTTCTAATATCAATAATAAAAAGTTATTTTTCTCAAATGACGAATTTCTTAAATTAACAAAATTAAAATTATATTTCAATATAAATAATATTGAATTCTAATATAAGAAATTCATAATAACAAAAAAAAAAATGTATTTTTATTTTATTTTAATCTTATGTTTATTTTATATTCAAATATAATTCTATCTTATAATATAAATTCAAATTATAAATATAAATATATTACGTATATTAATTACATATTTTAGGTATTTTAGTATTTTAGGTATATTAATACAATTTACTATTTAATAAAATTTTATTACATATGTACATTCTACTATTTGATAAAATTTATTAGAGAATGATGGAAGGGGAGAAAATAAATTTATTAAAAAAAGAGAGGAAAAATAAAATAAAAAAGCAAACAAAAATAAAGTAGGCAAAAATGTTGCGAGAGATTTTTACTAGCTCCATTTGTGAATTTTAGATTTATTTACATTGATATGCCGTTTATACCAAACAATGTATATGATGTAATGTAAATATATTCGCATTTATTATTGCGATTCACCAATCAACAGATAAAATAGAGCAAAATTCATGAATTTCATATCTTATTTTATCCAAACCTATCATTATTAGAAATCTAGAGGATTAAACGTAACCAAAGTACTTTATTCTCAATCGCATATGAAACTCATGATAGATATCGGATTAGTGGGTGTTTGGAGCTAATCTACCAAATAATAAAAAAGGCAGAAGCTGACAATGTAATGACAAAGAGATTTAAAGACCTATTTATGCTAGGATTACAGGCAAGACAATCTCAATTTAATCTAATATAAGCAACCTCTATGATTGGGACTTCACTTATTAAAAGTCACATGACCGAGACATGAATATATAACTTTTAAGGAAATACGCCCTATTTTCCTACATCCCTTGTTGGAGAGAATTTCCTCTAGCCATATCTGTGATTGGTAAGCGTAATTTATGGACGTCAACAACATACAAACTTAACTAAGCATAGATATGGGAGACGTCTGTATAGAAAAGTTGTTGCCAGAAACTTCTAGCCTACTGTGAGAGACGGAAAGATAACATGGTCCTAAATTAGAAAAATTAGGTTTTATTTAGGATTTGGAACTGCACACTAATTTAGTTGACAAACCTCGGCTTGCATACCTTTCTAATCTTATCGACCAGGTGAAAAAACGCGAGTATAAACTTGAGTGGATATATATGGCATGGCCTAAGCATAGTCTTGTTTGTACTTATACTTAAGTCTCTTAACTAAATATACTGAGAAGATTCTGAGCCTAAGCCTGTCGTGTCACAGTCTTCTATCGATGATGCAATATTCTATACAAGAGAAGAACAACAAGAAAAGAAGGGTCTTCGTAAGAACTGGTCACTAGATGCTCGGTGTGATTGACTTTTGCTGGTCATATACCTTGACCTAAAGTGAGATCTCCAAGCTAAGTTTTAAAATTCAAAAAAAAAAAAAAATATTCATCATTTCTCCCTTATAATGAGATTATGCATCTGCTAGATCTGCTAATATAACAACATTAGATTACAAAAAAAATGAAAATTTTTCTCTGGAAAGCATATTAGTGCGATAGCCAAAACGAATTTGATGAGAACAAGAAATGGGTTTTGGCTAAACAGCAAACATGTGTTAGGTGTAAATCTCTGTATGCAGAAACCATATATTAGGCCATTCCTCAACCAACAGTAGTGGGGGAGAAGCCAAGTCAAAAGGTGAAGAGAGAAAACCATAAAGAAAAAGTTGTATTTTCCGATAAAAAGGGTGGACAATCCATTGTGGAGAATCGAGACAAAAGCAAACGTTGTCCATACGTGCCCGAGGGAGAGAGAGAGTGGCTCACTCCTTGTCCGCTGGTCTGAACCGTCTCCATCCTATCGCCATTCCCTAGCAAACACTCCTTCCCCCCCACATTCCATTGATAGCTCCTGGGCTCCATCTCCGCAGGCGCTCGTGTGCATCGAAAAGTTGGGCCATTAATGACCTGTCCTTGAATTTGTTCTCTAGGGTTTTCCTAAAGAAATATTTATTAAGTGGATCATCCGATGGAAATAATAATATGTAAATTATTAGAACGAATATCCGATTATATTCTTTTCAGGATTTACTATACTTATAACAGCGTAAATGTGCATTTTTTTGGTTAACCTACCGGCATAAAGGATTGATGCATTGAAAATTAAATAGAGGGTCTACATCAGTTCACGCCACCTAAAATAGCTTGATTGTACCAGAATGCCCTCCCTTGCTTGCCTCTGCTGCTCAAAGACAATCTCCGGCCAGATGACCACATGATCTATCCATCTCTCTTGTCGGCGTAACTACCGTGGCCTGCACTTCGTGGAGACTGTTGTGGCATGTGTGCAAGCGACGACGGTTGGTGGACGACAGTTGGCCGGGACTTCTGCCATCGTCACGGGAAGAAGTTAAGCGAGAAGAGGGAAAAGGGAATAAAAGATAAAGAAAGGAAAAGAGAGAAAAAGGAGAACACATCTAAGCCATTGAATATTCTAAATGTTAATGTGTCATCTATGAAGGGAGTAATTCACATCTTATAGTTTACTGCATAAAATTCAAAGGATCCTTGTCCATCGACGAACGATCAACTTCTAACGCAAAGGAATCACAGAAACAAACGGATTACATCTCACTTTCTGCGAATGTCGTCTCTCTGTTGATTTTCGAGTTAGTTGAAGCTGGTTGTACCCGAAATCTTACTCAATTTTGTTCATAAACAGACATAAGCTTCACTGATAAGTGCATGAACCGAGGAACAACCTCGCCTTTAGCCCAGGTTAGTGTGATCCAATGTAATCTTTTGCAGAACCACATTGCATTGAGTTGGACATTTATCTACCTCGAGACATTCAATTTGCTCCCGCCAAATATTTTTCTAGGCTTTTTTTCTCTGGCGGACCAACGCGTAACCCATCATAGATAGATTCAAATGGGAATGTGTCGTCCCAGAACGTATTAATTCCGGAAATTGATCGGAAAATGACTAATCGCGACGGAAATCCTCCTATGTGTTCCGAAGAAGCTCGAGTAAATGGCTAGTTCAAACATCAAGATGCACAACCACTCCTTGTACTAATGTTTTCGCTAGCTGTATGCGCGGATGAGCAAGCAACTGAATGAATGTCGTGAAAGCAACGTCGATGAAACGAGATCGAAAC
Source organism: Eucalyptus decipiens (assembly GCA_014182575.1). NCBI lineage: Eukaryota > Viridiplantae > Streptophyta > Magnoliopsida > Myrtales > Myrtaceae > Eucalyptus > Eucalyptus decipiens. The sequence continues at coordinate 42,943,390 of CM024616.1, read as the reverse complement.
GAGCAGCAATGCGTGTGATCTCGCACACGAGCCTGTGTGGTGGAGGCGATCTCTCTCGTCGTTTTTCCCTCTCTGGAGCTACGCGCTTTCTTCTGTGGTGCACGATCGGCGAGTTTAATTTCATCGGGCTCGGCATTGACTCGGGCCACAGAAACAGCTCAAGAAGATAGTGATGCCGAGGCGGAGTATCTGAACTGGATATTCTATTTTCCTTTTTTCCGATTAGGTCTGTGAATGTACAATCTGATTCGGAGCTCTTTTGATGCACTGGAGTTCTGCATGATTGAATACGACGTGACTTTAGGGTTTGGTGATGCACATGCACATGTTGCTGGGAACATTCAAATCGGCCAAACTTGCTTCCGACTACTGAGCCTTGCAAGGATGGAGATCGGGGGAGTTAAAAGGCCAGTGAAAAGTATCTGAAATATAATTCTTTTACATAGAAGCAGTTTAATAAAAACATAATAACATTAGACAATGCCTATCTTTTATATCAATTCCGAAGTAAATTTATATTATATTATATTTTATTTTGTCCGTTGCTATCTGCGACTCAAAATTAAAAGGGTTAAAGCGTTCATAGACTATAGTCCACATGGTATTTTATGCACGAAAGATTTCCATGTAGGCACCAAATTGCATCTGACGTGAGTAAATCCTTTAGTTTTACTTAGAAATCTGTAATTCCTCACTCAAAATGCCTTTACCACATCACTAAACTGCTCTCATTCCCATGAAATCCGCAAATTCAGAAAGCCCTAACAGTAACCACTCTAACCTCGCCGGCCCGCCCCTATGTCGTCGATATCTCTCTTTCTCTCTATGTCAACGAACTCGTCGTGGCTGTACCTACATCCACGACGCCACTCACGGTGGCCATACTGACGTTGTCCATTGGTCTACAATAGAGAGCAAGAGAGAGGGCGAGGGTCATCGTCCACGACCAGCGACGGAAACAGCGGCGGCGGCAAAAGTGGTTTCCAGCTTCAATGTTGACCAGATAGAGCTAGGGTTTATTTGCCGACGTAGCTTTGTCATAAAATGCAACGTGGTAGTTTCAAGACTAGACGAGGCAAAACCGGAACAGGTGTAAGATTTGATGAACGATTCTTTGGCATCTCATCTAACTTAATCAAGGGATCGGATCTCTCCCAATTAAAACCAACTCAAACCGATCTTTCCAAATTGCTAAGGATACATATCCAGCTCGGAAAAATACAAACAGTGGCCCAACATACAGACATCATTCTCAGCCGGTAGCTAGGGTTTACCCCACGTACCATGCACAGGATTGAAAAATTAAAAGAAAACACAAAGTTTTTTTAATAAGGGGATTGATTATAAGTGGTCCCCTGTAAACCCTAGACATGTCCAAGAAAAGAGAAATCGAACAGATCCATGAGAAAAAACGAAGCAGGAACCTGTGGACAAAACCGGTCACCTCTTAGCTTCCCCCGCATTAAATCCGTGGGCATCTCTCTATTATTATAATCCTCCGATCCCGCAAAGAATGGTTATCATTCTTCGGACCACTACGACATTCGAGGGTCCACACCTATAAAAGATATTGGACCGACTCATGTGTTTCTAATCGATGCCTGACCCACATGAGCCCCACAGCACACGCTCCCTGCTATTTTAGCTAAGAGTAATGTCAGGGATACTAAAGGTGATTGCCAAAAGAGTCTGAAAAATCTTATCGTACGATGGTTAATTCAGTTATAAACCTTTTGACATTGTCAATTTAGTCCTAGAACCTTTCGACAACATGCGAATGTAATCGTTCCGGGTAATTTTACCACAAGAGTCAATAATCTTATTGCACAGTGGCCAATTCAGTTATTAATCTTTCAATATTGTCAATTTATTCTTAAAATTTGTTGGCGATATGCCAATGTAATCATTGTGGTTGAGTTTGGATGAGAAATCGCCGACATAACGGTTCAATTAACGCTGATCATTTTACATGATACAACCAATACTTACATTAATGTTTTACAGCCATCATCCACATTAGTGCTTTCTAGAACTACATTTACAGATTGTTGAGAGTTTTAAGATTAAATTAATCAAATTAAAAAGTTTAAAATTGAATTATTTGTCATATAAAGAATATATGACTTTTTTAGTAATTATTCTCATATTTAAGCACTCAAAAATCTATCTGATGCATCACTATCTGAATTATGAAAATTAATCCACCAAAAAGCAGAATTATGTAAATCAATTTTTTACACGGGTGTTTGAAATGTGCAACGTCATTCAATTCAATGATGCAATTCGATCCTTGAAAGTTGTCGAAAACACGCAACGAATGAGTACCACATGAACGAAAGGACAATCGAGAGACGTGCGGACCATTATTACTAGGACACGCATCCGGTCTTTACATTATAAATGGTTCCAACACACACCTCCATAAAAAGCGTGTTACATATGTGAAAAAAAAGAAACGAAGGATAGAGATTTTTTATATATTGTTTGCATGAGCGGCATGTTATAATGGGTTAATCATAGTAATATCAAGGTAATTTGTACTCTAATCGACTTTGCATTTCATTATTATTATTATTATTATTATTATTATTATTATTATTATTATTATTATTATTATTATTATTATTATTATTATTATTTATTATTATTATTTTATTGGTTGCTTTTCAAATTTTAAAAAGTTCACCTCTTATTGGTTGGTTTGTCCATATGACCGGATGAAGTTTCTAACACGGTATTGGAGTCGGGTGTCATCTCTCTCATCATGCATATCCACCCTATTAATCAAATTCCATGTGTTACTCTTGATCCATAATCACATAATCTCTCCACTTAATACCTCAAAAATTTTTGAATTGAACTTTTCAATAAAAACACATAATCTCTACATAAATTTACCTACGAGTCATAATACGTAATGCCTAAGTCGTGAATTTCACTGTGATTCAAAGCACGGTAAGTATAGGCGTGCACATTAGTAGTACCCATATTACATGTTCTCTTTTATTTTCTTCGGAAAAAAAAGTGTACTTTGTTTTGGCATTTATGGAAAAAAAGGGTTGGAGGGGGGTGCTAAAGGGAATGTAAGAGCATGCATTGTTTTGGTCCCATAGTTATGAATTCCCATCCATGTCGTCTAATTTTAGTTATTATTTCGGTCGAACATGTCTTTTAATTTAGTACCGACTTTTCATTTCGTATGGCTTCCAAATTTCAGAGAGTAAAAAGGCAAAAAGGGAGAACGGAAGATGGGGTGTGGTTTCCGCTGGGGTGGGGGGGCCCACGGCCGAACCATCATAAAATTCCGTGCGATGACAACAGAGCGAGACCAATCAATACCCGTGGGCCCCGCACGGCAATGAACACGTGTGATCCGTGGTGATGATGTGGACAGGACGGGCGCGTGGGGCCCGCCCCGGACCGGGGGGTGGGGCGGGCACGGAAACTCATCAAACACTTTGCCTGGTTGTCAGACGGAAACTCATTATTACGGCCAATAATCTCCGACCGGAATCTCGACCGGTTCGGTCGGGCCACGTCTCCACGTCTCTCGCCTCAATCGGCTCGCTCACGGACTTGCCTTCTAAATCTATTATATTTATGGGAAAATAATGCAAATGATTCTCAGACTTTGGCCTAATATATAATATGATCTATGAACTTTTAATTTGTTCAATATAATTTGTAAATTTTAGCTAAATGTTTAATATAATTTATGAATTTTTAATTTGTTTATTGTGATCTTTGGATATTTGACATATTCAATTTACCTCCTGAACTTTGTGAAATTTTCAATGAGTTATTGATCTTGAATTAATAGAATGACTATATTCAATTTTTTTTTATATAGTTTAGTCTAGGGACCATATTATGCAATTAAAAGTTCAAGGGTTACAATGAACATGAAGCTAAAGTTTATAGATCATATTGAACAAATTAAAATTTTAATGAGTACATTACATATTACATCAAAGTTTATGGATTATTTGTCATTATTCCTATATTTAGTTATAATATCACGAGAAACCCCAAGCTTGTACATTTATAAAAACACTAAACTAGTATAACACTAACAAATTTTCAAACTAATTTTAAGTCATTAAAAACCTCAAATGGATACATTTATGATGTATTTACTCCAAACTAATATAAATTTCCTCGTGCATTTGTCATATTAATTGAGTTAATACTATGTGCTATTTAGATAAGCAATTTCATGATAAAATTTAACGGAAGCTAACAGAGGATAACTATATCGTGATTGCACAATTTTGAGGGGTTTTTGGTGACCTAAAAGTTAGTTTTTGGTAAATTTATCATAAATATACCAATTTATGATTTTTTGTGACCTAAAAATTAATTTGTGGTAAATTTATCATAGATATATCAACTTAGGGTTTTCTATGGTATTAATTTTATATTTATTTTGGTCATTATAGATAAAACTGAATTTATAACTTGGCATTTCCATCAAATTGCAAAGTAACTAAACCCTGTCCAACTTAAAAAGATGTCGGCATTACGCGGCAATTGTTCATGTTGGTGTTTTTGAGAACATAGTATTTATTAATAAGAAGAGTAAAAATTTGTAATCCAAGATTTGAAATGACTTTCCGTATATCCATACACAAATAAATCAAACAATGAATATACGCATGTCCTACTTGTTTTATTTTTCTATTAATAAATTATAAATTATAAATCAAAATAAGATTGTCTATTTTTCTAATAGGAGAATGAATGTATGGATTTGGACCTTTGGTGATATCCACACAAATAAATCGAATAATGAAATACGCATGTCATACTTTTTTATTTTATTTTATTAATGTTATCTAAATAAGATTGACATTTTCTGTTTTGCCAATAGGAGAATGAATGTATGGATTTGGTGTTGATGGGTTCCAAAAAATGGACTTAAATTGGGCTGGACCGAAGCTAACGTAACGTGGGCTTTTCTATGATGACTTCACAAATATTAATGTCTCTCCCTATTGCTCAACGGTCGTCGAATGAGGATCAGAGTAAATGTCACCATCCATCAACCACAGCAACCCCCCGCTCAAGCTCGATAGCCTCGATCTCCATCACGGTGTCGAGCTCCAGCCCTAGATCGGGAGGGCTCGAGCTCCGCCGCCATGAACCGGGGCCGGAGGTTGATAGATAAATGGACTCAGACCGCTGAACCGAGCCAAGGCAAGGCTGAACCGTCGATCTAGGCCAAGGATTATCAATTTGGACTTGTTGTGTAGGGTGAAGAGCTTGCGGGCTAATGCTCGAGCCTGCCTGCTCAGGCTTGAGGGCTCGCAGCACAGCTGAATTGGGACACGCCGCGATCGTGCGACACGCGACGCCAGTTTCGACCACTTGCTTCTCTCTCGTAAATCGATTGCATATATTGAAATTAGGGAGGGACAGCTTCTGAGACTATTCAATCTGCTAAAATTGTACAATTGTTGCAACTGCGTAGTATTTTTTTTTTTTTTTTTTTTTTTGGACGAAAGTGCGATTGATTTCATTTACTTAGGAAAGTTCGGAGTGATTACATCAAGAACATCAGCACATAATAAATCTACCAAGGCTGTCGGAGGGTAAATTACCCACTTACTCGGAAGGATATTCTCTCTTTGGGCTTTCGCAGATCAACTCCGCTTTGTTGGCCTCTCTACTACAATGGGCCAAGGACAGGCCCTGAAAAGCTTTTAAATTTTCCTTGATCCGGTCCACAATTGGCTGCAGCTTCCAACTGAAGTCTTCGGCAAAGTGAACCGCACGCACAAGCTTCGACAATCTGAGTGCGGTTCAAGTCTTTCGTTCGTGCGGTTAGAGAGGAAAGTTAGGGTTTCCAAGAAAAGAGGGCTTCCGCTTGCTCGCCGAACGCCTCCACCAGCCTTCGAGAACCCCGCAATTAACCGTCCTCGCGAGTCCCCGGAGGCGGGCTATGGCTGCTCGGTTGCTGTTCTTCTTCCCGTTTTCATCCCGGCTCACGGTCTCTCCTTCCGGGCCCGATGTCGCCGCTTCGTTTCGGTGAAGGAGGCGTCGATGTTGACGCGGAGAGAGCCCTCGGCGGGGTTGCCACCGAAGTAGGTTCGCCTCTCGTTGTTGCCTCTTTCTTGTTCTTCTATTGTAGGTGTCGAAGTTGGTTTGTAATGTTGCTGCTCGTTTAGGTCTGTTTAGGGTGAAGGGGCTTGTTCTCGAAGAGATGCTGATTTCGATCTTGCCATATACACCACAAGGTAGTTGCTATCCGATTAAATTTTGTTGCGCGCCGAGGGTCCTTTTTCGGATATGCAACCATTCATCAAATCAGGTTAATCCGACCGTTTATCTTGATTTGCGGTAATTCATCTTTCCATATTTGTGCTGTCCAAGGGCATAGCAACAAGGTGTGTTCGATTGTCTCACTTCTTGATGACACAAAGGGCAAAGCGATGCAGGTACTATTCTCCTTCGGTTCGATTATCCATTGTGGGTAGTGCGTTTTGGCATGCATTCCATAGAAATTGCTTGACTTTAGGTAGAGTTCCAGCATTCCATATGTATTTCCATAGTTCGGCTTTATCTGGTGGGATGATGTTGCTGTTGTTTGATGCGCTTTTGCTGTGCGACCCCTTGTGGTAAAGTAACCACTCTTTCTTGAATATAGCCCCGATGTTCCTTGTGTCCATACAAGTTTATCTTCTGCTGTGGGTAAGCCAATAGGAGTAGCAAGGACTTCCTTCACCCTATGTTCATCAAACAGCATACGAATCAATGGTTCATTCCATGTACTTTTCCCCCTGTTCCATAAGTCCCTCTACTCTCTCTGGTTCATCTCTCGTTGCCGGGCCTCCAATTGGACCACTTCTCAGCCATTTATCTTCCCGCACCATAATTTTCTGCCCATTCCCAACGGACCACATCACATTTGGGCATATAGAGTCCCGCCCCATAATAATGCTTCGCCATCCCCATGAGGGTCTTGAGCCGTTTCCAGCTTTCCAAAAGTCGCATTGCGGTAATATAAACCCTTCAAAAGTTTACTCAACAAGGATTCGGGTTCTTTGCGCTATGCGCCAAGCCCGCTTTCCTAGCATCGCCTCATTGAAAACTATCAAGTCTTTGAAGCCAAGCCCTCCTTCTTCTTTCCCGAGTTTTAAAGTTTCCCATTTCTTCCAATGAATCCCAACAGATCTCTTCCCATTCTTCCACCAGAAAGTTGCGATTTTCTTCTCAATTGCTTTGCATATGGATACCGGGATTTTAAAAATTGACATGGCGTATTGTGGAATAGCCTGCACCACTGATTTGATTAAAATCTCTTTCCCTGCTTTAGACAATAGGTTTTCCTTCCAACTTTCTAACTTCTTATTCACTCTAGCCAAAATCCATGCGTAGTATTAACAGCACACGTTTGTAAGGTTAAATCTATTATGGAAAACTGTAGTAAAATAGCTTTTCATCGCAGCGAGCAATGACAGTCACTGTAAGCATAGAAATTTAGTTTTGACTATGCTTACAACTTGAAGGAGGGGTGACATAAAATGTCAAATATGCGATGCCCTTGAAATAGTTTTTGAATAAGTACAAAGTGAGCAAAAATATTTAGTGGATGTCTAGTGGCCGTCTTCTTTTGACTCTTGTTATTTTGATTGGTACCGTCGATTATTTCTCCTCTAGTCATCTACGCTCTTTAAAAGGAAAATATCCCATCTAGGTAGCAGATGCAAAGATTTGACGAAGATATAGTATCCGCATTCATTCGGCATCTTTCGACATGGTATCAGAGCTTCGTCCGCGCCCTATTTCATTTATTTTGTAATGTTTCTTGAATTAATTCATGTTTAAGATAAGACATCCTTGTCCTGGCATTGTTTCTCTAGCATATGAGAGTGTATTTCGTAAGATGGCCATATCAATGTCAGCCATTTCCAGTCCAAATAAGTTAGAATGACTTAATTGGCAAATAATGGAAACATTTAGGACAAAATCGACATAATTAAAAGATTTATAATTAAATATATATAATTGCATTAAATTTATGATTTTTTCTTATTACTCCTCTCTTGTATCAAAGCTTGGTTCGTGCCCTATTTCATTTATTTTGTAATGTTTCTAGAATCTAGCATTGTTTTTCTAGCACATGAGTATGTCTGATAAGGGCGACCAGTCCCTTTCGAATCTGGAGCTGGCAATGACGGCGCCTCCATGGCCGCAAACGACGATGTAGAGGATGGAAGGGTTGGCTTGGCTTGGATGAATGACGTCAGCAATGACAATGGACGAATGGATTTCTCTGGGCAAGGAGGCCAAATGGGAGTGCGAGTAGGGTTATTTTTCCCCAGATTTATAAGAAATAAAAAAAAATTAAAAATTAATCAATCCGGTTTGGATGGTTTGAGTGTGGGTAGTTCCACTCTTGAAACCACGGATTTGTTGGCGCTCAAATTAGCTTATTGGTCTTCGAAAGCCGAAGAGAGTAAAGTAGGCCCAAAAACATAGAAATCCACACAAAAAATGGGCCAGGATGCCAACGTTTGATAAATGGGGGTCTTAAATAATGTGACAAGGGGCTTGCCAAAGCTGACGAGATAAAGATGGAAGCAGTAACTGCAAATGGTAATCTGTGGATTACCACTATAAATAGCCAAGGAGGCTTCATTGTAAATGACCTCTTTGCCAAATCGACAAACGATCATTCAATTCCAAGTTGTTATCTTTCCTTTTATTGCACTTTTACATTCAATCATACATTTACTTTTCTCTTGTTTTCCCGCACTTTACTTTGCGTTAGTTTAGATTGGTTGCTTCCTTTTCGGAGCGACATAGGATCCGTTGCAAACAATAAAGCTGAAGATTTACCTTTTTAGTGAAAGATTTAGTCGAGGAAACTTTCCCTGGCAAGCAGGACCGAACTGGTTATTTTTAGGAACTACCCAAAATTAGCCGATTCGATCTGGTTCGAGTGATTCTTTTTGCTCACCCCTAATGTGTGATGAAGTTCCCATATTTGCTCTAAACATGCATATGACTTCCCACCACAAAAAAACAAGAAAGTTTGAATAAGGAGGGGTTAAAAGGGAGGTGGAGAAAATAATTTCTCTACAAAAGAAGGGCCATTTTGAAATGATTAAAAATTACCGACGTAATGTCTAAGCCTAATGATAAAGGCAAAGATAAAATATCTTGGAACAAGGAAATATTTTTTCTAATTGTCCTGAGAACTATATAAAAAATAGGGAGTTGAAATACATTCTAAATGTGACAAAGAAATTGGGGTTAGAGATTGCTCAAAAAATCAAACACCTAAGAATAGATAATCTTATAGGATCATGATTAAGTTATCCTAAAAAGCAAGAAAAGAGTCCATCTCAAATCTCAAAATTCCGGGATCGTAAATATTATAATCGTATTGGATCGATAACGAAACAAAATAAAAAAAGAGAGATTTCATGCATTTGAGCGATTGAAATCAAAGTCCAACAGAGAAATCCATGATTGAATATATAAGTTTTGGCTTTTGCTCTAAAGTTATATCTAGGGGAAGAGGGCAAGGCAATGTTGAGCAACATGACAACAACGGGAAGCAGAACACATCAATGCATAGATCAAATCTGGTAGGGCGGACGCTAGTAGACATTTAAGACAAGAATGTCAATGAACCTAAAACATGTAAAAGAATACGAGCCACATAAAATTGTTTCATTCTCTCTCCATATGCAAACAACACGGAAACAACTAGATATGGGACATGGGCCCATCAAACAAATGGATACAATCGAACGGGCCAGATTAGGGCTCCGTACCGTGATTCTGGCGACGCCGTCCCGTCAATCATTCATTTCCCTCGAGGGCCCATCTTCGTGAAAGGTCGATCTAGTAAGATTGCAGCTCCACCGTGAAAGGAATATCTTGATGATTGATTGGAATTGAATCCGATTAGTTGGAGATCTTAAATATGGGCAAAAAAAAAGGGTGTTGTCGCGGACCACGGTCGCATAAGATACTTTCTCTTGCAGCAGCGCAAATGCTTAACGAACCTGACTGTGACGGTCGAGTTTAGGAATACTAATTTCTTAGCTCTAGTACTTATTATAACTATGGTGGTTAAGAGATGGACTTGTATTGATAGATAAAGTATGCAACACGGATTCTCTTTCATACATAATAGAGTGATTGCTACATCTCGCAATTTCTTGGCTATGGACGGAAAAAGAAAGCAATCTAATGTCACATTACCGCGTGTTAAACGTGAATTTACAGAAATTCATTGAGGATTACCCAATTTTCAAGTTAGATCGTTTTTTTTTTTTTGGTTCCTTTGTCAGCAAAATTGCAGCTAGTTAATGCAAATCCTTTTTAGACTCGTGGGAATGTGACAAAGGAGGCTTTTACCCTTATCTTCTCAGGTCCAACACCAGCCTGGACATAGAATCGTAGCACATGGTTCGTCTTCCATCATTTGCATAATGCATGCAAATATTCATACTCTCAAACCCTCAAGTCTCCAAATTAAAATAAAATAAGAAAAAAAAAGGAAGCTTCTTTGTCCATTATTTTGAAAAGATTGCATTTCACCCCCCTCAATTACAGGAAATTACAATATGCTCTCTCGAACTTTTAATTTTGTCACAATCAGTAGCCTATCACTAATATCAGTCAAATAACAAAAGTATAATTGTTGCCAACCTCAGGCTTGGCCCACTAGCGAAGGATTGCCAATTTATTGCCTACAATAAGAATTAGTCCATTGCTGTCGCCCTTGACTGATGCTATCCATATATTCGAAAATCAGTCCATCTGTGAAGGGTATCCGATGTAAAGTTTTAGGCATAGGAGTCGTGGAGAGCCATCACACGCCTTTTGTACATAGCCAATTGGGCTACCCATTTCCCATCTCTAAATTAGGAATCTTTTGTGTCATGCTGCCACTCAATTCATCTTCTTACAACAAAGCAACACAGAAAAAAAAAAAAAAGAAGAATAGTCGAGAGGACTAAAGTGCGAACTTTCCAAAAGTGGGGGGCCTTACGCACAATTTCTCCAATTACCAAAAAATCAAGGGGTTTAGCTGCAATTTCCCCCCCAAATTCTTAATTCGATAAATTATGGTCCCTTAATTATCTTTGACAAGATGCTTTGTTGTGGTTGGCTTGCAAATTTTTTTTTTTTTTTTTTTTTTAAATCCACCCACGGCTCGAGCATTTGCAACATAGTTTATACTGCCCATTGTCCCACCCTTTTCTCACGCCTAAAAATCTCTCCCTCCATCTCCCCCCATTCCCAAAGTCATGATGATACCCTCCTACATCTTTAAGCTTCAACACCGCAATGATGAGATTTGCATCGTCCTTTTTCTTCGAAATTTCACGATCCCAATACGCACCCTTTTGCGAAAGAATGGTGTGATCCTCTTGTCACCCACTCAAAATACGTTTTGGCTCCCACCTTTTTAATTTTCCCCAATTTCACTAAATTAGATCCATTTAAATATGTAAATCACATGAAAATTAAGAGACCCTAAGGCTCGCTGTAGACATTAAGTTAGCTAACTCAATAAAAAATATTTATATCTGTCCAACGCTTTAAAATTATTAAAAGCAAGGTGTTTCGGAACTGCGTTTGATAATCGAATTTTTAATTTTTAGTAGACATTCCAAGCAATGAGTGCACTGAGCAACCCCCACTATGGCATCTCGTGTCCCGGCTTCAACCAGCACATGGAATATTTTATATCGATGCGAAGATTCTCATATATTGTGTTCGATGGACCGGAATGTACCATGCTAATGATATTATTATACTAATTAAATGGGACAGTATTAATTAATGGAGCATGTCTCCTTTGGAAAAAGAATCGATTCTCGATCTGCTAGGGTATTGATTGGTCAAAAATGGCTAAAATAATATACGGGAAGTTACTTAGAAGAGAGCTTAATGTTCGTACGTAATGTATTATCTGGGGGAGTCCTTATCTTGCAAATTCTCTAATACCTACCGTGACCTTCCCTGCATGGGAAGTCGCTAGTGGTTTAATCCGTACGGGAATTTATTTAGTGTAATTTTCTATCATATGAAACTTTGTGTTATGGACCAAGGATGTGTGCTGGTTTTGGAGAACAAGTTTTAGCTTAGGATCCATTTATTTCGCATAAAATGTTTTCCTAATGAATGGAAAGACTATATTTAAATTTAGGAAATTGAATTCCTCTTTAAAAAATTGGAAATCATTTTTCAAAATAAGATTAGATTTGCTTAGATCCGATACTATAAGTTTGATCACAGAAACCTCAACGCTAGTTCCTGATCCCTAGCATCTAGGATCAGGTCTTCGGCGTCCAAGCTTAGTCCATCAAGGCCGGGCTCGTGACCTCGATGCCCATGCCTAGATCCCCGGTGCCCTCACTCATGGGTATCGAGGCAGAGCTCGAGACCTCGGCACCCATGCCTAGGTGATCAAGGTCGAGCCTGAAGCCACGAAGCTCGTGCCCAATGCCCCAACACCTGGCCCCAAGGTCCACAAAGGCCAACGCGAGATTCGGGTACTCAAACTCGAATCCCCAACACCTAGGCCTGGGTCCACAAAGGCCGCACCTCGATCCATTGAGACTGGGCTCAAGACCCTTGTGCTCTTGCTTGGGTCCATCAACAAGGCTTAAGACCAGGGTGCTTGTGCCCCCATCCCTAGCACTTGGTTCGAGGTCTATTCCGGTCAAACTAGAGACTCTAGTGCTCGTTCCTGGTTTTTTGGCTACCCATGCGCAAGTTAATAGCACACAAGTAATGTATGCCTATTTAGGAAAATCAAATAAAAAATTTCAAATCAAATGATGGAAAATATTTTCCGGTTCATTTTTAGGTTTTTGCTAAACACTAGAAAATATTGTCATTTTTCCTTAAGAAAATAATAAAAAAAAAAAAAAACTTCTTAGAAAACATCTTCCAAATATGTCACATTATTTGCGAAATAAACGGAGCCCACATAACTTCTACCGATTCTTTTTAAGAAGGGATAATCTCAGTGAAAAGCCTAAATTTTGCCTAGTGGGACAACAATATCTCGAACTCTTTTTTTTGTGCCTCACCAATACCTGGGACTTTGTACCAATGACTTACAGTAACCTTCCCCTAGCTTTGTCCACACATGCTGTGACATCAGATTCTTAACAACTATTATGGATGGAATTGTGATGAAGATATTTTTGGGTCAATGGTTCAACTTTGGGGGTACATATGGGACGAAAAAAGTTTGAGCCTATTAATGTCATTCAGAAAAACTTCCCAAAAAAAAAAAATCTAAAACCTATTGTATTTATGTCAATTTAGTTCAAAAAATTTCAATGGTATCAATTGAGTCATAAATCTTTTTCGTGTTTTGTCAATTGAGTCAATCCAATTCATTTTAATCAGAAAACGTTGACATGACGGTCCAATCAGCACCGGTTGTCCTAATGGCATACTGACACTAACTTGGATAACTTATTAAAGTTTTACTTAATTTTTTCCTTTTATTATTTTTTTTTTCTTTTCTTTTGGCCGATGGTTGGTCTTGGGCAATGGCTAATGAGGGCTAGGCAAGTTCACCCTTGCTCAATCTAACGAGGAGGCCTTGCTTGGGCGAGGCCACCCTTGACAACCACAAATAGGTGAGGCTAGCCCTCATTAGATCTGGGCAAGAGTCACCTTGCCTATAGCCAAAAATGGCAGCCCTCCAGGCTTTTTAAGTGCTAGTTTGAGTTTTAGGGCTATCTAGGCTTTTTTTTTTTGGCACCCCTAGTTTAAATATATAGATTATTATTAGGTTCATCGTGAGCATAAATATATTTGTGCGCATTCATTATTAGATAAGTGATATGTGTGTTTGAAGTTAGCTTTGTAACTGTAATCTTTTAAATGTTAATCATCTTACGGGTGAATGTGTAAATTATTTTTAATGTCAAATAATGTGAAGCTAATAAAAATCCTTTAAAATATTGCTTCTATATGATAATTTTGTTTTCCCTCATTATCTCATTACAGTCTATATTAAATAGAAACAACAAATCTTTCGTAAATTTCAGTTTCCTTCCTATTGCTATGTCGGTCTGAAATCCGAAGTAAAATAAGGCATTCTGTTTTGTCCTCTTCAATTTTCCAAAAAAATTTCAGTTTCCGGAAATATGCAAACAAGGGTAACCTAACCAGCGCATTTCTCGATCAATGTTTCCCAAATAGGAGGAATTTCAATAATCAAATGTATCCTAATTTTTTTTTAAAACTCTCAGCCCCCAAGGTGTGCATCCATTAATAGTATCATGTGCAACCTAATTTTAAGGTGAATTATATATATATGCAGTACATTGTATTTGCACATTAAGTACTTTAACTTTCTTCTTTTATTATTATTATTATTATTTTTTTATTTTCTCAACTTTTGATTACTAACAATCATATCTGAATTTTCAACTTCTTTAAATCCCACGATTGCACGCGAACCATTTCATCTATATGTATTGGCTAGCTCCTAAAGTTGCTCGTGAAGGGAGATGCGGTGATTTTATCCAAAATCTTCCATAGAAACTCTCGCACATGTTATTTGTATTTTTAATATGCTCGATAATTTATTTATTACCCATTGTAGTATGCTTTCATCTTTCTCTCTGGTACGCATGTGAATATGGTTCCATATGCTGTTAGGTCAGATATCTTAAAAAGATATAAACCTAATCAAGCTCCTTCATCTAGGACCACTTACAAGTTTCATAAGTCACACCATCTCAAAGTAGATGTAGCCCAAAAGCTAACTAGGAAAGGAAGGGAGTCATTTTCCTTTCCGTGGAAAACAATGGCGCTAGGAACAAAAGTAAAATAAAAGGGTTTCTTGTATCCTTATATGACATTGACACAACCAAGCCTAAAATACCCAAAAGAGTTTGATAAATATACATATTTAAACATTTTCTTTTTCAAATTTAGAAAGTCCTTTTGGACCGTTGCTATATGAGAATTTAGGATATGTGGCTAGGAGGGGGAAGGTGAGACAAGGGGATTATTATGGTAAAAGTTAGGTTAGAAAGAACCAATATCGCGTATTCGATTCAGATGGAGCTGATTGTGTTATGAGCCCCAATGTCTCCCATTCAAAAAGACTCTGCGCGTCACGCTTGTTATTCTATGAATGGAGCTGAAATTTTGAATACCCAGTAATATTATCAAAAAATATATATTGGGGAAAAAAAAACAAAAAACTAGAAAGAAACAAGGGAAAGAAATCTTTTTTTTTTTTTTTTTGGGGGGGAGGGGCGGTCTTTATGGGGGCGATGTTGATGGACCAAAGGGCACATCTAGGGTTAGGGATGTTTCCTTCTCCAAGGGGACGTGACCTGTCTTTAAACCACCACCGTACGGTCTTGAACTAGGGCTCACAGAAATTGGTGATGCTGATAATTCCTACACATCACACTGGCTCATATGCTCAGGAGGGAATCCCAAGATCTGTTACATTGCAATCTGCTTCAAGTGGGACTTATCCTTGGGGCTGCATCCACTTTAGTATTAATGGCGCAAATATATACGTCAGAGATAATCCAATTTTATCCTTTGAACTCAATAAAGACAAAAAGCTTTGTCACCATATCATTTTCTTTACTTGACTGATTCACTAGCTACGTTTTTATATCAGATCATTGAAAATATACTCATCATTTTTTGAAGATTATTTTTATATCTTCTCATATATATAACCTTTCTTACTTTATGTAAATGGGAAAGGTGAATATAGCGATAAGCTTCCATGCTAATACTTTTGTCTCTTCAATTAAGAGAGATAAAATCATTTTTTCTTGACGCGCTGCAGAAAGTGAAAAGGGACCATGTTAAGTTGGAACATATTTTACGGCTTTAGGAGTTTTATACGATACATAATCGATTTTGAGACAAAATAAATTTTTGTGAGATAAGTGAAACTTCGCTTCACATATTATCTCTAATGTATGTTCTAATAAGGAACCTATATCCAAAAGTGGACTTTTCTTCACATACTTTCGTCATATGAAGACAAACAATACAATTAGGAGAAAAGGATGGTCATATATGTAGCTCTCTGGGCGATATATATATGACCGGTTTGATATATATCATGCTAACCAAAAAGAACTAATTGATGCCAAACCACGACGGAGGAAATCATAGCCCTTCAACAACATGTATAAGATTGAACACATCGAATTGCACATGCACATGCATAACCGCTGGGTTTAGTACATGGATCGAGCTTATCCGCGAATGCCCTGAAAACAACACTTTTTTATCGACCCAGCTTGGACTTCAAATGGCAATCACTCCTCATCTAGAACAGATGCTCTTGGGTTTGGACCGGAAGAAGTTAGAGATGGCGATGTGCACGTAGTTGCAGCCATTCCTAGTTGTGGTTTACGTTCACGGACATGAATGTTTAATCTCAACAAGCAAGATGTTAGGGCAGGGTCACTTTTATACCCTTGATTGAAGAACCATCAAATGAGGGAATGCTGGTCAGAAAAGTTTTAAATAGAAAGCGACGTTTCAGAATTTATTGGGGGGAGAAAGTTGGTTGTTAAGTTGTGCTCTCAGGTTTGGTCTTGGTCAAGTATATCCCTTTTCATGTATGTGAAGAAATTGCATTTCCAATTAATTATTACCTAAAATATTCGAGACAAGAAAAATTGACAATGCGCCATTATCACCGAGATGATGTTTATTCATTTTTCTTATTTATTATCATTTATTGTAGATATAGGATTTCCCTAATTGATTTCAAAATCAATTTCTAGGCTCATAAGAAAGATGTAACCATGCGACTTTCACTCAAAAATCAATAGAAAATGCGTTCTCTCAACACCATGGCATCGTACTATACAATGGACCATTCTCAACAAGGTGCAACATGAAATTTTTTGGATTACGATCGTATAGATAATGATATATTTATAATACTGACTTGAGAACTAGCATACGTGTTAAGTTAATCCACCTAGGTTTTACATGTGAAGCTCGGTTAACCCTAGTGGAGTGGAGATGGTTTTCTGTTTGCATTACCAAGATATGCATGTCTTGATGCACGAGTTCTTCTCATGTGGGCATAATCGACTGATCTTGTGTTGGGATGCGGTGAACTTTCCATGATGTGACTCGGATCTTGCAAACAATCTTGTTTATATCAAGCCATTATCCTCCTCTTTTTAATCTATCTAAACACAAACAACCTTTTGCAATAATTTCGCACGGTAACCTTTTTACTTGGACTACGCTTTCCTAGGCATCGACGAACCACTCCTCCGGAGTTGGCAGCCGTTGGATCATAAAAGATTTAATCTCAATTAGGAGAATTTGATTGGGATGATAATAGAATCTAATCATTTCCGAAAAAGATCAAGAAAGAGGGGTCTTAGTTAAAAAGAGTCTTGAATTAGATCGGAAGGAAAACATGTGATCAACATCGATGATCCCTCTTAGTATTATCATAGGAATCGGTTTTGTACTCGTAGTTAGGATATTCAATTTGAGACATAAATACATACATACATACATACATACATATATATTTGTTTTTGGAAGGAGATCGATGCGGCTGATGGGAGTTGGAGGAAAAGATGGATCGGGATTATAAAAGACTTGTTGACTCGGGCAAAAGAAACTGTGAGGAAGGATGGAGGGGACAAGGGAGGGCAGCTCACAGCTCCCCCTCTTCCTACCACCTTTATTGCCACTTGCTTAATTCTCATTTCTTTAAGATGTTCCAAACGTTAATCAAGTCGGTACGATTCCCCAAGATCAACAGATCCCGAGCCGTCCACGTGTAGCCACCTGATACGCCGAGACCCGATGCCACATACACATGCAGCTCCCTATAAACGACCCTCCTCATTTATATTATTGGTCTCCCTCTCTCTTTCTCTCTCTACCTCTCATAACCCCAAAAGAATAGAAGAAGAGAAGAAGCAAACAAAGAAGGAGAAGAGGAGAAAAGAAGCAGATCGTAAGGCCTAGGGTTTCCAGCGCCATCTTGATTTGTCATTGATTCTGTAGAGAAAAATGGCCGGCTTGCTCGGCGGCGTTGACCTGAACTTCAAGGAGACCGAGCTGTGCCTCGGCCTGCCTGGTGGCGGCGGCGGGGCAGAGGTGGAGGCTCCAAGGGCCACCGGGAAGAGAGGGTTCTCCGAGACCGAGGTGGACCTCAAGCTCAACCTTCAAGCCACGGACGCTTCGTCAGTGGTGGATCTCAAAGAGGCCATGAAGGGTAACGAGAAGACTCTTCTTGCTGGTGCTAGTCCCGCTAAAGATCCTGCAAAGCCACCAGCCAAGTGAGTACTTTGCTCTTTTCTTTTGAGTAATCTTTTAGGTAGATTTGGTCCATGTAAATCCAACTCCCTTTCACCATGTATTACTCGTTCTTGCCATTTGGAGTGTACTCATCCGACAGGTCATGTATACTTGTGTCTCCTATTGAAGAAATGGTGATTTTTTCCATTTATTTTGGTGGATTAAAGAAAAAAGTCAAACAGCATACAAAACCTTTCGGAAATTCCTGAACTTGTTTATTTTTCTTATACTAATTCTCCGGGTTCTCCATGAACTGGATTTCATGTAGGGCTCAGGTGGTGGGTTGGCCGCCAGTGAGATCGTACAGGAAGAACATGATGGTAGCTCAGAAGAGCACCGACCCTGAGGAGGAGAAAGAGAAGGCTGCGGCTGCAGCATTTGTGAAGGTGTCCATGGATGGAGCACCTTATCTGCGCAAGGTCGACCTCAAGAACTACAGCAGCTACAAGCAACTCTCTGATGCTCTTGGCAAGATGTTCAGCTCCTTCACCATGGGTAAGAAATTATTGCGAAACCCCCACAACATTTTTGCTGTCGTTCGCGATGTGTTATCAACGTCTGATTTTTCTTTTTCAAAAAAATGATCTTTGGCTTCTGTTGGTGAAGGGAGCTATGGTGCGCAAGGAATGATAGACTTCATGAACGAGAGCAAGCTGATGGACCTGCTGAACAGCTCTGACTATGTGCCGACCTATGAAGACAAGGACGGTGACTGGATGTTAGTGGGCGATGTTCCATGGGAGTAAGTATTTCTCCCTCATATCCCAATTCCTTATAAGTAAATCCAAAAAAAAAAAAAAAAAAAAAATCAACGCATGCAAAAGATGATGTGTACCATTTATATACCCTTTTCTTTTTCCTGATCTAAGGTTCTTGTCACCTGCTAAGTTAGTTCCCAAGGAATTTAGGAATACTATTGACCTATATCTTTTGTTGAATTATACTAGTGTAACCCAGGTAGATAATGTATCTTGCAGTAGTGGTAGACTTTATCATTCGAAAGAACTTTATAATATGTCAATCATCAGATCTTCAATAATCGACATAGGATTTTGGTGTGAAAGAGAGTATAAAACCGTAAAACGTCGGCTTTGAACCATCTCTTAGGAGGGATCGATAATTCAAAAGGTTTTTCTCGATGAGCTCAACTTTATTCCATTTCGCAGGATGTTTGTCGACTCGTGCAAGCGTCTGCGCATAATGAAAGGGTCTGAGGCAATAGGGCTCGGTAAGCAGCTTTCACATCAATTATTCGGCTATATTTCATTTTTTTTTTCGAGTTTTTATCACCTGATCATTGAGCTAATCATGGGATCTCAAAAATTTTCAGCACCAAGAGCAATGGAGAAGTGCAAAAGCAGAAGCTGAGCAGCCTACCCCTGTGCTGATCAGTTCTAATCCTCTGGAGGAGGCAGGCTCTGGCCAGAGATTCCATGGATCGAAGGCCAATGGTGCTCCTTTTCACCCGTCCCTCTCTGTACTCTCATTGTTTTAGCTCGCCCGTACATACATATCAAAAGATGTGGTGATTTGTAATGCAACAAGAGGCAATAAACTTTAGCTTGTCTGATGTTTTTCTTCCTTTTTTATTTTTTATTTTCGTTTTCCCTCTTTTTTAATGTTGTTGTTTTTTGTTCTCGTGGGCTTCACCAGAATGGCTTGCTTAAAGACACGCTATTTTCCTATTCTTCTATTTCCCTACTGTCATCCCTGTCTGTCACGGTTGTTGGGTGTTTTATTCCTCCAGATATATAAATATTTGTTTTCCATCCCCATGAGATTCTTGCTGCTGCTGCCGATTTCCTAAATTAAATGAATTGTTATTCCTTCGTTTTGTTCTTTTTTTTATTGCTTCATCTAGTCAGTATTATATGTTCGAGAGGAGATGTGCCGAATCCATGACCCCCGAGTGGGGGAGGGAGCAGGGCCATGTGCATGCTGATGGGCATCCATTATTCATGGCCATTACTTTTTTCTTCTTGCTAGCTCGTTTCATATGATAAAAATATTTCATTTCATTTTTTCTATTATTATTATTATGGGGAATCGATGCTTACATACCTGTACTAGTGAATGATGCAAATGGAGGTTGATGATTAGGGGCACTTGCGTATGCCTATGCTTGGTTTAAAAATGGAAGTAGGGACTAGGGACAACTTTCCTGAGATCACTTGGATCCGGGTTAGGTCAGTGTTGTTTCGCAACTTTCCATATAAAGAATGAACAAATCCCTGGAAATCTGTGGGCTTATATGCACATCTTGGATCAGGCGACCCTTGTGGCAGCTAGTGCCATGTTCCTCTCTTGAATAGAAATACTAGTTTTTAGACGTGTGGGGTTTGTCCATGCTTGCCTTGGGATCGATCCCAAGAAAGCGGGCAAAAATACTTTACCGAACAAGAAAGGTATATAGAGATTCATGAGATTAATATTCTCAAAATTTTATATAATGTTTTACATCGCGAATTTATTTCCCTTAGATGAAATTAATTAACAAATTATTAAAAGGTTTTAGACAATTTTCCTCCAAAAATTGCCACATTGAACATGGGGTTTTTGAAGAACGCAAATTTGTTTTGGCCCTTTTTCTTTTCTTCCCTCTTTCACTTTCTTCTCCTCAGGTGTTGCCCTTCACCTCCCATGGCCACGACCACAAAGCACGCATAGCATAGAGCTGACCCCGCTGCTGCCACCATGCCACTATGGGCGGCTACTGCCAACCCAATGTTCTCTCTCTCTCTCTCTCTCTCTCTCTCTATCTCTCTAGGCCTTGGCCTTGCAGTATCCCTCTCTACTTGTAACAATCCAGCATAGTCACGTGGGTTTGGCCAAACATGAAGTACTTTGAGTAATAATACAAATTGATGGTGATCTTTTGGGAGCAGACTTACTTATGAATAACATCACACGGCCTCAATCATTCTAAGTGGGAGTTGGGAAGTCACAAACTTCCCCACCTAAACCACTAACATTGTGGTCCATTCGAATTAGCAATACTCCCCTAATTCGATTACGGTTCGATCCATTCATCCCCCCTCTACCATCCTAGAAGAATAATAAATCCTACCCGTTTAGGTCCTCTAGCCTTAAGGATCACTCTTGCCCTCATTAGACTGAATATGGGTCCAGTTCATTCATGAACCACGCATTTACTGGATAGAATCTTGCTCTTGTACAATATGTAAATGGCCCATCTCATATAGGTCAAGCCCCCAAAAGTACTCTAAGTATTTGTACAAAAGTAATGATCATTTCGGATGGATGTTCCTTATGAATGACATTACAAGGTGCTTCACTGAAAATGACATTTTACCTAAGAAGTGAAAAAAATTTCACCAAAAGTTGATCCGTGATTTTTTGTGGAAATGCCATGATGATTTTGAATAGGAAAGGGTTTTGGCTTTTAAAGTGAAAATGAAGAGACGAACGCGGAAATTTAAAGTACAAAGAAATAAATTTTGCAAGGCAGATAAATGGAAATAACAAACTCCATTGACTTAATGTGTCCTGGGAACCCCCATTTACAACAAATGCAGAGGCCACCTGGGTTCTCCGAGATTACAAACCAGTAGTTACTTCTCCAAGTACAATTATTACTATGCATTCTCCGAGATCCTTGGCTTGCTTCTCGTACGTTGATGATTATTATCCACAAAAATTATAACTTCTGAGGCCACCTGGATAACCAACCGTCACTGGGTAATGCAACCTTCATTCGACATCCACGATTCAAGCATCCCCTCCATTTCCACATCCAATGATTGGTCACTCATAGGCTTTGTTGATGAGTAATGGTACTTGTCGCTTGTCCTTCCATCCAATTGTCAATTACCCTGATATGTAGTTTTTGATTCAGCTGAGTCTCTTTCAATCAAACTCTCAATTAATTGATCAAACCTCACCATTTGTCGATTACAAGGAGTTGGTTATTTTTTGGTGCAAACAAACACAAGACTTCACCAATCTGACTTGGGATTTGGGGAATCATACTAATTTCATGCCCGAGTCGGGGTGAAGGTCGGCCCTACTTGTCATGGATGCGAAGAGGGGGAGGTGGGCAACTGCGGCGACGAGGCGGACTGAGGAGGCGTGGGTGAGGGGCCAGCATGACCGCCGGGCAATGGATGCGATGTGTGACGGTGGCGAGGAGCGAGCACCGCTAGAGGTGGCAGGGGGCCAGGGGAAAGGAGTTGCGGGAGAGAGCGGTTCTAATGTAACTACACGTTCGATTGCCCCTTACCTGTTGATATTCAATTTTGTTGTAAGGAGTTTTTCTTGATTGGAGTCTCGAAAAAGAAGAAGATATACCATCAAATTCTTGTGCAATGGTTCCTTACAAATGCCTGATTTTAACCTCTTACTGATGTGATAATTAAGTTGGGTCCATAAAGATATAACAGGTTATTTATTTGAGTGGTACCCAAAGTCCTATTTATATAGAATTATAGAAACCTAATAATAAGTTTATGCTATGATTGGATCGATCATATGCTACGGTATTGGCATGTGCAAATTGCACATTGCTGCATTTTAAAAATATTTGCTCCACAAAGTTCATCATTGGAACATCCCAATGCAAACGATTATAAAAGGCACCTGTATCAATTTTCTTTTCAATTTTGCTAATTTCACGTACGGAATTATGAATTGATCTTCAATTACAACATGGTTAAGGATAATGGGAAACCTTGTTAGAGAACTTATTTTTTGCCGCTGAAAAAGGTCAAATGAACGATGATTTATTTACCTTCTAAATGGTCATGTTATTTTTCTGGCCTCCAAACATGCTGCAAATCCCTCACTTCTTCACATATTTCAACAAGGTCTGCCTTTTTCGGGGAAAAAAAAAGGAATTTGGAAAATGACAATATATAACTCACCAAATCTCAAGTGGTGACTCATGATAACTTGTGTATCCAAAGGTGAGTTTCCCCACAGAATGTCACAAAAGGCATCTTGTGCTATAATTCTTGAGTAGCAACTCGAAAAAAGGGTCTATTTCCAAAGTCCGCACTAAAAGATGACCCGTAACAATGCACCCTTCAAAGGCAATTTATTATATGCCACGGAAGATAGCATATGTAAGAAAGCAAATTTAGAGGTGCATCTCAAGAGCTAACTAATCCAGTACATCTCAAAAGGTGGCTCTGCCCCCAAGGCCCAGCTTGTTTTCGCACATGTCACTACCTTGGTTGGTGAATGTTCTTCGATTTGATTAGGGATTTCTTGGCTATTTTAAACCTGATTAGCCTTTGTTTTAGTTCTACCTTTTTCCAGGTTCAAGAAGCACATTATGTGAAAGCTTGATGGGCCTTTGAGGCTTTCCCTGGCTCGTATAGACCTTCGTGGGACTTGATGGCACGGGCTTATTTGGTCCGTATCGGGCTAAATGGAGCTTTAATGAAGAGCCTTTGGACTTTTTATTTTTTATTTTTTTTATGGCTCTAACGAAATTGGTGTTGGTCCAACGTTGGATTACATGACTGTGATGGGTGGGTGGCCAAGAAAAAGAAAGACCCGCTTTCACTCAGGCCCAGGGAGAGATTCGCTGTCGGCTTCGGTGTTTAGGATCAAGGAGAGATGGTTAATTACTTTGTAGCTGGGAGGGTGACTAGAAAGCTTTCCGTAACTATAGAGATAAGCCAACTCACAAATTTAGAGGGAAAATGATATTATAAATGTCATAACTTTTATATAGCGTTCACTTTAATATCAATTTTTTTTTTTGGATAAATTACTTTAGTGCCACTTTAATGAAAAAACAATCATTTAAGTGTTAATTTCGATTAAAGATGCCGGAAATCCAATTTAGCATCATTTATTGTATATTGGTTGACGTGGCTTCATCGGAGAATTTCAATTAGTAACAAACAACGTCGTTTGTACTTGTTTTTTATGGAAAGTTATCAAAAAAAATCTTAAATCTATTATACTTTCAATCATAAACCTTTCAAATTTGTCAATTGAATCTTAAATATTTTCATGATTTACAATTTTTGTTGGAAATCACTGATATAGATGCTGGTTGTCTTATATGGCATAGCTATGTGGCATAGTTTGAGTTGATGTTGACAATTTTTGTAACTTTTTTGTGAAATTTCTGAATTTTTAAGAGAAAAAGGTAATAAAAATTATAAACTATGCCTATTGTGACACATTTATCATACATATACATACATATACATATATATATATATATATATATATATATATATATATATATATATATATATATATATATATATATATATATATATTGTGATATAAAGAACCTCAAATTCATACGTGCGTGACACATTTATTCAAAACTTTTTTTGTGACGTAAAAAACCTATAAATTTATATAGTGTAACACATTTACCCTATATTATTTTTGTAACATCGAAAACCCTAAATACTCATGTGACATATTTATCCTAAATTTTGTGATAAATGTGCCACATTGATATAAGTTTAGAGTTTTTGATATCACAAAAAAGTTTTGGGGAAATGTCACACCGGCTAAGGGTGAGCATGTTCCAGGATAGAACTAGGAACTTGAGAATCGGATTGGTAAGAATCAGTTTGGTTCTAGGTTTTAGGATATGTAGGATAGGCTTGAGATTCTAAAAATTAGAAAACATGATCTGACGGATAAGTTCTAAGTTCGAAAACTGGAATCTTTGAACTTGGAATAAGTCCGTATTTTTCTTGTTCTATATCTTTCTGCAATCCTACGGCATTCCATAGTATTCAATGATGAGTGCATCATTTGAAATCACTAGTTTTTTTTTTTTTTTTGTTAGTCCTACTCTATACTCACTCGCAGACTTGTGCCATGCCTCTTGGGCGTGGGAGTCGCAACCTACTCTCGAAACTTATGTGTCCCTACCCCCATCCTCTCTAAGAAGGTGGGGATTTGAACCCCTCACCTCCCCCTTCCATGTTGGAGGATGGCCACTGGGGCGAACCCCCAGTGGTTCTGAAATCACTAGTTTGAGCTTTCCTTTTTGGCGATATTCATGATTGAGACTTTTAGTTTTTTAATGTTTCTTAATTTTCATGTGTCTAAATATAAGTTATGATCAATGGATTGTTACAAATGGTAGTAACTAGAGGTAATGATTCATTGCAATCATTAAATTAAGAGTATAGGATGAACCTGAAACCTGTGATAAGGGTAGGTTCAATGTTTCAAAAATTAGAAAACTTATTCCAATGGTTATGTTCCATGTTTTAGGTGTTACTTGGATAGAACTTGGCACTTGTCACGCCTCGAACCTCCGAGCGTGTGCCCATCCCTCTCTGGTCCATAAAATTTTGCGACTTCCCAGGACGAGTCGTCGACTCTTTCGTTTTATTGCACATGCAGAAGTGAAAATAAATCTCATGACAATAATCATCTCTGGATAGAAAAATAGGACATCAATTTACAAAAGCACACTTTTATAAACAATGAGATTCAGGTACAAAACGAGTCTAGTCGAAAGCCTACAAAAAGGTCAACTCTCAAAAGAGGCTGTCCTATGACGTACTAATAGGATACATCCGCCGATCCTCCATACTCCACCTCCTTAGACTTCGGGGCCTCGATCATCCACAACCACCTTTTAAGGACTTGAAAATGGTTATTCAATAATCAATGAGATAATGTTTCAACAAGTCCATGCTCTAAACCCCGATTAGGAGGGTAATACATCAAGAGGCGTCCTAACCACTCAATCACGCATTTAATATATGGGACTTACCTCGCCTCAGTCCCACCCTGCAGGTCAGTACAATTTATATCACAGACGGCCATACGTATATGAGCAACAATTAAGCTCCAACAACAGGAACGCCACACTCAATCAACCATGAATTCCTAGTTTTACTCTTGGCATATGGTACGGCCTACTTTCTGTTCGGCATTCCTCTGGCATTGTCAGCCATCGTCTCACACTATTGTGCACGGCATCGTCACTACGTCGATGGCATTTCATAAAGGGGTATTGGTCTAGAATTTACTCTGGCCGGCATCCATTGGTAGGGCATCTCATATGGGGGTAAAGTCCAGCTTAATAGTTCGGGATGAATTCTCCTAACCAACACACGATCACTAAAACATGGCCTAGGGCATCGTGCATTGCACTCGAATATCTCTATTAAAATGGTAAACCTGGCCTATTTTCTTCATACTAGAAATACCCATGAAAATCGTCGTGTGTGGGTACATGGTCAATTCACCCCAAAAGACTGATATCCTTTCTTTTCAAAATCCCTCTGGTTTATATAGTATATAAAATCATTTCCGGTTATTAAAAATCAACACCTAGGATTTTTTAGATAAATGTCAAAATTCACCAATTTTGGAATAACTGACTCAATTTCAAATCATCATTCAATTTTCATAATTCAATACTCGATTGCAGAAATTAACCACACCATTATAATCAGCATGAAATTCCAATCACAGACTATTCCAGCCTAATTTCCGGAAAAATATTTAATAATTAAATAATTACTGCAATTAATTAAATAAATCAATTTAAATTCTAAAAATATGAACCTAGGCCAAGATCACTAAATTAAGTACTGATACAGACCCGGAAAATTCCCGAACCCTTCTAGATAAATAATGCAATTTATCTAGGCCTCACTTAATCTAATCTAACCACCTAACATGCATAATTAAATAACTAACTTAATCTAACTAACTACCTAATTCCTTAGTAAATTAAACTAAACACCCCTTAGACGTCATTAGCCTACTAAGAAGAGTTTAATACATAAACTCATGGTTTATTGCGGAAACCGGTTCACCGCGACGACGACGCGACGGCGACCTAAGTCCAAATTTTCGGCGACGTAGGCGGATACCCGGGTTGGGCCTAAAACGGGCCCAAACTGAGATTTGTTGATGAAACGGGCTGGGCTTGAAGCGGGCTGACCTCGCGGGCTTGGACTGCTGAATTGGACTTGCTGAAAACACGTGTGCTTCAGTGGACTTGCTGGAATTGGGCCTCAAATGGCTAGGCTTGAAGACTTCAGGAGATGCTGGGCCGAAACTTGGATCCGCGGGCTGCGCTTTGGGCTGGCTTCGCTCGACTCCACGCTGCCAAACGGAGACAGAAGTAGCGAAGATGGATGAAGCTGAAGGAGCCGCGGGCCAAGAAGCAGCTTCGGTTGATTGAGGAGACGCGTAGCTGGCTTCAATCTTCAATGTTTGGTATGGTTGACCGAAAGAAAGGGGACTTGGACGTGTGGGGTTGCTGCTCTGTGGAACGTGGGCTGAGCAGAGAGAGAGAGAGAGAGAGAGAGAGAGAGAGAGAGAGAGCTTCGGTGACTCTGCTGGTGGCTGAACGTGGCAGAGCTGAAAGAGAGAAGCAGCTGCTGGCGCCGGGGCTTCAAGACGTGGACTTCGCAGGACGTCTGGCAGTCAACACGAGAGGAGATCGTTGACTCGGTTTGCTGTTTGGGGGAGAGAACGAAAGATGGTGTAGTGGACGTTGGATGATGATGGTGGTGGTGGGAATACACGTGAGGAGGAAATGAAAATGGGGATGGGTTGCTCGGATGAAAAAAAGATGCGAAGGAGAATGAAAGTGAAGCAAAGACAGGAGCTCGCGTAGAGGGAGAGGAGGCGGCGCGTGAAATGGAAGCTTTGAAGAAGAGAAGACAAAGTCAATAAAGATCATCTAAATTCTTAAATGCATGGTCCTCCAATTAGCCCTCAAACTTATCCCTATGTCTCTTAATATTTTCTTGCATTATTTTCACAAATAAACCAAATTTTGAAGCCCAAATTTGCTGCCCTTTTTCAAATCCGAATTTCACTCAATTTCTCTTAAATTTCTTCATCGATTCTCCAAATTGGGGTCCGATTTTGCTGAAGAAAAATCCTGTACAATTTTTTGTAAGTCCCCAATACCCAAAGGCTCGGCTTGGAAGTCCAAATTTCCTTTAATTTGGCCCGTCCGAATTTCAGTTAATTTTCCGCAACGTTCGAATGATTTTCCGTAAAAATATGGAAATCTCAGAAAATTCTTCGGAGGATGAGTCGACGTTCCTAAAATAGATTGTGACATCACAGAACTTTCAATTTATGAAATCGGGTTCAAATTCACAGTTAATTTCAATCCGGCGCGCTTTTAGCGTGACCTAGTCTACCGGGTAATTTTTAGGAATTTTTGGTGTAATTGACCCGTGATTGATTTATCTCGAGTTACAATATACATCTTCGACTCATTGACGACTCTCGATTGTCGTGAAAATCTCGAGATTTGAATTACCAACATAAGGTACCTAAAACAACAGAAAATCGATTTAATGCCGATCGATGAGAATTTTGCAATCAGGTGAAATCACCCACACTTTGATCACGTATCTCAGTCGAATCGACCAATCTTTAATCTTTCATCGATTCTAATAGTGTCGTAATGACTTTTGTTGATCAACACGGTCGACCAGTCAATTCTTGGTCGAATTCTCAAGTCTATTGTATTTAGATTCCTTAATTGCTTCCCCAAATAGTCCAGTTATCCTGTGAGTGATCAGCTCAGAGAATTGCACTATTGGCGAGTCGATGAAATGCCCGATTTATTTAATCGAAAACAAATTCTGAAAATTCAGGCTGTCACAGCACCGCTCTCTCATGCTTGACTCTTGTAAAATTTTGGAACAAATATGTCACAAAGGTACAACTTTGGAGATTTTTTGTGTCACAAAAAAGAGAGAGTAAATGTGACATGGTAGACATAATTTAGAGTTTTTGGCTTTTTTTTTTTTTCTTTTTAAAATAATTTTTTAATTTTTTCTTTTCTTTCTTTTTCTTTAATTTTCTTCCAAGCCTTGTGAAGGTCGCTAGCTGACTAGTCATAAGCAAGGGTAGATCGACTCTCGCCAACCACTGGACAAGGGTCGTGATATAACACTCCCAACATGTCACGGCTAACATGATTACTAAAATCTTTTCACTTGTAAGTATGCAGAAGTGTATGTGAACAGAAAATAACCTAGGACAAATGAAAACACAAAGAAACACACGTAGAATTACAAACCCGGTGATTTTGTTTCACTTCTTAATTATATACATTGGGTGACAAGGTTAGGTTCACTGGGAGAATTAGTCAAAATACTACTACTCCAGATCCTGCAAAAATTTCCATCAACTACATCATCTCGACCTAGATAGCATCAACATACAAAGTCACCTGTCTCCTAACCATAGTACATCCATGGTCATGGCTCGGCCTTCAAAAAATGCTACCTCTATCCTCCTGCACTTGCCCTACTTGACCCCTCTACTTCCATTGTCATCGCCATCAAGGAGTGCAAGAGGTCCCACTAGACGCTTGCTCACACAGGTGTAAACGGCGACAAAACCAAGCAGTATCGGGCCCGATGGTAAATCAACATCTATTGTCAAAATCGAAATGACCCTGATGAAGATAACATCGGGGAAGTTGAGGTCACTAAGTGTAATCCGGTGTCACGTGAGGTCCATTGGGGCATCGTACAAAGTCATGGGGGGACGTAGGTAGGAGCGGCATGGCTACTAATTTGAGAAATAATGGTTAACCATGAGCGAACTTAAAACAAGTAAACTGTCAACCAGTCTACATTACATACGTTAATAATGGCACATGCGAGGAAGTTTAAATATAAAATATAAAAGATCGTTTTAAAGTCAACTTATCCAAGAACCTTTTTCAAAACCAGAATAACAAGTTGGAAAAGATTTCATTTGAAATCGGTAATCCAGTAAAAATTAAATTTGAAAAGACAATAATCATCCTTGTTGTGAATTAGCCGACACCATCTTCTGGGGAACTCCATTATCCCTCAGGCATCTCGCATCCATCTGGCATCACGAGGATATTTGGAGGAATCATGTTACACCCCTTAGGCATCTAGAAGAACTTAGTTACCCCTCTAGGCATTTCTACTAACAACTGGGGCATCGTCGTCTCAATGAGATAGCATTCCAATGAGACTCATGATGCAACAATTTAATAGTTCAATTTAATAATGCTATCCACTGTGCTAAGGCACAAGAATCAAATCAATTTCAAAATCAATAATCTTTTGTCCATCTGTAAACTAGAGAAATGGTATAAACAGTTGGTTGGAAATACCAGCCAAAAGACAAGTTAAAAAGGGAATTTGTTCAAAATCCCAAATTTGATCCAAAAAGGGCAGTTCACCTGCCTTTAGAAATCACCGTATTTTCCTAGTAAATCAGTTCTAAAAATTACGAAACCTTAATACAATGTGGACGATACTCCGAGAAACGTTTTTCATACAGAAGTTAAAACCTAAATCACCTTGTAAGATTCTTAATAATTCAAATAAGTCGGGTTAACAATAGGACGGATTTCCGAACTGAAACAGATCAAAAAATGAGCGTTCAAAAGCCTAAATGAGTACCCTACCCCTAGGGAAAGTCAAATCCCCACTACCTATAGTTGAAAATGTGGTGTAAAACTTTCAAGAAGAACACTTGTCAATCGAAAATTCTATAGAAAATCAAAACCGCAAAAGCAGAAAAACTCCAAGAAAACAGATTCAAATCCGCTTATGTTCTTCAAATATATTTTGATCATTCGAAGTCCGAAAAATCCAAAATTAAAATATGTTATAGAACGAAGTATAATGTGCAACTTTGTGAAGAAAGCCTCACAAAATTTGTACTACAAAAACTACAAAAAATTGGCAAAATCACAGATATATAGTAAACCGAACTTGTGCAAAACACCGTTCTCAGATTCATTCACTCAACCTCAAACAAGCATAAATCTCAAAAATCAGCATCTCAACAACACCTTTACAAACTCAATAAACCATAAGCTTAACAATGCTTGTAATGCACGTTTCCCGAAATCGTCGATTAACACGAATACATACGAAAACAAATCGCAATAACGGAAATCCGAGGAAACTGACCTCAACGCGCAATAATTAACCTATGCAGCATAAAATGGAAGGCAATTTACTTGCCTCGGGTCCTAGAGATGCTGTTGTCGCGGCTGGAACAGGGTCAGGAAGTCTCAAGTTCGCTAATGTCCTCCGACAGCCCGAGATGGTCTGAGGCGATGATGCCGGCGACGGAGCGACGATGTGAACTGGGCTGGGCTGAGCTGAGTGTTGTTGGCGGTCGTACGGCTTGAGAGGTCGTGCGAGCAAAGGGAATAGAGAGAGAGCGGTGGGGCTTGAGGGTAACGGTGTGGTGGTGTGGAAGAGAGGACGATCTCGGTGAAAATGAAGAAGGACAAGCGGCTGCCACTTCTTTTTATAGTGCAGTTGTTCCTCCTTTGTGTGCTTCCGATGGCTGACGCGACAGAACCAGCGTGAGCTAGCTAGGGCTCGCGCCTTGCTGAAGACAGGTGGCATGACTTGGAGATACGGTGATGATGATGATGAGGCGGGTGCATGCTGAGGTGGCACTGTTCAGTGGTAACGTGGCAAGGAGCGGTGATGTGGCGTTGATGTGGCTCAGTGGTGGCGCTGCAGCGAGTGATGTGGCACAATTGTGGCATTGAGGTGACAATGACTTGGTGGAGCTGAGTAGTTGGTTGAGGTGTCGCGGTTGGTGATGGGGACGAGCTGAGGTGACAAGTCCTTGCGGTGGTGCGGTGAGGCATAGCGACTAGATGACATGGTGGCAGTGGCGCAAGTGGCGTGATCCGGTGATGAGCTTGGTAGCGCAGTGATGATTGCTAGTCGCCTAAGGCTCACAATTCCATCAAGTGAAAACCCAAATGTCGCATGCAAGGTTGTCTATGGTCGGTGAGGGTGGTCGACCATTGTTGGACTTAGTAGAATAAAAAGGAGAATAAAAAAAAGAAAGCAAAAAATAAATCATATCTTTTTTACAAAAATATATAGAAAAAATTATCCACATCAGCTATAGGCCATCTTATGTGGTATCATCGGCGTCCATGTTAGTGATGTCCGATTAAGATTGATTGATGGATTCAATTAGTAAAATAAAAAAAATGCTTATAACTCAATTGGTATAATTAAAATGTTTAAGAGTGAATTAGTCAAAATGCAATAATTTTAGGACTTTATGGATGATTTTTTCCCTTTTTTTTTTCTCCCAAATTGACAAATTAGGGCTAAATCTGGGCAAAGAAGCAAACCCTAACCCTACCCATTGAAACTACTTGTAAATTTGTAGTTGATTATTTGCAAGAGAGTCCCAAAAAAAGCACATTCAAGGTCATTATGTAAAGCTTCCCGTGGCTGTTGAAGATGGGGTTGTTGGGCGCATATACTGACCATCAGCCATGTCACGGTCTTCAAGATCTCCTCGAGTTTCCGTAAGGATTTGGATTCAACCGATGTGTCTTGCCGGCTTGTCTTCATCTTAACCGCAAAGCCTTGTCTTCAATCCTCCACTCGTGGTCTCATCTTCATTGCAGGGCCACCTCTTTCTCCTCCAAGCTCTAAGAACGGGTCCCTCCTTGGTCCATGCTTTGGATTTCGTCAACTAGAATTGGGGCGAACGAGATTTGGAGCATATGAAGGCAAATTAAAGGCTGAGATAGTACTCTGTTTCTCCGTTTTGAATTTTTTGTTTTGCACTTTTAGCTTTAGAAAGACAGTATTTCCTCAAAGAAAACTTCTTTGTTTTGTTCACTTTGCCGGGCTGGACAAAAAAACTTTTCATCTTGGACTTCAATTTCTTTTATAAAGCTATGTTAGAACCAAAAAAATAACCTGAAAAACCACATAGGACCTTTGACTGGAGTTTGTTGCTAGAGGCACTTAAAATGATTGTTTTTTCTTCAATTTTGCACTTAAATAATCCAGAGAAAAATTTTGACATCAAAGTAAGCACCATACGGAAATTACGATATTTCTATCGTTGATGTCCTCAAACTTAGGCTATGGATGAGTTTTGAGTAAAAATTAGTGTTTGATGACGACGT
Organism: Eucalyptus decipiens; assembly: GCA_014182575.1. Classification (NCBI taxonomy): domain Eukaryota; kingdom Viridiplantae; phylum Streptophyta; class Magnoliopsida; order Myrtales; family Myrtaceae; genus Eucalyptus; species Eucalyptus decipiens. The sequence goes on along the minus strand of CM024616.1, from coordinate 42,910,179 downwards.
AACATTTTTATTCTTAGAATATTATTTCACCAAATTTCTCCTTTTCGGGGGGCAATGGCTAGCGAATGGCAATGGTGGATGGCGGATGATGGTGGGCAATGATTGGCGATGGATTGCGATGGCGGGCGGCATTGGCGGGTGGGTGACCAATTAAAAGAGAAGACGAGTGATGAGAATATTTTTTATTTTTCATTTTATTCTAAAAAAAAAAGTAAATTTTTTTTTATTTCTCAAGTTCATTCTAAATTTATTTATGAACTAAAAATTTATAGAAGAAATTGTGTAACCAAATAGATTTTTATACTAGAAATAAATTTAAAATAAAAAAATTTATTAGTAAAAAAGAAATAAAATAATTATCATGCGTGCTCATCTGAAATGACTAGATTAAACTAGGGGTTAATACCTTGAAAATCACAAACCGGTACACTTGTGACAAATTTACCCCAAACTATTTTTTTGACCACCAAAAACCCCAAACGGTATATTTTTGACAAATTTACTCCAAACCGATACACTTGTGAAAAATTTACTCTTTGTTAGTTTTCGTTAAATTTTATTTTACAAATTATTAAATTAAATGACACGTGATTGACCGGGTATACCAATTTAGGATTTTATGCTCCGTTCGTCACGCTTTACAATTTTTGTGATTTTTCGTGGTATTAATTCAATTTAACATATGGTATATTTGTCACAAATTTACCATTTTGGGGTTTTTTACAGTCAAATAAATTAGTTTGGGGGTAAATTTATCATAAATGTATCAATTTAGGGTTTTTTATAATCAGTCGGGGTAAATTTGTCATAAATATATCAATTTAGGGTTTTTCATGGTAAAAAAATAATTTAGGGTAAATTTATCACAAGTGCACTAATTTAAGGTTTTTCGGTATTAACCTTAAACTAACCGCGAAGTAAAGACTATCGAGAGGTAGCGCATGACTTTCCAATCTCAAATCCCGACATTTGCGATGCGCATCTCTTCGACCGGCATGCGAGTGCACACGCACAGTCGCGACGGACTTGTCATAAAAGCTCCTCAATCAAGAACCCCACCAGGAGTTTCTCCTTCCCTCAGCCCTTCTTGCTTCTCTTCACTCGCTAACCCAGATGCTGGAACCGCATCTTCTCCCTCTCTCAGAACCTTCCCTCCCCTTCACGCTTTCTTAGCTACCAAGACCACCAAAAACCCATGTGAGATCACCCCTCAAAACCCTCCCTTTTGTCGCCTCCCGAACTCTGCCCCCGCCATGGACTTCGTCGAGCTGGAAGCGATCGAGGGGCTCCGGTGGTCGTGGAACGCGTGGCCCACCTCCAAATCCGAGTCATCCTCCCTCGTCATCCCGCTCAGCATCATGTGCACCCCTCTCGCGCGGTTCCCCGAGCTCCCCGTCCTCACCTACGACCCCTTGATCTGCACCCGCTGCGGCGGCGTCCTCAACCCTTACGCCCGCGTCGACTACCCGTCCCGGATCTGGGTGTGCCCCTTTTGTTACCAGAGGAACCCCTTCCCTCGTTCCTATGCCGGCATTGGAGAGAACAACCTGCCGGCGGAGCTCTTCCCAACGTACAGCTCCGTGGAGTATGCCAGCCCCAGCGCGAGCTCAGCTTTGGGTATTGGTTTTAGCAATAGTGCGGTTTCCGGGTTGTCGTTGAATTCGGGTTTTAATGCGAGGGCGATGTCGAGTGCTAGTTTGAATAAGAATTGGGGTGATGGGTCGTCGCCGAGTGCGGTTCGGGGAAGTGTGGAGCATAGGTTTAGTAAAATGGAAGGGAAAAGTTGGAGTTCGAATCCTAATATGAACCAAGGTTGGGCGAATGGATCGCCCAGGTCGATGCCTTCCGTGGCTTCGGCATCGTCTTTTTCGGCTTTGTCACTGTCGAGTTTGGATGTGCGGGGATTGGGGCCGGCATTCGTGTTCGTAGTGGATGTCTGTTCGAGTGAGGAGGACCTGAGGGCGCTTAAGAATGAGCTGTTGCTTGTGGTGGAGCAGTTGCCGGAGAGCGCGCTGGTGGGGTTGGTTACTTTTGATTCGATGGTTAGGGTTCATGATCTCGGTTTTGTGGAGTGCTCGAGGGTTGTGGTTTTTCATGGAGAACGTGAGCTCTCAGCTGATCAGGTTAGTTGGTAACTCCGTATCACCCTTAACTTTCAATTGATTTACCAAAGTCCTTTTGTTAGTTTGTTTTCGATTAATGAGTAACAAAATAGAAAATTAGAAGTATCACAAGAGAATCTTCGGTACTATAGAATGTGACAAAAGTGGATTGAAATTGGTCATGAGACGAGAACTGTGAAAATGAAAGTGTCATACCACATTGTTACTGGCGTTTTTTTAAGATGCTCAGTCGTTTATTGGTGTTCTGTTTGATTTATTATTTTAGTCAGATTGTGATTTTAGTGACTTCTAGTTTCAGCTAACTCATACCCGTTTCAGATTCTCCTGTCGAAGATAGTAGGATATTGGTAATATATACTGTTGAGGGTTGTTATTCGTGTTTGTAAAAGTTCTCCAGAAGATGTAGTTATAATAATCAAGTACTAAACTGTTCTCTTAGTTTTAATGATCAACATCACACTAGTAGCTAGCGGAATTTGTAGACCTTTATGAGCCTGAACACTTTGTGCTTTTAAATATGGTGTGCACGATTCCTCTATCAGAATTTAAACAAAAAAGAAGAGGTATGAAATAGTTGATAAACGGTTGCTCGGGACTGACTGCATGAGTTGATTTTATTAATAAATTTATTTAATCCTTGCTAGTTGCTAGGCATAACCTGGTAAATTCTCGCATAATGACAAGATTTCTTTTCGCTTCATCACAGGTTCAAAAATTCCTGGGTATCTATCGCAAAAGGTATCAACAACCTGGAAAGTCGCCAGTTATTCAGAATCAGGGGTATTTGCTTCCTGTGTCTGAATGTGAATTCAGCATCACAACTGCTATTGAAGAGATCCATTGTTCAACAGCAGCTCAGCCTGCGTCTCGCCCTCTGAGATGTACAGGGACTGCAATATCAGTGGCAGTGGGACTTGTACAAGGGTGCTTGAGCAATGTGGGGTCCCGGGTCATGGTATTCACATCAGGACCTGCCACTCTTGGCCCTGGGATAGTTGTTGATCCTGATCGGAGTAATTCCATCCGAACACACAGAGATCTCATTAATGGTTATGCACCATACTATTCGAAATCTTGCAGCTTTTACAAGAGATTATCACAGAGGTTATCTGATGCATCCATTGTTCTTGATTTATTTGCGTGTTCCCTTGATCAAGTTGGAGCTGCAGAACTAAAAGCTTCTGTAGAGAACTCGGGTGGATTCATGATGCTGGGAGAATCTTTCGAGTCGTGTGAATTCAGAAAGTGCTTGAAGAACTTCTTCAGTCGCGATGAACAAGGGAATCTGAAAATGTACTTTGATGTAACAATTGAGGTAGTGACAACACAAGATCTGAAGATTTGCGGTGCTTTAGGACCCTGTGTTTCTCTCCAGAAAAGCAATGGTTTAGTGAGCAATAACGTGGTCGGTGAAGGTGGTACTAATGCATGGAAGGTGGGCACGCTCACAAATAAAACATGCATAGCTTTCTTTTCCAAGTAGGTGACGAGCAAAAGATCCAGCCAGGAACCGCATTCTTCATACAGTTCATAACAAGTTATCGCTATGGAAACTCCGGTATTAGGAAGAGAGTGACGACTGCTGCGAGGAGATGGGTTAGCAAGAACTCCCCTGAAACTGCCTCAGGGTTTGATCAAGAAGCAGCAGCTTCAGTTATGGCTAGACTCGCCATCCACCGCATGGAGAGCTGCTATGCTCGAGATGTGATTAGATGGTTGGACGATGCACTTATCCATTTCTCTTCTAAGTTTGGAGACTACATACAGGAAGATCCGTCTACATTTCGCTTGTCTTCAAACTTCTCACTATATCCCCAGTTCATGTACTATTTGAGGAGGTCGCAGTTTATAGACGTTTTCAATAGTTCCCCAGATGAGACAGCTTTCTTTCGACTGATGCTTAATCGCGAGGGTGTTGTGGGATCTCTTATCATGATCCAGCCCACACTATTCCAGTATTCGTTTGACGGGCCCCCGGTTCCGGTTCTACTAGATGTTCGGTCCATCTCTCCCGACGTTATATTACTTTTTGATTCTTATTTTTATGTGGTTATTCATTACGGGTCTAAGATTGCCCAGTGGAGGAAGCTTGGCTATGATAAAGACGCAAACCATGAGAATCTAAGGAAGCTGTTGGAGGCCCCAGAAATTGATGCGGAACAGTTGGTGGCTGAAAGAGTTCCGCCACCGAAGCTGATAAAATGCAACCAGCACAGTAGTCAGGCGAGGTTTCTTCTTGCTAAGTTGAACCCATCAGTTACTCAGAACTCCACCTACACCGACGGGTCGGATGTTATTTTAACTGATGATTTGAGCTTGCAAGTTTTTATAGAGCACCTGCAAACTTTGGCAGTTCAGGGGTAATTTTCCCTTCCCTTTTTTCCCTCCCCCTTCCCTCTCTGGGCTATTTTTTTTGTTTGCTTGGAGAAATTTCATTGCGCACTAGCTTTTTAGGCAAATGGTGAGATCATGTATTGGTAGGTACAGGTTTGCATTCGCTACAGGTATAAGTTTGTTGTACATTTTGTAAAGGTCTGTAATTGTTGCCCATCTATCGTGTAACAGTTTGTTTTGTTGATGAATGAGATGAGACCTGCAGAGGTAAGACAATTCCGAGGAAATGTCAACACGAGAATGTCGTTTTGATTTCTATAAATTTGCTGAGAATGATGTGGATGAAACTTAACTCTGTGTTGGTTGGTGGTTATAGCGGAAATACGTATGTTCGGCCATTGGACCGAGATGGATCAACTGAAAAACAATGATATGTGCACAACCTTTGAGCTTGATGTGAGACTACATCTATCACTGCAGTTTAAAGGTGCCTTAGCATAATTACAAATCCGCAAAATGATAGTTGCAGCATACTAATCGACCCCATAGAGCAAAAGATAAACATTACAAAGGGTCAATCTTTTCAAAGTAATACATATTTATCAAGATCAAGGTGAATCGCGATGGGCAAGTAGAGAATGGCGTAGGAAAAAGGGAAGGAATAAATCTAGGGCCAACGTTCTTGACAAGTCTTGCCGACTAAGCACGTTTTGCATTGGTTAATTTCATGACGGAAGCAAAGGAAAACATCATCTATGCCTAAGAAATCCGAACGAAGCAATTCCCCGAAGTGGTTAGGAAGAGAATCTTCATTCTGTAATGTTAGACATCAGGTTACAATGACTTTAAGGATGATCGTTCTGTGAGCCCCCAATTCTGACCACTTTCTTCACTCTGTCCAGATCTTCTCATGACAGTTCTGCAACGAGCTAGAATGACCACGGGTGCTCGTCTTCGTACCTCAGCTAATTAATCATCCTTCGACCTGTTGAGAAAGACGAGTTTATTCTTAAAGAATTCATTTAATCCAAACCCAGATTTCGCCCACAAAACTGGATGTGCATGATACGCTGAGAGAACCAGCTTGCGCGACCCTCGGTGGCCAGAAAAAGGTGGTCAGACAAGGGAGGTCACTAGCCTCCGAGATGCACGCAAACCTTTAAATCTCTCTGGCCCTTCGAATATTAACATGCTATCAAGCTCTTTCTCGAGGTCTATTTGAAGATAATGGCGCAAAAGGGTCCTCAATATACCTCTCCATTATAAGAAAATTCAATCCCTCTGCATCATCAAGAATTTGGAATCTGTCCGCCTGAGAGTAATGCACCAATGGGATGTCTCGGAAGGGTTGAAGGTCCATTTTTAAACAGATAAGGCGTACTCAAGATAAAAGTGGCAAATCACCAGTAATCCTTGCATGAACAAGAGCCAGCTTGGAAGTGATGGAACCGGTTGGCATCTCTCACCACAATCTGCCTCTGGTATATGTCCGAAAGAAACTTGAAGGTTGAGTGACAGTCATTGCAAATGCGAAGGTTCTTGCTCACAGTAATAGTTGACTCCGAATCTGTCTTCAGGATTCCGAATGCAACAGCAAGCTTCTCACTGTGATAATTTAGAATGTGATCCTTGTCTTCATCTTCAACGTCATGAAGAACACATGATCGGTCTGGAAAATACCCTCGTGTCTTCATCTCAACAACCAACCGCTCCATATGCCTGTGAACTTCGCCACGGTATGGATTCAACTGGTCGGCAGTATAAAATCCTATTGCCTCTTGACCATATTCTATCACGCTAAAAGCTGCAGGTTTGCTTAGTCCTCTAGTTTTCATGTTTTCTCTCAGCTTCCCAACTTCTTGCCATCTCCTCGATGCAGCATATATATTTGACAAGAGCACATAATATCCTGGATGTTCTGGCTCAATCTGAAAGAGATTGTTTGCAGCAATCTCCCCCAATTCACTGTTCCCATGAACTCGGCAGGCTAAAAGGAGTGCTCCCCAAACTCCATCATTCGGTGATGCTGGCATACTTTTGATAAGATCGAAAGCTTCACCCAAGAGTCCGGCTCGCCCTAGCATGTCAACCATGCAAGCATAATGTTTCGCCTCTGGCATAACAGAATGCTTTGACATATCTGCAAAACACTTTCTGCCTTCATTGATCAAGCCAGCATGACTACATGCAGAAAGAATGGATGTGAAAGTGATATGATTCGGTGCAACACCCTTCTCTTGCATCTGCAAGTAGAGATTCAATGCTTCTTCTCCACGCCCATGCATGCCATATGCCGAGATCAGCACATTCCATGAACTAACATCCCGTTCTTTCGCATGAATTTCATAGAACATCTTACTAGCAGTTTCCAAATTCCCACACTTAGCATACATGTCCATTAAAGCATTTTGCAGTGTTATGTCGACTTTCATCTTATTCTCGAGTATGTAGTCATGGATCTTCTTCCCAAGATGGCAGGATCCCAGGAAAGCACATGCAGATACCATAATCAATGCCGTCACAGGATTAGGTTTACACCCAGAATGCTGCATCTGCTCAAACAATAACAGAGCTTCATTGGCCTGTCCATTTTGTACATATCCTGAAAGCATGGAGTTCCAAGAAATTTTGTCCCTTTCCTCCATCCTATCGAAAGCCATGCGCGCATATTCTACATTCCCACATTTGGTGTACATTGCGACAACTGAATTCGCGACACAGACGTCCCCCAAAATCCCATTCTGGATGGCATACGCATGCACTGATTTAGCACTCTTAACATCCCCCACCTGCCCAACAGCGGAGGCAACGCTAACTATAGCAACCGGATCAGGCGAAAGACTCTCTTCTCGCTGCATCCTGCAAAGCAGCATCAGCGATTCCTGAGGCTGCTCAGCCTGCTCATAGGCAGTAATCATAGCGGTCCAACAGACGAGGTCCCTCTGCGTCATTCCATCGAACACCTTGCGCGCACAACTGATCCTCCCGCGCTTCGCGTACGCGTCGACCAGAGCCGCCTCAACATACATATCGGGATCGAACCCAGTTTTTATGGTCTCCCCATGAACAACTTCCCAACCGCGCGCGAGCGGCTCCGAGTCGGAAGCGCACGCTTTGAGAACGAAAGGGAAAGTGTAGTTATTGGGCAAGACGCCACCCCTGCGCATAAGGGCGTAAAGCTCCAAAGCATCCGCGCGATGCCCATTATTGGCATACGCTCGCACCATCGTGTTCCACAGGAACGAATTGGGTGTCTCGCATCTGGCAGTAATTCCGTCGAACAGGGAGCGCGCATGATGTGGGTGCCCGAATTTGGAGTACTTGACGATGATCTGAGCGCTCAAGTGGGGGTGTCGAGTGAGGAGACCGCGAGTGGCGAGAGAAGAGTGAATTTGCTTCAGCGCGGAAGCATCGTCGCAGGAGTTCTTGAGGAGGCGATCGTAGTGGGCCTCCAAGGGAGGGGACGAGGAGGATGGCGGGGAGGGCGTGCATGAAAAGGCTCTTGCTCGAAGCTTGCGGAGGAGCTCCAAGCGACGTTGCGCTTGCATTCCCTTTCTTGTCCAGCTCAAGACTCTCTCTCACTCTCTCTCTCTCTCTCTCTCTCGTTATACGACGGTTGATGGGACTTTTCACAGCAAATAATTTTGATCATGTGTTTTAATTTTTTTTTTTTTTTTTTAAATTTTGGTAAGAGGTAATAAATATATAGGAAAAATGCTAAATGTATAAAATGTCATGGCATCGAAAACATACATTCAAGATGAGAGAACATAATGAGTGGACGGATGCCGAGATGTAAAAGCAACAACACAAGGCAACCGGGAAAATGAAGCCAAACTAACAAGAGACAAGCATGTCATGAACAACTGGCGACACAAACTCCTCAAAAGAAGAGGGAGACCATCGCTACAAAACAACCACTGCGGCTTAGAAGAAAACCTAGCAATGGCACGGTAGGGTTAGGTCCCTAGAGAAAATAATCGGGTCAAGACCCTAGCTTCGTTGCAACCTTTTGTTCATGAAATTATCATAAATGTTCCTAAAGTTGATAGCTTTATCTTTGACCACTTTGAACAAGTGGTTTTTCATAGCCGAATAGTAAGAGGTTGGTCTCTAAAAATGATGCTATTCTTGTTTACCCAGATAATGTGACATAAAGCACCAAAAGATAAGTGAGCATGCACTTGTGGAAATTCTTACCCATCAAAAAAGTAGTGGCCCAACAGAGAATTTTGATCATGTGTTGTCATATGATATTTTTTAGAAGTGCACAAAATAAATTGCTCGAATTGAGAAATGCCGAGATCGACTGAATCGGCCAAGTTGGGCTCGATTCCGAGAGTGTCAATCTAGTTTTTAATTTCTAAAAGTGGAACTGGTGTTCGAGCAATCCAGTTTTCGATTTTAAAGAGGAATTTCACCAAATTGGACTACACCGATTAAATATGTTTTTTCATTTTTTCAAGAAAATTGATAAACACTATCTTGGTCTAGCTCTAAGTAGTTACAAAAAAAGCAATGGAAAAAAAGTAGTGGGAAAAAATAAATGACTGATTTCATTGGATCGGATCGAATCGATGATGCGATTTGATTCTCAATCCTAAGACTAGTTGATTTGGTTCCCAATTTCGATTTTTGAGAATCAAGAACCAATCATTCATAATATCTTTTTGAATTTAGAGAAAATGGAAAAGGATTACTCTTCTTTTATTTCTATTAAAGTTGGCTTATGGATGGATTAGACACTGCTTTGAATCGCGTACTTGTTCAGCCGACCCTAATCTAATCCTAGTCCATTCAATTAACTCACAATTCCCATGCGCTATGTACGAGTCACTATGGTCGCCAGCCCACCGCTACCACTACCACTCTTAACCGCTTGTACTACCGCCATCGCCTCCATGTCTCCACTCCACAACCTCGGACCCGACAGAAGTACGTATAGTAAATTAAACTTCAAAAGAAATTGGATCAAGAGTATTGCGGCAATGGGGAAAGAAAAGTACGAAAATGAACCTGGGGAAGCAAACAAATAGCCGTACGTTTAAATCCTTAATAATTGTTAGACCTTCTTCTTTTTTTTTTTCTTTTTAAAGTCGAAGATAATAGTTGCATTCATTCTTGAAGATAACGAGAATTACAAGAAAACAACGAAACATAAAATTTTTGAAAGGGAATGGGGAGGGATGTCACCCAATTTAGAGGGAGAGTTTTGGTTTCATGGGCTTTGGCTAGCAAATCCACAGCTCGATTTGCATCTTTTTGACAGTGTAATAACCTCGCTGTTCCAGTTGGGTTAAGGTTTCTTTACATAGATCTACTATTTCCCTTACATTCCACGGTGCTTCAATCCAACCCAGGACACTTTCTACCAAAATCAATGTGTCGCTTTCACAAACCCACTTCTCTCTTTGATCATACTTTGTTCTCACGTGCAGCTCCTTTTTCCTTCTCATCTATATTCGATGAGCTGAGTTATTATATGAATTAGTTATATTCAATAAATGAGTCATGAATGCATTTAAAATGATAAGACTCGAAAAAAATATGAATTTTAAATAGGTTCATAATTTGCCTAAATCCAACTCCCATCTATAATTTTGTTTATTCTCTCTCTTGACTTCACTCGATCGCTCATTTCTCACTCTCACCTCAGTTTAAGCATGAATTTTCTAAATTGAGTTAAAAATGAAAATATTTAAGCAATACGGATCAAGTCAAATATAATTTGGATATGAATCGGATCATATATAGGTTATTAAATTTGTATTACATGAAAATTGACCAAAACAGATTAAATGAATCATTTTGAGTCGGATCATTTTTTATCCAATCCAAACCCGATCCCGACACACCCCTTTGACCGTTGTAATATTCTTACAGGTTCCCCACCAGAGGTGTAAAACTGTTTCACAAGGGGAGAGGCGGTCGATGTGCCAATCTTTACGAAGCGGAGGTTTACCAAAAACGGTAAAAAATGGCGAAGACAAAGGTCAGCTCTCTACCACAAACTACTGTTAAAGGAGCCACCCCTTAGCCCGCGGCAGATACATCATCAAAATACCTCAGAAAGAAAACTCATGGAAACCACAGGTGGATCGCTAGTAAGAGAACATACAGAACATCGAGGAGAGAAATCTTAACCCACCACATATCATATTAACATCACTGTTTAAGTTGCTAAAGCCAGTTAATAAACCGAGTTAATTAACAGGTCGGGTGGCATCCAACCGTAATGCTTAAAAATTTAACTAGCTAAAACTAGTTTGAACAGGTTGCGGTATACCATTCCCTCCTTAACCAGCAGAACTACTGGAAAATAGAAGAACCCATTTGAAATGATTCATTTACAGATGCAACAGCGTCATCTAGGCATGCCAGTCATGTGACAAACTTACTATGAAACAGGTCCTAAGAAATCACCCACCAAGCTGATCAACACCAGAAATTCCCTCTCCACCTTGATTCACTCTGTTCCAATCACCACGAATTGGACAGTCACATCTTTTACCAATCTTGGAAAGCTTGTCGTTCAGGAAGACAGGATTCTCCCCAGGCACATACTTGTAGTCAGCCATCTTCAGGTTAGAGAGGTAGGCGTTCTTGACAGGACCACATCTCAAGAAGACTCCGCACTTGAAGACCTGTTGCACAACTCCATCCAGGATTTCTCCCCAGAAAAGCTTGAAGGTGATGCCGCTGAAGACCACAGGGAAAACGATGTCCCCCGAATGTTGTCACACTTTCCATTCGCCAATGTTTTCCAATGTCGTCACAGCGAAGAAATAACCCAGGTCCTTTAACGCCTTCTTACATGCAAAGTCGTCCAAAAGGCATCTTATCATGGACCTTTGCAGCATTAGCCCCATTGCATCCAGGTTTTCTGCCGATATGATCACGTTCCACGGCAGCTGCACCTTCAAAACATTTCCGAATGCTATCTGTTTAACATTAACAGACATCAGCAACACAGAGGCATTCGATTGCACTAAGTTCAAATCATGACATGACAGCGCAAAGCCCAACAACCTAATCATTAAATGAACTGGTAATACGACGCTACCACATTCAATATGATACCCTTGGATGCTCCTCAACTTCTGCTATGATTAATTCTAGACATTTGAACAAAATGTAATCGATATAATCCATGCATGGTATTTGAGGTATTGGAGCTGTTGTTGATGAAATCCAACCATGAGATTATCTCAAAAAGTTTTGCAAGTTGACATCACTGGAGTGCCAAGCCATCATGCATTATACCTTGGGCGAGTTAGGATGTAGAGTTGAATCTTGAGACGGAAAAATATCAAGCAATGTTGCGTGAAAAGGAGGGGACGCGGGGGGTGGGGGGGAGACGGGAGACGTGTGTGTTCCTTGGTCCACATCCACAATAAATAAAGACCTATACAAAATTTGAGCAGGAAAGGACTTGACAAAATCTAAAGAGACAGGATAAACTAAAATGAAAAAGGATAAATAAGCAGGAATAGCATGTGACATAATAGTATATATAAGTCCATTACAACAACAGCAGCAAGGCTTATACAGAAAAGTGGTGATGCCCCCAGTAAGGTCCACATTGGCAATGCTTGTACATAATTTGTCAATGGTAAGACAGCTCTGGTAATACAATAGATCAGGAAGATAAAAATTTTACAGCAACCATGGACACTAGAGGATCGCAATTAACCATGGCATTAAGTAATCATTATCAGTATAATTATCCAAAGGAATTATCTTCTTTATTTTGGTGCTTTTCTTCTTATCAATTCTCCCTTCAACCTCTTTTTATGTTTCCTTTTCATTCATCTAGAGATATACTTACCAATTTACTCTTGGTTGTGAAGCATCATCAATAACTTAGAACATGGTATAGTGAAAATTATGATGACACTGGAATCATTATCAAGGTAAAAGTCCACACTTCGAACATAACAGATAACGATACAAGCATACCTTCCAGAATACCACTTCTACTTAAAAACATGCTGCACACGGTTTTGAGTATGCAGGTTGAAGCATATATACATATAAGTGTCCAGAAAGTGAGAAAGCACACCTGATAATGTGAATGACTGAAAAGCATAAATTTCAAAAGGAAAAAAAAGAATAAACATTGCTAGCTTAGAAAGGGAATAAGTAGAAAGGAAAAAGAAACATTGAACTCAGAATAGGCAAGACTCGGAACAAGCAAAGCCATACTATTGAGAGAAATCACTTAAGCTATAGAAAAAAACTGATCAATGTGAACTCGCCACCAAGATGGAGGATTGGCCCAATTGGTGACACTTTCTTGTTGCTAGGGCGGGTTAAGTCACATTATTTGTACTTCCCCACAATTGTAATCCCAGAGAAATAGCAAGCTTTTAGTACATACTTACTTTTGTATTTGCCCGATGAATGAAAACTTAAAAGGAAGATATCCATGAATTACTACATCCATACAACTCTTAAAAGAAAAGTGCCAACTCCCGAGTCCAAATTTGCATGGACCAAACCCCAAAAGGAGTACACTAAGAGCCTCTCTCGCCCAACTCATTTTGCCGCAGGCAGGACAAGGGATTCCCTGCCTAGCTTACCTTGATACCTAAATTCATATCATTACAAGCAATTGCTCTCAAAATGGACATATCCCAAGCGAAGCAGCCTATAAGAATGAAGCAGCATCCACTCATTTCTCAACGAGCAGCAACTTAAATAGAACCAAAATCCCACCAAAATCCATCATCATATTAGAAGCATTTCAATCTCTATTAAAGAAGGAACTCTCCCTAATGGAGCTCATCAACAAATGCGCCAAGTGAACAGCAGGGGTGTTAGAGGAACCGGAAACCAAACCAGTTTGGACCAGGACCGTGCTCGCCCCCTACTGAACCGTCGCAAAACTAAGCCATTGCCGGTTCAAAGGGAAAAAAAAAGGCTATTGACGACGAAAGGTGGCAGAACAGAAGAATAGAAAAGGGCATGCAGAAGCAAAAGCAGTCGCCCCGGGAAGAAAGTAATCTTGCCCAAGAACAACCACAAGACGGTGAAGCGGAACAAGGAGAAAAGGAATGATCTTGGAATGCGAAACTACCTTAAAACGCCCGAATTCGCTGAACCCAGCAAGAAAGAGAGAGACTTTAGCTGCGAAAGTTTGCAATGGGTCACGAGAAGTGACTGTGCCCGGACTCTTGTATTCAAGCAGTGCAATTCTACCATTTCGCTGCTGAAATTCCCTTTTACCTTAATTTTTAAATCTTTTTATTAAAATATCTTACTTAGTTATGAACATTTATATACATATATATATTTATATAATTTGTACTTAGTTATATTTAAGTGGCCATATTTATCAATTTTTTTATCATTACTTAATCCTATTACTTATAATTACGCTTTAATAAATTATTGATATTTTACTTTGTCGTTTATCTCTTTTTCTGTAAATATATTTTATTTTCTTATTTTTTTTAGCAACTAAGAGTAAAAGAGAGATTTCATTAGAAAATAATATGAAAAACATATTTACCCTTAAAAGTTATGCACATTGCACATGCTAGCGGAATAAATATCAAATAATCAACAGATGTAACAAAATGAAAATCCATAGAAGTTTTGCATAACGGTTGAAAGTTTGAGGACAAACATTTACCACTTTAATTTGTTTGTTTTTTTGCGAAAAATAAATGATTTGAATATTACTTTCATAAAAATAATCATTTTTATCACTTGAAATAATTAATTAATAAAAATATTATCATTATTAATAAAATTTATTGTTTTCATGAACGATGAATATATTTTCTGCTCAAGTGACTATTTTTGGAAGAATGTTTTCTAAATTATTCAGTGTATGCAAAACAAACGGAGCTTTAATGTCAAGGGAATTGTTTCACTTTCATTGAAAGTTTAAGCCTTATACATCTACAAGGGCCTAGAGGATTTCCTGGCCCTACAACTATTTCAACAATTTCAAATAGCACTTCCAATTTGCAAACTAAAAGGAATATGAGTGCTGAAATTTGTCCAGTAAGAAAATTCCGACATCCATCCATTCCTCTGTTCTTAAACGCCAGCACAATTAAACACCAGGGCCTGCCTTTAGCAAATCTGGTAGAGATTGTTAAAGCGGGTACCTGCTAATCATTCTTGACCTGATGATATGCCATGACAAGCCTCAAACAGTACAATCCAACTGAAAGGTCTGATCTCAGCAGCGTAAAGAAAGGATATAAATCACCATTCTACTTTTTCCATACCAAGATTTCGACAGAGGTCACAAATATCAATCCTATTTCTAAAACTATTTACAATTCGATGTCGTCGGGTTGAACCAGTGGAAGAGGCCCTAATGACTCTCCATCTATGCTAGCAAGGATGGCAAACTCATTTCTTGCGCCCCACCTTCTCCCCATCCATCTAACGCTGAGCACTGTAAAACGAACCCACGACACCTGCTTCTATTTTCCCGAGCTTGTCATGAAGAAACGAAGGATTTTCTCCAGGAACGAAGCTGTAACCCGGCATTTAATCACTGATAGAAACGCCAATTTCAAAGGTCCACTCCTGAGGAGCAAACCCCTTCCTGACCTGAATACCTGCTCCACAACCCCCTGCAAGATTTCTCCCTGGAAAGGCATGAAACTGCGGCATTTGAATATCACGCGGAACCACGGATACGGAAACACTGCTTGTAAACTGATGCTTTTAATGGATGTTACGGCCAGAAAGTAGCCATGATCCTTGCTCGCCTTTTCAAGTAATAAGTACTTCAAGAGGCACGTTATTATTGACCTTCGAGAAATCAATCCATTTCTGTCTGGCTTACCAGGATAGACATACCTGTCCAATTCCACTTCACAAAGCATGTCCGATATCTACTCAAAGATGATTGATAGCATACCAATAGGCAAAGTCTTGAGCATGCTCAGCCAACTGAATATATGTCAAAATGCACTGTAATTCAAGGGAATGTGCAGTGTCAATTAGCCAAGAAAACAATGAAGACAAATATAAAGCTAACAAAGGATTGAAGATAAATGCACTTAAAAAAAGTAGTAAATATAAAAAAAACGCCTGACCAAGAGGAATGACAAATAGATGCCTATTAATGTCCACAGATGGGAAGCCCATTGATGGAGGCCATGTTAGTTTTAGCAGGTCTGTTTTAGGAGCCTATTAGGGCTTGACAAATGAACTAAGTGGTTACTGAACAGCCATCATTACCTAATATTCTCTCTAAGTTACTGTCTTCATCACCAGAAGGTCATGATGACTAAACAGAGAAAACTCCAACATACGAAACAGATTTGGAATAAACAATTCAACATATTTGTCTTCAACCTGCTAGAAAGGAGCTTATTCTCAACCTGCTAGAAATTAGTTCATTTAACTTTTAAGCCAAAGTTAACGAGCAAGTAATTCAGGTCAAGCTTTCTATGACTACAGCAGCTTGACAGAGTAATTTGGGGAATGGAAACAAGCAAGAGGCTGCAAACAGAATCTTCCCTGATGGTCCTCAGGAGGCTTGGCATTAAAACACCTTCTTTGGAGAAGGCAAGTAAATGTTGCATTGCATAACTATAGTTTACCGATCGAGGCCCAAGCATAGAAGTTCAAGTATAAAGAGTCCATTAAACATTTCCTATCTTAAAAGGGTTCCAATCGAAGGAGAATATGTTAAAATTGATAAGCTTGAAAGGTGACTGAACATAACTTTAGTCTGAGTATTGAAAAAAAAAAATGGAGAAAGGCTGGAGCCAAATAGTGAAAGCTCTTAATACAGATAACTATAGTTGGGCAGGATCCAAGCTATTATAATCGTCCAGGCAAGTAAGCATCTTGGGCGCCCTTTGTAAAAAAGAAGAAGGTACCAACCTAAGCAGCTCACATGGTTCACCGGTTCCCCCAACTAGACCATTTAATAAAAATTCATTATCAACAGGAATAAAAAACTCTTTATTTCCATTTCTAGAGACCGAACAAGGAAGAATTAATTCAGAAGATCAAAGCCCGGCCAGAAACACATGTGCAAGTCTCCACCCTAGATGTAATTATAAACGTAACTGTCACTGGAATTAGGTGCCATTTCAACTAGGTTATTCTTATAGGGACAACGTTTGGAGAATCGATGATGAGAACATATTAGTAAAGGCTTGACTCCATTCCTTTTTAAGGTCAGGGATAGTGGCTTTAAAGCTTTTCCTACTGTCAGCTATGTAACCATCAAGAAATTACCTCTATCACTTCGAAAGAGATTAGCATAGGCAATAATAGCAGAAATTGTATGATTGGTTTGAGAATAGCTAGTTTGGACAAGAGGGTTTGTAGCAGTCTAGTGGCGACAACAAGAAAGTGCCCCAACAGAAATCACCAAAGCTATAGAAAAAGTAGGACAATCTTTTTACTGGTTTTGTGAAGTGACACAAGAAAATACATGTACAAAAATTGAATTCTAGAACAAATTAAGCTCTCAATTGATGGTAGAACTTTTAATTGCAGATAATTATAGTGAGACATGCTCCAAACTTATCTACAAGTAAACTCAACTGACATGTCTAAACATGTGTATATCTTACGGAGTAAAGACATTGAAAAATTAGATGGTTGAATCTTTATTTAATATCTAGTTTAGAACTCACGTTTCTCAAAATGATAAGTCAGAACATAGCTATGCATACTAATCAGATGAGAGCACTTAGCAAACGATTCATTTTAACAAGGTACTTCAGTAGCACATTTTCCCTCCCTAAATTGTACTCTGTAAATAGAAACAGGCCGAAGGCAAATAAGACAAAAAATAAAACAAATTCTTAGCACAATCTCGAGCCAGTTAAATCCATGCAAACCCAAGCAAGCAACAATGCAAACCCAAGCAAGCAACAATAGGCCACTTCTTAGAGAGGCCAGGGATTCAATGGTGGATTTAAAAAGTCACCTGCTGCTGCTTTAAGCATATTTACACCTCGAATCCAATAACCTTTGCATTCTCTCTATTACCATGGCCACTATGACTAAAGCAATTCAAGTCAACCATATGGGTCATTTAGAAAACAGAATTAGCAGAGTGTAGAGCAGACTTGCAGTTTTTCCTTTCAAGCAAGACGCTAACTTTTGATTCAGCATGTGACTTCTGACCAAAAACCCAAAAAAAAAGAAAAAAGAAAAAAGAATCAGCAAGTGACTTTCTAGTTTCCTTCCTTTCCATCCTCAGTAGTCAGGTGAAACTAAATTAGCAGAACTTAATCCTTCAGTTTGTGTTTCTTTGTGCACTGATCCAAACACGCATCGATCCGAGCTTAAACCAAACCATCTACTAGCCCTACTACGCCGCATACTTTCCATCAAACAGCTACCAACTAAACCCACATCCTGCAAATTCTACCCACATCACTAGAACAACCCATTTTCCAGGTCATCGTAGCTCATCTCCCGCTTCGGACGAAAGGGAGAGCTTTCAAATTCCAGCCAATACCCTCCATTTCTCGTCAGTAACCGAGTAAAGAATCACACCCCACAAGCAGTTTTCTCCAGAAACCGAACAAGAATCTACAGGTACGCGAATCGGCAGGCCGAACCAAATGGCTCGTCCCAGTTCAAAACCCTCGACAATTCAGAGCGATCTTGACGAAATTGAATTGAAGCAAATAGAACAGATCTAGTCTCCATGGACAAACCTGGTCGGTGGTGGGACGAGGATGGTTGCTCGGATGAAGAACGGAGAAGATGGCGAGCGAGGATTGATGCAAGACGTTGTCATTCTTTTTCCCATTAATGGCGTGCTTCCAAAAATTGTCCCCTTTGCTTTTTCAGGGTAAGCAGTTCCGGATTCATACAGATTTTACTTGAATCTATCCGTTTTTGGAACCGAGAATCTACCGTGATACAAATCTACAGTTGGATCTAGGTTTTATGAGAGTTCACTTTTATTATTAATTAAATAATTATAATAAATTATTATTTTTAATAATCGCCACTTGTTGTAATAATTCATTGACCATAATTAATATTTATATACACGAAAAATTAATAAAATAAAAATTTTAGTATAAAATAAAATACCATAGGATCTCATGAATACATAGATCAAGAAAAATACAAAATTTATCACAAATTCTAGATTACAGGTTAATTTTTTTTTTAGAACTTGGAATTTAGTATGTATAACTTGAAACTTGAAACCAAACAAGTTCCTTTCTTGGATTGCAATTTCTACATTGAAACTACACTCAACCCTAACTTTTTCTATTTAATCAACATACCCTCCTTTTTATTTCGAAAGAGTACCTAAAATTTCTCTAATTCAATTGCATACCTTGACTTTTGAAATTATGCTCGATGTAGTACTTCTCTTAAATCAAGGTGTCATGTCACGTCTTTCATTAATATAGCTTAGATACTCAATGATAATTGTTCAAAAACTAGTGTGATTTGATAGCTTCCGTTGAATGTGCAATTTTCGTATCCAATCAATTTTGATATTAGACAAAACAATAGGATCGGAACCTAAAGCATGATTTTCTTGACCATCGCCTAAAATGCACATCTCAATCTGTCCTAAAATGTGGCGGTCGCTGGTTTTTGCAATAGCTTATGGAGCACCGCGTCGAGATGACTTATCTTGCAGTTTCTAACGATTCTATATCGTTTTTGAGGTGGAATTAGAAGAAAAGAGAGATCCCGTGGCTGTCAAACTAGATGAAGAGGACGACAGTATTGAGAAGAAGTTGGTGGCGACGACCGCAGAAATAGAGGAACTTACCAAACAATTAAGGTAGCTAAGGAGAATGGCTTAAATTTGGTTTTCCAAGATTGAAAAGAAACTCATTGGCCAAAGGGACATAATAAAGTTGTACCAGACCAAAAATTGAATATTTGAACATTGTGGGGTGGGTCATGACTAGGATTAACCAAAGCCCGATTGCGAGAAGGGTGATATGCATCTTGGGCAACTAGCCGAATTCCGTGAGATGTCGACAGGATCATTACTGATTTATCGATTTGCTCGTTAGAGTTTTCTGTTGTGTGCTTCGAAATCGTATGGCTTATCTAGTGAATTTTGCGCGTCTTTCTACTGGGTTTGTTTCCTTGCCTTTTCAAGCTCTTTGTAGCAGTTATTGATCCCAGGATTTAATGGATTTTCCAACGCCATGTTATCATTTTCCGGTGGGTTGTCCACCGTGCATTCCCCAAGGACTATAGGACCCCATATGCCCCTGCCTATGTCTGGCAGGAAGCTTGTGCATCGATTTGCATGAAGTGCCTTCCTAGGTAGCAAAATTTTAGGATAACCCTGTCACCTCTTTTCCGTTGCTTTCCAAATCAACCGTTCGAATTTCATAATGCCACTTGTATTTGCTAATCAATGGTCCTCAATTGCATTTATGCAGGTAAAAGCTGAATTTACTTGATCGAAATTTCGAAAGGGAGAAAAGGAGTTACAATTCTTTAACAAAAACAAAGCGATGCCGTGAGGTCAGTGTTATCTACCAGAACCGTGGAAAAATGTTCTGGAGGAAGGTATCCTTCAGAGAGTGATTGTTACAAAACATCAGCAAAGAAAAATTCAACAGTTCTAGAATGAATGGAATGAAAGAAAGCAAATTAAGTACGTAGCTTCCAAAGGTATGCCCATATATTATGGACTCGTGCAAAATTGACCTCATGTTGAATTTTGTGCCAAACTATTGGTATCATGAAAGGATCAATAAACCCGAGATCAAATTTCACAAAAAAGGCCTGCACCTTACTTTCTTCCATGTTTCATCAGCATGTGAATTTACAAGAAACCAATTCAAAAGAACTAATTGAATGATGTTTAGCTAAAAGTAAACTAGTTCTTAAACACATAAAAGTTGGCAAGGAGTGGAAGTGAATTGGGATATGTCATTGAAAATTGTTTAGAAATTAGAAGGAACATGGCTGAGGCATGAGATGTTTTTGGCATCTAGACATGTCAAACAGGTGAATTGGGTTGGGTATGAGTTGGGTCGAAAATGGTGTGACCCATATTAACCCATTTAATCAATTTTTGATCTATTTTCATTCAACATAAATCTAACTACCAATACCTATCTCAACCTATACTTAAGCTGATTAATAAACTTCAATATTAAATCCAATTTAGAAAAAAACTTGTCTCTTATAAAATTTTAAGAAAAATATATATTGCTAAAATATTGTGGACAATTTTTATAATATTTAAAACAAAATTCTGATTTTTTAAATATATATATTTTACATTTTTTTTTTCTTTCTTTATTTTCTACTTTACTTCTTTGTTTGGCAACCGGCGATCGGTGATGATCAACGACCGTGGCAGCCGGCAATGATCGTTAACCGGTGATGAAGGCGATTGATGACCACCTAGTGACCCTTGTTAGATTTCCTAAAAAGAGGAAAATAAAATAAAAATTTAAAATTTAAAAATGAAAAAATAGAAAATTAAAAGAATTAAAAAAATGATTTTTCTATCCAGGACTCACTTAAAATTAACTAACTTACTTTTGCTCACTTAAGCTTGCTATTAAAACTTAAGACATACCATTTATGATCCACATCATTAAATATGGCTTAAATCATGGGTTGTAGAACCATTTTGCTGCCTCTATCGGCATCCAAGATCAAGAGTTGTTTGGCATATATTGGCGACGAAATCACTAAAGTTTTCCTATCACACCACCTTGAGAGGAAGAGCTACAAAAAAAGTCTTGATGGTTAAGGTAGATGGGCAGCAACAAATTGAGAATGAAGAGATAAATTGAGAACAAACAA